>OX459057.1:12347529-13547529 GCA_949775005.1 Orthosia gothica
CAAAAAACCCGCGTAGTAGTTACAAGCAGCCTAATAACGTTTCATCGAATTTGTTCTATATTTTCAAGAACTTTTAATACAACTAACGAAGATGTATTCATAGCACAAGACTTAAAACGATTAAAAAGTATGTAACAAATATTGTTTTGGCTTAAATATGCACTAGGTGGCTTTGTAAACTAATAATTTAGCCGATATAGTGCATTTAGTGAAATTCTAAATGTATTTCTTACAATAACAAGAAGTATGGAAGAGAATTATGGCCTTGTGACAGTGTAAAGAGGACTGAGACTGCTGTCATACCAGGCAAATTGTTTGCAGCTTACAGTACGATTGTCATACATCTTTATCAGCGGAGAGCATAGATTTGAAGATTGGAAGAGAAGTGAAGATACGGTCATCCTAACGTTTGCTTTTACGTGTTCCGGAAACATGACATTTTATAGGCAACCGCGAGGCGAGTACGCTTCGATCTAGTATGGCCTATGTATGACCAAATTATGTCGTCAAAAAAAAAACGGGCGGTCCACCCTGTCCTTATTGGCGGAGCGTCCAGTTTTGAACGCTATTGTCAAAGTAAGGCGCTAATTAGGATAGGATAGATGGACCCTGTTTTCTGCACTAAAGACTTCCATTTGGTCCGTTGTCCGTGCAGGCCTCCTTTCTGTCGGAGGGAATGGGCCGTAATCCATCACGCTGGCCCAGTGCGGGTTGATGAATGTCACATGTCTTCGAATTTTTGGTTCTAAGACATGCCGGTTTCCTCACGATGTTTTCCTTCACTGTTTTGAGAGCAGTGGTGATAAGCGCCTGCCTAGGTTCGAACCCCCGACTTTTCCACTGGGCCACCACTGCTCTCAGGCGCCAATTATATTCAGACAAACGTCGCAAACCTGCAGCAAGGTGTGACAGCAGCCTAAGTCGTAAATATTTTTGAAATATCAGTGTCACCAATAGGAAGACAGCCCAGTGCTATTATATTCTATGTGAAGGTGGCACTTCACATCGCTATGCGTGTTCGCGTATTTGTCTTATTCGCCCAAATAGGACGATGTGAAGTAGCTCTATTGCTCTATATCACGAACAAGACGAATATTCCAAATACCCGAACACCCGTATCCGCCCGGCTGTCGGTTTTTTGCAACATATCAAAGGATTGCGAATATGTTCGTTTACCGGCCACACGCCCACACATCGCTCGCTCAGTAGTGTGCGGTGCGCGTCAGCGGTGGACGTATATAAGTATTTATGTAGTTTCATTACAGCTTGTTCACGCCAAAATGGATTGGACAAATGATCTTGTTATATTTTTGGAATATTATCAAATGCATCCCCGCTTATGGGACCCGCAACATGCTCTCATAAAAACAGAAGTAAAGTTGCTGCAGTTAAGACTTCCATCGTAAACTATAGCAAAAATATTCGTAAATGTTCGGCATATTTGCTGTTCATGAACGATGTGTAGTCGGTGTATTCGTTTTATTCGAAATTCAACACGAATATAGCGAACAAAGGCTAAAAAAAAAAGCGAACATCGAATAGCGATATGAAGTGCCACCATCAAAGTGTTTGATATTTCTAACAATCTGACGAATAGACGAAGAAGTGGCAGAATTTGTTTACAGTAAACAATGAAATCTTAATCATCTAAAATATGCCATGACTGGAAATATAATCACAGTGCTTTTAATGTAAACAAGTATTTTACGCAATTCCTAACAATTAAAGTAATTGAGATCATTTAATTAGCAATATTTAACAGTTTGGCTGCCAGAGAACGAGACACAATAGAAAATGTATTGTTTGTCGGGCATCTGGCAGTTAAGTTGTTAAGTGATTTTCATTTAAATTTAAACACTGCATTTTACAAATCGAAATTTAGCATTTATTTACACCCTAAAAACACAACATGTTGATTTTTAGAACTATAAAACTAAATGATGCAAACATCTACGCCTATATCAATTTTGGTCTCAATTTTCACACGAATTTCAATATGCTACTTGTCTTGTCATTTTAATAGAATCAAGACATTCTTTACAAGCTAAACTTAATACTGTTTAACACACAACTAATCGGTAATGGACTTATTAACAGATAAAAAGAACAAACATTCTAATTTAAAAAAAATTATTAAATTATAAAATATTTTTTGATACTAACGAATAAAATCATAAACCTCGGATACGAGAACAATTGCCACAAAGTTATATTCGAACTTTCAGTTTTAAGAAACTGATACGTCCTAAACATTGACATCAGATTCATTATAGCCTACCGAAGCCTGGGTTGAACCCCCCAAACATATATCCATCTACACTGAAAGCTATAATTTAAGTCAGACAGTGTAACATTCAGCGTCTACATATACCAGACAGCACACGCGTAGTAAACGTCCTTATATACAGAGACGAAGCAACAACAATGGCAACATTGAAGATAGTATTACAATTTGATAACATTTATAAGCTCTTCGGCTTGGCATAATTGCCGAAAGCGCGTCATGTTTTTGATCACTAGTCGATCTTGCCGTAAATATTGTCTCAAAATCAAAACCGAGGGTTTTGGGGTAACGACATTTTGAGACGACATTTTCTTCTTCAAAAAACTTGTTTTTAGACGTCATACCCATAACTGTATCTAACAAAACAAATATAAACTTCTTAAGCCAGGTTTCTCGAAGCTCGATTATCGGTATGTTAACGTTATCGTCGGAATTTACTAGCCCGAGGTCATCTCTAAAGTAGAGCTGTTGGAGAGATGCCACGAGACCCCGATCGACCGCCAGATCAAGCGGCGTAAATGGTGTTGGATTGGTCACACGCTCCGGAGGAATGCCGATCACATTCCTAAACAGGCCTTAGATTGGAATCCTAAAGGAAAAAGGAAGCGAGGCCGTCCCCGTCAAACCTGGCGACGCACCATATTGGCTGAAGCGACGAGTATCGGAATGGCGTGGAGCGAAGTGAAGCGCGAAGCTCAAGACCGGTCTCGATGGAGGACTACTGTGGAAGCCCTCTGCCCCAGCTAGAGGTCATAGGATCTTAAGTCAAGTAAGTCAACATTATCGACGAATAATCGCCGGTTAACTGCTGTGGTTCATCATCAGCCTTTTAATGTTTCCACTGCTGGGACACATCCTCTCTGTGAGAGAGGGAATGGGCCTTAATCTACCACGCGGGCCCAGTGCGGAATGGTGGATGCCACATGTCTTCGAAGTTTTGGTTCTAGGACATGCCGATTTGCTCACAATGTTTTCCTTCACCGTTTTTAGAACAGTGGCGATGAAATAATTTTCACAAAGTAAAGCGCCTGCCTGGGTTCGAACCCACGACCTACGAAATTTAAGTCGGGGCCGTTACCACTGGGCCACCACTGCTGTGATTGGCTGTTGAAAATTCATTCAACCAATCACAGCAGTTAACCGGCAATTACGGCTCGATATTCTAGCCGAATAACAGCCCGATAATCGAGTTTTGAGAAACCCGGTGTTATAATCATTATCTTCCTCAAGGTTCTTAAAGTCAGTATAAGAACTTTGAGGAAAATCAAGAACCATCACTTTTTTACATAAGCATACAGAAACATTACAAACTTCCTGGCTATACCACAGTTCCTTACATTAGTTCAACACAGGCTTTTTATCGCAGAACATTCTTAAGCAGAGCTTACGTCCCGAGTCGTCGTACTGTGGCTATACTGTAAGTTTAGGAGAAGCTGTCTTGTTCGCACTCATCCCAGCTATCACATTCGTACTGGTCGCAATCATAGTCGATGTCGCAGGCTGCGTGGCCGGTCGCGTCCGAACTGATGTCTGTCAACGCCGCTTCGGATACTGGTTTTGATGATATGTCCAAGATCTGGAAACAAGGTTAGGTATGCTTACAAACTTGGTATGTCTCATATCAGTGGTAAGTGTTTGAAGGTGAGCTATTCAATTTTGTAAGTAAAGCCCAATCGATTTATTCAAATCAAGTGTGTAGAACTTATAATAGGGATGTTTCCTGGGTGGAAAAAATATAATTATATTTAGTCCGTCAGTGAGTTTATCTAATAGTATTGGACCAGTCTTTTTTGGTTTACCTAAAAAAAAAAAATTGACAATTGTAAAGCACATCCAATGTTCAGGAGTGGGGACTTGTGACGTCACTTTGTCAGTATAAAGTGTAGCACACCGTGACGTCACGCGATATTTCAACGCACTGTATCGTCGTAATTTTTTGTTTAAGTGGCAAAAGAAAAAATACCTACATAAACTCACGCCTTTTTCCATGAGGGTAGGCAGAAACTACAGAACGCCACCTGCTACGATCCTTCTATACTTCTTTAGATTAAAAATAGGTTACCTAACTGACGGACTAAATAGATATTTTTTGTCAACTACCCTTTCGTTAATACTTGTCATATTAGCAACACTGCGAGATTCTGCTGTCAGATGGACACTGATTGAAATATGATACCTATTATTTGTACTGTGATTATTGCAATTTCTAACCAAAAAATACAAAACAATGAAAATACAATTGTTAGAACGTGTTTTATTCGACCAATAATTATAAATAATTTGCTTAAAAACACATTACTGATTTAGTTTAACAATTGTATTAACATTATTGCTGGGTAAAACTTAAGCACATGGATTATTCAACAAATGGAATAATGAAAGCTAACGCAATGAGCGAAACGGTGTTAGTTACAGGTCGATTCAAACTTAATGGCGGCCATCAATTCGATTTTGCTACTGTATAACGGACTTGCTTCCTGTCCCGAGCCGCCGCGCATTCGGGTATTTGATACAAAAATGGCCAATAATAAGTTTTTAAAATTTGCTACTATAACAATATTATTATTACGTAGAATAGTATAAAACATGGTGCACGTCATGGCGGCCATCTCAATGCGCCAGAGTTAGTGATTGATCAGTAGCATCAGTCGGAACATAGCTATTATCTACACTCACAACGTAATGTTCTAAATATGAATTAAAAAATATTGTATAAACACGTACTTTATATTCGTGAATAGGTAAAATTAAAAAAAAAAATACCATTACAGTGCAACATTTTCCTTCGATTTTCAAACAACTGTATCATAATAGTACATTGTGATACAAGGGTGGAAAGTAGGTTATTGCAAACGAGCTGCCATTAACAAGCCCGAGCCGAAGGCGAGGGTTTTTAATGACACGAGTTTTCAATAACCTACACACCCGTGTATCACACGACGTTTTTCAATACAGTTGTGGGAAACAGTAAAAACAAATCAAAGAATTAGATTTGTTTATTCACAAAAAAATAAAATTTTCGGTAAATGGCTCGTTTTTGCAACTAGACATTTTTTTTTGACAACAAAAGCAACCTACACAGCCTATTCGATTTTTGAGAAATGTTGATGAGAAAATAATTAAATAAAAACTCGTAATTAAATATATTAAACAACCATTCAAAAGACTTTTGAAAATTCAATGCTAAAACGTACGGAATCATTCATTTTTCTCGTATAAAATCTATCCCATTTTATTCTATGTATGAAAACTCCTTGCTACTAAACTTTTTTTAAATTGACTTTCTTTGCCTTAATATAAATACATTTATAAGTAGATACAACTGCACAAAATCGTTTTTTGTGCACAAGTGCATAAAAAACGATTTTGTGCAGCCTATATCCTGCAAAAATAAGCAGTTTCAGAGCATGAGAAGTGAAAAATAACTTTTTAATTTGTATAGCACACTTTTTCTTTTTAATTTATTGGCGCTTATGGGCTCATTGACATTGACAGTCATGGTGCAATGAGTATCTAAATTGCCCGCCATACTGCATATTTTTGACAAGTATTGATGATGGATCCTGGTGATGGAGGTATGTAGCTTATTTTATACATTGCTTTACTAATGTTTATGTCTTTTGAATCATTTTCATGGTTTAAATTAGAAACAATAAAAACAAAAAATAAAACAATCTAGCTTAATAAATGAGTAACTTTCTTATATTTCCGGGCTAGGCCGAATAGAAAAATAATAGAATCATAATTAATTAATTAATTCTGGCAAATTAAATAAGAACAAAGATGTTGCGGAAACAAAGCGTTTTGTTTAATAAATTTTTTCGTCAAGTATACCCTTCCTGCATACGTCCATTACCAAGAAAAAATCTCAACCTCTCTTTTGTAGTGAAACTATTGAACTACTGCTTCGCCCTCTAGGATCTGGAGTAACTAGAGATAAAAGCGGAGATATTCTGGACGAGAAAAATCGAAAAACGATGAATAAAATTATAAAAAAAAAAAAAAATGCGTTTAATAAAGTGTATAAGTCTGTATTGTTTTGTGTTTTGTTTAATGTCTTTGATAACAATTTTGCTGAGAAAAGTAAAAAAAAAAATATTTATAGCCATATTTTAGTATCAAATACCCCTAAGAGCGCCGTTAAGTTTGATTTTGTATTTAAATGATATATTTTAGGTAATTAATGGTTACGCGATATAACTCCATTAGTTCACTACTCAATGTTTTACCCCTCTTTTTGTTTCCCTAGTGCAAAATACAAGGATTATATACATCGGCTGAAGAACGAAGGCTGTAGTTGTCCGACTGCGCGTCTCTGTCAGCTGTGGACAGTGCGTGCAGCGCTAGGGAGTTACGTTTGGGCTCATCGCGCGAGAGAATCTTGCTGTCTGACCGGATTGCCACTTCTGAAGGATTGGAACGCTCTGGAAAAAGAAAAAAAAACAAAATTAAGTAAGAATATTAGGCCAAGTTCGAATAACAAGTATAATATTCACAGCGGATCTTTGTGTCTCTAAACTGTCTTTCTGGCTCTGTCAACTATTGCGCATGAAACAGTTTAACTGCATAGAGTAAGCGAGATAGGATGATGACACAAACGTAACCGAGCGAAAAAGACAGTTATACAATGCTATCTTCACTTTCAATATTGACACAAAAATTGCTACTGCGCAGGCTCTCGCAGCCAATTCAGAGACACGTTGATCCGTTATGAATATTATAACGCTTGATTCTAGTAAGGACCTATTGGTTGCGAAATAAGTTTACAAAAACTTAAACAAACAAGTATTAGAAAAGAAATCCTTCAATGCAAAAATGTCGTGGTGGCCCAGTGGCTAAGACCTCGCCTCTCGTGCTTGAGGTCGTTGGGTTCGAATCCGGGCAAGTACCAATATGAATTTTTCAATTTAATTGTACTTTCTAAGCTAATCTTGTACATCGCTAACAACGGTGACGCAAAAGCATCGTGAGGAAACCTGGACTTAGTAGGTATTTGTAAGTTTGTGCTCCATTATTTTGTAAAGTTGCTAATTGAGTAAAATTGTTACGTGTAATATTTTAGTACCTAGTAAGACGGTGATATGTATACGACATCTAAAACGGCTGACCTCCGACTACCCAAGATACGAGCATGTGTGTTGGGCTCTGTAGCCACGCCACCGTATATTTTTTTATTGTGATATTAATATTTTTCTTCATACTTATCACGTGAGAGAAATAGCTGAAATTGTATCTACAAATGTTGATTACAGGTGGCGCGTGGCTACAGAGAATTTTCCGCAGCAACGCCACATTAGTTTACTTTTTCTTTAAAATGAAAAGTCGTACATTCGCAAACAATGCATGTACGTCATGACCGTCAGTCGTACATAAAAATGGGTTATATCATAATAAAAAAAACATACGGTAGCGTGGCTACAGAGCACAACACGAGCATGTCTCAGTTTGGGAGTCATTGTCTCAAATTAAAATGACTCTGTACATTCACTTTACTAAAATTGATGAAAATGTTATTTCTTGTAACACTTTTGTACTTTTGATGAATAAAATTATTGTTATTTATTGGTGTAATTACTGCAAGGCTTTCCAGTGCGAGGGTAAATAAAAAATAATACTTGCCGAATGTCAATACTTAGTTTGCACTACACTTTAGTCCAAAGGCAAGGGAACACTGTACATAAAGGGCTGACTTCACTTTTATTTATTTATTTTAGTACATGGAGGACTTATATTACAGTTCATAAATACAAACAAAAAAGGACACCATAGTCAACAGTACAGTACTTTTTTTTTTGGAGATATGATTCTGATAATCACCTGGAAAGACAACTTACCTTTCACCAAAGGATCTGCAAGTGATACTTGGGATCCGCTTCGAGGAGAGCCGAGGCTACCGCTGTAATACAATTCAGGATTCGCTTCATGTCGATCTGTAAAGAAAAAATAATATTTGTTGAAACTAACGAAGATATTTTTTATGGCTTCCTCGTAAACTGTGCACACTGAAAAATAAAACCGACCAAGTGCAAGTCGGACTCGCGCACGAAGGGTTCCGTACCATTATCGCAAAAAAGTCACGTTTGTTGTATGAGAGCCTCACTTAAATATTTATACTACACCTGCTCGGAAAGTACCTTGATACTTTATCAAATTTACGGTAGAAAGTACGTCATTGCATATCGAACAAATATGCGGCGAGAAAACGCATCTGAGCGGAAGAGAAAAGTGTATGAAAATCCATTTCTTACGTGGTTTTTCTTTTTTAATTTTGGGTAAGACTATGCGCTGGTAACCTAAATATCAAAAGCCAAAAAGTTTTTACAGTGAGTTTTTATCTCCAAGTTCGCAAAATGACACTGGCCACTAGCTGTGTGTTGGATGGTGTCAAACAATTTGAAAAAAGAACATGTGAAAATTGCAGACGCCATTGGCGCCATTTTCAATTTGTGTGTTGTTTGAGGATTCAGTTTTCGTAGAAAAGTAAAATAAAACTATCAAAATGATAAGTAGTGATAGTGATGATGAAGATTTTCCTCGTAGGTGTAGTATAAAGCACTATGTATCACTCGAGAGAAAGTGCGATTCCCGATCTCGGGTGTTTTAAAGCCCTCGCCTACGGCTCGGGCTTCAAACGACACCCTCGACGGTAATCGGTCACTTTCTCCTCTCGGTGAACAATGTACTATTATTTTATTCTGTTTTTAGTATTTGTTATTATAGCGGCAACAGAAATATATCATCTGTGAAAATTTCAACTGTCTAGCTATCACGGTTCATGAGATACAGCCTGGTGACAGACGGACCGCGGAATCTTAGTAATAGGGTCCCGTTTTCACCCTTTGGGTACGGAACCCAAATAACATGTTTCAGGTTGGCTTTGGCATACATTTAATATTTAGCAATGCAAGGTAAAATTTCATGTTTATTTACAAACTAGTTGACCCGGCAAACTTTGTTTTGCCATAAAAACACCACACATTTATCTACCCTACCTACCCTACCCTACCCTACCCGACCCTACACTACCCTACCCTACCCTACACTACCCTACCCTACACTACCCTATCCTACACTACTCTACCCAACACTACCCTACCCTACCCTACGCTACCCTACGCTACCCTACCCTACCTACCTACCTACACTACACTACTCTACCTACCTACCCTACCCTACCCTACCCTACTTACCTACCTACACTACACTACTCTACCTACCTACCTACCCTACCCTACCTACCTACCTACACTACACTACTCTACCTACCTACCCTATCTACCTACCCTACCCTACCCGACCCTACACTACCCTACCCTACGCTACACTACCCTATCCTACACTACTCTACCCAACACTACCCTACCCTACACGACCCTACCCTACCCTACCCTACGCTACCCTACCCTACCTACCTACACTACACTACTCTACCTACCTACCCTATCCAACCAAACTTTTTTTTTTTTTTTTTGCTTTTAGACCTTCCCTGTATTCTGTTGAATATAACAAAAAAAGAATTATTCAAATCGGTCCAGCCGTTCTCGAGTTTTAGCGAGACTAACGAACAGCATTTGATTTTTATATATATAGACTAGCTTCTGCCCGAGGCTTCGCCCGCGTAAAATAGTTATTTATGCTACAAGTGCGGAAGGTAGGTGATTTCCGATGAGTGGCATTTTTATTCACGAGCGAGCGAAGCGAGTGAGTGGATAAATCGACACAAGTCGGAAATCATCTTACGTACGTGTATCATACAACATTTTACAATGCATTGTGCGAGGAAATAAATAAATTAATAAAATGAAATTAATAAAATGGCGGGCTTATTCAAGCGCGTTCAGCATATCCACAGATTAACTAATAGTTCCTCGGACATATCTACTGCGCATGTGCGAATAGCTGTCACATCGTAACGCAATAGGGCACGAGCAAAATATACGTTCTGCCAAACATATTTAATGAATATTTAAAATTAGTTTATTGATCAAAATCTAAATTTAGAGTAATTAAAAACGCCTAAAATAAAGTATTAGTTTTATTTTACCTTTTATATGAATGATAATCTGTACATAACTAATTTTTAAAACTTTTCTCAAATAATAAAAACTCTATGCGTCGGGCTGACGTTGGAGTTAAAAATTAAAAAAGTACAGGAAAGTAAAAAGCACTAGTGAAAAAAAGTGACACTTTCCGCACAGTGTGGCTGCTTGGAAAACCGCTCTTTTCGAGGACATGCATTGTAATAGTTATTTATGCTACAAGTGCGGAAGGTAGGTGATTTCCGATGAGTGGCATTTTTATTCACGAGCGAGCGAAGCGAGTGAGTGGATAAATCGACACGAGTGGGAAATCATCTTACGTACGTGTATCATACAACATTTTACTATGCATTGTGCGAGGAAATAAATAAATAAATAAAATGAAATTAATAAAATGGCGGGCTTATTCAAGCGCGTTCAGCATATCCACAGATTAACTAATAGTTCCTCGGGCATATCTACTGCGCATGTGCGAATAGCTGTCACATCGTAACGCAATAAGGCACGAGCAAAATATACGTTCTGCCAAACATTTAATGAATATTTAAAATTAATTTATTAATCAAAATCTAAATCTAGAGTAATTAAAAACGCCTAAAATAAAGTATTAGTTTTATTTTACCTTTTATATGAATGATAATCTGTACATAACTAATTTTTTAAACTTTTCTCAAATAATAAAAACTCTATGCGTCGGGCTGACGTTGGAGTTAAAAATTAAAAAAGTACAGGAAAGTAAAAAGCACTAGTGAAAAAAAGTGACACTTTCCGCACAGTTTGGCTGCTTGGAAAACCGCTCTTTTCGAGGACATGCATTGTAAAGTGTTTTTCAATACAGTTGTTAAACATGCGCCACTTTCAGAGGCTATAGTTATGATTCGAAAATCAAATCTTTTGCACAGGCATCTTTCTGTTACGCGGTCGTGACTTTTGTTTACGAGCTCGATCATTAGTTTTGCAGTTTAGTTTTAAATTTAAAGTCAATTTAAAATAGTTTAGTAGCAAGGAGTTTTCTTACAAAGAATAAAATGGGATAGATTTAGAAAAATTAATGAGTCCGTACGTCTTAGCATTAAATTCTCAAAAGTCTTTTAGATGGTTGTTTAATATATTTAATTAACAGTTTTAATTTAATTATTTTCACATCGACATTTGTCAAAAATCGAATAGGCTGTATAGGCTGTTTTCGTTGTAAAAAAAAAATATGCCCATTTGCAAAAACCATTTGCCATTTTCTGAAAATTTTAATTTCATGTGTGATAAATTGATATTTTTTTTTATAATGAGTTCAAGTACAAGTGGTGAAATAGAATTAACTTTGCCCGATATTTTATCTGAGGCATAAACTGCGCAGAATGAAATTTTGCCCCAAAAATCTCGAGAAAGATATATGGCGACTTACGATAATTTAATTTTATGGACAAAACAAATTTATTTCTTTGATTTGTTTTTACTATTTCCCACAACTGTATTGAAAAACGTCGTGGAATACGAAACGTCAGCTCGTTTGCAATAACCTACTTTCCACCCTTGTATCACAATGTACTATTATAATATTAGTATAGATGATATAATTAAATCATGCATCTTACCACAGTCGACAATTTCGTGGAACACGTAGCTGGCAGTGACGACGGGCTGCCGGATCCACGGGTGTGCCATCAGTTGCGTTATCGTGCATCTGGTGGCTGGCTCCTTGCACAGCATCCAGCGGAGGAGGTGTTCCAAATCTGTAAATAAATAATGAAAGTATGTGTGCAATACTCTTGAGAAACTAAGTTATGACAAGAGTGTGAATGTCTTCTCCAATTAGCAAAGACAATTCCAACCAAGCTCAGTAAAACGTAACTTGAATAGATACAGGTAACAAAATCACATGGAATCACAAAGTTTTTCAAACTGATTAAGATATAAAGTAGTTTCTACAGTTTAAATGTGATATTGGTGTACTGCACTGCTGATTTTATATATTTTTACTTCTAAAGAGGATTCATGAAATAATAAGTAATTTAATTTACCTTCAGAAACCACCTGCGGGAACGCTAGCGGCCCTTGTATCGTGTCCTCGATGTCCGAAAACGGGTTAACAAAGAATGTCAGCACATACAGAGTTATCCCCATTGACCACATCTCTAATTCTGGGCCCGCATATCTGTGATTGTTAGTAAAATTTTATAATAAGTTCTTAAATGTGCACTGGTTAGTAAATTTGCGGTAATAAGCGATCGTAAAATAAAATTGCCATTAACATAGTGCTTTGCCAAACGATTGGAAGAATGTTTGATAATGCAACAGAAGCGGATCAGTTATTGCGCCTTGAGGAACTCCAATCATGCTCATAAATTGAAGATCTCATTCTACTAACTTCAATTAAATGAATCAGCTTTTAAATCAAGAACGACAGAATGTTTAATTATCCACATTCTTCATCTAATAGAATTGTCAATAACCGATACAATTTCTATGATGAACAGAATCGAACGCTTTCAACAAATCTTTAAACACCGAACTTACTTGTTCCCTGCTAAAACTTCAGGGCTGCAATACTCTGTAGTACCGTAGAAGGTGGAGAACAGCGTGTCTTTGCTCATGAACGTCGCCGAGCCGAAGTCTATGAGTTTGACGTGGAACTTGTTGTCTATGATCACGTTCTCGTCTTTGATGTCGCGGTGCAAGATGTTTAATGAGTGGAGATATTCCACTGCTAGTCCTATCTGTAAATAAGAGTTTATATTATTATTATATTTACAGGTACACAAAATATAGAGATAGCTACTGCTACTGAAGAAAATCATAGTTAATCAGAGTTAAGTACCTAATAGTTGTAGTGCACAATTCAAGAGTTGCGTAAAACTTAGTCTATAAAACCAGACACTAACATTTGAGGGTACCTTGTTTTGACGCATAATATGATAAATAAGTTGTATTACCTGTCTAAATATATAACTAAGCAGCGGTTCATCGAGCCTTGGTCTTCGCTCGATAAATTCGAACAGATCCATACCCGCGCCATGTTTCTCCATGACCATCTGGAAGTACTTCTCGTTCTCGAACATGTCTACCACGCTCACCTGTAAATTAATGTTCACCAAATATAAGGACTAATTTCTTTTTATACCGTAAAAGTGAAATCATATTATCAGCCGGTGCCTTTTTACCCGACCGCCAAAATTTCCAAAAATCCCTTCTTAGTGCTCCCCTATATAATATAATATAATAAAAAATGCTATAATATGTTTAAAAAAAGTTAGAGATCCTCATGAAAATTGCAATAATGTTACCAAAAGTAGCAAAATTTTGCCTGTAAAATTCATTCTTTGGCGTGCGCTGAGAAAACTATTGATGATACATAAAAAAATATTAGGTAGGTAGGTAGGCCGGGTAGTCAGGGTAGGTAAAGTAGACCGGATAGCCAGGGCAGGCAAGGTAGGCAGGGTAGGCAGGGCAGGTAGGGTTGGTAGGGTAGCCATTTGACGGGAGCGAAGCCCCAGGGGTCAGCTAGTTTAATAATATAATTATTTCCATAATCTGTCAGAGCAAGCCTCCCCTAAGCATATATATTGACTGGCAGTGTGCTTTAAATATCTTGCAGGTTCAACAGGTCATCTGCATAGATACCCAAGCCGCTATTTTCTAATAATATACATAATGTTCTCATACTCACAATATTAGGATGTTTGAGCGTCATCAAGAGACTCAGCTCCAGCGGCACGCGGCGTCCATCAGGCCCGTCCACCCAGAACTGTGCGCCCACCTTCTCTTTGAGTATGAACTTGGCTACTGTCAATAATCTGTCAGATCGACGGTAAGCCATTTTGACGCAACCATAGGCGCCTTTACCTGGAAGTGACAAAGTATTGTTTTATTTTTTTTGGATGTATGAAATACAAGTAATTTCACTGAAGTATTTGAACCATAAACAGAATGAACTAAGAAATACCCTCAAAAATTTTACTACTCTCTAGTAATTGCTTCTCACAATCTCTAAGTGCAGAACTCACAGCACTATTGTATTGATACAGGGAATTCTAAATTTAAAATTGTGAAAGATAGTATAAAGTATTTGTGCAGCACGGCACACACTACAGCAAAACCACACGTTAGAGAAGAAAAATAAACAAAGAAATACAAAACATAACATAAACAATTTGACAGGTCCAGAATAGAGTTTGTCATAAACTCAAATTTAGAACAAATTGCCAAGTCTTAATTTGAAACCTGTGAGTGGTGGTGAGAATGATAATAATACCTGATAAGAATGATTAGTGCTTGCTTACCAATTTGCTTGAGCGTCACATAATGCTTGTTGTATTCTCCACAAACTTGCTCGTCTCCACACTGACTCACCAGCGACATCGATTGTGGCCGGCTGCCACCCGACCTGTTACCCTAACGACAATAAAATAAACATTATTTTTGAATGCAGTTTTCAAGAAAAAACAACCACATGCATTTATTAAAATTGCGAATATTAAACTATGCACACGTTTACGCTTGATCTTTGGCTAAACGATAATACTTATTATGATAATAAGATGATGATATAATTGGTTTCAAGATTGTGATATCATAATTGGTTGATAGCTGCTGCAATACAAACATAAAAAATACTCATTTTCGGCACATATTTAAAATGTGCCAGAATTATTTTCGTTATGAATACACTATCTATCAGCTTTATTTATAAAAACTCGCTAATCACCGACCACTCGTCGCGACGCGGCAGTACTGAAATTACCTCGAAAGTGCCCGAGCGGTCTTGTCGGTGCGTACGTTTGTGTGAGTGTGCCGTTTCGAGCGTTTGTTTGTAACTATAGGAGGACAACCGGCCCTGCCTAACCATTGTTAAACTAAACGGCTATAAAATGGCAGAGAGCCTGACCATTGTTGAACTAAACGGCTATAAAATGGCAGAGAGCCTGACCATTGTTGAACTAAACGGCTATAAAATGGCAGAGAGCCTGACCATTGTTGAACTAAACGGCTATAAAATGGCAGAGAGCCTGACCATTGTTGAACCACAGATAATATAATACTAGCATACAGATGCCTCATCCCATACAAAGAAACCGTGCCGACGTAACTAGCGTTTTTCATCTGCTTAATCTTCTTATTTTTGTAAGGACATCAATCGCGTTCGATCCCGTTTCACGGCAATAGGTGGTGTTAGCAGCGGCTTGCAAATAAAAGGGTTTACTAGGTTCGTGAATATTTTTTTCTTTAGATACAGTGAAGGTTCGTTTTATAGTATTTTTTTGCACGTTTTTACAGTTTTTTTTGCAACTAAAAGCGTTACAATGCAAATTTTAACAATCGAGTGAAATGCCTCAGTAATTTAAAAATGCGCCATCTACCGGGAACCATTTTAAATGATCCGTTTAAATAATCTTTGAAATGTGAATTAAGAGCCCAATATTCCATAATTTTGTACTTAGGAGAGTTGATTAAACAAGAACATACAATTTTTATGTTCAATTCCAGAAAATGTTAATTTTACACACATTTTATTGTTTTTTGTGTACATGTCGCGCCATCTAGTGAGATTTATTTGAACCAAATATTCTCTCTTAGCAATGAGACCCCGTGGTTGAACTAAACGGCTATAAAATGTCAGAGGGTGACTTTTACACTCAATTAATGGGCTCCCCATAAAGGGTCGCTAGCACTTTAGTGACTTAGCGCCAAGGGGGCTACATATCTGGAGGTGCTTGAGGAGTGGAGAGGTATACAACGGCTATCAAGACAATCCCGGAAGTACGGTCAAGATCCCAGAAAGAAGTTAACCAGCAACTTACTGGGTTAACTTCCTTCTTCCGGCACGTTTGCTCTTGTAAATCTCCACTCAAGCCAGCCAATTAAGGCAAGAGAGAGGTTTGAGCTCTGGTCACCGTCAGTTTTCACTCCAACCGGCCAATAAAGGCAAGCCAGAGAAGAGGAACAAGAATTCTCCCTGGAGATCAGGGCCGTAGGGTCGCCACTGCCCACCAGCTCGCCACAAAGCTGCCCTGCAGATTGTATCTCTCTTATTCTGGCCCCTCACCCTAGGCATGTTGCGGCAAAGCATAATTTACCGGCACAAACCTAGAAAACATTGAAACGCGCAAGCCCCACCATGACGTCAACGTAGAGATACTGCGGTGGTTATTATTATTATTAATAGGCTCGTATTTCACAA
Organism: Orthosia gothica; assembly: GCA_949775005.1. NCBI lineage: Eukaryota > Metazoa > Arthropoda > Insecta > Lepidoptera > Noctuidae > Orthosia > Orthosia gothica. Next base: position 12,364,028 of record OX459057.1, read on the forward strand.
CTATCCTTACCTGACGGTAAGCGATGATGTGGTCGACGGTGAAGCACGGCACGCTTGCGAAGTTAAAGACACCCAGTTTGTAGTTATCAAGAAACACAGACTCCGGCAGGGATTTCCCTCAGCTGTACGCACAATAAAAGTATTCACAAAACGTTTGACCTACGTCCCAAATCCGTCACTCTTTAGTTCGCAAGTTAATTTGAAATGACCGACTTCATTGTAACAGCGTGCGTGTCCGAGAGCGCAGCGCCCATTTAAGTGCACGGCTCGTTAGTTCATTATCATTATTTACACAATATACTAATGACACCTTTAGAATAACTTAAGTAATTTTGTATATTTAACTAATAAATCATTTAAAAATTAAAATACTACGAGCACTATGTATATGTCATTAAGGTACAGGTGAAGAGAAATATCCCAAATTTGCATCACTTAGAATACTGATTTTACATTCGTGGCACCTCATAACCTCAGGTTCAGTCAAAAACCAGCATTAGGCACTACATTTATGCTGAATTGGACCAATTTGGCGCAGCCGTGTCGTTTATTTTTTACTATTTTGTATTTTCTTTTTCAATCTATAAAAGCTTTGAAGTTATGGTTAAATAAATAATTTTTACAATTTATTTGATTGAATTTGTTTTTTTTTTTAAATTGAAATTGTATTTAAAAACCCCACTGCTTAAAGTTACTGAACATTTATTGATACCGGAGCAATTAGAATTTTGTAAGGCACATTACACTACAGAATATCAGCAAAAATACCACACAACCAGAATGAAGGCAAACCCACAGGAATGTTATTTTTTATTTGTTATAGGCTCGCGTTTGACCACTATCTCGCCTGATGTTAAGTGATGATGTGGTCGAAGGTGAAGCACGCTTGCCTAGAAGTAACCTATTCACTCTTGACTTGAAGACCCCTAGGTTGTAGCTATCAGGAAACAAAGAAGCTGGCAGGGAATTCCACTCCTTAGCTGTACGCACAATGAAAGTATTTTCAAAACGCTTTGTGCGTGTGGGTGGATTATCCACCATGTACCGATGGCGCATTGCCGTACGTCTTGTAGTCCGATGACGGAAAGGGCTAGGCGGAATCAAATCGCACACTCCCCGAAATGTAACCGATAGAAAACCGACAGGCTGGCAACTCGTCGTCGGTGTTCAAGGCTCTGGAGCTTTGAGTCAACCAGCGCATCGTTGCCGATAAGTCTCTTGGCCCGTCTGTCAATCGACTCAAGTGCATCAAGTTGGTACCTGGCAGATCCATCCCAGAGATGAGAGCAGTACTCCATGCAAGACCGAACTTGCGCTTTATACAATTTGAGCAGCTGTTCAGGTGTGAAGTACCGTCTCACCTTCGCAAGGATCCCCAACTTTTTTGCAGCCAATTGAGCCTTTGTCTCAATGAATGGACCAAAATTGAGGGTCGATGTTAACGTAACACCAAGAAGGTCGAGATGGTCCGTTATCGGCACGGTTACACCACGGAAGGTTGGAGCCGGGTGGAATTGGCTCTTTTTTGCGGTAAAAGACACGCCTGGGTCTTAGCAGCATTGAAGCTGACTAGATTGGCATTGCCCCATTCGGAGTCTGCCTCCAAAGACAGGTTCAAGCGCTCAACCATGGCCTCCCGAAGAGACCGGACTTGAGGCCCAGTAGCCCGTGCGTCAGACACGTATCTCTCAGCAACAGTGCTGTCTGCGTAAACCTTCAACTGTCCATTTCCAGACACAATAGAAATTACCATTGTTCTAAACCCACATGTTCGATGTTGAAAAAGCCTTTGACACTGTCTGGCATGAAGGAATACTTCACAAACTTATGGTTAATAACGTTCCTCTCTCTCTTGTCAAATTGTTAACAAGTGTTTAAGCTAACCACTTGGTTAAAACAGTTTTTTATAAATAAGACTATGCTAAGGTTATATCGAAATTATATACTTCTTAAATGTTATTCAATTATAATCCCCGGCTAGTCACTTGGCAAGGTTTTGGCATAGTGCCAAAACCACCTATAGAGCGAACGGAAGGTGGACGCGACGCGATTGGTCAGTCGATCCATGTGTCAACTGAACAACCAATCGCGCGCCCGGAACGTTCCCCGCGCCCCGCTTCACTACCAAAGAGACCTTTTTAGGGTTCCGTACCCAAAGGGTAAAAACGGGACCCTATTACTGAGACTCCGCGGTCCGTCTGTCTGTCTGTCTGTCTGTCACCAGGCTGTATCTCATGAGCCGTGATAGCTAGACAGTTGAAATTTTCGCAGATGATGTATTTCTGTTGCCGCTATAACAACAAATAATAAAACCGGCATAAAATAAATATTTAAGTGTGGCTCCCATACAACAAACGTGTTTTTTCTGCCGTTTTTTGCGATAATGGTACGGAACCCTTTGTGCGCGAGTCCGACTCGCACTTGGCCGGTTTTTTTTGTAGCTTGGCGAATTGCTCATGCATACTGCGCTACCACGGGGAGATAGCGCAGTTATGTGTGAGTCCAACCCACTAAATCACCATGGTGGCCTCCTGTGCCACTTATGGCGGGATCACGGGCACGCGTTAGCACTCACCGCGAACCCGCCGCTGCTGTTCAGTCACCGGACCCTCCTCTTGGGCACTTGAACACAATGTCATTTTTTTTTCAAGTGTACCTAAAAACGACTTCTACGCATCTAGTGACTCTTGCCAACTTACGTGCCGGGGATTATACTAGTCTAATACACAAGACATACTATACCACAGTGTTACTAACGAGGACTAGCGAGTTGTCGGCCGTGGAGGCGATGCTGGACGCCAGCGTGGTGTGGCGCGCTGTGTCCCCCAGCTGCACGCCCAGCCATACGCACTGCACGCGGCTGCCAGTGTTCAGCTGCATGCTTGATACTGTGTACAGGACATCTGGAAAACCGCGGTAGTTTTATTACTGTCAGTTCGATTAGTAGTCGATGTGATACCACGATCAGTCGTCACCCTTCTGTCAATGTACCACCCCACCTGTAGCCAAGTTGACAATCTACAATCGATAAAACGCTAGTAGAAAACATATCAATGTATGGGATTTACATGTTCTGCGCCCCTAGTTAAGTTACAAAAGTTTCGTATCGAATCTCATTCTACAATCGTTAACGCCTTCAATTTGTATTATCAGGACCACGTGACTTAACGTGCAGATGTGTCATTCCCATACATTGATTCGTTTTCTACTAGCGTTATCTATTTTAGATTGTCAACTTGGCAAAAGCACCTGTAACTTGGCTAGGGGGGCAGGTTCTGATACATTAAGTCACGTGGTCAGACCATACAAATAGAAGGTGTTAACGATTGTAGAAATATATTCGATACGAAACGTTTGTAACTTGGCTAAAACAATTTTACTGACCGCCAAGCCCCCCGCTTGGCGGTCAGTAAAATTGTTTTTTCCAGAAAATTCTCAATCAATCTGGGTACGTGCCCAGTTCACACCAAAAGGCTTGTCCCGTCCCATGGATGTTTTTGGGAAAAGGTGGCAGATTTTGAAAACGGAAAAACATTTTTTTCTCTATTTATCATAGAGAAGATTCGACCACACATGTTAGGAACTACTACAGAAGACTTACTAAGATGAGTTCCGTCCTTATGCAACACTACGCCCCGGTAAGTGCCGTCCCTATGCTGGCCGTCTACCGCACATTCACAGGGATCCGCCTTGTTCCGTGAATGCTGGGGCGTTGAAGTCATCACCAGCGTACGCACTATGCGCTTTGCAACGCACGGAGTTTCAGGCGCGTCATCTGTGGGAAGAAAATGTTTTATTACAAGCTTGCATCTGAATTATAAAACAGTTCTCCCGATCGACTGAGTAGAAATTTAGCGTAAACGTATATTTACGATATGATGAAACATTTAATAAAAGCTTGTTTTTCAAAAGTATTCTCTTTTAATTTTTCGTTTATTTTTATTATTTACCTGAACTGACAAACATTGTTCCGTCAAAACTTCTGAGTTCATACAAGAATCTAGTTGAAAAAAGTAACTACTATCAGATTTTCCCAAAGTTGCAATTTATCGAAACCTTACTTACTTGGAATATTAGCCTATTACGAACATAAAAGTTATGTAACCATTCTCGTCTTAAAGACCACCAAGTCATAGCTATCACGAAACATATACTGACGCGGAATTTGCTTACGCACAAGTTTATAATAAAAAGTAAATTACCATAACAATTAACAAAATGCACTTATCCTAAGATATATTAACTAATGACAACATTTACAATAACATAGGATCATAATGACACCAACGCAAATCATTTAGTCAAGTTTTAATATTGTTGATTGTATGTGGGTATGACTAAAAAAATATTTAAGTATGTAAATAATTAACTGCACGGTGTACTGTAAAATATTAGTACCCGTGCGACCAGTTAAGCTGGAAACAAATTATTGGACGCGGCTTACGGACGCGACTTATAGAGTATCTAGGTAATGAATGTACATTACATTGTGCAAACTATCGGACGTAAGTCGCGGACGTGACCTTGGGCGTTAGGACGTCTGATAGAGATCTGGCAGCCTCGTCCCAAACGACTGTGCACACATATCAGCGGCGGCTGTAAGTCGCGTCCGTCAGCCGGGTCCGATAATTTGTTCCCAGCTTTAATGATCAGCGGACGGAGCTTCCCTGCCGCCCGCGCTCCAGTGCTACAATGGCCTGGGCCGGGCGACAGCGAACCTCTCAGGGGTCAAGCCGCAAGTCGCTCGCACCTCAGTCGGTGGAAACAAAATATTGTGATGCGGTAAGTGTCGTATCTTTCGACGATCGCATGGTAATTTTTCTAACATTGATGAATAAAGATTTGAGAACATACTTCTGTTGTTATTTATGTGATTAAGAAGTAAAAAAATATTAATTTGTTTATGTTTCTTAAGATTCGTTTAAATTTAAATGCCTACAATAGGCATTTTTTACAATTTTATTCTGAACTAGCTTCTGCTAGCGGATTCGCCCGCGTTTAAAGTGTTTTCTTGTCCCAAGGGAACATTATACTGGGATGAAAAGTAGCCTATGTGCTATTCAAGATTATAATCTATCTCTGTGCCAAATTCCATCCAGATCCGTTCAGCTATTCTGCTGTGATTGAGTAATAAACATAGATCCACAATTGCACACACACATCCATCCAAACTTTCACATCTATATAAGAAAAAATTAAAAGTAAAATTAGAAAAAATAAAATAAAAGTAAAAAGTAAAGTAAGTAAGTAAAATAAAAATAAAAGTAAAATTTCACAATTTAAAAAACCCCCGACGCATTTATCTTGCGAAAACACCCCGATTCAAACAGTAAAATGCCCATAACTTTTGAACGGCTGAACCAATTTTATTCAAACATAGCTAAGAACACTCTCGACAATATTACCTTTCAAACAAAAAAAACTAAATCGAAATCGGTTCATCCGTTTAGGCGCTATGATGCCACAGACAGACACACAGATACACAGCAACACACGTGAAACTTATAACACCCCTTCTTTTCCCGGCGGGGGTTAAAAACGAAGTCGTGTTAGTTACACCACTTATAGCTCAAGAACGGCTGGACCAATTTTTACGTTTTTATTTGTGTTTTTGGATTTATCTTCGTACGGAATAGGATAATAAGACATCGAAAAAATTAACGATAAATAAAAAACCATTTTTCCATACATTTTGCGAACACAGCGCTATCTCTGATACATGATAAAAACAAAGCACACACAAAAATAAACATGGCGTTATATGCTGGTTCCAGTATTGCCATTAGATAGCGTTGTCGATTTTTCTGAAATTCATCATTGATGTATTAAAAAGAGGAAGATACGGGACTGCTCACAGCGCTTGGTCCTACTAATCTAAGTGAATGCCCGTAGCGGGTACTCAGTCGCGCACGGCACATTGTTGATCACACAGCTCATTAATTTCAGTGTTTTTATGTTTTTTTTTGCAATAAATACGCATCAAAATGACTTCTTGTGTAGCTAAACAGTGTTTAAATAATACCAGGAAGAAAAATAAGTCACACGGGATCACTTACCACTCGTAAGTACAGTTAAAAAGGTTAATATTTTGAAAATTACAATAATATTTAATGTTTGCTTCGCCATATTTGTGAGAGCGAGATAGATATTACAAACATGCGTGAGAGACACGATACGCACATATTGCAATGTCATTTCATAATAGTAAACATTCGGTGATTCGGCCAACATTCGGCGGCTAACGCGATTTCGCTTGCACTACAGCGCCGTCTCATATCTCTGTCCGTGTCTATCGGTAACTGTAGGCTTGGGACTGGTGATGACACTGAACACAGATGTGTGAGTTTCGGTGCATGTAGTCGTGCGCCGAGCCCAGGTTTTCTGATCGCCATGTTAGCGCGTAACGTATCTTCCTCTTTTTAAAACATCAATGAAATTCATACTATAATTTTAATATATAAAATATGTTTATAGAAAATAGTAAAATCAGTCATGTTTATTTTCAAATTCAAATTTAAATTGCATCCATAATGTACATACAAGTGGTAAATATAAGTTACAGAAACAATTATGGACCCTGTCGGGCACAGCAACGTTCTACATAGAGTCAGTGTCTAGTAGAGGAATAGTACTGAATTTTGGTTATTGGACTTGCCCCTAGGGTCCATAATCGAGCATTACGATAAAAGACTAAAAAATTCATAAAATCTTACCTGAATACAATTTCCTAGGCGCAGATTCAGTCTGTGTCTCCAAATCGTTATCATTACTTAAGCTATCAACGCTTTCATTGCCGTTGTGTTTCGGTAAGTCTTCAATCTCACAACCAGGAGGTGGCATCTCATTTATAGGAGTTAAGAAGTCTGCGCTTGTCTCATTTGAGTCGCAGAAGTCTAAAGATAAACTTGTTTTGTCATCCTTCCCTGGTAAATTAGCTTTTAGAGATCTATATTTACTTGAGTCAAAGGAAAGTCTTAACGAAGGATCGTTTAGTCTCATTCTAGGAGTACTCCCCGTAGGAGTTACCTCCTGAGAATGCTGCGAAGTATAATAAATAGAATCAGACTTCTCCGCAGGCTTGGCAATAGGCCTAGCCGGGTTACTCTGTTCAGAACGTAGAATATTCTCGCTCCGAGATTTCGATATGCTACTGTGACAATAATTCTCGTCGTCTATAGATATTCCTGACATCCCGGACGTGACGTCAGGTAGGGCGGATATGTCGTTTCGTTGTTCTGTTGTACTGATGCTGGAGACCATGTCTTGTGTTGGGGTGGGGGTGTGGGTGACCATGCTGCAAGACTTGTCGAGACAGAGCGCACTGGATGATTTTTCGCGAGTGGTGGTGGAGAGTATTGATGGATGGACGTTGAGTGACATGCAGGCGGACTTTTGGCTGCCGTTGAATGCTCCGCATGAGTCATCGTCGGTGTCTGATGCTGTAACAATAAATGGACACATACAAATAATAATTATATAATTATTAAGTAAGAAATATTTCAGAAAGTTTTTGTTGCCGGTTTTAAACTTTGAAAAATTATATATTGGAAGGACTTTTAGTTGAAATTATAAGAAAGAAGAAAAATATTTATTATGACCCTCACAGGAGACACGAGATATGCAAAAACACAAAAAAAAACAATAATAAAAAATAATAATAATAGTTTATTAAATTAATCTACACAGGACTTGGAGAAGGTCTTTGGCCAGTATTGGGACAGCAATGGTGAAGTTTAAAAACCGGCAAAGTGCGAGCCGGACTCGCGCACGAAGGGTTCCGAACTATTATCGCAAAAAATTCACGTTTGTTGTATGGGAGCCCCACTTAAATATTTATTTTATCCTGTTTTTAGTATTTGTTTCAACTGTCTAGCTATCACGGCTCGTGAGATACAGCCTGGTGACAGACAGACAGACGGACAGTGGAGTCTTAGTAATAGGGTCCCGTTTTTACCCTTTGGTTACGGAACCCTAAATAATACATTATTATAAAGACGTTTTTCAAGAAACAGGCACTTATAATTTTTAAAGAAAACCGTTTTTTTTCTAACATACCTGACCCATTATCATCATTATTGACCGGCGATAGCGTCATATGCCTGTTCCTCTCGGGCATCTTGACAATATCAGCTGCTTGACAGAAGTTCTGTATGACGTCCTCAATATGATGTCCTATGACCTCGGAGTGCGGCTTCCCGAAGGTGAGCATCGCGAAGTGGTGGTTACAAGCCGTTATTATACCGCTTTCGTCTACCACTAGGAGACCGCTGACGTTGTATGTGACCTTAGGAGGTTAAATACCTTTAATTATTGAATTGTTGTTATTTAAATGTTTTGTGAGTGAAGGCACAGCTAATATAATACTAGCATACAGATGCCTCATCCCATACAAAGAAACCGTGCCGACTTAACTAGCGTTTTTCATCTGATTAATCTTGTTATTTTTGTAAGTACATCAATCGCGTTCGATCCCGTTTCACGACAATAGATGGTGTTAGCAACGACTTGCAAGTTAAAGGCTTTACTAGGTTTGTGAATATTGTTTTCTTTAAATACAGTGAAGGTTCGTTTTATAGTATTTTTTTGCACGTCTTTACAGTTTTTTTTTGCACCAAAATGTGTTACAATGCAAATTTTAACAATCGAGTGGAATGCCTCAGAAATTTAAAAATGCGCCATCTATTGGCATCAATTTTAAATGATCCGTTCAAATAATCCTTGAAATGTGAATTAAGAGCCCAATATTCCATAATTTTGTTCTGAGGAGAGTTGATTAAACAAGAACATATAATTTTTATGTTCAATTCCAGATAATGTTAATTTTACACACATTCTATAGAATTGAGTGTACATGTTGCGCCATCTAGTAAGATTTATTTGAACCAAATTTTGTTTCTTAACAATGAGACCCCGTGGTGAAGGTGAATGCTAAGTCAGTGCAGTCGTCACTGGGTTGATGAATTTTAAATGACTTTATCTACACTCATAACGTAATGTTCCAATTATGAATTCAAAAAGTATTGCATAAGCACATACTTTATATTCGTGGAAAAGTAAAAGAAACTAAAAACCATTACAGTGCAACATTTTAATTCGATTTTCAAACAACTGCATCATTAAATAACTTTTTAATTTTTATAGCACACTTTTACTTTTTAATTTATTGGCGCTTATGGGCTAGTGAAACTGTCTATGGATGCGCGCTCTGCGCTGTCATGGTGCAATGAGAATCTAAATTGCCCGCCATACTGCATATTTTTCCGTTTCCACTTTTATTTTATTTCAACTGTATGAGTGAAACCCACGCTCGTGTTTTAATAACCCATATTATATGACCATTGCATAAACTACTATTTTGTGAGTGAACGTAAAATCTCTTCAGGTTTTACTACATTTTAAATGAGTAACATTTAGGTAATTTGATGTAATTGTAGACTGGTGCGTTAGTCTATGTGTCATTGTAGGCTATAGTTTTGAAGATGTTTATAATTTATCAGCAGCATTTTCAATGCTTTGTTTTATAGAGCCGAATGATATTGTTGATTCTTAAGGTAACCCAAATAAATACTGCAATTAATCGTATAACACTGTAACTTACCCTGACATTGACTTCAAAAACTGGTCGGTGTGTCTTAACACCACACCATAGCGAGTTTTCTGTAGTATCTGGCTTCGATATCCACAAGCAAAGCGGGAAACATCCGCCGTCGAGCGTTCTACCTGTAAAATTATATAATATTTTTATTTATATTGAATGCTGATATTACTGATCTCAAATGGAGGCCTAAACATGTTTCATTAACACAAAAGAACAGCGCGCAAAAAACGCAATATCTCGCCTGAAGACCCGGAAGTTGTTGCCAGACCGTCGAGCACGGCCTGCTGTGATAAGCTTGAGTCACACATTTTTATAAAGTTTGGGAGCGAAAACTGTGATAAATTGCGTGACATAAACATAACCTAGAGGCCGTGCTCGCCCAACAGAAAGACACCTCTTCGGACATACATAGAAAAAGTCCAATGCAAAACAATGGCTGCTTCAATAAATTGAGAGAATAGAATAGGAGAACGTTTATTCGACACGGACAACAACAAAATAGCAACAAACATGGAGTTAAAAACAGTAAATAAGCGCAAAGACAAAATGCGCTGAACGTGCCCATACCGAAAGGGTCACCACTCAGCATTATCTGGGCATCAGACACCCCGCGCTTGTTTTCAGCTGGCACCCCGCAGGGGCAGAGCGGAGCTAACAAAACAATCTATATGAAGCCAGCTTATAGAGAGGTAACCTTGACCCGAAAAGCAAAGGCTTTGCATTTTAGTAGGACTTAAAATAAAGAAAAACTGGCAAATCATCATCAATGCAGCCGAAAGACGTTCACTGCTGAATAATGCCACTCCCAAGTGTCACCACATCACCCGTTCCTGCGTCTCGGACCTGGCAAATAGTTGAGTTCAACTTATCCAATTTCAGAAGTTTGACTTAGTGCTCGTTCACACAGGGGTCCGTTTTACAGGTCCACTTTATCGTAAACTTTTGTATTCGGCGCTGACGTATGTAATTGTATGAGCGACTTCACTCACACACATGTCAGTTTTCCAGATCCAGTAATAATTCCGACAAAATATACAGTTTTCCGTTTGCTTAATAGTATAAGTGTTTAATCAGCAATGGCGCAAATAAGCGAGTTCACACACACAACAGTATTAAAATAGTTATCCGTTTTATCGGATCGAAGCCACGCGGGGCGTACCATTACCCCAGTAGCGACGGAGTCGTTTACACGGTACTGTAAATGTGGTGTGACCATTACCCCCAGTAGCGTAGGATCCGTTACAACGGTACTGTAAATGTGATGTGACCATTACCCCCAGTAATGTCGGATCCATTACAACGGTACTGTAAATGTGGTGTGAACATTACTCCCAGTAGCGACGTATTCGTTACAACGGTACTGTAAATGTGGTGTGAACATCACCTTCATTAGCGACGGGTCCGTTTAAACGGTACTGTAAATGTGGTGTGACCATTACCCCCAGTAGCGTCGATCCGTAAAACGGTACTGTAAATGTGGTGTGAACATCACCTTCATTAGCAACGGGTCCGTTAAAACGGTACTGTAAATGTGGTGTGAACATTATCCCCAGTAGCGACGGATTCGTTAAAACGGTACTGTAAATGTGGTGTGAACATTACCCCCAGTAGCGATGGATTCATTACAACGGTACTGTAAATGTGGTGTGACCGTTACCCCCAGTAGCGTCGGATCCGTTAAAACGGCACTGTAAATGTGGTGTGACCATCACCTTCATTAGCGACGGGTCCGTTAAAACGGTACTGTAAATGTAGTGTGAACATTACCCCCAGTAGCGACGGCTTCGTTACAACGGTACTGTAAATGTGGTGTGAACATTATCCCCAGTAGCGACGGATCCGTTAAAACGGTACTGTAAATGTGGTGTGAACATGACCTTCATTAGCGAGGGATCCGTTAAAACGGTACTTAGTGTGAACATTACCCCCAGTAGCAACGGATTCATTAAAACGGTACTGCAAATGTGGTGTGAACATTACCCCCTAATTACCCCCAGTAGCGACGGATTCGTTAAAACGATCCTGGAAACATGATCGTTTTAACGAAATCATCCGGATGTTCTGTGTGAAAGAGCCCTTACCTGTAAGTTTCTGCTTAGCCATATTCTTCGGCATAGGTGCGTCATAAGACGGCAAGCGTGCGTTAGGTATGAGCGAGGCGAGAGGCACTCCCACCAGTTTGTCTCGTGACTCCGCCCCGAAAAGCGCGGCCGCTGAAGCACCCTCGCACGATAGGACTATGCCTGTGTCCGCTTCTACTGTCAACTGGAAAATAGAGACTTTTTTATTATTAATAGAATAGAAAACATTTATTCGACACAGACACATCAGCAACAATCACAAAGTAACAGAGAAGAATAGTTAACAAAAAGTGCAAAAAAGGTTTAATAATTGCGCCGGGTATAACCGAAAGGGTTACCAACTCAGCATTTGCTGGGCGCCAAACACCCAGCGCTGATTTTCAGTTGGCACCCCGCTATAGTGACACACGGACGTGGGTAGATAAAATAGATAATTAATATAATAATAAGGGTACGTAATATCACGGGGTCTCATTGCTAAGAAACAAAATTTGGTTCAAATAAATCTCACTAGATGGCGCGACATGTACACACAATTCAATAAATTGTGTGTAAAATCAACATTTTCTGGAATTGAACATAAACATTGTATGTTCTTGTTTAATCAACTCTCCTAAGTACAAAATTATAGAATATTGGGCTCGTAATTCACATTTCCAAGATTATTTGAACGGATCATTTAAAATTGATGCCATAGATGGCGCATTTTTAAATTACTGAGGTATTCAACTCGATTGTTAAAATTTGCATTTTAACACATTTTGGAGCAAAAAAACTGTAACAACGTACAAAAAATACTATAAAACGAACCTTCACTGTATTTAGAGATAAAAATATTCACGAACCTAGTAAACCCTTTTACTTGCAAGGCGTTGCTAACACCATCTATTGCCGTGAAACGGGATCGAACGCGATTGATGTACTCACAAAAATAACAAGATTAATCAGATGAAAAACGCTAGTTACGTTGGCACCGTTTCTTTGTATGGGATGTGGCATCTGTATGCTAGTATTATATTATCTGTGGTAATATGAAGGTGCTTAAAACTTGTAAATTGAAAAATACTTAAAGTTTTGTGTTACAGCATGATAAGTTTTTGTCAAGTAAGTGCCGTGCCAGCTTTTAATCGTCAGATAACCTATCTAAAGAATAAATTAGGCAATTTTTTTACAAAAGCAGTTTTAACTACTTTCGTAAATAACTCTTCTCTGAGGATCGAAAGACGATTATCTGTTGTATACAGCATGAAAGGTACGATACGGGTTAGTTGTCTAAATTATAGGCATTATCATATTGCGAAAATAACTGTAATATTGGTAAAAAATAATAGACGATTGGTTAGGTCCAGGCTTTCGAAACTGGAAATAAATCTACCATAAATTCATAATTGTCTTGCCCTATTTATTTTTAGGGTTCCGTACCCAAAGGGTAAAAACGGGACCCTATTACTGAGACTTCGCGGTCCGTCTGTCTGTCTGTCACCAGGCTGTATATCTCCTGAACCGTGATAGCTAGACAGTTGAAATTTTCACAGATGATGTATTTCTGTTGCCGCTATAACAACAAATACTAAAAACAGAATAAAATAAATATTTGAGTGGGGCTCCCATACAACAAATGTGTTTTTTCTGCCGTTTTTTGCGATAATGGTACGGAACTCTTTGTGCGCGAGTCCAACTCGCACTTGGCCGGTTTTCTTGATTCATTTTAACTTACCACAACATTCTTACAGTTGACCGGCTCAGCAACCACTAAGCATGGCCCATCATTATCCAGCTGTCTTATCCACAAAGACACCTGAACCGAACCACCATCCTTTGATATAAGTTCAACTACCTGAAAGATATATTAATACTGGTTTGACATTTATAATCAAAAGGTCAACCATTTATAACAGCTGCAAGGAACAAGTTTGAAAATAGAACTCATCCCTTTTTATTTATACAAGGACTAAGTTCTATTTTTAAACTTATTTGCAATGCTTTAATAGTACAGAATAAAGCAGGGGTCACCAAAGCGGACCGCTGTCCGGATCCGGACTGTTCCGACCTATTTGGTTTGGACCTTAAGTAAACAATATAATAAAATTTCGGTGTAGAATTATCGATAGTTATATAGATAAATTATTTATTCAGTGCACACAACAGACACAGCACAACAAACAAAATAACTATTAAATAATTTACATGTGGGTATTTGTCGATGAACATCTGACAATACCAGCATCAACTTTAGTCCAAACTCTGGATGGATGGATAGTACAATACATTTTTATCACAGTTTGGGAGTAAAAACCGTGATAAAATGCGTGACTCAAGCCTATCACAGAGGCCGTGCTGCCCGGCTGGTACCGAGAATTTATCCAATCATTTTATTTTCCCAATAGTATGATCCAACCCAGGATCCTACACTCAATCATTGCAATAGTGTGACCATTATTAGATAACAAGGTACTAAAAACACATTACCCTCCTTCGGCAGTCGGGTAAACAGAACATCTAAGGGCGCGTACACATAGAACATCCGTTTTACAGGATCCTTTTTATCGGATCTATTTGTTTCTATTTTGTCGGATCAGTATTTTTTACTGGATCCGGAATACTGTATTCTGTATGAACTTGCTCATACAACTACATACGCTAATAACATATACGTTTAAACGGACCTGTAAAACGGATGTTCTATGTGTACGCGCCCTTAGTTAAAAATAAATATATATAAATGAAGTTGTTGAATTTACCTTTCCACTGAGCAAAACCACAGTCCCATCTTCAGATGTATCACAATCCTCCGGCTCATGTAAACTGAAGGTCTTACATTTCCTGTTGCGGAGCAGATCAGAGAAACGAAGGCCGCACAACTCTCCAGAAGAGTACCCCAGTAACGAACAGGCCTTGTTGTTTACTATCAGAATCTGAAAGTTAATGGCAAATAGATAATGCTTATTGAGAAAACTGAAAGAGGTGTTGAAACAATAAATATGATTGTCAAAACACACAGCAAATATTATGAGTATTTTTTTCAAACAAATCATTTCATCATTTCATCATCTCATCTGCACAAACTTTTCTCAACTATATTAACCTACCTACCTTTAAATTTTCAGTATAAACCAACCATTTCTAAGATTGAATGGTCAAAATAAACAATTTACAATGACCTGAAAGCTTAAATCACTTTAGTGATCGAAGCCTGAAACATGCTTATTATTCCTTACCTTAGAAGTGTTAGGTTCAATGGTGAAGACAGCCTTGCTTGGGTTGATGGTCTGTTGCAAGCGTTCAGTCTGAGACGGTGCAGGGGATCCCGCTACCTCGGATGCTAGGGACGTGTTGAATCTGAGCCCATTTGGCCCATCCACTGTGGACAAAGCAAACATTTATAAACATACATAGTCAAAATCAAACTACTTTAGTTCGACTAAACCACACCATGTGTGCATAGGCTATTGTTTTTCTATTGTCTCTGTAATTAAACACGCAAAGGGTTAAAGGCACTTTTGAATTGTCAAACAAAAGATGAATCTAGTTGCACATTTGCAAGCATAAGTAGGTCTCTATGGAGAAGAATGTGCAATAAACTCCACAGACACTCTTTTCCATCAGTTTTAATTACAAGTATTTGGTTACTTCATTCTATGAAAGTATGAAAGTCTTGGTTCTTCTCCATAGGAAACGACTAACCCGAACCATGCACCTTTTGTCGACATGTTGTAAGTGCCCATGTAGGCCTATGAGAAATAAAAAAAATATTTTGAATTTTGACCATCATGAGATAGAACAACTGTACCGGGTAATACTTTAAAACAGCTTGGTCTACTATTCAACTGATTATTGATATATATTTGAATATTTGAAAACCAAAGATATAGCAAATTGTATCTGTTGTTATTGTGCTAATAGATGTAAGTTTATATTGTTACTAACACCATGATTATGTTTGGGTTTAAGTTATTTTATATGGGCCCTGTCACCTTAAATAAATGGATTAATAATGATAGCACATAAGTAATAATTGTTCACTGATATCACTGACAAATTAAAAGCTACAACTTTACAAACCTCTAACAAGATCTACAGCTTGTTTCACTTTGGTGGGTGTCTCCAGTTCCATGTTCATAGGTCGCGCCTTGCGGCTCAGGCGTGGGAAGCTCTGGTTGCCTTCAAAGGAACAGTTGCTGAACACATTCTGGAAACGGCGTTGGGCTTTTGCAGTTCTACAAGAAAATATTATTATGAAAAACACACCTTGGTTGTAAAGATCACACAAACATCAGTTGTTTTTGTTATGATTTCACCATAACAACGGAACTGGTGTTAGTAATATTATGTAGCAAGTATTAGAAGAAAATGGAAAGTTTCTAAGAATAGAAGGTCAGTAAAATGTCAAGAGTTTATAAATGTGTTATTCACTTACCTGCATTTAAAATCAACTTCAGGAAACTTTTCTGGGGTATGTAAATCCGGACTATCATCCCTGGCTTCAGTGAATATGAGTTTTGGTTTCTGCAATATTAAATCAAGAACTTTCATCAACCATTCAAACCTACTGACCAAAAAACTTATTGAATTTTGCTTTAAATAAACTACTTACTGGTCGCGGTGTTATATTTAGATGCTCGGGCGAGTAAACATCCACAAATCTGCCGAGTCTAGGCTTAACAGGAGTCAAGCTAGACGAATCCCCAACACTATTCCTACAATACACAATTCTTGTTATCAAAACACCTGAAACTCCGACTGAAAGCCTACTTGGTAAACTAAATGCTAAGAAAATGCTAAAGGTCCGCTTTATGATTTATTTACATCGTTCTAACTTATTTTGGGATGGAAAATCAATACATTAAAGCGCGCAAGTTCAAAATATGAAAGGCGAAGAAAAAAGTTTGTATATCACTTTTACCTTTGGTAGTTTAGTAAACCAGCAGATTCCATGTTAGGAAACCGCAAATTAATCGAAATATTTTAGGATATTCTGTCGGATGAAATGAATACGATCTCAAATATTCAAAATGCACCGTTGCTTGAGTTTTCAAACAAAAGAAACAAATTGAACAGCTGAGTCGGTTGTCAAACTCGCAGTTTGGTTCAGTTTCACTTCAATTTATTTTTGGAAACGTAATTTTTTACTATATAATTAATCTTTTGAAGTATTTTATTTTTAGTTACAGTGATTAAAATGTAACTCACAAATGCACCTAGAATATTTAATAAGAAATAAAACGATCATTGAAATTACTTAAAAACTGCGAATAGCTCCATCTACAATCTCTAATCTCGGTTTATCTTTATTAGAGGGTGTCAACGTTGGTTTTAATTAGTTCAGGTAGATGGCGCTGTATTTTTGTGAGCTTTGTGCTTCTAAAAGCTGGGTAACAAATAAAAAAAATAAAAATCTAAACTTACAAGGGTAATGAAAATGTAAAAAAAGGTTCTAAATTAACACGATTATTTTTTAAGATGCGAATTAACTATCATTAAATAGAATGTGTGTGTAAATTTCAACTACTCTTTCGACTGGGAGCGTGGCATCTCCTGTAATCCGGCTTCTCGGAGGTCGGAATCGGAGGATGGTTTGAGGTCGGGGGTCCTGGTACTGAGTGGCCCATGTTGACTGGACGTCCACACTAAGCCTGGTATTGATATGGATCCCCCGGAGGAGTCTGGGGGATGCAGGTCAACTAAGGAGGGGCGAATCGGGCCAGGGGGGAAACCCAGCAGCCAAAAGTCCCCGTATCGGGCAGTAGTGGGATAGCGGCCGGGAGTGGGTGCTCAGTATCAGCCTGACCAATAAAATCAGACCCGTTTCTTTTGCATTTTCTCCTAATAAAACTGTCGTCATGCCGTCATACGGAGGATAAATAAAACCTTATTTCTTCGATCTTAAAACACGAGAAACATGCTGGGAGAAGTTATTTTAGTTTAAAAAAAGTTATTTCTGTAGTTTTCTTTTTTTCAGCACGTTTGTATGGCTACAAATATTTTTTTCGTAAAAAGTGGTCTTTACTGGTACCACAGATAATATAATTGGTACTTTAGTGGTCACTTTTTATGATTTTAGCCAACCTATTTTTTATGATTTTTATAAATAGGAAGACAGTCTTTCAAAAATATTTCCTTCACTTTGGCTTCACCCTTGCTCAGTTGCTCTTGTTCTCTTGTATAATTAGGAACTATGAAGTATTAAAGCGTAGAAAAATTTGGAATCGAATACGTAAGACGGTAAGACCATTCTAAAATTGCACAAAATCATGAAGTTATAGGTAAAGATGGAGGCCACACTTGGAACAAAATCTTGAGGCAAATACCTACGTCTTTCTGTGGGCCGACCTCTCTTTCTAGTGTGGACTATAGTACCCTACTTAGACAGAGAGGGTCTGCCCACAGAGAGCGATATAGTGATACATAGGTTTTGCTTCAAGTAGGTATTCGAAGTGTGGTCTCCATCTTTATCTATACCTTCATGCACAAAATAACTTTTTGAACGAATGATTCCGAAGTCCGAAATATATCAAAATCAGACACAATTATTATTTGAGGAATGTTGCATGTCATAAGTCCATTGCACGAGATCCCGTAACGACATGATGAAGGCTAAATAATTAAAATATCACTTTTTATGCTCTCGACTTTTCCTGGAACGTAATACGGGTAAGTACGTCTATGTTCCGGTTACTGCGTGCACTTTCAAATCCCAAGGTCCTTTTAGTGGCACATTCACGTTCGTTCCATGCAAATCCGGATTGTAACTCTTATTTTCTAGGGCGTAGGGGTGATTATCATTGAATGTAAATTGGTTTGGTCCTATAAATTGTAGATTAATTGTTAGATTTAGTAGGGCGTTGTTTTACGCGGATGTTGTTGGATTTGGTTCGTAATTGCGTTTAATGAGAGACTGGCAGGTTTGTGTGGGCACGATCTTGAATGTAATGCGAATAAACATTAATCGTGGTCGATAAGGGTTAGATTGTTTTCGAACTTGTAATATATAAAACCATCGTTATTTCGTGTTATCTGTGCTGATCTTGCACTGTGTTTCTATTGCTGAGACTGAGAGAATGTTTTTTTATCACCATCCTATTTTTTTCCCCGGCAAACCCAATGTTTCAATCACACACGATTTATGCAAAAATCTACTCAAATAATCAGCCATTGGTACATCCACAGTACATTTTAGTTCGTCAGGCATAAGTGCAGAAACCAGTTAGTATAATACTAAACAAAAAACTTAATCTCCATAGAAGAATGTCAGGTACAGCAGTTTTTGTTTTATAGTTATGTGCTGAGATTATTTTATTACAATCACATACCTGTAGGTATGTGATTGTCTCTACATCGCGGATAATGGTTTGGTTCAGTCGGTGTCAGTCACAGAATATATTTTTTAAGCGTCAGTCCAGTCATATCTTGTTCATTAAACTGGACTAAGGAAAATCCATCGTCTATATTTATATCGCTTACCATACCCGCGAGATAGTGGTCAAACGCGAGACAACCGACAAAAAAAAACTTTCTTAAAATCCTTTCAGTAGGTTTTTGTGTGAAAGAGTAACAAAATTACATCCACCATCTGACTGTTCAAGAACCATTAGCAAGTTTCTCAGGGGGACGGCGCGAACGCAGTCCCCACTACCAAAAATTACGCATCCGAGTTATCCACATTAGGGATAATCGCAGGGGTCAACCTAACCGCAGTGCAATGGAAAGGCCTCGCCCTGGGGGAACCGCCTTCATGATCACGGTGTCCCCTATGCCAGGTAAGTATGATTTTGCTACAAAACCGCGCGAGGGTCGTTCAACGGCGGAGAATCTTAACACCGCGATTCAGAAACGTGACGTAATAGTACAGCACCATCTAGTTAGGAATTTATGAACAAAATTCGTCGCGCCGCGACGCCCGCATCTCGGAGCTAACTTCACACGAGTTTCGACGCCCGCCGCCGCCGCTAGGAGCTAAATTCACACGTGTCGCTGTCTAGTAGTATCGACAGAATAGTGATCAAATATTACTGATTCACCGGGCACATTTGACAAAAAGTTAATGAAAGTTTCATTAAAATAGTTCCTGAAGTTATTGTGAAAGTCGGTTATACTGGTATCGGCAAAGAAAATAAGCATAACCTCATAGAAATGGATGTGAGTTGGAGCAATAATATCAATAGGAAAAAAGACGTGAGGATAGTTTTGAGTATGGATGTTTTGTGGATAGCTAAAAGAGTTAGGGATGACTAAAGACTAAAGCAACGATGACTGTATAGTGTGAAAGAAGATGTGTGAATTTCCTAGATTGACAGAAAAGTGCAGATAGATAGCGTCATCAATTGGTATCCCAGGCAATAAAATAACTTTTTATGGGGATTACAAGTTGGTAAGTAATTATTAACGCCGTTCCTATCTACATGGATAGAAAGAAAAGACATGGATAGGGTCCAGAGAGAGGACGATATATACTACAGAGTACAGTACCTATACTAAACTTACTGAAAAATGTAACATCTCACTCACCTGTGTATCTTTAAGTAACCTATGTTTACAAATAAATACAGTAAATACTCTTAATACTCTGTTAATGCAGATGCAGACTGACAAGTATGATGAATTATTTAAGAAGTACCTAGTTCTTATTTCAAAATTAAGAACAAACAAAAAAGAAAGCATCACTTGCTACTAATATCTAAAGAGGCTAAAGTACTCTGTCAACAATTGAGTAACCCATAATCCGAAGTCTAGATTGCACACTGTACAAGCGTGCGTAGGCGATCTATTTTTATTTTTTCAATTATTTAACTAGAATTGCAAAAGACTTTGAAAGTATATTTCGTTGTTAGCGAGATTGACATCATTGTCAAAGCTTTTGTCGGATTTAATGACGTTGATACTGTTGTGGGCAGTATGGTTTTTTTAAGATCTTAATTTAATTTAGATTCTTCATTATATAGGTAGGAAATTGAGCTCATTCAACTTGAATGATTGAGGGTCAAGACGGAATTGATTGAAATTTGTTAAAACCTATATCGATATTCAGATTGAGACCAAATAGGAAAACTGGACGAATTCGTTTTCTAAACCGAAGCGAAGGCATATTATGTATAGGATATACTCATATACAGTAGCTATAATAGACGCAATACCTCTGTTTATAGGAAAAGGCGTGAGTTTTGAATCATTTCCAGTTAACAACTAAGAAACGAATATGCATAGAATTACAGGAAACTTGTTATAGTAACGGAAAATGCCATGCTTTATATCAATATTCTACGTCTGGTTGGTATTAGCTTACCGAAATTTCGTTATGCTAAGCGAAAGCTTATATTCTATTCTTTTTTTTTTTTTATAATACTAATCCCGCTAACGACGTTAGCGCCTAATCTGTGCAAATTCTTTTATTCCATTCCTCTTTCATGCTTCTCGTATATTCTATTCTATACTCGTAATAATTGCCATTAACAGTGAGAAATGCATAATCTAGTGTTTGAAGTACCCTTTCAGGCAAAGGATTGTCTGTGTTAGGACACTTCACTCTTCCGAAGTTTGTTGTTACTAGGTAGTATTCAATTTCAAGAATAACAATTGAAAACAACTTAAAGTTACAGGAATAAATAGGACCCAAAATTTGTGAGGAGATATTGTGTCAAAAACCAAAACCAGAAACATTCTAATTGAACTGGTTATAAATGGTGGTGGTGATAAGAGTAGAGGCAGTTCAAAGAAAGATGGATGGATTGGTGAGACATGATATGACTAATAACCCAATAACTTAATGAAACTTAAACACAACCGGTGTATTATGAGTATACCAAGGTGTATATAATATATACTTAAGAAAAAAAAAACAAATTGCACATCCCAAATTAATGCGGATAAGGGCAGCTAGAGATGATCAAAAGATTAAGTAACTTTGGAGTCAAACATGATCTACTTAATAACAATAAACAATGCACAGCCAAAACCGCTGGATCTAGAAGCTTGGCAAACGAGTTTCTAATAAAGACAAATATTAAGAAAGTTAGCACTAAGCAAGAATTTTCAAAAAATCTTTCCCTAAAGAGTTAAAATAGAAGATAAAAACAAAACTTTGTATGAAGTTCGTAATTTTTGCCGATTGGAAATCAATAGACAAACTTAGCATGCAGGTTGTCTATTGATAAGTTGTTGACTGGGTTCTGTTACCTAATAAATTATTGAGTGAGATGAGAATTACATTATCGTGTAGCAATCATTAAGATGGGTAGGTATATCGGACGCAATTACGGATGCAGCATTCAAATTCTATACCCAAAAATAATTGAACCGACAAATCCAATGAATACTAATGTTAGTGCATTTAGGTAGGCTAAAATTGCATTCGGATCGGACATTCCATGGGCTGGCGAATGGTAGGATAACCTTTGGCTCAGCGTGACATTACGTTCACTCTGGCAGTCATGGGACAGACATACAGACTTTGTAATTTAATGTAAGTGTAGTAGAAAAGGCTGTCGTAACTCGTGTGTCGTGCAGTGAATAATAAGAATACCTTAACATTGAATGGGAATCCAAGAAGGCCGCTGCAGCTGAAGACTTTCTAGGGCATGAACGTACTTCGCTATTTCTTTGATATACTCGTATCTTCGCTACTGTCGTCAGTTACTTTCTTGAATTAGGATTCTTATTTCAAAGACAGTGTCCCATTTCCCCTTCATTCGTCTGTTCTGACCAATCAGTTTGTGAGACTCAGAGCTCAAGATTATTCGCCAGATGGCCGGAACGATTACTAGTAGAGACAAATCGTTAAAAGTTTAGTGAAGAAATCCTCGACACGAAGAAGTAGTTAATAGTTTACTGTTTAAATGTAGAATTCAAGTAAAGTCAAGTCAAGTATATTTATTTCAACTAGGCCATTAAGCGGCACTTTTGAACTTTGCACGACCTCATCCCACCGGCCCTCTTCTGCAAGTTACCAACCTCACCTAGTTGCTATTCCACCAATTCGCACCAAGCGCTTCTAAACATCGTTCATAATGCGCACAGCAAAAGAGTGGAACTCACTACCTGCGTCTGTGTTTCCGAATGCATTCAACCCGAATCTCTTCAAAGTTAGAGTGAACAGGCTTCTTCTGAGTAAGCTCACTCCATCGTCGTCTTTGTCTCTGTCACCCCTAACCTAGACTAGAGTCAAGAGCAAACCCATGATAAACAAAATAAAAATACATTGATAAATTCATATAATTATGTGAAGACGATGCACCCAGAATAGCACTACATACTTTACTACATGCATGTATAATTATTTAAAAGTACTCACACTTGTGCAGCTTGTGCTGTGCAGTCATATAATACTAGAACAAATTGAGCCTATACAACACAAATATATTCATACAGTCTTCAGCAGGTCCAACAATTCTTCAATATAATAATGGTCTGCTTATCACTTGTTTTGCGCCCTAGTGGTTGTGGAGCAGGAGCCAAGCATTTTTATCAAGGATATAATCCCCCAACTTATAACATGCCTGCCTGCATATTGTGCGTTTTATATAAGTTTGATGGATAATGAATGAAGGTGATGGATAATGGAGATTTACATTATGAAAGAAAGAGACAAGTTGCACATCCCAAATTAATGCGGATAAGGGCAGCTAGAGATGATCAAAAGATTAAATAACTTTGGAGTCAAACATGATCTACTTAATATCAATAAACAATGCACAGCCAAAACCGCGGATCTAGAAGCTTGGAAAAAGAGTTTCTAATAAAGAGAAATATTAAGAAAGTTAGCACTAAGCAAGAATTTTCAAAAAATCTTTCCCTAAAGAGTTAAAATAGGAGATAAAAATAAAACTTTGTATGAAGTTCGTAATTTTTGCCGATTGGAAATCAATAGACAAACTTAGCAGGTTGTCTATTGATAAGTTGTTGACTGGGTTCTGTTACCTAATAAATTATTGAGTGAGATGAGAACTATTAGAACTACATTATCGTGTTGCAATCATTAAGATGGGTAGGTATATCGGACGCAATTACGGATCCAGCATTCAAATTCTATACCCAAAAATAATTGAACCGACAAATCCAATGAATACTAATGTTAGTGCATTTAGGTAGGCTAAAATTGCATTCGGATCGGACATTCCATGGGCTGGCGAATGGTAGGATAACCTTTGGCTCAGCGTGACATTACGTTCACTCTGGCAGTCATGGGACAGACATACAGACTTTGTAATTTAGTGGAAGTGTAGTAGAAAAGGCTGTCGTAACTCGTGTGTCGTGCAGTGAATAATAAGAATACCTTAACATTGTATGGGAATCCATGAAGGCCGCTGCAGCTGAAGACTTTCTAGGGCATGAAAGTACTTAAATAAAACAAATAAAATAATAATAATAAAACCAGTCAAGCCCATGCACGCTAACACATCCACACATACACACAAACACAACACATCACACACCAGAATACCACACACACACTATCTTCATACTCACATGCACACTACTACTACTTACTTTAGCACCGCACCACACTTGTAATGGCAGCTCGAACACGGTGGTGACGGAAGTAACTGGTGCTTATAGCACAGGAATCCTCCTAGTTTAAGCCCAGTTGCACACATTTTGTATCTTGCCACTAACTTAATGATTCTAATTTAAGGTACAATCATTGTAATTAGGTTTAAGCCTTGAACAAATAAATATTGTTTATTGTTGTTTATTATAGCACAAAATTTTCCCTAAAAACTTGATGACTGTAATTTAACTTAAATGATAACAGGATGACGAGGACATGAGGATGACAGTTACTCCAATCTAGAGTTTCTTGATTTGTACAGTTTTTCCAGTATCAATTATCTGCTCTTTTTTAAATAAAGAGGTTGAACCTTAGACACAACATTCAATTAAATTTTAAAATCATTCTTGCGATAAGACGTAAAAAATATTGATAACGTAACAATATCGAAAGTAAAATAATATAACAAAAAATATTTTTTATTTTGTCATTTTTGCTGCAAACTAGGTACCTGTTTATCTGGTCGATTAAGCAGCAGATAATCGGCAAATACTTTTCTTGATCTAGGCTTTAATTAGATTAGCAATAATAACCTTTAAGATTGTGTAACATGTATCGGTTCATCGCGTTTTTCGATCACGAAATTGACACAGTTATTAATCGCTTAATCATTTTCACTTTCGGTTTGGGCTATCTGGAGTTAGACAGAGTCTAACTGCCGCTTTGAGATACAATAAGTTTGCTTGTAGTTAGGAGCACTGCCTACGTACCCTGTGTGTCAAAAAAAACATTTTTGCAAAAAAATACTACCGACTTACAAACAAAAAACTACAAGTGAAAAATAACTTAATTTTGGAAGTCGGTGTCTTTCTTGTTTTCCATTTTTTTGCGATATGGACACCGACTTCCAAAATTAAGTTATTTTTCACTTGTAGTTTTTTGTTTGTAAGTCGGTAGTATTTTTTTGCAAAAATGTTTTTTTTTATTTTTCCCTTTTTAGTTGTACCTACCTAAAATAGGCAAGTTGTTTAGTAAGGTACCTATAACTCCAGAATAGATTACCCGAATAACACGATACTTGAACATAACCGGTGAAATGAGAGATCTGCGTACCCCTTTCGAGCGTACTGGCGTGATGTTATGTTATGAAATGGTATAAACAATAAACCTACATGCGATTGCAGCAATCCCGAATGATTTGCCGTCATTTATTGAAGAGTTCTGTTGTATATCTCAGAAGTTCTTCATCAGATCTTCACCAAATTAAAATGGGACCAATTTAGAAACATACTCTTTCAAACAAAAAAAGAATTTTCAAAATCGGTCCACAATTGACGGATATATCGGTGAACATACAAGAAGTCGAACATAGAACCTCCTCCTTTTTGGTAAGTCGGTTAAAAACTATCATAGTTCGACTGTAAAAAGGGGACAGATGTTAAAAGTCATATACGTCTATCCCTTACGCACACTCAAAATAACCTTACTTTTCAATCTGTCCATATTCCGTTTTTGAATAAGTTAGTATTCTTAGAGATTTGATAGAAATTGGTGAATTTGGCTTTGCTCCAGCAAGTACTAATACCACTACTGCCAAGTATATGCTTCTGGCACGTTCTGGTTCCAGGGTCGGGCAGTGTTATTGGGTCTTTCCATTTAGATTTTTTTAGTAGCAACCCAGAGCAGGATGCTGCACTTGTGTGCCGTTAATAACCAAAGGATCGCCTTCTGTAGCAATCATGGGACTGGCTAAACGTGTATGTACTTATTACGAGTATGTACCTATAAAACCCTTCTGCCTAAGGATTTCGGCGAAAACAGGCGTGATGCTCTTCATTCATTTCGCAATTGCAGTCATAATAATAATATTGTCTACTATAAACCATTCACCGTGTAGGCACACTGGGGAGCATATTGCAAAAATATCCTTCAACTCTAATTAAGAACCTAATGCAAAAATAATTGCTCTATTTAGATAGTCTAAGATAGCATATTCTTACGAGCTACGTATGTAATTACAATTTTATATACTCGTAGAAAGGCCTGATGTAACACACGATTGATACAAAAGCAATTAATTGTAACGCATTAGATAACTGGACTGAATGTGTAATTTGGCTATTGTTTAGATGTAAAATGGAAGCAGATGTTCTAACGAAGCGGTGTGTTTCCATTGCTCTGAGCACCAAGACATAACGGCTAGTCTGCCACTGCTAGACACGGCATTGTATTGTCAAAACTTTTCATACAAATTAAGTGAATCACATGATGACACGAATGGGATACAGTGATCCGTTGTATCTTTTTTTTTTTTTTTTATAATTTATAGGCTCGCGCTTAACCACTATTTCACCTGATGGTAAGCGATGATGTGGTCGACGGTGAAGCACGCTTGCCTAGAAGTAACCCATTCACTCTTGATTTAAAGACCTCTAGATTGTAGCTATCGGGAAACACAGACTCCGGCAGGGAATGCCACTCCTTAGCTGTACGCATAATGAAAGTATTTCCAAAACGTTTAGTGCGTATGGGTGGGATATCCACCATGTACCGATGGCGCATCGCCGTACATCTTGTAGTCCGATGATGAAACGGGCTTGGTGGAATTAGATCATGCAATTCCATCGCACACTCCCCGAAATACAACCGATAAAAACCGACAAGCTGGCAACTCGGCGACGATGTTCAAGGCTCTGGAGCTTTGTCTTAACCAGTGCCTCATCCCCGAGGAGCCTTTTGGCCCGCTTTTCGATCGACTCTAGTGAATCAAGCTGGTATTTGGCGGATCCATCCCAGAGATGAGAAGTCTGCAATCCAATCACACAGACCACCGGGCAAACCGAATGAAGGAAGCTTACCAATAAGGATTTCGTGCCAGACCCTATCAAAAGCCGAGACGAGAGATGTCGAGGGAGACGGCAAGCGCTTCCCCGTGCCTCTCGATGGCCTCACTCCAGATGTGAATGGCATACGCTAGAAGATCCCCAGTAGACCGATTTCGGTGGAAGCCGTATTGGCGGTCACTAAGGACATCGTTAGCTTCTAGGTATGCTAGGAGAAACGATTAGCGTATGTAGTACCTGATCACTCAAAACAGTCAACATACATCACCTGATAGAAATATCGCGTAACAATGGAACCACACTTCATCTAAACCATCCCAATCGGAAGTACCAGCGCATAGACAAAAAGAATCGCTCCGTAACTATAACATATCCGTGATAGATTCGCGTGAAAGTTATGCATGTGGGCAGACGGTGGTCCAGCGAAGATTAATGGCAATCTGATCGATTAGATGGACCACGATGTTTTGTTTTGTTCCATGTGGGTGTACGGCCAAGATAATCGAATTTAATCAGTGGTTAGTTCCTTTAAGGTTACACTAGTCGATCATTCTTCCATACAAACGTAGTCTGGCGATTACTTCACTGTTTGACGATGTACGTTCAAAATAAAAATTGATATTAATTTGTCTCATCATTATCTGGCCCTGTATAGAAACAAAAAAATAAAATATTTGAAAGTTATGAGCGTCGAAAGTTCCATATCTCAACACTAATTTTAACGCATCTTTGGGCGGAAATAAATACCATAAGAAGAAAGAAAATTGCAAATATTAATATAAACGTGAAAATTTGTGAGGATGGATGGGTGTTTGTTACTCTTTCACGCAAAAACTACTAAACGGATTTTAATGCAACTTTACGGAACTATAGTTTATACATCTAACACATAGGCTATTATATATAATAGATATAAGAAGTACTAATACACGCGGGCAGAGCTTTGGCTGAGCTCCTATTTTCAGCAAAATGCATGGCTTGTACGTTGGTGAAAATAGGAGCCAGAAAAATCATTATGGAGTAGTTTTTGAAACAGTATTGTGATCACGACTGACACTTTTTATTTTGATAGTGCCTAAACCTACAAATCCGCCCAACCCAGGAAGATAAACCTTTACCGGAGGCTTAACCAGCTATTATCTCGTGTACGTTGCAAAAGTCAAGTGAATGTCAATGTTTGTGTGCACCTGGTGCGATCTTATCTTGATAAGCAATTATTGCTGATGCTGACGAACTACAGTGCCAACTACCAAGTGAGCAACTACTAAGTTTAAAGTTACACTTTTTGCTGCAGCTAAGATGGATTATTACAATACGATATGAACGATCCTTGTACTCCCGATTATTTAAAACAATATTTCAAAATGTTGGGCTGTTCTCACGGTCTTAACTTTCGACCTTCCAAAATTTACTTCTCCATATTCCTTCTCACCGCACTGGGTTTCTACCTAATTCTTACACTGTCTCAAATATAAATCTGGAACGTGCTTCGCCTTTACATCAAAAAGGCTTAGAGTGAATTTTTAATATAAGCGCAGAATCCGGAACTTTTATTTGGCCTCTCATAAATAGCTCGGTCTTCATCATAGATATTTTAAATTGTCTTGTATAGTATTTATTTCAATATTTATTAGTCAATTGTTTTAGAAATTATTAATATACGATTATTTTATTAGTTAGTTAATTTATGAATATCCGAATCTAAATAATATTAATTTTCTTTATTTTGTACATCTACCACGGTTCTGTCCTTTTTTACCCAAAGATTGACTGGTAGAGAATGCCTTGCTGCATTAAGTCCTCGTATGTACCTATCATCATTGCACATGAAGTTTAAATAAATAAATTCATCATCATCATTTTAGACCCTTACCGGACATAGGCCTCCCCAAGCGACGTCATATAGATCGATGCATGTGCTTCTCTCAACCAGCGGACTCCCGCCGGCCCTCACCAGGTCTTCGGTCCACTGCCTTGCTTCGATACAAAAATATCGTGTATCTATATTTTAAGTTTCGATGCCAAGCATAGCCCGAAGAATCGCCAAACTTAAGTGGCAGTGGGCAGGGCACATTGCTCGCAGAACGGATGGCCGTTGGGGCCGAAAAGTTCTAGAGTGGCGACCTTGAACCGGTAGACGCAGCCCTGGAAGGCCTCCCTCTAGATGGAGCGATGACCTGCTCAAGGCTGCGGGAGTCCGGTGGATGCGAACCGCACAGGACCGATCAGTGTGGCGACGCTTGGGGGAGGCCTATGTCCAGCAGTGGACGTCTTTCGGCTGAAATGATGATGATGATAAAGCATAGCTTCCTTTTGTTCTACTTTATATTTCTTGCCTGTCTACAGAAAATAAAACTCTAAACTTTCGTCTGTTTTTATTACCTTTGTCACAATTGTTTTTGATTTTTGATGTTAGCGGAAGCAGCTTTGGTTCCTAGCCTAGCCTAGGGTAGCCTTCGGATTTATTAATATGTGGGCATTGCTTCGTTCAAACTGATATTTTATAGCATTGTGCAATAAACATCACGTATTGCAAAACCCATAATAAACAGTCTCAAAATAATTAACGTATCTTTTAGCAAGGATAAATCAGCAATAAAGATACCATACATATGAGCCTTAAGACTTATACATGTAGAATCAGACTAAGTGGCAACTCGAAACACTCCGCTAGTTGCTGCTAAGTAGCGAATTCATGTGACAATGCGGGTGGGGTACTGCGCAGCGAAAATCGAACTTCACAGACGTTATTAAGTTTGAATTAACCGGTATCAGAAGTAGAGAGAAGTAGTTGTATGGCGTTAAATTCAGTTGGTTACAGTACAGTCGCATACACTTCCTGACTTGCGCAGTAATTAAATATTTAATTGATCACGTTTTAAAACACAACTTTATGACATTTCGGGGATGACTGAGATCATTTCCGTGTCAATATTGGTATTGGAGTTAATTCTCTTTTTTGTGTGTCCGACTGACTGTACTCTTCCTGGATGCGCCGGCTTTTTGGGATTGTACAGATGTTTGCAAGATTGGAAATTGGAATAGCTTTGAATGCCCCGGATACATACAGATTAAACTTTAGCAAATGAATGCCGATGGCAGTAACTAGGCTCTAAGCGTCTATTTACATGTATTTATTAACCCCCGCCGGAAAAAGAGGGGTGTTATAAGTTTCACGTGTGTTGCTGTGTATCTGTGTGTCTGTCTGTGGCATCATAGCGCCTAAACGGATGAACCGATTTTGATTTAGTTTTTTTTGTTTGAAAGGTGATTTTGTCAAGAGTGTTCTTAGCTATGTTTGAATAAAATCGGTTCAGCCGTTCAAAAGTTATGGGCGTTTTACTGTTTGAATCGGGATGTTTTCGCAAGATAAATGTGTCGGGGGTTTTTTAAATTTTGAAATTTTACTTGTCTCCTGTAGGTCTAATACAACAGAGGTTTACTTTGTTTATTTTCTTACAGGTACATCAGACAGTTCACGACACTGCAAAGTACTAGCGATATCTCTAAGATATCCAGCGAAAGGGAGATGGAAAATTATATCGGATCACCTTTTAAGGGTTCCGCACCCAAAGGGTAAAAATGGGATCCTATTACTAAGACTCCACTGTCCATCTGTCTGTCTGTCACCCGACTGTATCTCATGAACCGTGATAGCTAGACAGTTGAAATTGAAGATGTATTTCTGTTGCCGCTATAACAACAAATACTAAAAACATTCATAAATATTTAAGTGGGGCTCCCATACAACAAACGTGTTTTTTTTGCCGTTTTTTGCGATAATGCTAGTTAAATGTAAATAAACTATATTAAAAATGTTTTTATTTTTTTTTTAAACATGCGAAGAAACTTTTTCCCCAACCTATTATGTCGCAGAGATCAAGTTATCTTTTATGAAGTATAGAGATATAATAGTGTACCCTACTTTAGCTTTCGCTGGATGGTCTAAGTAGAGTATTACCTCTATCACTATATGGTACTCGGTGATAGTGTAGTCGCAAATAATATAATACTAGCATGTGTAGCATACTAGATCAATGAAAGAATTCACGAAATTGGACCAGTACTTGCAGAGATTACGTTTTACAAACACATAAACAAACTAACAAGCTTTCCTTCTCATAATTTGAGTTTGACCCCCATTACATAATATTGATAAAACTCGTCTTCTTTTCAATTAAACACTGTCGATGATGCGAGTCTATAATTAAACGGTCTCATCAACCGTAATCTGGAATGTTATGTGGTTTGACGTAACCGCTTCGTGCTATCAATTTAATAACGAAATTTAATCGAAAGCAACTAGGCCCAGGAATGGCGAACCTTTTTAGAAAACGTGTTATTTCAATATTTTATGTGACAATGAAGTGCCACCAAAGAATTTTGACTTTGACTTTCGTTCTCAATTGTCAAAAAATAAAACTCTAAATGCTATGAATTAATTATTCTTTATTTGCACTTTCATTATGCGTACAGCTAAGGAGCGGAATTCCCTGCCGGAGTCTGTGTTTCCCGATAGCTACAATCTTGGGGTCTTTAAGTCAAGAGTGAATAGGTTTTTTCTAGGCAAGCGTGCTTTATCGTCGACCACATCATCCCTTACTTAGATAGTGGTCAAGCGCAAGCCTATAGAGGATAAAAAAAAATCTTACAGCCATCCTAATATTTATTTACAGTTTTATGTTGTATTTAAATAATAGTAGGACTTGGTGTCATTTCTGCTGTTGCAAATTACCTAGATGCTAAATAACCTCATTTCAGCGTGCCCAAAATATTTTGTCGTGTGCCACCACAGGCACGCGCGCCATAGGTTCGCCATCCCTGAACTATGCCGTTCTGATAAAACGTGTTACACCTATTAAATAAATTGTATCATGTATAACTAGACCGGATATTGTTGAAAACATTTCGCAATAATAAATCCTTTTAAGAATTGTGTTCTTATTCCGTTTTTTGTCTTGCCGATAAAGTTATCGGAACTTAGATTCCGGCTATTGCCCCAAATTCTGTTGAACACAGTAAGTGATTTAGATTATTGACTTCCTGACTGCAGATATCCATCAATGACACTGAGTCCTGATTCGTGGAACCAAGGCCTAGGTACTTTGTTCGCCCAATTGCTGGTATCTTTGTTCCTGAATCATGCGAACCATATTCTAAAAAGTTTAAAATTCTGACCGTTCCATCAGCTTACATTTATGAAATTGCGGTATTTGTTAAAATAAATAAAATCTATTCGGTGAGCTAAAATCAAAAAATTCAAAACAACAACTAAACTATCTAGTATACCACATAGAACTGCTCTTTTGGGCAAAAGTCTTTTCGGAATGGCATCTAAAATTTACAAATATCAGATACCTGTGGACATTTTAATCGCCAAGGAACTGCCACTATTCAAATATGAATTACGTAATTTTTCAATTGACAAAGATTACTAGACGATCCAAGATTTTCTTAATAATTAGTACCTACTACAATCTGTCACCTTGCACCTAATTCTTATTTTGTAAGATTTGCTTTTTAAGTGATACCTATGATTATTTTGCATGTTGACATAATTATTGTATGCCTACTAGGCAGGACATAATGGAACTGTAATTTACCTAACATCTGTCTGTATAACCTATGCCCACAATAAAAAGATTTGATTTGAGATAACAATAAAATATACCGAAGCTGAAAGTTGAGGGAACTCAAAATAGCAATAGCAAATTTCGGACCGGTCCTTTGCATATTTGAAAACCTCCGCTATAAACGTTGCAATTTTGTGTTATACAAATAACTACATATTTAATGAAGCCAGAGAGGTCTTAAAGTAATTTACATCTCTCATGTTCGGTAAGTATGTTCTTATTACCTCCAAATGGGGCTTGTAGGTGACTAATTAGCGCTCTAGGGTAATAATGTAGCTAGAAAAGCCCTAGGGCGGCATGTAATAAAAAAAAACACTTCTTTCTTTCAAAAAGTTCGCGTACATCTAACCATCGTACTGGCAATTTTTCTACTTGCCTCACAATCGAGATGTAAAGCAGAATAGTTAGCTCGGGTGTAAGTCCTAAAATCTCGGGCTGCAATTGTTGCCTTACAGCCCTTGGCTACTAATCTACTATTAAACACATCAAATAACATTGCCAACAGTCCCTTCCACCACCAACATCACCGCAAAAAACACAAAACTAACTTCAATTTCTTGCTTTAATACAAAATCATTGATCCGTAACAACCCAAAATAAACACTATTATAAGTAATGACGACTCTATCCGCACTATTATTATATCAGGTTGTTTCGCAAGCACATAGCCAATGGATTTTCCGATGGAAACGGTTGAATAATAGATATTGTAGTACTATTGTATCGTTGTCCGGTGTTCTAAAAAGAGTAATAGCTTTATAAAATGCCTGTTAGCTTGTAGTATCTTTCTATTGTAGGTTTGTGATTATTTTACGTCATTAGATTGAGCTATATTGACTAGATGTATGAATGTGTGTGAAGCAAAAGAAGTATGTAAGGATCGTATCAGGTGGCGTTCTGTAGTTTCTGCCTACCCCCATGGGAAAAAGGCGTGAGTTTATGTATGTATGTATGTATGTAGATTGAGCTGTCTGATGGTCAATATACCACCACATCGTTGCTTACCATCAGGTGAGAGAGTGGTCAAATACTTAATAATTAAATATTTAATAAAAGAAATGCGTGAAAGTTCAGTTGATCTTTATCGTTGGTTTGGCAGTTTTGTAATATGTTTTCATATGTTACGTTTGACAAATTATTTGAACGCCGTTCTTCGTTCTGCCGTTCGTTCTTTTTTACGAGACTACGTTCACTGTATTGGTTTCCTGCTATAAATCAGCTTCTGTCACATGATCTTTCACATACCTAATCCATCAAATTATCCATGCGTTGCTTCTTTTGTATTTATATTAATATATATATGTACATACATATATGTAATTCATATCTACATTATGTCCTACTGTTCTCAAAGTTAAGTATCCCCAACCCGAAATGAAGGACTTCTAGGCTCATCCTATCTTTTACTATATTTATTTATTTATTAGATGGACAATATTTTTAAAAGATATGTGCAATCCGCCATCCTGCGACGATTCCTAAGTGGTTGCAGATGGAATTTCTTATAAATTCTTATATCTTAAACAACAACTTCTAATAGTACTACTTCTGGATGGAATTTCTTATAAATTCTTATATCTTAAACAACTACTTCTACTAGTACTACTTCTTTCACTTTTATGGTGTACAATAAAGTATATTCTATTCTTAAAGAATTATTTGGCTTTTATGAGACCGATTGGCTCTATCATTTGTATTATGTCGGCGGCGGAGAAACCAATTCTGAAAATGATTTTACCTTAAACAATACGTTGTTTGCTACATATTTGCGAAATATAAAACTAGGAGTGGCCTTTGTCCAGCACCGTATTGCCTTAGGCTGTCTGTTCAATAGGCAATTTAGCTCGGTGCATATCAAAGCACATAACGATCTGACCTATGTGAGACCTTTATAAAGTACATTGTGCTACACATAGACATCTTGATTATGTACGTCGACATACGGAATGTAATTAGTACTTAATCAAAGTTATTGACATTGTACTGCACATAGATCAGTGTGCATTATGTCATAGACAAGCGCATAATAAAACAAATGAATTGTTGCCAGGTGTAATAAATGTTGACATAATTGGGACCTCTTTTGTGTGTTGATCATGGTCTTAGGTTTTGTCTAATATGTCGTTCTGTGCTGCCTTTCAAGCGATTTATCGTTTATTTTAAGGTTAAGTGTTCTATGTTTAGGTGGTCTATTTATAGAATAATTTCTAAATTTGACGACTGCCGACATTTTGGAAATTGTGTCAAATCTTGGTCAAATCCAATTTCACTCAAATGATTGTCAATTTTCATCGAATTTGAAAATAATTTGATTTAACTTAGATTCGATTTAGATTTCCCATGAATTTGGTAAAAAAACCAGCTGGGTACAATCTAAAAAGCAGAAGCCATTCATAGTAATAGCAGCAACTGTTTTCAAAATGTCCAACATTTAATCCAATCTAGACAAGGAGATGTCGAGATCCAGAGCACAGATAATATAGTACTACAGTACAGAGTAAACCCGTTGGAAAAGCCATCAGATTAAACTGCCAATTATTAGCAAACGTAGTTCAACATCAATGATATTCAAATATATTCAACATATTATCTAAATCAGATACTAAGTATTATGTGTTAATTATATAACAAACGTAACACAAACCACATTTAAATACTACAAGCTATTAGTATATTATAATTACCAACTGCAATGAACCTGTTATCAATATTGGCAACGATTTGCGACATCAGGCACCTGATTCCGTGCCGTGTGTAAGGTCTATAGCCGACATTCAGTGAAATAGTTCAGTTGATAAGGTGGGTTGCACAATAGACACCTTTCACTAGCGTTGTGTAAGTGTCCGCTGTCCGAGTGTTCGCCACTCGGACAGTGAGACAGTGCACTTATCAAGGTCGTATTTATCATGCGTTTGACAGTTTTATGTTTGTTTAGTTAATATTCAGTTCATGTATGCAAATTAGAGTACGTTATGTTTGACCACAGATAATATAATACTAGGTTTGACCTAAGTCGTCAAGCTGGCTTATTATGCCTGTTTTAACTAACAGTACATTAAAAAAGAAATGTAAATGCAATGGTTTAATGTTTTAAAGCAGTGCACTTCTATTTAGGTGCTAAACAGGGTACCCAGATTTTTTTTTGGCATTTCGGGACTTTGAAACATTTAGAGTGAAAAAGCGGGATTCGTTCGTCGAAAGCGGGACATAGTAAAACAACGTACATAATCATAAATTTATAAATATTTTTCTTTGTATTTAAGTTTTAAATTACGTTTAGATAATAATAGATAGCTATTTTAAATCAGATTTGCCCTATATTTAGGTAGTTGAGACTTCTTCGTCTTCTGATATAAAAAAATAACACCAAAAAAGTTTTATTAATTAGAAAAATGTGGTGTTTCAAACAATAGTCTGGGGTGTGTGTGTGGTGTGTGCAATAATTATTTATATGAATTACTTGTTCATGATATTTCTGTGAAGATTTAACTTCTTTTAAAGTTTCCTGGAGCATTTATTTCTCGCATCCGGCCATTTTAAATTCATCTGTGAAAAACGCGTTCATCAAAGCTGTTTTAATGTTGGGATATTTAATAAGAAAGACACTATTTTAAATATCCCCGAAAAGCGGGACTGACCCTGTCCCGCGCGGGACGTCTGGCAACGCTGGTACTAAAGGTATTCGGTACACAACACAATGGATTTGTTAATGGGATGGATGGAAAATACAGAACGAAGTTTTGTTCAATATGGTCCTCGGACATTCTTCCTTTTGCGGTTTTCTCGGGTTGGGTTCCGGGCGTTGGCGAGTAGGTACAACATTTGCAACTATGCTTTGGAAGGATATCACCTATTAGTAAGTTAGGTAAAAAAGGCAGCAACATATATTTCTACTTGGTGGTTAAACCTTATTTATTGACCCTAATCTCTTGACTGGACAGTGATTATGAAATAAATATTATGTAAATCATATAACAACTTGTCTTCTACGGATTCATTGTCACAGATACAGTTTAATACTTCATAATTTATTATAGGCACACCCATAACTGTGGATATAGTTTTAAGTTGATTTTTCTGTTGGCAATAAAATATGATCCAGTCTTGGCGGCCTGTTAAATGATTTATCAAACACGCCTACTTACTTCACTTAGGTACCTACTGTCAATTTGATACAGCCTTGACCCTCAAAATACTCGGTTGATTGGACGACATAAAGGACCAGTATAAGATAAATGGTTTCCTTCTACAAATCTCATTTATTAACCCCGTTTAACGAGGCTTTATACTTACCAACACTATTAAAATATCGAACAAGTACATAATATTACGCCTATATTTTGATTAAGTGTAAGCAGAGGTATAGTACCTACATTTCATCAGTTATGTTTAGATTCCATGCACTATGGGGACGAGCCAATTACCTTCAATCGAGCACGAATTTAGACTCCAGCAGGCTTCTGTTGAGAAGTTCCAGATGGAAATTCCAATGACAATTTGGCCGACCCGGGAAACGAATCCAAGGTTAGTTCTGTAATGGCCCTTGGGGACACGGGCCTGCACCCACTCGACCCGCTTAGACTAGTCCCGAAGAATAATGCCTGGATATTTCTGTTTTAATAGGCGTAAAAACGTCGATGTATGATCAGACGGTAATGTGTCAAAATCAATCAAAAAATCTTTTTTTTTTTCACATTGGCCTACATGGGCACTTATAAAACGTCGACAAAAGGTCGGTTCGGGTTGGTCGTTTCCTATGGAGAATGACAGGCAAGAAACTCCATGGTTACTCTTTAAAAAAAAAGGTTTGGTTTTACTATATTTACATGTTACAGTATTAGTAGTTAGATATGGGGGGACAACCGACCCTGTCGATTTAACTCTTGCACCACAGAGAGTGTAAAATTTAAATTAAGTACTTATCCTTTTTTAATATTGTATACGTTTTGTACTTTGTAGAAAACATCACAGATTATTGTTAGTTATCATTACAATCTCAGACCTAGTGGCACGGTGGTATTTATTGAATCAGTCTTCTTTATTGTCTATTGATAATAAATTAATAATCAATAGACAGGTTAACAAGTAGGTACTAACTTCTAAAATATAAACAAAATGTATTCAAAAAGCTAAATTTTAAACGATCACATCGGAATAAATTATGTATCATAACAAAATATTAAATATTCTATGTATACGTATATTAAGTTATTGATAATTAAAATATGACTTTGCCTGACTGTACAAAGGCACTGAATTGGTAGTAAAACATCTGGTCGGGTCGAGTTTAAGCGGGTCGAGTGGGTCTAGACCGGAGCGGACCCGGGGACACTAGACCAATGAGGCAGTTAGAATCACAGATTATACTCCTGTCCATAGATAAAGAACGTCTTTACGTTAGATAATTGGAATGCCCTCTTTAGTTACTTGTGTCTTAGACAAAGAGCTACAAATTAGGGATCATTTGTCATACAAACAAAACAGCAAAAGTACTTAAGATTAGGCTATAATTTGCGTTGATTGATGATCACTAAGTACCCCATACAGTTCGCGATATAGGTGTTAATTCATATAATTAATAAATAATAATAATTCTGTGTGAAAAGGTCACCGGGCTTAGCCTTGCGTTTGCTACGCATTTGTGTCAAGCGTGAACTGATACTTTAATTAGAGGTGTAGATAAGTGAACAATTACTGTGGGTGGACCTTGTTTGGATTCTTGAGAAGCTTTATTTATCATAATGATTAAGTTTTCATAGCAAGTTATCATTATTTAATTACTGTTTGTTAAGTCTTAGATCAGATTGGTCTCAAGGTTTATAATTTGTATCTATCAAATATGTAACCTACCATAACCCTCATATGGTAACTTCTTTTTTCTTGGCGATTTCTTTTGTATCATTTTGTAATAATTATCCCAGGGGTATAGTTGCCTTGTTTTTAATTACTTTAGCTCCTGTTTCTCGGCGGGGCATCTATCGTAAACATAATTTATATGTATTAGGCAACTGTATCCTTCGTGGGATGGATGTCCCAAAATAAAGAAAGGTCCGCAAAAATCGCTAACACTCTGGAAATAATAAAGACTAACTGTGCCCGCTATCTACCTTATCTAACCTTACCTTACCTTATCTACCCTTACCTACACGCTTACCTACACCCTTACCCACACCTTTACCTATAACCTTACCTACACCCTTACCTACCCGACCCTACCTTTCTTAACACCGCCATTCAGAAAATGATGTCAAATGCACAACGACATCTATCGAATATGGTGTTCAACTGTCCGAGTATCTGCATTGCATGTGTTGTGATATTTTACTGCTTGAACACTTTAAATTCATATATCTTTTGATAAAGTGAACTGATTTCGATGTAACAAAACCTAAGTAATACTTCAAGTTACGCACAATTTTTATGTATAAAAGTTACCTACCTTCATTGGCTTCGTACATTTTACATGATGCGTGCACAACTAAAACAGACAAACCGACAAAAATGACAAAAACGCTGTAAATGGTCGAACCACCAATGCTGGAAATGGTTTCTGTTGGTTATCCTATAACACCATGGCAATTTTTTTTGGAAATATTTTCGATGCACAAAAACGACTTTCTTACAGATTTATTTTTTTGTATTGATGATAATGTTATTTACGTTTCATAAATTTGTAGATAAAAGCCCCAAGTAACGGACAGTTTTACTGATAAAGTATTTTGCTATTTGTACTGAGATATATAGAGTGATTTCAAAAAGTGTGGCAACTATCCGGCTCTTACCCTTAAGCAGCATCAGTGGCGTTCAAAGGCAAACTTGCTTTTCGGCCCCGTCAACGTGAAATATTCAACTTATTTTTCGGTAATTTCGAAAGAGTTAGTAAGCAAAGTAACTGTCGAACGCTTGAGGTATACCAGTCCTCTATCTTAGGGTATAGGAATAGGATAAAATAAAATGTATTCTTGATAAATTACCCTATCTTTTATGTTCATTATCATGGCTTAGAAACCATCCTACAGACAGACCAACACAATATACCAGGCCCCTCAGAAAGTATTGCGAAAAAAAGTTTTTATATATGGGAGACTGGCCAGTTATAATGTTTTTCGAAAATATGATTATTTATAAGTAAAAATAAGTAAGTTCCAATTTCAAAATTTCCCTCCACATTTTTTGCGAGTTAATTCAAAGTATTGTGTCTCACTGAAATATGGATCTGCGCCGGGAACATTTTAGAGCTATGATTTTATACGATTTCAAGTGTCGCCTGAAACCGGATGAATCGTACGATAGACTTCAAATGGCATTCATGGATGAAGGCCCTTCCAAGGCAACCGTGTATCGTTGGTATAACGAATTCAAGCGCGGTCGACCAACTTTGGGGGATGACGAAAGAAGCGGTCGCCCTTTGACGGCTGTTACCGAAGAAAACGTGCTAGCAGTGAAAAATTTAATCCAAGACAATAGGCGAATTACATATCAGGAGATTCAACACATATTGAAGATTGGATCGGGAAGCGTTCACGAGATTCTACACAGCCATCTTCGCGTGAGGAGGATAGTATCACGCTGGGTGCCGCACAACCTCACCGATGCTCAGAAGCAGGCCCGGGTGGAATGGTGCCGTGATA
Source organism: Orthosia gothica (assembly GCA_949775005.1). Taxonomy (NCBI): domain Eukaryota; kingdom Metazoa; phylum Arthropoda; class Insecta; order Lepidoptera; family Noctuidae; genus Orthosia; species Orthosia gothica. Next base: position 12,404,295 of record OX459057.1, read on the forward strand.
TGCTTAACAAATTTGAAGCAGGCTCGTCTCGGCGTGTTTACGACATCGTTACAGGTGATGAGTCCTGGATTTATCAATACGACCCAGAAACCAAGCGCCAGTCGACTGTTTGGGTGTTTCAAAATGAGCCAACGCCTACCAAAGTGAAGCGATCTAGAAGCGGGGGTAAGATTTTGATCGCTAGCTTTTTTAATTTGACTGGCCACTTGGTATCAATTCCCTTACGGGATCAAAGAAGCATTAATGCCGAATGGTATACTACCAAATGTTTGCCAGAAGTTTTCTCTGTTATAAGCAACAAGTGACCAAACACAGGGCTCCGCGGGCTACTGCTCCACCACGACAATGCACCTGCGCACACCGCACTCAAAACGAGGGACTTCCTGGACAGCACGCCAGTCAAACTCCTGGGTCACCCTCCTTACAGCCCTGATCTAGCACCGTGTGACTTCTTTTTATTCCCAAAAATAAAAAATCAGCTCAAAGGGATACAATTTTCGTCGCCGGAAGATGCGCTGGCTGCGTTCGAGCAGGCTGTAAACGAGGTGTCTGCGGCGGACTGGAAAAAGTGTTTTGAAAACTGGTTTAGGCGCATGAATCTTTGTATAGAGGCTGGTGGAAAGTACTTTGAAAAGATTTAATAAAAATATATGTACGTATAGAACAATTTTTTTTAGTTTCGCAAAACTTTCTGAGTGTCCCACGAGAGTGTGAAATTCAATTTCGCATTCAAATCATATATCAATGGCACACAAGCACAATGAATTTACTATCGAATAGCGTGTGTGTCTATTAACTCATTGTTCGCTTTTATTAATACGTTTCTCTAATTACGACCGTGTAAATCTCGTAGCCTTGGCTATCGATAAAGCGTATACGATATTACGATCCAGTATCGATCATTGACATGCCGATAATCGATACTCAACAGCAAACATGACGGATCTAGTCGTGATGAAAACGACATTGATCCATTATTGTCTTTGTTGTGGCTGCCCCGGATTCGAACGAAATTAGGTTCAAGAACTAATATCATAATGGCAACTTGAACTTTTTTAATGCGTGTCTAAATATTGAAGGTTTGAAAAAAGATTTTTAATAATGACTCCTTAGTTTAGGACTTTTTAATTCAATTATCTGTCGATAGCGTTGTGAAATCTGTTGTCAACGATCACGACGAACACGAGTCTATTATCTATTATGTACGATATATTTATGTCACTATCTATCATTGAACTTGTGTGACTTTTTTTCAAGTTTCGAAACTTTCATTGTCATGTCAAAGGTCATGAGCGAATATTATTATGAGAATTAGTGGTGAGGTGCCAAATTTTCTGTTTAGAATATCGAGGGGTGTGAATGGGGTGATGAAATCAGCCTTCTAGTCACCGAGGGTTGTGAAATGTTCGTTGGATAATTTTGTTAGCGTGTGTTACCCGTTCTTACGTATCGCTCGTAATGCAGTTGTCGCAGATTCGATAATTGACCTCTTCATTCAATGTCGCGTATTGTTTCAATTGATTTTACCTTCAACTGTTGATAATAATTTCACTATTAATGCTACGAAAATACCTTAGAATTATAGACAAGAGGATTGCTGAGAACAGTGTTGGCGCAGTAGTAACGGCCACGACTTATAAAATGTAGGTTATGGGTTCAACCCAGGCAGGCTCTTTACTTTGGGTAAATTATTTAATCACCCCTGCTCTCATAACGGTAAAGGTAAATATCGTGACTTCCTGAGAAAACCGGCATGTCTTAGAACAAAAAATCGAAGACATGTGACATCCGTGGTGGTTGGTGGATCAACCCACACTGAGCCCGCCTGGTGAATTTCAGCCCAATCCCTCTCACAGAGAGGAGGACTGCACACACAACGGACCAAATAGAAGTCTTAGTGCGAAAAAGGGGGTCCATCTATCCTATCCTAAGGAGATTGCTGGCAGACCTCAAGATGGGGGGATGACCAATACAAGACTAAGACTACGGGTGTAACTTGTTAGAGACTCGCAAAGACCAGGGAAGCACAAGCATAGCGCATGAGAGAGGAGGCCTATTAATACTCATTACCCAGCAGTAGATGGTGTGTTGCGGTATCTATGCTATGCATCTTCTCTTCGCTGCTGAGAAAGAAATAAAGAAAGAAAATTGTTGAATTGTGATCCATACAGGGAAAAAATACATAATGAAACCTGTACAAGGCCAAAAAGCTCCTATCAGATTCTCAGCATATGCTTTTAGTAGAGGTTTTACACAAGTGTTGGGTACATCTTAATGGATTAAGTCAAGGATTTTAATGAATATTCTGTTAACTTTGGCGTTTTCCGTGTCAATTACAAATGTGAGCGCTTAATTTCGTGGAAACAATAGGCTATACACCGTGAGATGCGGCCGGAACGCAATTTGATATATTTTTCGCTGTTTCCATTGTGTTACGTAAAATGTTCAATGGAACAATTAAAAGTAATGGTCAAAATTTAAAACTGTAATAACAAATTTCGGATTTAATGGTTGTTCTGAACGGTTGAAGATGTTACATACGTGTAATACCACGCTTGTATTCCCTGAAAGCTAATTTATATATATATGTGCCTATATATAGTTCACCGACAACGTCCCATGTAATAGCCAGCCTATTGTCATATCTCCGAAACTGGTCACCGCTGGACTGAAGGACGTCTTCAAGGTTCTTAACTGGAGAGGGATAGGCATCAACGTCAATGGCAAGTACACCACTCACTTTCGGTTTGCCAACGATATAGTGGTCAGGTCATATCTGAAACAATGGAGGACCTCACTACAATGCTCGATGACCTCAGTAGAGCTGCTGCATGAGTGGGTCTAAAAATGAACATGGATAAAACCAAGGTGATGCTGAATGCCCATGTTGCACTGTTATCAAGGTCGGAAACTCTACACTTGAAGTTTTGGACCATTATGCCTGGGCCAAACGGTCCAGTTAGATAGGTCTAACTTCGAGAAAGAGTTCAACTGTCGAATCCGACTCGGCCGAGAAGCGTTTAGGAAATTGCGCGGTATCTTCTAGTCCAACTTACCACAGTGTCTCAAGACGAAAGTCTATGACCAGTGTCTGTTGCCAGTGATTACATACGGGTCAGAGACGTGGTCGCTCACAATGGGCCTCATCAGAAGGCTTATAGTCATCCAAAGGGTAATGGAGAGAGCTATGCTCGGAACTTCCTTGCGTTATCGAATCAGAAATGTAGACATCCGCAAGAGAACCAAGGTTACCGACACAGTCCGAAAAATTTCCAAACTTAGCGACAGTGGGCATGACACATTGCTCGCAGAATAGATGGCCGTTGGGCCAAAAAAAACTGGAGTGGTGACCGCGTACCGGCAGACGCAGCGTTTGAAGGCCTCCCTCTAGGTGGAGCGACTACCTGGACAAGGCTGAGGGAGACTAGTGGATGCGAAGCACACAGGACCGATCAGTGTGGCGACGTTTAGGGGAGGCCCAGTAGTAGACCTCTAGCAGCTGAAATGATGATGTCATCAGCCGGGTCCGGGCTACTACTGAGAAATTCCAGCAACTTTTATTTTTTATTTTTTTTTATTTATAGGCTTGCGCTTGACCACTATCTCACCTGATGGTAAGCGATGATGTGGTCGACGGTGAAGCACGCTTGCCAAGAAAAAACCTATTCACTCTTGACTTAAAGACCCCAAGTTTGTAGCTATCGGGAAACACAGACTCCGGTAGGGAATTCCACTCCTTAGCTGTACGCATAATGAAAGTGTCCCCAAATCGTTTTGTGCGTATGGGTGGGATATCCACCATGTACCGATGACGCATCGCCGTACATCTGGTAGTCCGATATGGAACGGGCTGGGCGGAATCAGAACATGCAATTCCATCGCACACTCCCCGAAATGCAACCGATAAAAAAACCAACAAGCTGGCAACTCGGCGACGATGTTCAAGGCTCTGGAGCTTTGACTTGACCAGTGCCTCATTGCCGATGAGTCTCTTGGCCCGCTTTTCGATCGACTCGAGTGCATCAAGCTGGTATTTGGCAGATCCGTCCCAGAGATGAGAACAGTACTCCATGCATGATCGAACTTGCGCTTGGTACAAGCTGAGCAGCTGTTCTGGCGTGAAGTACCTCCTCACCTTCGTAAGGATCCCCAGCGTTTTCGCAGCCAGCTGAGTAATATCCAATTGGTCCGAAGAGCAGCCATCGATAACCACTCGAATGGACCGATCGCTCAGGAAGTCTGCAATCCAATCACACAGACCACCAGGCAAACCGAATGAAGGAAGCTTACCAATGAGGCTTTCGTGCCAGACCCTATCGAAAGCCTTCGAGATGTCGAGGGAGACGGGAAGCGCTTCCCCGTGTCTCTCGATGGCCTCACTCCATATGTGAATGGCATACGCTAGAAGATCCCCAGTAGACCGAGTAGACCTGTGGCCAAGTTGACAATCTACAATCGATAACGCTAGTAGCAAACAAATAAATGTATGGGAATGACACATCTGATCGTTAAGACACGTGGTCAGACCAAACAAATAGAAGACGTTAACGTTTGTAGAAAGAGATTCGATACGAAACGTTTGTAACTTGGTTAGGGAAGCAGATGGGACCAGCAGCGTTACGGCGTAAGTGAATTCGGCATTGATGGATACTTTAGAAAATAATATCTTCACCAATGAGAGCGTCTTATAATTTTGGCAATACCTAATTCATCATCGTCATCAACATATCAGCCGAAAGACGTCCACTGCTGAACATAGGCCTCCCCCAGGCGTCACCACATTGACCAATCCCGTGCGTCTCGCATCCAGCGCCTTCCCGCAACCTTAACCAGGTCATCGGTCCACCTATTGGGAGGCCTTCCAACGTATCGTCTTCCGGTTCGCGGTCGCCATTCCAGAACTCTACGGCCCATCGGCCATCCGTTCTGCGAGCAAAGTGCCCTGCCCACTGCCACGTAAGTTTGGCAATACCTAATTATTTAAAGAGAATTTGTTATACTCTTTCATGGCGTCAAACCCTTTACCTTGCCGAAAACCGAATTCACTTTTAGCAGTAGTACTTACAACCCCTAGAAAGACCACGGTGTATTTGAAACAATCAGCTACGAACACAATTAAGAACTAAAAATAACCCAAATACATTCACATCGGAGCAGTGCAATTTGTATAATAACGTTGTCGCTTGAATAACTGCGGCTGTAAAACCGCTAATCTACCGAATATAAACTAAGACCTAGAATGGAAGCTAAAAGTTTACTATTTAAACTATGTACCTCCTTTACACGTACAGTTGGGATGTTTTTTTTTTCTCGTCTGTCCCATAGTATAGTATGGTACCGTTGGATAGGCCATTCAAAAGTATTAATGGTCTTTTCAAACCTTTTTTTGATTCCGGGATTCGATTGCGTAAAATTAAGCTTTAAATTGCAAAGGAGAATGCTCATCGATGTATGGCATCCCGTACCAAGCTGCATCAAAATCAAACTTTGTTTTTTATAGACTACACTGACCATGTTAACTCCTACAAAACATCTTTTTGAAAACAAAACCCGGGTTTTGCAGTTATTACATAAAATCGAAAATAACCTAAAAACTAGGTCTATTTTGTTCGACACTATCAAAGACGTATTTTATTTTAGACACGTTATACATGAACGTTATAGTTATTTATTAAACAAAAGAAACCATTACTGGTTAGTAGATTCATCAAAAATAGATTCTATTGCATTCTACATCTTTATGACCGGCTGCTGTTATTAATTTAACCATAGATAAAATAATGATACCTAATCTTTTATAAGTAAATGTTAAGATACTATTCTAGTTTTTTTAATTAATTTAGAATTGGAAACGTATAATTTTTTTACAGTGATCATAACAATTTCAAAAATCAAGGTTACGTTAATCATTTATCATGTGAAACGGAACGTCATGTATAGAGAGTAAAACAATATCCATACTTTTAAACTCAAAAGTAAATTCCCTATTCAAAAATCAAATCCGCGACGCGTAATGTCGTAAAAAATTATGAAACTAATTACTAAAAAATTTGGTCTTGATGCGTGAGACTTTTTGGTACCACTTTTGGTCATTCTCCTTTGGTTAGAGTTAAGGTTCCCTCCACCCCCTGCCAGGTAAAAGGTAAACTATCACAGATATGTAGGCTTTACAAGTTTACGAGTAATAGTCGACCAACTTATAAAATGTACTTGGAAAACTATACATTTTGTATATTGATGTATGGGGACAACAGTTTTCGAACGGCAAAGTTAATTTTGTCCCTTCGTTAGAGCAATGTTCGGTGGTTTCATTGTTTATGAACATTAGTTATGTTATCAATTTATTTTGGTGAATGTAGCTGTTTATATATACGCAAGCCTCTAAGCGCGAGTCAGAATCGCATTTAGCCGGTTTTTAGGGTTCTGTACCCAAAGGATAAAAACGGGACCCCTATTACTAAGACTCCGCGGTCCGTCTGTCTGTCTGTCACCAAGCTATATCTCATGAACCGTGATAGGTACCTAGACAATTGAAATTTTCACAGATGATGTATTTCTGTTGCCGCTATAACAACAAATACTAAAATCAGAATAAAATAAATATTTTAGTAGGGCTCCCATACAACAAACGTGACTTTTTTGCCGTTTTTAGCGATAATGGTACGGCACGCTTCGTGCGCGAGTCCGACTCGCACGTGGCCGTTTTTTTCAACAATTGTTAGCATCACAAATGGTCAAATAAATCGGAGAGTCAATTACTTATTTGACCATTTGTGATGCAAACTATTGAAAAATAAAAGCGTTTTGCCGAAATTTCAAACCATTGGTTAGCATATGTAACCATTGGTTAACAGTTTCACATTCCAACCTATTAATTGTATTGTTTTAACTATTGTTTTATGGACTGTGGACTGTAACTGACTGTAACTATGGATACAAAATCTGGGCCTTAGTCACTCTAAATGCTACCTATGTATGCTACCTCCGTAAAAAGGAAATAGGAATATCTATGCTATTCGTCCTAGTTTTTTTCACATTGAAGCGTTGGTTTTAGTAACATTTATGGATGGACTCAGGATAGAAGGTGTTGTATAGTATAGGGTACATAATTTGCTTCACAAACTATATAAACGAGCGCTGAAGTAGATTTATTTATTTATTATATACTTTATTGTACACCACTAAAACATACAGGACAAACATACGACGACGACGATTTACTATAACGATACAATAAAACTTGCATTTCTTCATGATCTTCCTGTCCTTATCTAAGACGAAAAAATGGAGCATATAACAAGACGATCCATTTTTGTAATATCGTTCGATTTTAACGATACAATAAAATTCAATTTTCATCTTCATCTTTCTGCTATCTGTTCCATATTACCTTGGATTGGAGCAAAACAGTATCTTCTTCCATTCGCGTGCCGCCAACAAAAACAAATTAATTTTTCAATTGTGCTTTTTCACTTTTCTTCTCTGTTACTTTGTGATGGCTGTTGTACTGTTGTGTCTGTGTCAAATACATGTATTCTATTCTATTCTAAATCTCGTATTTATCGTTCAAATAATGGACACAACTCTTGCGCATGTGGTTGCCAGTTTCTATTGTTATTGTGTCAATATCCAAGTGTTTTTGTACAGCGCTATATTTCCCATATTCGCCTGTAACTCGTGTGAGGTAATATGAATGAATAGGGTATTATCAAATGTTGGTAATGGCCGATTGAGTGAGGCTGACGAAACCGCGCATGGTACGCTTATTTGAGTATGAAATGTGGAATAATTAATAGCTAATAGTTATAAGATATTTATACGCATTGTTATGTTATCCGATGATTTGTTGATGAGGAAATACTGGCTGCTGTGTAAGGAAAATGTGTTTTTACAAGCTTTTATTTAACTTGCAATGTATGTATGCATGTATGTATGTAAGTGTGTTCTTGTCAAATCTTGCTACTAAATTTTATAGCCGTTATCCGCCACCGATTAGGATGAAATTCTGCATTCACGTTTAGTTTGAAAAGTAGTATTATTGTAAAAGAGATGTGTATCTTCATTTTTTGGTTTACAATAAAGTATATTCTATTCTATTCTATTCATGGTTAGCAAAGTGGCGTTATTCTAAATCCAATATGACGGACGGCCCAAGATGGCGGACTAGTTACATTTTGTGCACTGCCATGATATGGGTATCAAATGGAAGGGTGTGTTGAGAAGAATACGAAAATAATATGTTAAAAATAAAAATAAATAAATAAAATAATAAAATCCATTTATTGCAGACTAATTACATGTCCATAGTTATTAGTAACAAAGGTCTTAAAACTAAGTTAGTAAAATTATTAATCATAATAGTGTCATCTCGTCACGTGAAGTTGGATGACTCTCCTCAACACCTCAGAGTCTGGCCTCTCAGAAATCATCCTTAGGATGATTTCTGAGAGGCCAAAAAAAAAAAAGGGTAAAAAAAAAAAAAAAAAAAAAAATATTATTTTGTATTGTCTAAAGGTGGTCAAGCGCAATTGACCACTATCTCATCTAACCTGATGGTAAGCGATGATGAAGTACGTTTGCCTAGAAGAAACCTATTCACTCTTGACTTTAAAACTCCCAGGTTGTAGCTATCAGGCAATACAGACTCCGGTGAAAATGTGGTGTCTTTGAGGATATGTTATGTATTGTTTCACTAAGTATATGGATATAATAATACTTAAACTGTTGATCATTATATGTGCTGGTGTGCTACATACACTTACACTCGACAGTTTGAAATAGAGACCTTGTCAAACTCTAATTTAAAGATTTAAAAGTTTTCATCCAAAATTAAAGTAGGAAAAGATCTCAACTTGTCGTAACGGCTCCGACTTACGTGTCGTAGGCCATGGGTTCGATCAAAGCCAGGCGCTTTACTTTGTGTAGATTATTTCATCACCACTGCTCTAAAAACGGTGAAGGAAAACATCGTGAGGGAACCGATGTCCAAGAACCGAAAATTCTAAGACATTAAACATCTACCAACCCGCACTGGGCCCGCGATTTCCTCGCTTACGAAGAGGTAGCCAGCATGTCCCAGCACTTGGAACATGCTGGTTGATGATAAAAAAGAATAAAAATATTAGATCTAAGTAGGCCAGCCCAGAAAGAGGTGGCGAGACGATCTAGTCCCTACTGCAAGGGTTGGTTCGAGGAAAAGATGACTTGTGCCGATTTTGAAGAGACCTTTGCTCACCAGCGGGACAATGCAGGCTTATATGAAAAATAAGTAGATACCATTATTCGACTGCATACTTTGCATGACAGTTTTAATTCAAAATACTGACGACAAGTCAACTTTTACTTACGTTAATGAAACTTAAATTCTCGTGTTTAGGTAATTTAACTAAATAATTAACACGAAATAGAAATCAGCACGATTTAACATTGTACACCAGATTCGTGTCTCAGCTTGCATAATCAAGAACGGGGTAAATCATGCCTTCAGAGTTTACACAAAAAACAAAAACAATAATAGCTTTTTTAACAATCGATTACGTAAATCGAGAACACGACTGTTATTCGGTGAAACGTCTCATTTCTTGAATTCAGTAATTATTTGACGGAAAATGGTATTTATTTTAGGTATCGTTAGAAAGAAAGAATGAAAGAAAAAGAGTTTAATTGTCACAAAACGGCATACAATATAAGTACATGCTTATGCTTAACCCTAACAATAGTATTAAGTTAGTAAAGACGAGAAATAAATAAAACAATAATAACATATACTACCTAAATTTTGTATAAAACATAAAAGAAAAACCGGCCAAGTGCGAGTCGGACTCGCGCACGAAGGGTTCCGTACTTGGTAAATTGCGGTTTACGATTTATGACGTATTAAAAAAAAACTACTTACTAGATCTCGTTCAAACCAATTTTCGCTGGTAGTTTACATAGTAATGTACATTATATATTTTTTTTAGTTTTATCATTCTCTTATTTTAGAAGTTACAGGGGGGGGGACACACATTTTACCACTTTGGCAGAGTCTCTCGCGCAAACTATTCAGTTTAGAAAAAAATGATATTAGAAACCTCAATATAATTTTTGAAGACCTATCCATAGATACCCCACACGTATGGGTTTGATGAAAAAAATATTTTTAGTTTTAGTTTCAAGTATGGGAACCCCCAAAATTTATTGTTTTATTTTTATTTTTGTGTGAAAATCTTAATGCGGTTCACAGAATACATCTACTTACCAAGTTTCAACAGCATAGTTCTTATAGTTTTGGAATAAAGTGGCTGTGACATACGGACGGACAGACAGACAGACAGACAGACAGACAGACATGACGAATCTATAAGGGTTCCGTTCTTTGCCATTTGGCTACGGAACCCTAAAAAGGTGAAAAAGATGCTAGGCAGATGCATGTCGTGATTGTGGCAAGAAGGCTTCAAATCAGCATAATGCTGTGCCGTGGAGGACCCACAGCACGGCGCTGATTTTCAGTGGTCGCCTAGTTACTTATTATAATATTACCTAGTAGCTGGGTTGTGGAGGTCAGTGTGCTTATTACGGGTTTTTTAACGCACTCGATCGTGATAACGTAAACCATCTCTTATGTAAATTTGTATACAAAAAAAGAAGGTTTCTCCTTACTGTCACCTGACGGCACTTATCCAGTTTCAAAACAAATTGACGTGTACTTTAACGCGAATCATCAACACCGCCCGCCGTCCGCCTTTGTACCTTTGTGCATGAAGTCTAAATAAATAAATAAATATCAGTCCAAAGACGTCTTCTGCTGGACATAGGCCTTCCCCGGGCGTCGCCACATTGACCGATCCTTTGCGTCTCGCATCCAGCAGATCCCCGCAACCTTCACCAGGTCATCGGTCTACGTAGTGGGAGGCATTCCAATGCAACGTCTTCCGGTTCGCAGTCGCCACTCCAGAACTTTTCTGCCCTATCGGGCATCTGTTCTGCGAGCAATGTGCGCGGCCCACTGCCACTTAAGTTTGCAAATTTTTGGGCTATGTCGGTAACCCTGGTTCTCTTGCGGATCTCTACATTTCTGATTCGATCATGCAAGGAAACTCCGAGCATAGCCCTCTCCATTGCCCTTTGAGTGACTGTAAGCTTTCTGATGAGGCCTACTGTTAGCGACCTCAACTCAGAGCCATAGGTCATCACTGGCAACACATACTAGTCGTTGACTTTCGTCTTGAGACACTATGGTAAGTTGGACGAGAAGATACCGCGCAACTGCCCGAACGCTGCCCAGTTGAGTCAGATTCAACGAATGACCTCTTTCCCGAAGTTGGCCTTACCCAACTGGATCGTTTGGCCCAGGTAGACAAACGATAGAGTGTTATTAGAGTTTCCGAACTTGATAGGAGTGGGTGTAACATGGGCATTCAAAATCACCTTGGCTTTGTCCACGTTCATTTTAAGACCAACTCTATCAAACTGCATCCAGTTCTTTTGGACTGGGAGCTAACTACTACATAGTTGCGAAAAGGCAGGCAGATGATGATGATTTCCTGCAGCATACCTTTTAAAAGATATCGCCATACGCTGCCTGCAAAAAGCTTTAAGATGAATTACATAATATCCTGCACTGAAAGCCATTCACAAAAACAAAAGGACATCTCAATGAAGAGTTGCATCACTTCTAAAAACATTTGGACGTTATCAGTTTAGCAAACGTGATTTCATATAGTCATGCACCCGCATTTCCTGCATTACATGAGAGATTGCACTGATATGTCTAAACACGGACAAGCGGGTGTGATGGCAACCTGGCCTTCCACCAAACCGAATGTATAGCTCTAAACTAGACTTAAATAGTGCTTTAACCTGTATTTAATTTTCTGGGTGTGATAAATTCTCGTCATCCTAGGAAGGTGACCATATTCATGAGATCATATAAAAAAAAATACCCTCGATTCAAAAACCTCTGAAAAGCAAAAAATAAGCCTCATACTCCCGTCGGGGAACCGCTAAGTAAATAAAATAAACGTTTCCTTTCGAGCGTTTTTTTAAATATTAAAATTAATTTTTGTTTAGAGCTTTTTAATTAAATAATAATTTACTTAGTATTAGAAACGCTTCAATCAACAATCTATCGAAACACTACGTAATTATGACATGATATCTTGCGTAAAATCCCAGATTCAAAGAGTAAAATGCGGATAACATTTGAACGGGTCAACCGATTTTAATCAATCATAACTAAGAACACTCTCGACAAAGTGACCTTTCAAATAAAAAAACGCCTTTCAAAATTGGTTCAGCCGTTCTGGAGCTATGATGTCACAGACATACACGTCAAACTTATAACACCCCGTGGTTTTTGCGTCGAGGGTTACAATAGGAGCTGACATTATTTTTCTATATACTTTTAATATAGTCCTCGAGAAAGCAGCCTGGTAATTTCTGGATCCGAGGTAGAACATCTAATCTTGAAGAATCTCTTCCAAAATGCTAGTCGAACCTCCATTTGCCCTTCCTGAGCGACAACCTGGATCCGCGGCTAAACCCGGCAGTTAACTTCGTCCTCTCCGTTCCGTAGTAACTCAGGTGTTACTTCGGTACAAAAAATAGTTCAAAAACGTCATTCATGATTGAATGGTGAATTACTCACTCTGAGGTAGCTGAATTGTTGTTGTCTATGCCGAGATAAAGATAAATGATTGTAGATACTTTAAAATTTACTGCTGTTGTTGAAATTATTATTTATGTTATTATATGCAACAGTTTAACCCAACATTTCGTACGTTATTTTATTTATTAATTTATTAATAAAAATAAATTTATCTTAGATTATGGATTATGGAGATAAAATATTTATAGCCAGAGATTTAAAACTATTACTCGAAAGGGGAAGATATCTATGTCCATGAAGTGTGTGTTATAGGTTTCCACAAGCTGACGAAGTGGCACCCGTGCCCCGGCGTTGGTCTTACATGAATCCACATGGAACAACCGGGGCACGTGGGCCGCCCTTCTGATAACATTTCGGGGCACTGTATAGCGTAACTTATTTGTGATTTCAATACAATCAAATCTATTGTTACACAGACCATGCAGCATCATGGCCACCAAAAGTAAGCGCCGAGACTCTAAACTTAAAATATTATATCGCTGTAACAACTGTGTGTATGGAATCCTCGAATGATAACATCTATAGTTCATTGTGCGTAGAAACTTTTTCTGCACGACTTCTAATTTAATGTTATATTTGAGGTAAAACGGTTTCCAGATAGGAACGGCGTATTCTAATTGAGACCTTATTAAAGTTTTGTATAATACCAAAAAGGTAGAGGGTCGCACAAAGTCTTTAGAGGCTCTCATGACAAAACCATACATTTGAAAGGCTTTATTTATTATGTTTTCAATATGCAAGTCAAAATGCAGACACGAATCAATAGTTACACCAAGATCACGAATGGATTCTACTATTTTTAATTGTTGGCTATCCAAAGTATAGTTAAAATTTAATTTATTTTTGTTTTTAGTAAATGATATACTGTGACATTTTGGAAGACTAAGAGAGAGTTTGTTGGCTATACAGTAAGTATTAAGTCTGTCAAGATCCTCTTGAAGCAGTAGGCAGTCATCAATTTTTTGACAGTCTTTATAAACTTTCATATCATCTGCGTACAATAAGAAATTCGCATTAACAAAACAATGTTTTATATCATTTATAAACAAAATGAAAAGCAAGGGCCCCAAAATGGACCCTTGAGGAACACCGGATTTAACAGCCACAATCTCAGATTCAAACCCATTAACAACGACCTTTTGTGTCCTGTTATAAATGTATGATGCAAACCAACGAAGTAAGTTGCCACGGATTCCGTTGAAGGCGAGCTTTTCCAAAAGAATTGTGTGATCCACCTTGTCAAAAGCCTTCCGAAAATCAGTGTACACAGCGTCTACCTGGACCCTCTTGTCCATATTTTCAGAAAGTTTGTAGAAATCATAAGATTGGTCGTAGTCGACCGCCGTTTGACGAACCCATGTTGTTCCGATATAATAAGGCCATGAATTTGGGAGAATAGAGCGCCGTGCACCAGCTTCTCGAAAAGCTTCGACAAGGTGGAAAGAATCGATATGGGGCGGTAGTTTTCTACATTATTTTTATCTCCACTTTTATAAACAGGCGTTATAAATGCTCGCTTCCACACGGTAGGAAAGACACCTTCATGTAAGCATTTATTGAAAATGATGTGCAAAACAGTACTGATGTTATCGGCCGTTTTAGTATAGAAGGTAGGTGGTATACCATCGGGGCCAGCGCCCTTAGATGGGTCCAATAATTTGACTGCACCATGTACAGCTTCTTTTGTGAGGTAAATATCCGCTATACATATTGAGCTATCCTGGCATATATTTGAGGGTTCCCAATTATCAGGATCGAAAGTGGACGTTTCATAGACAGAAGCAAAGAAAGTAGATAATAAATTAAAAATATCAGTAGGGCTATCAGACGAGGCACTTTTAAGGTACATATTATCTGGATAGTTAGCCTTGCCCTTTCTGTTAGATACATATGTCCAAAAGTACTTTATATTTTTAGGTATACTGTCTTCAACTGAGTTAATATAATTTCTAAAACAAATAACAGATTCATGTTGAAATAATTTACGATAACCCGAGAAGTGATTATAGTCGTACAAGTTATGGTACTTTTTCCATTTAATCCAGGCACGTTCTTTATTTTTAATGATACGTATTAATGAAGGTGAAAACCAGATAGGAAATTGTGAATTTTTAATTCGTTATGTAAAATAATGTAATAAGGTAAACATAAATTAGATTTGTTTAACTAAATCTATTGAAGGGGACGAGCAAGGCCATGTATTGGACACACATCCAGACTCTACTGATATTTTATTGAAGTTCTTATTTTTATCCGACTGCGGCGAAGCAAAAGGAACGGTGATGTTTTTGTCCGGTATGTTCATCGGGTCCCTCATTACTTCTAAACTATTTATCATAATTTGACAATTGAGGTGTCGTTGGAATCGTCTTTTTTGTCCACTAGTTATAGGCTATATGACATTAAATTGAAAATGGCGCCCTCTATAGGGCCCGAAGTTAAGAACAAAAAATATCGACCCTTTTGCTTCGCCGCAGTCGGGTTAAAAAAAGCCCCAACTTAGTGATTTTTACGTAGTCTGGTTTCAGTTTTTGAACTTATTTTTTGTAGCTTTAGTTATTATAATATAACAAATTCTTTTGAAGTGTATCTAACTAGACACAATGTAATAAGCTAAACAAACAAACAAACCTAAAAATCTTATCAATCCGTAATATCTTTTGTAATTTTAAGTAGCTATTTTTTGGTGTAGTATTCAGGTATTTATTATAGAGTGTAACGGCGATCGATTGATTTAAGTATCGTGTTGATACAAGTTATCTAATTAAATATTTCAGTTTACATTCTACTCTGTTACCGGATTATGAGTAAATGGAGTGTATCAGTGCTTATCTTTCTGCACTAATTACAATAATTAATTAAGGCTAAATCTCTTTCGAAATGTATAAATATCTTACACACTTCGAATTTTTGTTTATTGATTTTTAGTTTATGTTTTATTGATTGGATAGAGAGGTTTTATTCAGGATATTCGCATCCACATTGAAATCGAGGTATATACAGTAACCCTCATTTTTTAAACTACAACTGTAGCCAGGCTCAAGAATGCCGAACACCAGAAAAGCGCTGAATTACTCGTAATGAAGCAACTACCGTCTTAAATCCCGCAATGAAATTAGACCTCCTCCTTATTATATGGGAAAGTCCTTCTGCCCTACGACTTCCCAATCACGTTTTGCCTCACGCAATACTTATTTGTTACAAAACTACGGACTTACCAAAATTATCGCCAAATATATAAAAACTGAATCCATGACGTGGTCACAACCAGCATTGGGGCAACGATACAAGGAAGAGGGATATAAAACTCTAGGCCGATCATTGTGTGCCCCACCCTTTTTCATAAATGGATCGCGATAAAATATAATTAATTCAGCTTAATGACTGTCACAAGCGTTTATTTTTTTCCGCAATTAAATTACAATTAATATGAATTAATATAAAAGACATTCTTTTCTTGCAGGGCTCGTCAAAACCCGTTATTTACCGATACTTACATGTAGGTACATTTGCTTCAAGTTACTTGTAAGTACAAGTTACCGATTAAGTAAATTTATTCGGTGTTTTACCTACGCAGACAGACGAGAATGTCGAAAGGTACCTCGTTTTGTGGGGTACCTAAGTGTCCCCTGACTGATTTTGTTTTTACCAGAACGCATATTTTCTAACGTTTTAAATGAGTTTACTTAACCTCCGGTTCCTCAAAGCCTAGTCTAGACAGATCATAAAAAAAACTATTTATTTTATTTCAACTAAACCATTAAGGTACTTTTGAATAGACAACAAAAATGAAGAATGTACAAGAAACTCCACGGAGACTCTTTTCCATCAATAAGTTTGCATTACAAGTATTTGGTTACATCATTCTTTTAAAAAAAATACATATAATATGTGAGAACGATATAAAAACATGTGCGCGTAAAAGCGTCCAGAATAAAATAAACAATCTCAAAATACAATAATTAATTAAAAACAGGCCGAGGCAATATGTTGTAACCCATCCCAACTGATGGCGCCCGTTCACGAACATGACGAATGGATTGGCACCACTCAGCTGAACCATCGGGAAAGGAACCGAATGATCGAACACATGTGCCACCATCAGAGAGACATTTGAGAGGGCATGACACACTCTTAACTGCCAGGGCACTTTGAAGGCAAAGAACGACATTATAGGTACAGTAAATGGATTTACAGTTGGTATATAGTACATATGCTGTGCAAAAATGAATTGAGTTTATACAATACAAATATATTCATACAGTCTTCAGAGGTTCTAACAATAATGTTTTGCTTATCACTTGTTTTTATGCCCTAGTGGTTGTGGAGTAGAACTAGTATTGAGCTAAGCATTTTTATCAGCGATGTAATCCCCCAACATATAATATGCCTGCCTGTTATCAAGTAAATCTTCTTTATTTAACAGTAATGTGATTTGTTGAACAAAACTAAAAAACCTGATGTAAGATTTCACTAGTAATAAAATTTTGTAAACTTTCAGAAAAGGAAAAAATGTGTTTTCAAACGACGCAAGGAGTGTGTTTTCAGGATAGGTAAGGTACTGTCGACTGAGTTCGATTTTGCTATTAACGTATCCATTTGAAAATTGATATAATTCACATTTTTCACAGTGACACATTAGAGACTTATTATTTAAACAGAATTTTAAATGATTCCAATATCCTGGTCAACAATATTTTATCACCATCATAATTCATAACAATCAAAACTAAATTCAATAACATGTCTTTAGTTTTTTTATTGTGCAAGGAAGTAATAAATTCTATTCAGATATTAGGTCACTTAGTGCCTATTCTACTAGATTTTCTAAGCCCGCAGCCGGTCTGCATAGCCTAGGAGAATGGTGGACCTTGGGCCATGCTGGCCGGACACTCGGCCAAAAATGGAGCGTTCTCGTGTCAAGCAACTATGTCCCGTGGTAATATGCAATGATATTTGGAGGTGTATGACATTATGTTACAATTTGTTGTAATAATTGTTTTTTAATGGTTTTCCTTACAAAGGTTGATATGTATTTCATATTAATAGTTTTGGTCCATTATTCAGTAGTAAATTTATATAGTTTGTTTAGCCCACTTTTGGAAAACATAGGAGAAAAATCTTTGTAAATCACATTTGGGGCAAATTCGGAATAAATAGTATGGTTATATTTATTGGGTGTATTTGTTACTATAAAAGGCCGAATTACGTTATTACCTAGAATTTAACGGTAAAACCTAAGATTTACCAAGCCGTGCTGGTAAAAGACCGAAATGGTTTATGATACCAGCAATCACACGGTAAATCTTAGGATTGCACTCAGGAATATTTTATTTTTTTTATTCGTAATAGGCTCGCGTTTGACCACTATCTCGCCTGATGGTTAGCGATGATGTGGTCGAAGGTGAAGCACGCTTGCCTAGAAGTAACCTATTCACTCTTGACTTAAAGACAACGGACATAGGTAACGGTAAAAGTAAGAAAAAAAATATGCCACACTATTTACACGAAATGATGAGAACAAATAAGGACTGATTGATTTGCTACACCAAAGTATATAACATTTTGTTAAACTTACTTACTAAACTTTTCCCGGTTAAAAGCATTCAAAAATGTTTAAAATCATGGTAGTATTTTACTGCTAATAAATGTTAATTAACAATGCCAAAATAAATGATAAGATCAATTAATAATAATCAGCTGAACATTTTTTTTTTTGGTATTGTTAATTGCGAAAAACACAGGACCAATCAATGATCATTTCGTGAAGAGTTTTATGTCCACATGTGGACTTCTATCAGTTGAAATGCTGATGATAGTGATAGTCTATTTTGTGGCCGTGCACGAATTTGAAACTCTTTAGTCAATTTTATGTACCGTATATGAGAATAAAATTGAAATAAATACTTGAATTGTCCACCAAACAAATCGTTTAACAAAAATTTGCATACTTTATTGAAGCTAATTAATCAGGTCTTGATTGTTCTCATCATTTCGTATCACAGTGTATCACAGACAGTACATTTTTCAACATTTACCAGTCTCAGAAGGAAATCCTAGGATTTACCGTATGATTGCTGGTAACTGTCATTAATTTGCGGTTTTATAGGCCATTTCGGACTTTTAAATGTAAATTGGGATTTTGAAGAGTTGGTAAATGTTAGGTTTTACCGGAAAATCCTAGGTTTTACCGGTAACGCCTAGCATTTACCGTTGTTCGGACTTTTACAGTAACGTATAGAAAATAGCAGCATTTATTTTATAAATTACTATTTTATTTACTTGTATATAAATCATCTTTCAGCTGCAAGTGGTTTCACTTTTTAGGAACACAGAAACATCTAGCTTTATACATTTTTTACGGGCTCTTATCATAGTATGAAAACGATTTATAAAGAAAAACTTCATCCTTTTTTGAACTCTGCTGAAAACAAAAATAAACTTTTTATATTACAACGCATTAATCGGGTTTAAATGTTATAAAGTTATATTAAAAGAATAGGAGTATTAACAGATTAACCTTAATAGCAGAGTTATGCCATGTTATTATATTATATCTTAATCTAATGGACTAATTAATAACAACGTTTCCACCTCTAGAACAGTCTACTATTATTTAAAGCTTAGGACCGTTTACATTATAAGCGCTGACACTTGCAAACTTCATAGACGTCGCTAATCTATTGATACTAATATTTTAAATGCGAAAATCTTATTTACAAAAAAATACAACTGACTTCCAAATAAAAATCCAAGAACATGGGAATAGTCCCATGTTCCTGGCATTTTGACACTGACTTCCGAAATTGAAGGTAATTCTCATAAACTTGTAAAGCTTTGCTGTGATAGTTTTCCTTTTAATTTCGTTATATATGTTCCATTGGGCTAAACTAATTTTGACTATAATTTCAGTCAAAAGTACTACTGTCGAGAGCTTACAGTACTTGTGACTGCTTTTGCTAGTTAAAAGTACTTTTGACTGGTTATGAGTTTTGACTGCAACATAAATATACTACTGCCGTGATTTTTTTCAGATATCCAAAAGCAACCATTTAGCTGGCATGCTAGGCTGGTAGGCTGGTAGGGGAGACACTTGACTCTAATAAAAAATTGCGATTTAAAGCCTAATTTTATGCAAACGGATCCCCGAATCAAAAAATGGGTTTTCACAGACCCGTAATATTTTTAACAAAACAATACCACAAAACAGACGACAAAAAAACAACCCCACTTTACGTGTACAGGAGGTACCATAACATTTTTTTTTCATGGTTTTATTTTACCGCATTTTCGGCGTGAATAATAATTTATATCTATGCAAAATTATAGCTTTCTAGTTAAAAGAGAGATAATAAAGAAAAGAAAGAAAAAAAATTAAATTGCCACAAAACGACATACAAACATTACATTTCAAGAACAAGAACAGTGGTATAAGATTTTGAAAACTAAACCCTTAATGATAGTGTTAATAGTTCGTAAATTATGTTAGAAAAGTAAAAAAAGACCAAAAAATATAAATGCGAGAGAAAATAAAAGCAGCTGCATGTCGTGGTTGTGGCAAGAGAGAGTGTACTAAGAGTATCTGAGCTAAGCTGCTGACGGACGGACGGACGTACGGACGAACGACGGACAAACAGACGGACATGGCGAAACTATAAGGGTTCCTTGTTGACTACGGAACCCTAAAAATTACCTACGTGTACCAACTTAACTTTAAACAGTTACATGGCGTGAGTTTATGTATGTAGGTACAATAAAATCGACACGCCAAACAATTTAACAATGTGTGTTATGTCATGACTATGACCTTAGGTCTAAAAACTAGACTAGTTCACACAAGGTCCTGTTTGTAATGGTTCCATTAAATAATATAAGTAACACGTTACATTATCTTTGCTTTGACTGAGATTTATTGAATTTGTAACTGTTCGTTTGACAGTCAATTAAATTCATGTTGAGTAAAGTATATTGTTGGATTACTTTTATAATTATTTATTTTGATTTCTGGGGGCGTACTTTGATGCTTTGCTGTTAAAGTTTTCAGCCATAATTGTTTCAGTTTGTGAGGAAGAGATTTATTACAGCAGGAATCACCAAATGGCGGGACCGAGGCTCACTCTCTCTATCCCCGATGACGCCACTACCCTGCTCCAAGAGAGCAATAAAAAGACCAGCACAATTCGTAAACACAGACCACCTTCGTACCGTCCTCGCCGCCGAGGCCCGCCGCGACGTCCCTGCCAAGATATACAAGCCAGCCCGCGCAATGCTGTGCCTTAGTTAGAATCTAGTTAGTTAATTGGAGTTTCTTGTCCGTTCTTCTCCACGTAGGCTTTTTCCGAACGGATGGTAGAATCACTTTATTAAGATCCAGCCTTAGTTGTCCCCCAGCGACGCCCTGAGCCGAGGTTCGACCCCACAGGGGGTAGCCCTCAGTTGAAGCTTAGGTTTAGTAATTTTGTGCCTGGCTGGAGTCTATATAGCTTAGTCTCCACAGGGAAGCCTAGTTAAGCAGAAGACGGTCAGTTTGATCGACCTGCGAGACGCCACTTAGAAAAAATTTAAAATAAGCAAATGGCGGACCGCGGACCGGATCCGGATCGCCTACGTATTCTGTGTGGACCTTAAGTATCTAAGCAGTACAATACAATTTACTTGTGTTATTTGAGTACGTAATTAAGCCCACGCTTTGTCAGTACTGCCGTCGATTCGACAACGGAAAAATCATTTAATAAAAAACTTCATTGATACGGTATCAATATTGACATATTTAAGTTTATTATTTCAATTTTAACCAAGTGAATACACGTGGGGCCTGGCTTTAATAAACCTTACGGACCGCGACGGTCATTAGACCCCATATAAAAGTAATTGGTGACTCCTGATATACAGTATGAATTTATCTATTTCGTTATGCTATTAGGCGATTATAGATTTTTTAAGATTTTGATACGTCATCCATATCTCAAATGCGAGTAAAAATATAGGTATTTAGAGAATTAAAATGATTGCAAAATTAATTATGCAAGTATAGGCATTATAAAAACCGGCTAAGTGCGAGTCGGACTCGCGCACGAAGAGTTCCGTACTTGGTAAACTGCGGTTTACGATTTATGACGTATTAAAAAAAAACTACTTACTAGATCTCGTTCAAACCAATTATTGGTGAAAGTTTACATGGTAATGTACAACTTAAATATTTTTTAGTTTTATAATTCTCTTATTTTAGAAGTTACAGGAGGGGGACACACATTTTACCACTTTGGAAGTGTGTTTCGCGCAAAATATTCAGTTTAGAAAAAAATTTATTAGAAACCTCAATATTATTTTTGAAGACCTATCCATAGATACCCCACATGTATGGGTTTGATGAAAAAAATTTTTTGAGTTTCAGTTCTAATTATGGGGAACCCCAGAATTTATTGTTTTTTTCTATTTTTGTTTGAAAATCTTAATGCGGTTCACAGAATACATCTACTTACCAAGTTTCAACAGCAACAGCATAGTTCTTATAGTTTCGGAAAAAAAAGGTGGCTGACATACGGACGGACAGACAGACATGACGAATCCATAATGGTTCCGTTTTTGCCATTTGGCTACGGAACCCTAAAAAACATAAAAAAGTGAAAGGATTTAATTGATTCTTTTTTATCTAAGTGGCGATTCATCAAGTTCTTTCATCATTGCTTCATTTAAAGTAGTTCATCTTAACATCTCATCAGTATTTCAAGGTTCCTCATTGGTACAATTAGATTTTATATCTTTCTAACATTTAATTAAACAAGGACATAGTTTATTATCCATTGCATTGATCAATCATCGTCCTGCGTCAACAACTTGAACCAATTTTCAAATGCCAAGGCGTAAGACATTACCGACTGGACTTACTTTACCGGCTATCATAACGTGAGCTGGCAAAAACCATAGCCTCCCCTTATCTGGCCTGAATTTTGACAAACAAGGGAGGTGAGGGAGCTCTTTAATTAGTGGTTGATATGAACCAGGTGTCCAGTTTAAATTTTATATGGCGTTAGTTCTCACAGTACTATATATATGACTATTTAAAGGTCATTCTAGAATACTTGAGGTACAAATAAATTAGATCAGATTAGAAGTGACTTGGCAATTAATATGGTGTTTTTGTGCAGACAAATTAAACACAGTTTTTTGTGGAACATGACTTTGGATTTTGTCTGGTTTCACCTTTTATGCCAAAGATAGGTAATTAACCGTAAAATACCCTCTGCGGCACCAGGTTTTTAAACGGATGGTAAAGTCAAATTCGCATCGCTTGATAGACAGTGGCTAAATAATAACAGCCGCACTGGTCGATCATCAAGGTTAAGCAACGCTTGACGAGGTCGGTCCGTGGATGGGTGACCATTTCAACATACCGAGTTTCTTTCGTGCCTCGGAAAGCACGTTAAGCCTTTGGTCTCGGCTGCCATTTGAAGATCTTTGACAGTCGTTACGAGTAGTCAGAAGCTTGAGATCTGACACCAGTCCTGCCGACGTACCGTGTTACCCAGTTACTGGGTTGTGGAGGTCAGATAGGCAGTCGCTCCATGTAAAACACTGGTACTTAGCTGGATCCGGTTAGACTGAAAGCCGACCCCAATATAGTTGGGAAAAGGCTAGGCAGATTGATTGATAGACAGATGTGTTCATAAATGAATATGCTATTTCCACCTCGTTCGGTTCTCATTTTATCCATTGTGATAATAAAGTACATGTTCAAAGGCGAGCGTTAACTCAATGTTGAGTTCTCTTACAGCAAATACCTATTCTTCGGTTATTTTCCTAATTTCACTGCCCTTATCCAATGCTCTGAATTTGGGGTCGGCGCATCACCTTTTCTTCATTAATTTTTCTCCTCCTACAAAATAAATACAATTTTATTAATGTCCCTTGGCAAACTTTGTATTTCTTCCGTTGTCGGATTTCTATCAGTTGACGTTTGCACTTGGTGCAGACCGTACGCTCTCAATCAATTTGAAGTGTGATAAAAAGACAACGACTGACGAAACACGAAGTTTGCCGAGAGACATTAAGAAAATAGTTGAACTGTATAATGATGTATCAAATCCAAATTCCACTCTATTCAATATCTTATTAATTAAAATAAATGAGTTACAATTTCAATCAATGCTATATGTATTAATAATATACTAATATGCAGTATAATATGTGTGTTATTACATTTTAATACAGTTAGCATTTAAATGTCTACCAGCAATGTTAAGGTTACAGGGGGCTTTCAAAAACCGATAAAAACAAAATGGAGGCCTGTATTAACATTTTTGTTATTGTGTTAAATAACACTAATGAAATAAAACTCGCGGTAGCTGGGGTAATAAATTAAATATCAATCAGAATTGGTGTTTTTGGGACCTTGGTGCACGATATATTTTTATAGACATAATATTTTATTGAGCTTATTTTTTTTTCGGTTTGGGTGGGGTTGCCGTAATCGTCACGTTTGGCAGGCGGCTTGGCGATCGCAGTTTGTTGTTAAAGTGCACAGAGAACGCTCATTCTCTCGTAAGTCCCTTAGTCGCCTCTTACGACACCCACGGAAAGATATGGGATGGTAAAATTCTCTACGTCCGGCACCATAGGGAACAGAGACGTGGTCGCTTACAATGGGCTTCATCAGAAGGCTTAAAGTCACCCAAAGGGCAATGGAAAGAGAGGCTCAGAGTTTTCTTGCGAGATCGAATCAGAAATAAAGACATTCGCGAGAGAACTAAGGTTACCGACATAGCGCGAAGAATTACCAAACTTAAATGACAGTGGGCAGGGCACATTGCACGCAGAACGGATTGCCGTTGGGGCTGAAAGTTCTGGAGTGGCGACTGCATACCAGAAGACGCAGCGTTGGTAGGCCTTCCTCTAGGTGGAGCAATGATCTAGTCAATGATGCGGGAGTCCAGTGGATGCGAAACGCATAGGACCGATCAGTGTGGCGACGCTTGGGAGAAGACTATGTCCAGCATTGGACATCTGTCGGCTGAACGTATGATGATGAATATTTTATTGATATACAAGCTTATGTCAGTGGCTTCACCCACGTCAAAAGTATCCTATATATTATTATCCTATATCTATAGCTATATATTATCGTAATGACATGGTCTAAGGTCTCGATAAAGGACTCTCTTTTCCGGCTTAGACTCCCATTTCGTTTTTTGTGCATAATTTTGGACGTTTCTTAATCAATCATACTTGGATGGTCTATACATGTTAAATGTTTTACTCAAATCCGCTTGATAAAAAAAATATATCTAAAGATACAGACTTTCAAGTTTAAAATATTAGCAGAAGCAGGACACGATAGTAAGATTTTATTTGTCTCATTCGTATCAAGCGCGGGCGTGTCTAAGTTAATTTTTATTTACAACATTTAAACACCCTTGGGCAAGGTGTTGACAGTCAAATTAAAACTCGTCGCTACTGCCTGAAGGAAAAATTAATAGAGGTTAACGTATGTGTACAAAGAATTTTTATTATCCCCAACGGGTAGAATGTGACAAATTGCGCAAATCATTTCCTGTAATAAATAATATATTTAAGTATTCGTTTATTTTATCTTATTACGACCAGGTTTAACTTTAAAGCCTTCCTGAATCTTTATTTTCCGAATAGGAATGTTAACTGAAAATTCGTTTTTCGTCCGTCATCAGGTAGATTAATAAAAAATATTGGACACGTATTTTTCTTTTGACACGTAAACTTAAAGTTACGACGATATAATGTATTAAAATGTCGTGTGAAGTCACGCCGTTAATACACTTTATACTAACATAGTGACGTCACAAGCGCTTCTAAACTTTGATGCGCTTTATTTTTATTGATTTGGTAAAATAAAAAAACTCGTCCAATATTATTTGATAATCTCACTGACGGACTAAATAGAATTATCATTTTTCTACCCAGGAAACATCCCTATTACCAGATCTACACACTTGCTTTGAATAAATTGGGGCGCACGGTTGGCGCAGTGGTTGAGCGATTGACTGCTGCGCTGCGTGTCGCGGGTTCGATTCCCGCACGGAACAAGTATTTGTATGACCTACAGATAGTTGTTCCGGCTCTGGGTTGTGTGTATGTGAGTTTATATGTTTGTAAACGCACCCACGATACAGGAAGAAATTCCTACTGTGGGGCAACGTTTTTTTTAAAAAATTAAAAAGATTAAGCTTTACTTACAAAATTGAATAGCTCACATTCAAACACTTACCACTGATATGAGACACACCAAGTTTTTAAGCATACCTAAACTTGTTTCTGTTAAATAAAAAAGCCACAAAATCTTTCACGATCTTCTGGCCTTTGTCTTATATTATTGTGTTGGTTTCCGTGCAAAACGATTCCTTTTTCCATTCTGTTCTGTCAAGCATCACGCTATCATTGACTTACATTTTCTTTTATATTGTACCTTACATAATCCATCTTCCATCCATCCCCATTTATATTCTTGACTCTACTTTCACCAGTCATGACCAAAATATACCCAAATCCCCTGAAAACCTACTAAACCGTACCCAATTTTCCATTTATAACGTATCGTATCCAGCGCTCAATGTTCATTGTCACAAATTTTCCAGCTCAGGGCATAAAGCAGCCACGTCATGTTCAGTTTAATTTGTATTGCAATGGGCAAGCAGCAGGTGGGGTAAAGGTTAAGTAATGTGGGAACTGTAGCGTCCTCGACGATGTGGTTCATGGTGAAAATGGACGTGGGTTGAAGTGACTATGTTGTATATTTGGACCATCGTTTTTTGGAAGATTTTGAGAGGGTAAAGTGTACGTTTAGAACCCCCCGGTGGGTTCCCCACATTGTCGAGTTGGGGAGGCTCAGTAGCCGGGCTTGGTCACGTAAGAAGTGAAGCGAAGAGGAACCTAAGGAGGGCCCGCTCGTCAGGGCTTTTGCTGATTAAGCCGACGAATGCAACTGAGGCGGGTGGCGATAACGTATCGGAAGCATCGCCGCTGAGGGTTGGAGGCCGCGGCGGGAGAAGAGTGCCAGTATTGCGGTCCACCGCTCTCCCTTCCACGGCTTGGACGGGGTCGACACCGTCTGATTGCGGACGCGGTGGGGCCGCAGTAGGGAAGGAGGAGTGTCGTTATAGCGTTGGCCGCTTTCCCTATCCCCTGCAGGCGAATAGTGGTACTTGGCGGGCCACTGATCTGAACCGTCACAGGGGGACCAAGGGTGCCATACTCGGGGTCGTCTGGCGCCCATGTGCTGGTCACTGCGTGCAATGTACTTTTATTATGCGTACAGCTAAGGAGTGGAATTCCCTGCCGGAGTCTGTGTTTCCCGATAGCTACAATCTAGGGGTCTTTAAGTCAAGAGTGAATAGGTTACTTCAAGGCAAGCGTGCTTCACCGTCGACCACATCATCGCTTACCATCAGGTGAGATAGTGTTCAAGTGCGAGCCTATAAGGAATAAAAAAAAAAAATGTGTTCTGGTGCGCCGGTGATGGAGTTATTTCCCAGAAGGGTGACGGTGGTTCCCGGTGACGGACAGCCACAGCGGGTTCACGGATGAGTGCTAACCCTGTGCCAATGTGCCCAATATAAATGGCACAGGATGAAACCGTGGGGTTTTAGTGAGTTGGAGTCCCACGTAACTGTGATATCTCCCCGTGGTAGGGCAGTACGCACGAGTATCTCCTCGCAAAAATAGAAAATGTGTTCGTTTAGGAATAAGCTACCGCAAGATTCGCGTCATACTTTTCCCAACAAATTAATTTGAGTCCAGAAAGTTATAAATAGCTGTATGTACGGTACGTATATCATTATGTCAATCAAAGATCATATTAAAGATTAAGGTAGATAAAACACCGCTATAAAACATAATATACTTAATTATGCATTTACTATGCAACTCGTTTATGAACTACATCTCCACGATTTTATCAAGTAAGTTCCACAATTTATATTCCAGTTAAAACTGTGTTAACACCGTAATTTCAACTCCAGCATGTTGCAAGTACATGCGAAACACATGCGAATAGGTGCTACAATTTATTAATACCTACATTTAGCAACGCACCAAACTCGAAAATTAATGTCATACCGCGAATTGCATCAATGAAACCAGGTCTCGAACTAAAGTAATAAAAATTACTTTCGATTACAAACAAACTCGATTTCCATAGTAGGGCTTCACAATTGCTATGCAATACTATTTGGGGCGTATTGTTTATTTCATAATGCTCCATTGGTCTGTTCTGAATAATATAATCTTTCATGATACGCCCGCCGATTGCCAAAACTGTATAGAAAAAATGTATTGTCTTACACTCTGTCTTATCTCAACTTTCTTTGTTCAGGAATCTGAATGTAAATCAATTTGTTAATAAGTACCTATTGAGCTTGTGTTGACATTTTTGCATAACTGCTGACGAGGAACTGGATGCCTGCGTTGATGTTCATGCAAATAGGTACCTTGGGGTTCAGAATATTTCTCTGATGGAGGTAAAATATGAATACATTGAGTATGCGCATATTGAAAAACCGCATTTCTTCTTAGACTTGCGTGTTGAGGACTACGATTATTTAGGGTATAAGGTCAACAATGTTTTTTATACTACACCTGCTCGGAAAGTACTTTATCAAATTTACGGTAGAAAGTACGTCATTGCATATCGAACAAATATGCGGCGGGAAAACGCATCTGAGCGGGAGAGAAAAGTGTATGAAAATCCATTTCTTACGTGGTTTTTCTTTTTTAATTTTGGGTAAGACTTTGCGCTGGTAACCTAAATATCAAAAGCCAAAAAGTTTTTACAGTGAGTTTTTATCTCCAAGTTCGCAAAATGACACTGGCCACTAGCTGTGTGTTGGATGGTGTCAAACAATTTGAAAAAAGAACATGTGAAAATTGCAGACGCCATTGGCGCCATTTTAAATTTGTGTGTTGTTTGAGGATTCAGTTTTAATTAGTAAAGATTTAGTTTTTTATTTTCCTCGTAGGTGTAGTATAAAGCACTATGTATCACTCGAGAGAAAGTGCGATTCCCGATCTCGGGTGTTTTAAAGCCCTCGCCTACGGCTCGGGCTTCAAACGACACCCTCAACGGTAATCGGTCACTTTCTCCTCTCGGTGAACAATGTACTATTTTTAGTTTATTTTTTTATAGATAGGCTCGCGGTTTACAACTATGTCACCTGATGGTAAGCGATGATGTGGTTCACGGTGTAACACGCTTGCCTAGAAGTAACCTATTCATTCTTGACTTAAAGATCCCGAGGCGGGACGGTAGCTACCGGAAAACACAGACTACGGCAGAGAATTTCAATCCTTAGCTGTACGCATAATGAAAGTATTTCCAAAACATTAAGTGGGTATGGGTGGGATGTTCACCATGTACCGATGGCACATCGCCGTACGTATTATCGTCGACCAATGCCACTAATCGAAGCTGATCGATGCTATTGATCGAGTTTTATCGATATTTGTGGATTGGTAAGGTATCTTTTGCTGTATAAGCCTAGGAACTGTCGATCGCTGTTGACAGTTCAGTGTACATGTTTGGACAACGCACATCGATCAACGCCATCTGATTCATACTACAAGTACCATTGATCGACGATCGATCATTTGGTTTCGTAACACCCTTACAATTCGGTTTTTTATCGGTTACATTTCGGGGAGTGTGCGACGGAACTGCACAATTTGATTCCGCCTAGCCCTTTCCATCATCGGGCTACAAGACGTACGGCCATGCGCCATCGGTACATGGTGGACATCCCACCCATACGCACGAAGCGTTTTGCTAATACTTACATTGTGCGTACAGCTAAGGAGTGGAATTCCCTTCCGGGGTCTTTGTTCCCTGATAGCTACAACCTTGTCCGGGGTCTTTAAGTCAAGAGTGAATAGGTTGCTTCTGGGCAGGCGTGCTTCACCGTACGCCACATCATCGCTTACCATCGGGCGAGGTAGTGGTCAAACGCGAGCCTATCGATGATAATTTAAAAAAAAAACCTTAATCGACATTTTGATCTAAGACTACATTGCACTGAGTTCACGTATGTTTACTAAGACCTTGACATTATGTCCACTCCACTGCAAAGTAACAAACGATAATACTAACAGATTATGTAAGCTTTAAAAGGCCCTGTTCGATTGTTTATAATGCGGTGTAGGTAGATTTGTTCATAACAAAGGGTTATCACAGTGATTAGGTACTGGTTATTACTATAAAATTAGTTGCCAATACATAATGATTTGCCAGCATTAAAAATACAACAATGTTTAAGGCTAGGACTAACAATCAACGTTTTCCCTACGCCAATCATCTTATCCGTTTATTAACTTTACTAGCTTTTACCAGTGGCTTTGTCTGTGTTTAATTTGGAAACTTTTCCAAAGTAACTTAGTCCCTGTGTAAAAGTCCCTTCTTCAAGGTCTAATCTATCTCTATGCCAAAACTCATCAAAATTGCACAAAACTTATTATAAATGCGAAAGTTTAGATGTATGTATGATTGTTACTTAATCACGCTAAAACGGCTGAAGGGACCTGGATGAAATTTGGCACAGAGATAGATTATAGTTTGGAATAGCACATATGATTTTCATACCTGTTTAATGGGACATGACCTTGGGCTAAGAAAATATTTTTCACGCGGGCGTAGCCGAAGACAGAAGCTAGTTTATAGGTAATATTAGTATGGATGACTAAAACGAATTATTGACAATTACGTAGACAATTTAATTATCCACCTACCACTGCGAATTATCTAATATCCTGTAATTGCAATTAGTTTTATGATTTCCGAATTCTCGTGTTTTTTGCCTGTCTGATTCTCTATGGCCTTGGCTGTATTTGGACGTTGTCGCAAGACTGAGATAGATATAGGAAATGGGTAATGTAGATCAAGATTTTCAAGATCAATGTTGCAGAAATTGATTTGACTGATTTGGGTCCTGTGGCGAGATTTAAAATGAGATTAATATACATAAATAATCGTCAAAGCGTAGTAGTATGTCGTGGTGGCCCAGGGCCCAGTGGCTAAGACCTCGCCTATCGTGCTTGAGGTCGTGGGTTCAAATCCGAGCAAGTACCAATGTGAGTTTTCAAATTCATATGTACTTTCTCAGTTTATCATGAACATCACAGACCAAGTTGAAAGGAAATATCGTGAGGAAACCTGGACTTATATAGTTAATGTTAGTTTGAAATAGCCAAGTCAGAGGAATGTGGGGTTCCCAGAGACGGCTTAATTAACTCTGACACCAGAGGGACCACGTACTCACACGAAAAGAAGAAGAAGATCGTCAAAGTGAGTGATGCAAAAGAATGCTAGAGAAAATCAGACGTGTAACTTAACTGGATAAGCTATCCTTTTGAATTACCTTGGTAACATTTATCTGTTAATGTAATTTTGATGCTCAATAGTGCACGCTGCGTTTCTTATGTAGGTGAAATTCAGACAGGCCCAGATGGAGGTGGTGGGATGCTCTGGACTCCTTCAGTATGAACTGGTCCATAACAAATTTAATAAATAGAGAAGGACTAAGTTGACTGGCAAACTTAAGTGGCAGCGGGCAGGGCACATTGCTCGCAGAACGGATGGCCGATGAGGCTGAAAAGTTCTGGACTGCCGACCGCGAACCGGAAGACGATACGTTGGAAGGCCTTCCACCAGGTGGACCGATGACCTGGTTAAGGTTGCGGGAAGGCGCTGGATGCGAGACGCACGGGATCGGTCAATGTGGCGACGCCTGGGGGAGGCCTATGTCCAGCAGTGGACGTCTTTCGGTTGAAATGATGATGATGAAGTTGACTGGTAGAGAATGCCTCAGGTATTAAGTCCACCTATGTACCTGTATGTTACATGAAGTTCTAATAAATAAACAGACTAGGGAGGAGAACTTGTGGTCCACCGTACGGTAAGAGCTTCCAAAGGCACCAACGGCTTTTAAGACTAAATATTTATATTCACTTGTCAGTGACTTATCACATAACTAATGTAATAACAATTAGTAGATACGGAACTCACAAGATACAAGGACTTGCTCTTGCTTTGAATTAATATTATATGGTCTGATTACAAGAGCAATTTTTGGTAATTGATATATAATAAATAACCGTTTTTTTTTTTAATGCTATTTCCTTAAGTCTGTCTGGTAAAAAGACATTAAAATTTTAGACACGCAGTAGTTTAATGATACCTACATGCCTATATTAGTCTACTAGTTTTATTATTTTGTTAATTTATTTACAGATTTTAATATTTTTTTAGCGAAATGCCATCATAATTAAGCTTTGATATTATTATTTCATTATATTTACGAATAAGGATTTGGGTTTTGTTAATATTGTGTTATGGATAGCCAAAAATACCCCATTTGGAAGCCAGTTATTTAGAATTGTGGAAATATTTTTGGGATATCGTTTACGTACACCTTGACAATAATAACGATTTAAGTTGAGATGGACAGACAGACTTTAAATTCATTGACAGTAAAATTAAAAGTAAATATCTTGGACTTTATATTAGTGCAAGTATGTTCGCATATTACGCTATGCTCGGAGTTTCCTTGCGTGATCGAATCAGAAATGAGATCCGCAAGAGAACCAGGGTTACCGACATAGCCCGAAGAATTGCCAAACTTAAGTGGCACTGGGCAGGGCAAATTGCTCGCAGAACGGATCGCCGATGGGGCAGAAAGGTTCTCGAGTGGCGACCGCGAACCGGAAGACGTTGCGTTGGAAGGCCTCCTACCAGGTGGACCGATGACCTGGTGATACACTGCGGGGATACACTGGATGCGAGACGCAAGGGACCGGTAAATGTGGCGACGTTTGGGGAAGGACTATGTCCAGTAGTGGACGTCTTTCGGCTGATATGATGATAATATTCGCATAATATGAAAGATAATTCGAGAGCTGTCTCAGATGATATGGTTAAGGGACGAATACAGACCCAACCTAAAGTGGGATAGTATTAATAAGAGGTATAAGGAAAGTTCGTATACTTTGAAATATTTTTTTTTGGAGAAAGAATTGGAGCAGCCTGGATCAGCTGATTCGTTTGTGTTTCAGAGTTAGACCCATAGTGATAGTTGCACATACTCATGAGTACTTTAAAGAATACGTGCAGCCAACAAATTAAAGGTCATCCTGTCATTACAGGATCACGTACATACATGGGACTGTTCTTTGTCAGTTTTTGACATACCACTCTACATACTATCTTTTCTATTGTTGCGCTACTCGACCTTGCACGCACACTATCGTGACAAGACAAATGTCACGAATTTTCTTGAATCTAACTTACAAAATTTGTCAAAATCCGTGAAACATGTGAACCCATTATAGTACGTGTTCGGCATTTATCATTTATACAGACTAAAATGACACAGTTCTAGCCAAACCATGTTAGGAGACTGCATTGAGCAACCGCTTAATGCATTTTTCCTTTTAGTTCAAAGGTTTACACACACTGGATGCTTAAGGGACCTTGCTTTCTCGGCGTAGATGGCAGGGCATGATTTGGTCGTGTTTGCTATGCAGTTTAGATATTGATGGAAGAGACCAAAAGAAAGATCTTCTTCTGTCAGCAACGCGGCATTTTCATAGCCCTTCAAATTGCTAGGCATGTCTTAGCATACCGTCTGTGGCCGCGTCCGGAGCTCACTGCGCGTTTGATAGTAGGCTTGGTAAGCCCTATAATAAGGATGAAGATCTGTCTGCGTGACTGACCTTAGGAAAGAAGACTATTGGAATGACTTCGCGACAATTCAGATCTATTTCTTTATTAGCTAAGTGCTCGTTCACACAGAGGTCTGTTTTACAGATCCGCTTTATCGTATACGTTTTTATTCGGCAATGGCGTAGGTAGTTGCATGAGTGAGTTCACACACACACATTACTATTAAAATATTGATCCGTTTTATCGTACATCCTGAACTGCACTAAACGTTTTGAGAATACTTTTATTATGCGTACACCTAAGGAGTGGAATTCCCTGCCGGAGTCTGTGTTTCCCGATAGCTACAATCTAGGTGTCTTTAAGTCAAGAGTAAATAGGTTACTTCTAGGCCAGCGTGCTTTACCGTCGACCACATCATCGCTTACCATCAGGTGATGTAGTGGTCAAGCGAGAGAATATTTGAAAAAATAAATAAATAAAAAAACATCCATCCTTGTAGAAAGTTGTTTGGTGTGAACATTACCCCCAGTAGCGACGGATATTTTAAAAACGATCCTGGAAATACGGATATTCTGTGTGAACGTATCCTTACATCGGACTCTTCAGACATTTTCTAAAGAAACGACTCCTATCTTTTAGTAGCAATATCCACATATGCAAGGTTGCACACGTGTTCATAATCTAATACTAATTAACTCGACATTTAACATCGAAAGCTGTAATTAATCTTCCTTAACGGGTATATCTTAATTACGATCGAACATTATACAGATGAGAATTGATAACATGATTGATTGATAAAGTCGTTTTACATCGTAGTCCAATGCATCCGCTGAAAGATAGCTGTGTAATCATTAAGTATTTATGTCTAGATGAAAAAGGTATGTTCTTATATAAGTTTAAAATGTATTAACTAAAGTCACCGCCACATTACAAAAAATAAAAGTTGTTAACACCTGTCTACCACTGTATTCAAATATTTCAAAACGATACGAAAAAAATGTAAAGGCAGTGTCGCTTACACGATCAAAACCAACGTATCGCGGTAAAGGGCGTATTTGATCGTTTCACTTGGCTATGCTAGCATGGGGTCTCATTGCTAAGAAAGAAAATTTGGTTCAAATAAATCTCACTAGATGGCGCGACATGTACACACAATTTAATTGAATTGTGTGTAAAATTAACATTTTCTGGAATTGAACATAAAATTGTATAAACAAGATTGATTATACAATTGATTAAACAAGAACTTGTTTAATCAACTCTCCTAAGTACAAAATTATGGAATATTGGGCTCTTAATTCACATTTCAAAGATAATTTGAACGGATAATTTAAAATTGATGCCAAAAGATGGCGCATTTTTAAATTTCTGAGGCATTTCACTCGATTGTTAAAATTTGCATTGTAACACATTTTGGCGCAAAAAAAAAAAACGTGCAAAAAATACTATAAAACAAACCTTCACAAACCTAGTAAACCCTTTTTTGCAAGTCGATGCTTACACCATATATTGCCGTGAAACGGGATCGAATTTAACGATCGTACTTACAAAAATAACAAGATTAATCAGATGAAAAACGCTAGTTATGTCGGCACGGTTTTCCTTGTATGGAATGAGACATCTGTATGCTAGTATTATATTAGCTATCTGTGACTTGGCATTCAATAATGATTCAATTTCTCTTAAACACGTGGACCGATTTACCGAAATATCTACATACACAAAAATCAGGTTTTCAAGTTACGATTATACTTTTTGGTACAAGTTGTATCAATGACTTTATTTTTTTCTGATATCTGGCGGGGACTTTAATTGAAAATCAACTCAGATCAAGAGTTATGGTTGAAGTTAACAAAATCCTATAGAGGTATGCAGAGTGAAAAGTCCCGCAACCTCCTTTGAATAGCGAAGATTCGCTGACCAGACGTGATGTTGCGTCTGGTGGGTAATATTTCTATGATGGTGTGTTCGGGTAAAGTCTTACATTTTAATTTTAAAGCGGTTATCCTCCACCGATTAAGATAAAATTTTGCATACACGCTTAGTTTGGATGAAAATTCATGGTTAGTTAAGTGACGTCATTCTAAATCCAATATGGCGGATGGCCCAAGATGGCGGACTAGTTATTTTTTATGCACTAGGCTGCTATGTTACTGGTATCTAATGAAAGGGTTTGCTGAGTAGAATAAGAAAAAAGCTTCTTTTAAAAAAAAAGAAAAAAAAAGTATGGTTACTCGAAAGACCTAAGTTGCAATGAATAATATTTAGGTATTCGATCATAAACTTGAGAAACATTATTCTAGATTCACAAAAATGATTATCAAACTACAAATCTCTTCAAAGAAAAGACACGAAAAAAGATAATGATTATTTTTGGCCATTGCTTTTAATGGCATTTATTACAAATCACGATTAATTACTAAACTGCTACGCAATGACAATTGCAGCAATGTTAAATGAATGATCAATCAGTTTCACCGAACGTCTGCGCCGGCGCCGCCCTGCAGTAATATCGCAATATCCTTTAATTAAAACATTGTTTTGTTCTTGTTACAATTATTAACCTAAGGTCATAATAACATAATGTCAACTTATTACATAGTTACCTATTACACAGCCGTGCTGTTTGAAAATCATTTATTATTCTAATTTCCCAGCTGAAGTGATTTTTTTTAGGCAAACGTAGAAATGGATATTTAGTATCCAAAGAGGCAATTCAGGGTTCATATGGATAGAACGAGAGGGAGAGGGAGGCAATATGACGTGGAAGGGATTGAAAGATAATTTGACGGTTGGCAGTGGAGAATGGAAGAAGAAAACGTGCTGTGCCGATCACCAATAATGTGAAAAAACAACATGAAGATAATAATGAAGAGGCAGTCCATGACCTATAACTAAACTAAACTCACAAAGTGGAAAGTATTATAGTTCCCAAAGTTCCGAACGGAGCTCTATTGCTGTCACTCAAGTTTCGTCTGTCTGTCTGTCCGTCTGTCCGTCGTATGTCACACAGGTTTTAAAGCCAAACGGTTGGAGCTACAGTCTTCAAATTCACAGTGTAAGCATGTAGTTGACAAAAAGCCATATAAATTGTCAAACAATATTTTTAAATGTTTTTAAGGCGGGCTCCCATATTTTTTTAACTTCCCATTGACCTTCAAATTGGTGGTTATTACGTATATTTTACTAACAAATACCAATACATAAATCAGATTTTTCATTTAAAATTTCCTAATTTTTTTATTACAACCCACCTATATTTGCGGTTTGGTACGGAATCCTAAATGTGCAAAGTCCGACACGCACTTGTCCGTTTTTTTCCATCAGTCCAAATATTTGACTGAAGGAATTTTAAATCCAGTCCCCGACAGAATAAAGACTGCGACAATAATTTACCTTTTCTTACCCAAATAAAAGCCATGCTGCAACTGCTGGTAGGTTTGTAACAATTACGGGTACACCATTGCTCGTTGGCTACAATCATTCGGGCTGAATTCAAGGCGAGTTTACAACATATGCGTGTGAGTGTCGCAACTTCGTTGTTTTGGTGGTCAATTCACATTTACCGAAACAATGTTGGTTGGTACAGTCAGCAATGGAAAGGAATAAAATGCAGAATAAATTCTTAATTTATAAACCGAATTTGTTTGATGATAGGCATAAGACATATCTCTATCTCTTCATTATGGAGAAATAAAGAAATGTTCCAGAATTTAGAATTGGAATAAACAACACAAAACACCAATATCAAACATTCTCAATACAAAAGTTTATTCGTATTTGTCTATTTAGTAAATATTTAATACCTTTTCTGATTTTTACAGAGGAACTTTTCCATTATGTTACCACATAGCGTCTATGTGATAAAAAATAGATAACTTTTTTGCAGTCAGTACCATCAGAGATTATAAACGAATCAGTTACACCCTTGTGCTGACGATTGGCTGAACCAATGTGTAAGCCCTTTAATATCACAATACAGTAGTTTTAGAGCTATGTCGAATTGGTACCGATAAGTGCCGTGAGAAATGCTTGAGATTCAAACATTTTATTGGTTGTGGTGTGATTTAGGTATAGGTAATATGTCAAGGCCTTTTCATTCATTCTAAACTACAACAAAAAAAATGTGAAGCCACCGTTTTGGAGAGACGAGCTCTTTATAAAATTAAAACTGGCGAAAAGTACCAGTTCGTTTTCTGCCTGCACGAAATTGATGAGAGAAAATGAACTATTTAGAACAATTTCGTTTGCTAAAAGTAGTGATCTCTCTCTCTCTCGCTGTCTGTCTTGTTGTCTGCCCTTAACAACGAGAGCAATTGAGCTACAGAGAACTTAGTCATCGATCAATCTTTAAAGAAAATAAAGGAAGAAAAACATTTATTGCCAAAATGTAACAAAATTAGTTTTAGACAGACACAATTTCAGTTCCAAAGCACGATATTTTGACAGTATGGCAAAACGAGCGGGATCAGCAGCAGCAGCAGATGTTGAACAGTGTGCAGCATGGCTACTACGCTGTACAACGCTGATTTACAGCCCGTCCCCTTTCTCATACCACGTATCTTGTATCACATATCTTCCTTCGTATGACGATAGTTTCTCGATATCTAGCTGTTGAGTATATACTATCAATCTATGTAGTTTAGTTTAATACTATTAGAATAGAACAGAATAGAATAGAATAGTTCTTTATTTGCACAGAAAGTAGGTAAAAGTTACAGATGTTAAGAGGAAATATGGGCAGAGAGTGCCGACTGAATTTCCTAAGTAAAAAGTCATAATTCGAGGTTTGGCTCTCGTCTATTTCCTCCTCCAATATTGGACCAATTTAAAAGATATTCCATAAACTGGTGAAATAAGATATATACTATGTCCCTATGTTTTCTTTTTTCATTTATATTTGTCAAATTTGTACACTAAGCCTCTGTTGACAGCGCAATTTTGAGCATTTTTTGAGGGTTCTAGTGCTTCTATAGATAGATTATCATCAAAAAAAAACATAGGCACATAGAATATATCTTTCATTTTCAGTTTATGGAATATCTTTTAAATTGGTTCAATATTGGAGGAGGAAATAGACGAGAGCCAAACCTCGAATTATGACTTTTTACCCGAAGGAGGGCAATGTGTATGGGTAATGTGTATGTATGTATGTATGTATGTATGTTTGTTCCTATATGGTGTTGCAGAAACCAAACGCGTTGCCCGATTTTGATGATTCATACGTCAATCGATTCGTCTTAACCCTGCGAGTGTCATAGGCTACATTAAAATTGGACAATATAAAAATAGCGGATTTTGGGCGCCATATTGTGGGGGCCAAAAATTTTTTTTCCTTCCAAGCCCATCATGTGGGGTATCAAAATAAAGGGTTTTAAGAGGTAATTTAAAAATATATAACACTTATATGTTTAAATGTATCTAATTCGAAAAAAAAAACAATAAGTTATAAAATCAAAAATCAAAAATCAATCAAAATAAAAACAAAATTTATTTATTCAATAAGGCAATTAAGCGGCACTTTCGAACGTCAAAAAAAAAAAAAAATTGAATCTAATACTAACCTCCAGTTTCCCAGCTCAAAATCATCAGCGAATCAATGCGACAAACTGCCAAGCAAGCGCTATCCGCTGCGATTGGCTGTTCAAAATTCATTCAACCAATCACAGCAGACAACGCGCGCCCGACAACCCGCCACACCAAACCCCCGACAATTCCGAGCAGGAAAAAATCATGGTGTGCAGGCGGAGGATACACCAGATTTTGGTCAGCCAGCCCGCGAATATGTATCCTCCGACTGCACAGCATGATTTTTTCCTTGTTTACGACTTTTTAGTTCGCTTTTGAAGCAGTCGGGTTTTTTGACTTTTTGATTTAACTTTTTT
The DNA here is from genome assembly GCA_949775005.1 of Orthosia gothica. Classification (NCBI taxonomy): domain Eukaryota; kingdom Metazoa; phylum Arthropoda; class Insecta; order Lepidoptera; family Noctuidae; genus Orthosia; species Orthosia gothica. The sequence continues at coordinate 12,443,509 of OX459057.1, forward strand.
TTTACTTAGGCAATTCAGTCGGCGCTCTCTGCCCCCGTTTAAATGATCCTTATACTAACTACCTTAACTAAGGCTTGCAAAAAGTTTTAGCTATAATAATAAAAACCCATTTAATATATAATATTAAAACATTCAATTATATCAATACAAGTTTACCATGTCAAGATTCTTTGTATGATGCTCATAGATCTTCGATATCTCATGGATATGCTGCAAGAAAGCCGCTCAACGTGAAATTAGACTTGAACGATGCGCTTTACGACACTAGGAAACATTGCAACCATAGACAAGCCTTGAGCCACTTGTTTGTTACCATAAATAGGTGTCCATTTCAAGCGCAGGACATCATAATATACAGCCACAACAATGATAGCATAATACGGAGTATTCCGTCAATTCGCCTCAGTTTCTTAATGCAGCCATTATTTGAGAAGTTGCTTCAATGGTCGTATCATCATTGTCCAACAATAATAAGGTTGTCCGTGTATTTTGTATCTATTGTTATTCTATTGCAAATGGTCGCAGTGTATTATTAAATGGATGGAAAATAAAACGGAAATGACGTGTATTTTGAGTTGCAAAATTGCGGTTTTAACAGTTTGACTGAATCATAATTACGGCCGAAGGACGTCCACTGATGGACATGATGAGGACTTCCAAAGCGTCGCCACATCAACGGGCACTGTACATTTCATATCTTGCGGATTCCCGGTCATTCCCTCAGAGCAAAGTAAACAGACATTTTTATAGAAGGATCCTTTATAGGAGGCCCATATGCAGCAGTAGTTACCTAATGGCTGTCTTCTCTCTAAACAGTTAAGTTTTCAGACCTGAAAGCAGAACTTGGGAACCAAAGTTCATGTACCTATTGGGCCAAAAAGCCTGATAGATGAACCACAACTCCGGCCACTATAAAACAAAGGAGGCACTTAAGTGAAATAGTTTACCATAAATTATGAAAAAGCCACGCCGATTATATCATAAGTACCCCAATTATCACCACTTAAGGCGAAGTCAGATGCACAACTTCCTCTGAAGAAAACCAAGATACAGTTGCAGAGTCAATATTCCTTACAAGGCGTTGCGGTTTCAGTCCTTAGTGTTAGCACAACCGTGATCTCATTTCCTTTGTCTGAGGGCAATTTGCCTCCAGAAAAGGTAAGATAATTGTCTACGGTTAGAAGACCTCTATGGCTGCGAATAATAAGGCAATTTCGCGAATATTGCGTTGTTGCGTTTAAATAGTTCGTCTATGCTAATTTTGGTTGAGTTATTATCAAGTGTTATATGGGATTGCGGAAAATGATTTTTTCGTTTTGTTGTGAATATAAGGTTAATACAGCAATTATCCATCTTTATTCCGATAGTGTACATTATTATACCCAATAAAGGTAAGGTAGGAAGTAACTATTTTTTAAATGTCAGAAAAAAACGTGGCATTAAAAAGTAAAGTAAAAGGTAGACTCCAACAAAGCAAATGCGGAATTATACTTGAGTTGCGTACACACTTATCATGATCAGAAGATTTGAAGGTGATCTCCTATCCATAAACTTTATAATAATACTAGCTGACCCCTGCAGCTTCGCTCCCGTCAACTGGCTACCTTCCCACCTACCACCTACCTACCTACCCACCTACCTACCCACATACCTTACCTACCTACCAACCTACTCACCTGCCCTGTCGATCAACCAACCTACCCTACCTACCTACCCACATATCTTACTTACCTACCAACCTACTCACCTGCTCTACCGATCAACCTACCTACCCACCTACCCAACCCTATCCTACATACCTACCCACCGTACATACCTACCCTATCCTACATACCTACCCTATCCTACATCCCCTACCCGCTTACCCTACCTACCTACCCACCTACCCTACCTACCTATCCGCCTACCCTACCTACCTACCCACCTACCCTACCTACCTACCAAATCGTTAAACTATTTATTTGAACAAGAATGATTAATACTACAACACGAATGTAACCAACTTTTGTTTCTACCGGCGCTAATTAAATTTAAGAACACAAAAGTTGTTATTGTGACTTAACTATGATAGTGAGATATATTCTCTTATATATTTGTAGTAAATAATGAGTACTTTAATCATGTAGTATATAATTTTTATGTGCCATTAATAGTTTTCTCAGCGCACGACAAATAGTGAATTTTATAGGCATAATTTGGCTACTTTGGGTTATTGACTTTTGGGTAAATTATAGCCTATGTTAGTCGGGAATAATGTAGCTTTCTATAAGTGAAAGAATTTTTTAAATCGGTCCAGTAGTTTCGGGGCCTATTCGGTACAAACAAACAATCATAAAAATCTTTTCTCTTTATAATATTGGTAAAGATGGTATAGATTTAAATGCGTCGATTTAAAACTTGACAATGTAAATATCTTAATGAATGTTCATGCATGAAAAGCACTGCTAATTATTTTGTGTAAAAGTAACAACTTTAATTTGCATAATTTAATTTTGTATTTTCAAAAGTCTCAAACAGCCTTTGTAAGGTACACTGAAATCATCAACCAATTCACTAAACCAGTGTCGTGTATGTAACCATAGTTTGCATCCTGTATTGAGAAACGCCTATGTCCGGCAGTGGAAGCAATAGGCAAAGCATTGCACATAAATTCAACCTCGACGGGTCGTTCAAATGCCACAGCCTAACGTTTATCACCCCTGAACTAAATTGTTTATAGCAGTAATTATTTAAACAGTAACAATGTAATATCGCAATTATTTTTATGTCTAAATTAATGAGCATGCAAATGCTAGCAAGGACACATTCTTTTGTTTCTGATATCTTTTAAAAGCTGAAAGTTAATACCTAAATGTCGATAGGTATGTTATATATACATAATATATAACATACCTATCGACATTTACAGATTGTTGTTGTTGATCTGATCTATAATTATACAGGTTACAAATTACCATTAAACATGGAGAGATTACTGAGATTTCATGGAAATATGCTTGATATAAATATTTTACATTTTAAGTACTCCTTTGTTGCGTTTATTGGTAGTAAACACAGTTGTATTTCCGTATAGTTACCACTTGGCTTATGATAAATGAATACATGACTTGGTGAAGGTTGCCTGACCTGGTGAAGGTTGCGGGGATTCGCTGGATGCGGGACGTACGGGACCGGTCAATGTGGCGACACTTGGGGGAGGCCTATGTCCAGCAGTGGACGTCTTTCGGCTGATATGATGATGAGTAAAGCTTCTTCTTCTTCTTCGTCGTATCGATGATACCTCAATTATATACGTTTTAACCAAAATTCAGCCACGGCAATAGCGTTTTGTTTTCAAACAATGCCTCACCTCCTATCGTGCTCTCCGAGTAAAGTTGTGTTTTGTGTATCTCCTTTGATTGAATCAAGATATTGAGATCGATCACTTCACTAGAGATTTGACAACTATATATTAAACTAGTTTTTGCCAGCAGATTCATTCGCACGGAGAAGGGAATTATCCCAGGAGTACGACGATTACTACGGTAATAAGAAGAAGCTTTTCTGTGTTCAGAATTTTATCTTAATTTATTTAGACCATGAGACGTAATTGATTAACCGACTTAACTTAAGATCCTGTGACCCCTAGCTGGAGCATTGGGCTTCCATAGTAGTCCTCCATCGAGACCAGTCTTCAGCTTCGTGCTTCACCCCGCTTCACGTCATTCCGATACTCGTCGTAATCCAATAAGTTGCGTCACCAGTTTTGACGGGGACGGCCTCGCTTCCATTTTTCTTGAGGATTCCAATCAAAGGCTTGTTTAGGAATGTGATCGGAATCCCTCAGGAACGTGTGACCAATCTAACTACATTTAGACGCCTAAGTTACACAGCTCCACACTTACAGCTCTACATTAGAGATGCTCAGGTCAGTAAATTCCGAGGATGCGATGAAGACATCGGTTGACGAAGACCTGGATTTGGCGTGAGATGTCCTTTGTTACCTTCCACGTTTCGCACGCAGAGCAGCACGGATTTGACATTGGACCCGAAGATTTTGAGTTTACCCCTTCGGGTCTGTTTTCGTGATTACCACACAGGCAGTGAACGGAAATAAACATGGAAGCATTACTTCAAAGGAATTAAACGCGCGTCTTGACACAAAATCCTAAACAAACGCACACATCGAAACTCAGCCACTGATTCGCCAAACTAGCCAAGGCACACAAACAATAATTATTACAACTCATGATGCACAATTAAAAATAGACCTTATAAACTGTTAGTTTGGGTTTAAATTACCATCTAACGTATAGGCCGCTAACGACATTTCTACGACTGCGTCATGCATCACTGCGTCCACCATTCGCGTCGCCCGGGATGTTTTATGCAATATGGTGCAACGCAATTATTAATTATGATAGTGATGGTATTGAAATAATCTGATAGAAAATATAGAAGCATAAAAAATCGTTTGTGGTCAGGGGACCTTAGTCAGGAAAGAAGTTCCTTCTTAAACAAAAACATTTATTTTTATTTTATGCCGTCTTGGATTATTTTAACCTCACAATGGACTTTAGCAACCTCGAAAACTAAACCCATAATGTAAAATGAAAGTTTTCGCAGCCACCATCTTGGATTTATATTTTGTCCAAAAATGAAAGAAAAAAATCGTATAGAAGTATGAACGCTTTTTCGCGTGATATGATTTCTACTAGTCAACTCCTACCGCAATTCGTGTTAAAGAACCATCTTTTACAGTGTGAAAAAAAAATTTGGAACGACCAAAAATATATTAGAAAAGATAAAGACACAGCAACGATATCTATTTTCTCCGTGCTATTAAGGATCCTTTATGTACCTACAATAACTTAGTATATTTTGCATAGTGCCGCCCCATAGAAAAAAACGGCGTGAATTTTATATCTTAGATTGTAATCGAAATTATATTTGTCATTATTGTCAGGTAGAAAAGTAAATTGTTTGGTTGGCATAACATCATCCCCATAGATTTCGTGGTGTACTACATTTTTAATAGAAATATAATGAATAGCGATGTATTTACACGGGAAAAATATTTCCAACATTCTTGTTATGCAAATGTGATTTATTTATGCAACACTTCACTGCACAAGAAGCCATTTTTAAATATTTAACAAGCGAAAAACGGTAAATATTAGTCGACCGCCGCTGTTGCCTACTGGGGACGAACTAAAAGCGTGAGTGGCACGATCGGTAAGCCCCGCCCACCGGGGCACAATGTGCGTTGGGTCATTTTTTAAAGCAAGGAATGCTTCCATGTTTATTTCCGTTCACTGCACACAGGTCTCTGCGAAGGTAGCTCGCGCTTTGGCGATGATTAACAGACTTATATATTATAATATTATTAGGAAAGGATAGAATGTAATTGAATGGTCCTTCAAAAACGTGCTAAAGTTTTTTCATGTAACTGTACAGCTAGGATAATACAGGAAGAACTGCTTTTTCTAAAAACATTACTGAACAATATCTTATCAACCTCACAATTTACAAAGGCCGTTAACACAGCAAAGCGAAATGAGCGCAGACTTATTATGCCCATACGTGATAATTACAGCCCATATACAACATGCTTTAGATTTCAGATAAAAGTACATTGTTGCAAGAAACGGCGGCGACTGCATAATGACTTGGCCGTAATATCTAGATTACTATTATTAGGCAGACAATATACTAGGCTAGGTAGGCGGTACGACGTGACATAATCTGGACGTAAATTCTTATGTACAAGACCTTACAAAGAAGGCCAATGCTGAAATAATATGTTGATAATCTATTCAATCCAAAAACTAAGTAAAGGATTGATTCGGATGAGAATAGGGTAGTTCGCAAAAAACCTAATACCTTTAATCGAGCAATTCTTTTATCTATAACAATATTGTAAAGAGGAAATATTTTTTTGTTTGTTTGTACCGAATAGGCTCCAAAACTACTGGACCGATTTAAAAAATTCTTTGACCTGTGGAAAGCTGCATTATTCCCGATTAACATAGGCTATAATTATGACGGGAGCGAAGCCGCGGGGTTCAGCTAGTATATGTATATATATATAATCTAAATCTCAGAAACGGCTCCAACGATTTTCATGAAATTTAGTATGCAGGGGATACTAAATTTCATGAAAATCGGGGGCGATAAATCGATCTAGCTACGTTTCATATTTAGAAAACGTAGTTTTCTCTATACCAGTTTTACCCGAGCATTGCTCGGTCGCCCAGGTACTATATATACTACTATATTTAATCCATCAGTTAGATACCCTAAAAATATTGGGCAGTAATTTTTCTTTTGCCAAGGAAACAAAAAATTACGAAGATACAGTTCGTCGAAATATCGTGTGACGTCACGGTGTGCTACACTTTATACTGACAAAGTGACGTCACAAGCCCCCACTCCTGAACTTTGATGCGCTTTATCTTTGTAATTTCTTAATAAAGCAAAAAATCATTATCATCATCAGCCTTATAATTATTATTTTTGTTTTTTGTCTGTCTCGGGAGCCTAGGGTCCCGGTCCTTTGAAAGGCGTGCGAGGAGACTAAGCCAACTTGTAGAGGCCCCGTTAGGCATGTATCAGGGAATGAGACACCAACCGACAATTATCGTTCGTGGAGTGATGCAGACGTGACACGTACAGCTGCATCGACGGAATAGCGGGATGCAGCAAGATGTATAATGCTCACAGGGATACAGGTATTCTCTATATGAAAGAAAAATCATCATGTGCATAGCCTTTTCCCAACTATGTTGGAGTCGGCTTCCAGTCTAACCGGATTCAGCTGAGTACCAGTGTTTTACATGGAGCGACCGCCTATCTGACCTCCACAACCCACTGGGAAACACGGTACCCCTTGGCTAGACTGGTGTCAGATCTCAAGCTTCTGACTACTCGTAACGACTGTCAAAGATCTTCAAATGACTGCCGGGACCAACGGTTTAACGTGCTTTTCCGAGGCACGGAGGAAACTCGGTATGTTGCAATGGTCACCCATCCACGAACCGACCTCGTCAAGCGTTGCTTAACCTTGAAGATCGACCCGTGCGGCTGTTATTACTTAGCCACGAGCTCCTCTGTGAGAAAAAATACGGGTCAAATATTATTTGATGATTTCACTGACGGAATAAATAGAATTATCATTTTTCTACCCAGGAGACATACCTATTAGAGTTATTATTACGACTGTTTGAGAAATGGCGGTAAAATTCAGGAATACAGGAATCTTCATCGATGTGTTTTACAGGAGATATTGGATAACCAATTAGTAGTACCACATATTTTCTATTCGAAACAAAGACATTGTTAAAATCGTGATCAAAGTACAGGATATTGTAAAAAATGCGGACGTATATATTTGACCATAAGTTGACCCTAGCGTACTTGACCGCGGCTGAACATGGTGTGAAAGAACAAAATGTGCTCTATATCTTTGTTTGTTACGGTCTATATTTAACTAAAAGGCTACAAAGCTAAGTACATATTTAGCCATTCACTGCAACCTACCTTAGATATCTGTAAAATATAAAACCTAAATCAAAAGCAAAATAACTTTAGTCTCTAGACGATGCAATTTTAACTTGTAGTGGATTAAAGGCTTTAGCTCAAAACGTTGTATAACGCTCAAGAATATGTAACAGAAGCTATATGTTTGTCGCTAAAAGCACAGTAAACATATACAAACAGTATGGAAACTACCTACAAACGCTCGAAACGGCACACTCACACAAACATACGTGACTACTCGTCGCGTTGCAGGTGCTCAGTACTGACAGTACCAGAGGCCTTAGTGCGAGTTTTTACTCACGCTCACTCGTGCTAACGTAAACGATCTCTTATGTCAAAATCTATACAAAAAAAGAGGTTTCTCCTTACCGTCACCAGACGGCGCTTATCCAGTTTCAATACAAATTGACGTTTACGTTAACGCGATCCAGCGTGAGATAAAACTCGCACTAAGCCCTCAGCTCGAAACTGACCGAGTGGTCTCGTCGGTGCGTATATTTGTGTGAGTGTGCCGCTTCAAGTGGTTGTAGGTAGTTTCCATACTGTTTGTATATTTTTACTGTGCTAAAAGACTCAAGTTTCAACTTAAACAAAACAATATTAATTTGCAGTACATTTATACTCCACGCCTTAAACATTGCATGTCAATTAAGAATATATAACAACAAACATAAAATTCTCTAAAACGCTAGTGATAGTTGAAAAGGTCCCCGCTGACGCAGAGGTCGTTGGCAAGGCCGTCGAAGGCTGTTATAATTATAATAATGTATGAATAATTTCACGGAATTAGGTCTCAGCAACTAGTGGCAGTGTTAATGAGTTGCGATTGGCTGGTTTTACATCTAATTAGAATTAATGACAATGTGTTCAGCTGATAATGTCTTAGTTGGTTAGGGAATTTGCGTAAAGCTTTAGATTAGAAACTAAATTACGTGGATGGCAAGAAAATTTTAAATCGGTGGTTTAGTGCTCGAACTGCCTTATAATTTTAGTAATGCAGGTTTTCGCGTTTTGGGACATTAAGTAAATTTTTGGAACAGAATCCAAAAATTTACTTATTTTGGAAAATTAGGACTATTTGACAGTTCGACGTCCCCGAGACTGCCTCACCTTGTTGGAAATTTAAATGTTTTCCTACTCCTCCGTAATTCTTCTCTGATTAATTTCCTGCACTAAGAATTTCTTCTTGTATCGTGGTTGCGTTTACAAACATTTAAACTCACATACAAAATTCTTTCAAACACATTTCTTATTTTGTTTGAATTCTTGTCAAACATATTTTTTCATTTTGGAATTATTGAAACGACAAAGAAGAAGAAGATTTGATTAAAACTCATTCAAGAAAGCTAAGCTAAGGTCCTTTATTGCCGTTGAATGAAAGAATCAAAGTACCGGTCGTTGAAACGACGCTTGGGTCCAGCATTGGACGTCTTTTGGTTGATTAGTTGATTATGATGACTGAATTTAAAAAAAAATGCAGATTACCACAGATTGCATATTATGTTAAGCCTGGTACGAGTACAACTACCTAAAACAGTCAACTATTAATTACTACCATGTCTAAAACATGTAATGCATTCAGCAAACCGTCAGTAACGTTTTACCAGCGCTTTGTACGCCTAATAGCAGCCAGGTACTAAATAAGGTCGTTGCCAAAGAGAATTGAACCAGCAATTTAGAAAATGCTTTGTTTCATGACCTCAATCTTAGTGAACGAGTGAATGAATGTTCATGACGATGGAATGAGTTTGGACAGTGGTAACGCGTGGAATGTTAAACTGTTCTGCATAAGTGGAATATTTCGTGTTTATTTTCTGGTTTTCTGTGAAAATATGTTTGTTTTTCATAAATCTGTAAATTGTAATCTCCAACATCTTCTAATTCCTTTTGAAGGCAACTCCTGCCAGCCCACTCGACTCAGTCGTCATGACAGCGGTAAAAACCCTCGATGATTGTCAATAAATAATTAGCTAAACATAACTGTAATTTTGTTTGAGGGAGGCCGAGTCTAGGTAGAGGGGAAATTACTTAGAGAATAGGAAAAAGAGCTGTATTTTGTTGCAAATCATCATCATCATCAGCCTTTTAATGTTTCCACTGCTGGGACGCATGCCTCCTGTCTGTGAGAGGAAATGGGCCGTAAATCCACCACGCGGGCCCAGTGCGGGTTAGTGGATGTCACATATCAAATATTGAAGATGAATTCCGTGAAGTCATTTTTCGTTACAAGGGTAATTTTTGTTCTGTATGTAGATTTCTGAAATGACGGTTGTGACTAGCGCATTGGGATTTTGCTCGGCAAGCAGAATCCCAATGAAAGCTATACATTAGCACAATATATGTAGTAACAAGTTAAATTACAAAATTTTAAAAACCCCCGAACCATTTATCTTGCGAAAACACTCCGATTCAAACAGTAAAACGCCCATAACTTTTGAACGGCTGAACCGATTTTATTCAAACATAGTTAAGAACACTCTCGACAAAATTACTTTTCAAACAAAAAAAACTCAATCGAAATCGGATCATCCGTTTAGGCGCTATGATGCCACAGACAGACACACAGATACACAGATACACAGCAACACACGTGAAACTTAAAACTTATAACACCCCTCTTTTTCCGGCGGGGGTTAATAAATATAGGTATGCACAAGTTTACGAAGCCTCATCGTAGATTGGAGTAAGACGGGGATTGTTAAATGATTCCTGAAATGACATGACATGAAAATTTGGCCCAAATTGCCTAATTTTCACACGAACACACCCTACTAACTTCGACTCACGATTAAGCCTTACAAAATAGATCATGTTTTCCGTAACGAAACGTGACAGTTATCACCTACTCGGGTTGACTCGGGTCACAAGACGGCGCAAAAGACGATACAAGTTGACGTGTGGAATTCGATAAGTGATCTGGAATCACGCGCGAACTTGCGCTGCGCGTGCGTCTCTGAAGGATTTCCGCATAATTCGCGAGGCAGCCTTGTAGGTATGTATGGGGATTATGGGACTGTTATTATTTCAATTTGGAATTACATGTCGAAGTTTGATTGTTTTTTTGTGGGTGTGTGTTACCCTATAGATACAAGGCCATTGTTGTTTAAATGTAACAAATAATTTTTAAATACGGCTTGTTCTTTCAAAGACAGCTTTTACCCATTTAAAAAAAATATCATTTCAACCCGGATCGAGAAAGAAAAAAAGTAAGCAAAAGAGTTTATTTGCAACTGGTATGATGCATAGACATAAAACCGGCCAAGTGCGAGTCGGACTCGCACACCAAGGGTTCCGTACCATTATCGCAAAAAACGGCAAAAATATCACGTTTGTTGTATGGGAGCCCCACTCAAATATTTATTTTATTCTGTTTTTAGTATTTGTTGTTATAGCGGCAACAGAAATACATCATCTGTGAAAATTTCAACTGTCTAGCTATCACGGTTCATGAGATACAGCCTGGTAACAGACAGACAGACAGACAGACAGACAGACGTACCGCGGAGTCTTAGTAATAGGGTTCCGTTTTTACCCTTTGGGTACGGAACCCTAAAAAGGAAAAAAGAAACAAAACCTCAAAATGAACACAATTATTTTCGAGGTGCGAACATGCATACAAACAAACAGATGAAACGGCTAAAAGTTCTTCTATTATTCATTGATATTCTTCTATAGTTGCCTAACTAAAACAACCTAAAACAATGCATTGAAGTTCTTGACAGATTTACGAAACAGTTAGTAATAAAAAAGTTAATTAAGAGTACATAACAAGAGTACTCTAAGTGATTTATTGAACAATTGATGAAATTATTACAATACATACTTTAATAGAAGCCAGTGTTAGAAGCTCTCTGTAGGAAAAGCCTTTGTTTTCAATAGGGGGTCTTGTGAAGTGGTCGTTTAGGAGATGAGGCCGTATGATACCAAATTACTTAATTATAATTTCGACAATGGCAGTGTACTTGGGGCTCATAAGTGATTGGGTTTCTTTCGACATTGTTTTAAAAATAAGTGAATATTAAACAATAGGTAAGCTATGCTGAAGATACTAATGGAAATAGGGTGTCATTCATGGATGATTTATCATCATTATTTCAGTGAAAGAGAGGCCCAAATCAGGCAAGGAGGCATGCTTCGGGCCTTTGCACTCGACCGTACTAACAGGCAGCGATTAATACCTAGACTATCGCGCGGTCCCGGCACCGCTCCGGCAGTCGGTTGACACCGCTCGCGCGCAGAGATCACGCGTGCGAGGGATATGGGTGGTTGGTAAGCGTGGGGGTTCGAAGTTCGAGTTCAGTTGTGTACTTAATCTTGAAGAGTGAAATATCTGTAACTTCTCTAATCTGTGCCCAAAGTCCACAGGCGTCTACTGCCGACCATAGGCATCACCCAAGTGAGGTTAAGATGAGCATAAATCTATCTATTTGTATATTTATTGTTCTCGTGCACCGATCTCCTAACATACAGAGATCTAATCGTCCTAGTCTATTAGGCAGGATTTTTGTACATTTTCACATCTTTAAAACATCATAATTTGCATATATATTATTTTTCCGGTTCGCGGTCGCCACTCCAGAACTTTTCTGCCCCATCGGCCATCTGTTCTGCGAACATGGTGATATTCGAAATGTCAAAATGTAAGGAATTGATCACCTGATTTTTCGATATCATTTGTCAATCCCATACAATTTTGCCTTTTTGACAATCGCTATCGCCACGCTTTCGATGACAGATTGTGACTTGTCTCGGGCCTCTTTTTGATTAAAAGTTAAGTCGAAAAGTTGCAGGATCCAAGACAGTTGAATCGTTTTGGAACTTGCCGTGCTTCATTGACCCCGCGATTTTTTTTATGGTTGCCACTGTCGATTCTAGCTTTCAGGAGTTGCAGTGGTAAGGAATAGTGTGGCGGGCTAACACTTTTGCCATGCTATCGAACAAAAAAAAATCTGCTATGTGTATTTTGGGCGACCTTATCTCCACATACCACCATTTCCTATATCAATCAGTAAGAAGGTCACTCCCAAACTACAGAGGTCAAACAGTTCAACTTAACAGAACAATTGCAAGGTACAACTAAGTACCTAAGTAACTAGTAAGTAATTGATTATATAAGGGCAAATCTAACAACGGTGAGCTGCGTGCGTTCGTTGTCCTTCGAATGAATTACTATCGTTACAGAGTATTGGCGTTCAGTTCTCGGTACTACGGCAGTTACACGGTTATTTAGTTTAATTTAATTAAAATAAGTATCGGTTTGTTATTTGCCATAGTTATCAAGTTTTGGTTATGGTAGATATAATCACGTATCTACAGTCACTCCAACTTTTATTCGGGAAATACTTGTCTCTATACTATTTTGCCCTAAAATTTTAATGAGAAAATGGAAGCCTTATTTTAAATAATCAAAAGAATTCGGCCAATGATGTGGCTTTGCAGAAAGCTACTAGAGGATTCTTACATGTTAGCGTGAAGAACTTCGTTACTGATGGTGATCCCCCGACCATACACGTTTTTTTATGTTTGGGTAAACTTACAGCTTCTTCTTCTGTTCGTGTGACTAAGATGTGGTCACCTCTGGTGTCAGATTTTTATTAAGCTACCTCTGGAAACCCCATAAGCCTTTGACTTGGCTATTTCAGACTTACATTAACTATATAAGTCCTTTAACGTTGCCTGCAATGTCCAAGATAAACATAGAACGCACATATTAATTTGAAAAGTCACATCGGTACTTGCCCGGATTTGAACCCACGACCTCAAGCACAAGAGGCGAGGTCTTAGCCATTGGGCCACCACGACTTGCAGCTAATAACAAGTTACAGTTTCCAGTAAAACAATAGCTAGTTACAAGTTCCCACTTTCAAAACATAATCAATCGAAAGATTTGCTGGGTCTTTTGATTGATCATCATCATAATCTTCTTCCTGCCCCTGTCCAATGTTACTTGGGGTCGGCGCAACACGTTTTCTTGTTCCATACCGTCCTGTCCCCCGTCAGGCCATCAATAACTCCCTTTTCTTTCATATCACTCCTCACACAGTCCATCCATCTTCTCTTTGGCCGTCCTCTCTCCATCCATCCACATTTATATTCATAACTCTTTTAGTAACATGCGTTTTATCTGTGCTCATCACATGACTAAATCAGGACAAACGGTTTCCTTTTAACTTTTCTGTCACCGGCGCCATTTTCAAACTTCCTCTAATATACTCATTTCTAACTATCGATTCTCGTCACCCCGCATATCCATCTCAACATTCTCAGCTCTGCTACATGCTGATAAGATAGCAAAATCAGTTTGAATAAAATCCACCTTCTATTTAAATTACATAAAATATTTCAGCACACACAATAACTCCAGAGCCTCAGGCTAGAAAGACTTTATCAGCAGCCCCAGTAAGACCGATGACAAAACAATTGAGGCCATTTATATTATGTATCAACAATATCGCGGCATATCTCACTTACTTATCTGATCTACTTATTATACAACCTGTACCTGCATTTGGCAACCTACAATTATGTAGGTGCACCTACTTATACGATTATCATAATACTTATAACAATTTCGGCGACCATATAAAAATACCACTTACTGCAATGTAGGCCTTTGCTTTTTTGCGAATGTGTAACAGTACTGGTAAGATCAAAAGTGATTTTGAAAGCAGTTGTGGATTTTTTTTTATTTATGGCTAGTTTTTTTTGTAGCAGCTCTAGCGAACCTACCATCAGCTAGTAGAGGACTCTACTAGCTGATGGTAGGTTCGTATTAGTTCAATAAATATAAATTGTAATAATGAGACCAGTACAAATTAACTTTTAAAAACAAAAAATTACCTCTTCAAAATTAGTTCAGATTTATCTTTTCAAGGATGAATAACAATTTCAGACTGGATACAGCAGTTAAGGTCCATTAAAATAGCCTTAACGAGGTACGATACTTAAGTACTTACATCCGATTTAGCTATGATTTTACTCCATAAAGACTTTGAAACAGCCTCTATAAGTTACTTAAGTCCATATATCCGGTGCACTCTAGGCTGTCAATGTAATGTCGCTACTAACTTTGATGACTTGCTAATCTTTTCAATGAAGATGGAGAGTGATTGGAGAGGTCTATGTTTAGCAGTGGTCTGCTATAGTATGATGATAAGCATATGTTCGGCGTTTCCTTGCGTGATCGAATTAGAAATGTAGAGATCCGTAAGAGAATCAGGGTTACCGAAAAAGCCCGAAGAATTGCCAAACTTAAGTGGCAGTGGGCACATTGCTTGCAGAGAGAATGGCCGATGGGCAGAAAAGTTCTGGAGTGGCGACCTCGAATCGGAAAACTTTGCGTTGGAAGGCCTCCCACAAGGCGAACTGATGACATGAAAGTTGCGGGGATCCACAGGATATGAGACGCACGGGACCGGTCAATGTGGCGACGCTTGGGGGATGCCTATGTCCAGCAGTAGACGTCTTTCGGCTGATATGATGAAGCATATGTTCGAAGTTATCGAACAGCTCTTCATCATTTCACCCTAAAGACGTCCACTGCATGACATAATCCACACGTACAATGCGTTTTGCGAATACTTTCATTGTTTGCACAGCTATGGAGTGGAGAATTCCCTGCCGGAGTCTTTGTTTCCTGATAGCTACAACTTTGGGTCTTTAAGTCAAGAGTGAATAGGTTACTTCTAGGCAAGCGTGCTTCATCGTCAACCACATCATCACTTATCATCAGGCGTGATAGTGGTCAAACGCGAGCCTATCGATAAACAGAAAAAAAAAGAAAACCGCCCACAAATGTCGCCACTTCGTTCGGTCCTGTGCATCTCGCATCCATTCCCGAGTTCATCGATCCACCCAGAAAAAGGCCCTTCAACGTCTTCACTCCAGAACTTTTCAGCGTCATCGAACATTCACATAGTTCTTACCAACACGAGAATAGAAGAGAATCAAGTCATTCATATATCCAATGTGCTTAAGATTGAAGGGTAGGCCCCTTGAATGTAGAGTAGTGAGCTTCTATATTTCTAAAGGTAGTACATTCCCGTGGGTATCCGTATTTTCACGCGGGCGAAGCTACTGGCAATAGCTTGTCTAAAATATTTTGTGGTGTGTGACTTGATATGCTGACTGTACTCGCAATTATTTTGCTCTAAAAACTTGTAAAAATGTTAAAGATATCGTAATTGAGCTGAATATTTAATTTCTGATTTGAAATTGTAATTTATTACCGAGTATTGTTTAATAAATTAACAAGGCCAGATGTTTAATCTGTTATGTGTTAAATATTTCCTAGATTATTGTAAATGCATTTTAATTTCTTAACGTACCATTCCTAACAGTTGTAATTATGCGAATGATTGTTGATGAATACATAAAACGGTTAAAGATCATAATCATCACCAAATAATTAAGGATGATGGCAGAAGGACTACCTTCTGCCATCATCCTAAATTATTGGGGATGGGTGCAACGTTTCTACTTCCATACTTTTCTATCTTTCTGTATTTGTAGGCTAATTTTTTTGATCGTTAGTTAACTTAACCAATGGTTAGATATGTTAACCAATGGTTACAAATTGCCGTAAAACAACTTTTCAGGGTTACGTAGTCAAATGGCAAAATCGTCATGTCTGTCTGTCTGTCCGTCCGTATGTCACAGCCATTTTTTTCCGAAACTATAAGAACTATGCTGTTGAAACTTGGTAAGTAGATGTATTCTGTAAACCGCATAAGGATTTTCACACAAAAATAGAAAAATACAATAAATTTTGGGGGTCCCCATACTAGAATTTTTTTTTCTTCAAATCCGCATGGATTTAATTGTGGGGTATAGATACCCCACACGCATGGATTTGAAGAAAAAAAGTTCAGTATAGGTCTTCAAAAATGATATTGAGGTTTCTTAAATATTTTTTTTCTAAACTGAATAATGACACTTCCAAAGTGGTAAAATGTGTCCCCCCTGTAACTTCTAAAATAAGAGAATGATAAAACTAAAAAAAAAATATGATGTACATTACCATGTAAACTTCCACCGAAAATTGGTTTGAACGAGATCTAGTAGGTATTTTTTTTAATGAGATGATGTGAGTGATAAATCGTAAAACGCAACCCTTCGTAAGTACGGAACCCTTCGTGCGCGAGTCCGACTCGCACTTGGCCGGTTTTCTCATTTTTTCAGTTTTTCGCCTCAATAATGGTCAAACAATAGGTTGGAGAGTCAATTATTTGACAGTTTTTTAAACTAACAGTTGACGAATTAGCGCCTTTTACCGAAATTTAAAACCATTGGTTAGTATATTTAACCATTGGTTGAATTAACTACTGATAAAAAAACTGGGCCTTAGACATAATTTCCCTATAGTCATCTCCTTTTTAGCCATACCATTTTCAACACTGTCCACAATATGAAACTAACAAAAAAAATATTGACTATCAATAAGATTTTCAAAAACGTTTACCGACTTACATGAATCACCAGGATTAAACTTTTGAACATTTACTTAGAACTCATGACACAATAGTACATTATTACCTACCTACAGTAAAAGATGACAACACTTCGATGTCACAATCGAACTATTCCACCAATTCTTAGTAATGAATTTAAAATATGCCACTCACAATCACAAGTACTCATACGTGTTAAGAGTCTCAATTTCGAAGTATAGACAAAAACTTTCGGCGCTCGATTCACTCATACTTTACCAGTTCCGCATATAGAGTCTTGTCTATGGGAATACCCGAACACTTATGTACTATTTAATACCATTATTTTTATTACACTTATAGGTATGTTACTATTACTGACCTTTGAAACAGGATCTGTAAGGTATATTAATT
The DNA here is from genome assembly GCA_949775005.1 of Orthosia gothica. Taxonomy (NCBI): domain Eukaryota; kingdom Metazoa; phylum Arthropoda; class Insecta; order Lepidoptera; family Noctuidae; genus Orthosia; species Orthosia gothica. Next base: position 12,460,869 of record OX459057.1, read on the forward strand.
AGAAATAGCGACGTTAAGGTTGCCCTAGTCATTCATTCTTCCATATCTACAAACGTAATATGAGTATGGCGATTACTCCACTGTTTGACGGTGTACGCCCAAATAAAATAATATATCAATTTGTCTCATCATTATCTATGGAAACAAAATAGTAAAAATAAAACGTGTATTTGAAAGTTATGAGCGTCGAAAGTGCCAAATTTCAACACTAATTTCAACGCATCTTTGGGCGGAAATAAAAACAATAAAAAGAAGAGAAATTGCAAAACATACATCATAAGGGATAGGGTAGTTAAAAAATGCAAATAATTTTATTTTAAACAAATACATTCAGTAGTTTTTGGGGAGCAGTGGTGGCCCAGTGGTATCAGCCACGACTTTCAAATTGTAGGTTGAGGGTTAGAGCCCAGGCAGGCGCTTTACTTTGTGTAAATTATTTCTTCACCACTGCTCTCAAAACGGTGAAGGAAAACATCGTGAGGAAACCGGCATGTCCTAGAACCAAAAATTCGAAGACATGTGACATACAAAAACCCGCACTGGGCCCGCGTGGTGGATTACGGCCCATTCCCTCTCACAGAAAGGAGGCCTGTGTCCCAGTAGTGGGAACATTAATAGGCTGATGATATGACATTCAGTAGTTTTTTCATGATACTCAATACTCCCTAAAGTCTGTTCATATTTTTTTTTTTTTTTTTTATTCGTTATAGGCTCGCGCTTGACCACTATCTTACCTGATGGTAAGCGATTATGTGGTCGACGGTGGAGCACGCTTGCCTAGAAGTAACCTATTCACTCTTGACTTAAAGACCCCTAGATTGTAGCTATCGGGAAACACAGACTCCGGCAGGGAATTCCACTCCTTAGCTGTACGCATAATAAAAGTATTCTCAAAACTTTTAGTGCGTATGGGTGGAATGTCTACCATATACCGATGGCGCTTCGCCGTATGTCTGGTAGTCCGATTATGAAACGGGCTGGGCGGAATTAGATCGTGCAATTCCATCGCACACTCCCCGAAATGTAACCGATAAAAACCGACAAGCTGGCAACTCGGCGACGATGTTCAAGGCTCTGGAGCTTTGACTTAACCAGTGCTTCATCGCCGATGAGCCTCTTGGCCCGCTTTTCGATCGACTCTAGTGCATCAAGCTGGTATTTGACAGATCCGTCCCAGAAATGAGAACAGTACTCCATGCATGATCGAACTTGCGCTTGGTACAAGCTGAGCAGCTGTTCCGTCGTGAAGTACCTCCTCACCTTCGCTAGGATTCCCAGCTTTTTGGCAGCCAGCTGAGCCTTTGCCTCAATGTATGGGCCAAAATTGAGAGTCGATGTCAACGTAACGCCAAGAAGCTCAAGATGGTCAGTTATTGCCACGGTCGCATCTCGGAAAGTTGGAGCCGGGTAAAATTGGCTCTTTTTAGCGGAAAAAAGACACGCCTGGGTTTTAGCAGCATTGAACCTGACCAGATTGGCATCGCCCCATTCGGAGACTGCCTGCTGCGCTCAACCATGGCCTCCCGGAGAGACTGGATCTGAGGCCCGGTAGTACGAGCGTTGGACAAGTATCTCTCAGCAACAGTGCTGTTGTCTGCATACCCAAAGGTGCCGGGTTTAAGCAGATCATTAATGTGCAGCAAGAATAAAGTTGCTGAGAGTACCGACCCCTGAGGGACCCCGGCATTGATATCCAATTGGTCTGACGAGCAGCCATCGATAACCACTCGAATGGACCGATCTCTCAGGTAGTCTTCAATCCAATCACACAGACCACCGGGAAAACCGAATGAAGGAAGCTTACCAATAAGGCTTTCGTGCCAGACCCTATCAAAAGCCTTCGAGATGTCGAGGGAGACGGCAAGCGCTTCCCCGTGCCTCTCGATGGCCTCACTCCAGATGTGAATGGCATACGCTAGAAGATCCCCAGTAGACCGATTTCTGCGGAAGCCATATTGGCGGTCACTAAGGATATCGTTTGCTTCTAGGTATGCCAGGAGCTTAATATTGAGTACACGATCCATACTCTTACAGAGTATGGAGGTTACAGATATGGGTCTATAGTTGGCCGGGTCAGCTCGACGACCCTTCTTGGGCACGGGCTGTACGTTAGCTTGCTTCCAAGCATTCGGCACTTTTCCAAACCTCATACGAAAGGCGGAATAGGCGTGTCAAGATCGGAGACAGTTCAGGCGCACAGGTTCTAAGAACAATTGCTGGTATTCCGTCAGGACCGCTAGCCTTGTTCACGTCGAGGTTGCGCAGCACCCTACGGACGTCTTTTTGATGGATACGAATGTCCAACATACTCGTCTCGCATCCATCAGGAGAAGGAGGGGGCCGCACGTCGTCAGGATTCAGACGTGAAGATTCCGCAAAAAGAGAGGCAAATAAATTTGCCTTCTCCTCAGCGGAGTGGGCCAGCGACCCGTCGGGTTTCAGCAGTGGTGGTAGTGAGGGACGGCAGAAGTTCGACTCGACCGATTTAGCCAGGGACCAAAACGCTTTACTACCTGCTGGGTAAGAAGCAAGTTTGGTCCCTATTCGGCCGATGTGGTCGAACCGAGCCCGTCGCAACACCATCTTGCAGGACTTGGCAGCCCTGTTGAAGGCTTTCTTCTTCTGACCCACGTCACTTGCCTTGCGCTATCGAGCGTCGACCCAAGCCAGGTACGCCCCATGTTTAAGCGCGTCGGCGCGCTTACATTCGGCACCAAACCATAGCCGGTCTTCGCTAGACATTGATACGTCAGAGAACGGAATGTAGTACTCCATTCCCTGACGCAACACATCCGTCACGGCATCCGCGCACGTTGATGGATCAGTCGAAGAAAAGCAAGTAGGCTGCCAGGATAGCATGCAAAGAAAGATCGCATACCATCCCAATTTGCTGACTTGTACCGCCAAACCCGCCCGGGTGCCTCTTGGGCTGGGATCGGGCGGGGAATAGACGGACACAGACTTCACCAGACAGTGGTCGGAACTACCCAAAGGTGAAGCTATTGACACAGAGTATCTGTCTGGATCTGTTGTCAGCAGAAGGTCCAAACAATTCGCTGTGTGCGAATCAACATCCGGTAACCTCGTTGCCCCCTGGACCAGCTGGGTGAGGTTTAGCGCTAGCGAAAGCTTACGCATCTCCCGTTCAGCATGATCAGTGCACTGGTATGGGCAGAGCCACTCCTGGTGGTGGGCATTAAAGTCCCCCAGTAACACTAATTGAGCTGAAGGGTACCGCTGATGAGCCGCATCAGCCGCCTCACTGATGTACTCTGTGAGCCTGGTTGTCTCCAGAACTCCGCTGTGCGAACGGTAGACACAGGCGTAGATAATTTTATCAAGACCTGTGTCCACCAGAGCCCAGAGCGTTGTGAATCGGGAGTCCTCAAGGTTACGGAGACGCCGATAGCAAATGTCATCACGGGCGTACATAAATACGCCCGCCCGTGGTCTAAAATTGTGCTCCAGGGTGAACCCTGGGTAAGACAGGTACAACACATCTGACGGATTCGCTATCTGCGTCTCCGTAAGGAAAAAGAGCGCTGGTTTCTCAGCCTCCAGGTGATAGTGGACTGCAGTGATATTTGAGTGCAGACCTCTTATATTGGTGAGGTGCACTTTGTGGGGGAGGGGGTGCAGCCGCTGTTTAACTCCAGTATTCTTTTTCCCTTGCATTTAAAAAAATAAAAGAGTGAATGGAATAGAGGAGAAGGAAGTGAGACGAGGTTCCACGCTGCTAACCTATAGACACGCACTGAAAGGACGCCATCATTGGGGCACTAGTCTGGAGACTGCGGGGACGCCCGAGCCCCCCCGGAATGTCCATCGGGCCCTCCCGTCTGGTCGCCAACCAGCACGATGGTGCATGCCGGGATTTTTCGACAGTTGGCGGGGCAGCCTTTCGTGTGTGGCTGGCACACTACTTGGGCCCCCAACTACCTGCGGTCGGCCAGCGGTGCACCGTGCCTCGGATCCCGCTACCCTCCGCGACTAGTCTCCCGATATAGCCCTATCAGCGCGTGCCAGGCTGGTCAGCATGCAGTGGAACAGCTATCTCGACCCAACTCTAGAGGAGTTGGGTCGAGATAGCTGTGTCGGCTACACCGAGCATCTTACCGGAACACGGCTAGGCCGCTTGGCGATACGTCTTTGCCCGGTGGGTGGTCACAAGCCTTCGGCCGATGCCTACCACCAGTTAATGTCACCTGATTTGCACCACCCGGGGACCACGTGTAGGGAATCAGAAAGGGGTATACTCCTACGGACGTGGGTGACTAGGCCCCCGAATAAAATTTCACACGCTTGTTTTCGTTCTATAATCATCATACATGTATTATTTTTATATCGGAGAGTGTATTCGTACGCGCACTGGCTTCTTACTGCTCATCACAGCGTCTATCCCTTTCGTACGTGTTGTCGGATGAGATAGCATGCATTTTAACCCCGGCCACAAAATAGTTCGTGCCGCCGACTAGGGCAGCCTTGAAGGTACTACATAGTGGTGGGCGTTGAATAAACGAACTGTTTTTTTAGACTGTTTACTTATCGTCAACTGTTCGACTAGTTTACAGTTCACGGATAAACTAGTTTACTCATGAACGATATTTTAAGCATCGACTTGATTTCGCGTAGTCGACGCACGATGGAACGGAACGAGTGATGATTACGAAGACTGGTTTTGGTTTACAGGTCACGGATAAACTAGTTTACTCATGAACGAGATTTTAAGCATAGACTTGATTTCGCGTAGTCGACGCACGACGGAACGGAACGAGTGATGATTACGAAGACTGGTTTTGGTTTACAGTTCACGGATAAACTAGTTTACTCATGAACGAGATTTTAAGCATAGACTTGATTTCGCGTAGTCGACGCACGACGGAACGGAACGAGTGATGATTACGAAGACTGGTTTTGGTTTACAGTTCACGGATAAACTAGTTTACTCATGAACGAGATTTTAAGCATAGACTTGATTTCGCGTAGTCGACGCACGACGGAACGGAACGAGTGATGATTACGAAGACTGGTTTTCGTTTATAGTTCACGGATACTCTAGTTTACTTTTGAACGAGATTTTAAGCATAGACTTGATTTCGCGTAGTCGACGCACGATGGAACGGAACGAGTGATGATTACGAAGACTGGTTTTGGTTTACAGTTCACGGATAAACTAGTTTACTCATGAACGAGATTTTAAGCATAGACTTGATTTCGCGTAGTCGACGCACGACGGAACGGAACGAGTGATGATTAAGAAGACTGGTTTTGGTTTACAGTTTAAGGATAAACTAGTTTACTCATGAACGAGATTTTAAGCATAGACTTGATTTCGCGTAGTCGACGCACGACGGAACGGAACGAGTGATGATTACGAAGACTGCCGAGCCGAAGCATTACGAATGTTTATTTGGTTATTTTTCTTTTTTTTGGATATTGTTTAGGTACGTTTTTTTTTTAGTCCTGATTTAAAATCAGCATTACGTGTCGGTCAAGGCGAAATCATAAACTTTCTCATTACCTACTTTTTCGTTCATACGTTCGCTAAAAGTGTAAAAAGTACTTAATAAATAAACAAAAATAACTGATTGTAAATAGTGGATGGTGTTTGAGTGTATATAGTATCTACTAATCGACTAGTAAACAAGTTCTTAAATAAATGACCAAATCCGATCATTCACTAAACTCCGGATTAAACGCTCCTGTTCAGTTTATGATGTAAACTAGTCGAAAATTTAACTGTTTTATGAACTAGTTTATCGTAGACGATAAACCAGTCTCGTTTCGTCGACTGTAAAAACGTCAACGACCTACCACTACTACTACACCACTTATGTACCAACTATTTGTACGTTACCTTATGCTACGTCATAAAGTTTTATGACGGGTTTAATGAGACGTAATCCGTTACTAAGTGGACGTAATTGGCAGGCCTGACTTTGCTAGCTTTTGACCTAGCTCAGGAATGGCGAACCTTTATTAAAAAACGTGCCATTTAAATTATATATTTTTTTATGTGACAATGAAGTGCCACCAAAAAATTTTGACTTTGTCATAATTGACAAAAAATAAAACTCTAAATGCTATGAATTAATCATTCTTTATTTGCACTTTCATTATGCGTACAGCTAAAGAGTGGAATGCCCGGCCGGAGTCTGTGTTTCCCGATAACTACAATCTTGGGGTCTTTAAGTCAAGAGTGAATAGGTTTTTTCTAGGCAAGCGTGCTTCACCGTCGACCACATCATCGCTTACTCGTGAGATAGTGGTCAAGCGCAAGACTATAGAGGATAAACAAAATCTTACAGCCATCCTAATATTTATTTACAGTTTTATATTGTATTTAAATAAAAGTAAGAGATGGTGTCATTTCTGCTGTTGCAAATTACCTAGATGATGAATAACCTCAATTCAGCGTGCCCAAAATATTTTGTCGTGTGCCACCAAAGTCACGCGTGCCATAGGTTCGCTATCCCTGACTAGCTTATTACTAGCATATCGTATTCTACTAGTTATAGATCAAGAAAAAATTGCATTTGATTCGATTCGTATCACCTAAATCGTCCAAATTACTCCAGACTCAGGTCTGGTCTTGGGATATATCACCTAGTCTGAATGGGTCCAGACCTGATCTGAGTATCCCTGTAAGACCCCCAACCTTCAGTTTAACAATGTAAAAATGAAGAAAACCACTTGTACTTTTGAGAAACTGTAGAACTTTGTCTGAGAAGCTGAAAGCTATACGGAAAGGCTAAACAGTTACGTATGTCATTTCTTTTCATGACTGTCCTATTAAGTACCTCATTCTTTTGCCGCCTATGACATCATGGGGTAACATTACCCACACCATAGGATCCAAATTCCTCCCTATTGACTATGTCAGTTACCAATTTAGTTAGTAATTCGGGCAGCGTGGCCGTGATCGGCAATCATCGGTTATCTTCGGCCACTGTCGGCTATCGTCGGTATTCGGTTCAGTTCGGGCGAAAACGAAAGTGTTTCGCGGCCTACTTCACGTTTTTGGGCAGTTGCGTAATGTTGCACTGGTGCATTGCTTGGTCGATCGAAAGTGGAAGTATTGGAGTAGTTGGGGCTACTGATCTGATCGAAAATATATGTTTTGCCATGCTTTGGCTATTGTCTTGAATACATTGATTATATGATATTTTTATTGATATTTATCTACATATTACCCGAAATACTCAGGAACCCTATATATATGAATAAATATGCTAATACATGCAAAATTGTTATTTAACAGAATATATATATCCCTTAACTACACACACACACACACGCAATCACACACACACACAAACACACACACATACTCACACACTACTCATTCAGTACACTCACGTTTGCATCTCACATGTTGACAATCTATACAATGTTATGAAATGGGGGGCCTGGAGATCTATAGTTCAGGCCTCGGCTTAAATTATAATGTCAGCTGTATAATGTATATACTCGATGTAATTTGTGGAGATAAAATAAACATTTTTATTTATTATTGATTGTATTTTGATTGAAAGCAAGACATGTAATATTTCTTTTGGTTTTAATTGAGAGTGACAATTAGAATTCACGCGCACCAAAATTGAGGGCGTTGAAAAAAAAAATAGGCTATAATAAAAACAATACAATACTGGGTGCGTTTGTTTTAACGCAAGGTAAAAGATTTCGGTTTGTAATATTTTGATGCAGGGTCGAATACATAGGTTTTGGGTTAGGAAAAACTTATGCATCCTATTAAAGAAATAAGAGGATTTCTAGTAAGGTTTTACAAAATTTATAGTTGCAAACGAAAGGAGAAGTGGACTAGTGTAATTTAGATCGAAAGTGGATGTTAGTATAGGTTTATTACGATTAAAAAGGAAGTTTTAATAGACATCCTGAACTCTCTTTTTTATGGAAATTGGAAGTAAAAAAGTAGTTTGAGATAGTCAGTTGCTTATAAGTTCAAGTTTGATTCGAAAGTGGAAGTTAAGTGACGTTTAATTTATTGAATTTAATTGCTGAAATTATTGTAAAAACAATTCAGAGGAAATATTTTTTTTAAATTTATGCGAATAATAAGCATAATGTCAAAAATGAATCCCTGAAAAGTGAGATTTAGGTGTAATTAAAGATTATCTCTAAATAAATACGTGAATAAATTTTCACTCCATCTTTCGGCAAGATTATAAGCCAACATCGTCCTTTTTGGTAAAACATTTCTTATCAAGTTCCATCAAGCTCGAAAAAAAGTTATATCAGCCAATTTACATACTAATGAATAAAATTATAACGAAGGTATGCCACGCGACCTTGAACTCTTAGGACATCTTATTTTACCATAGAATACAGATGATATCATCCTTATGCATATAATTATAAAACGTCTGGCTTTCTGCCTGTTTGTTCTTCTAGTAGTAACGAACCACTGATCGGAGTTTGATGACTTTTGTTTTAATTCATCGATAACTTTTCTGAGAAGGTTTTTGTATGTTTAAGTCCTCACAATTATGACCAGACTATTACATAGGGCTTACATATGATTGGCGAAATGTGATTTTTGATAAATCTCTACCTACCCCTTAAAGCGTATTAGTATCTGTAAACCAAAATGGAACCAACAGCAAAGGTATTTGTAGATAAGTAGGTAATAAAAACGAGGAAAATAAAAAATAATTTGTTTGCAAAAAGTTTGCTTGGACTTTCATACAAAAGACATCAACGCATTCACATAACTTGAAAACCTTCGTAAATCGAGGGCAACTTAAATTTCGTTCAAAATATTATAGTTTCCTCTTTAGTAGAGCCTTATTTATTTGAATAGTACGAATAAAAAGCTTTGCTGTGTCGTTATTGTGACTTCTTTATAAATATTTCGAACCATTTGCAGGTAATAAATACGTTAAATTGTAGGAACCGGAACAATTTCATATGAGTTTATTCCCTTGGTATTTAAATCTCGTTTCTTAGTTATTTTACGAGTTTACCATGTCCGAGATGAAAAGCATTAAATTACCTTTTGAAGGAAATAACGCACATTATCTTAAAATTAGCGTAAATAATTGCTTTTAAATTGTTACAAGGATTGTAATTACTTCAATTTAATTAATTTTATTATAAATTAATATTTATATAATTAAGTTATCTGTTTTAAATGTACTATTGTAGCATTGATTTGATCTAGTTATAGAATGCCTGCAAGCTGTCATTTCAAGGTGTTGGATAAAACCAGAAAGGTGTTTATATTACTTATCATTTTAAAATATTAATTGTACCCTAAGCTAACCTTGTTTTTATTAGTGACATTAGTATATATAACTAATTAGATCTTTTAGTTGATTTCTTGTTCATAAAAAATCCATAGAAGAACGATTTAGAATTCTATCTTTTTGTGTCGCTATTGCAGACATGTTAATATTTTTTAATATGTTGCTTTTTTATAGAGTTTACAAATATTTCTTCACATCATTTTCAAACAGTAAGTTTTTCTAGTTCAACCAAAAATACTATGAAACGCTTTTGTGTTTAAATAACGGAATATTCAAAAACTCACAAATACAATTTCGGTATCATATAAGTCGGTGATTTTAACATTCAAAAATCGTTTCCGATCAGCCCATTGTATAAATTGTAATACAGAATTTATGTTCAGAAAAGGACCAATTTTCAATAATACAATGTTGGTCGGTACTTGCTATCTGCATCTTACGGTCGGTCAATCGGAATGTAGCATTATCCCGCCCTACTCGATATCCGCCTTAGCGCCAAATCCCTGACATTTCGCTCGCTTCCGTAACCCTTGGGCAAGGTTTTACTGTCAGCGGTATTAAGGGCGTTAGACGGTAGTGGAAGCGGGTAATGTGACATGAGGCGCTATTAGAGAATGCGTGAAAAATTTCTCTGACTACAACTTAAAAAGAGCCATAATGATTTTCGAATACATGTGGGATAAAAATATTGAAAGTGAATTTTTAGTTATCTGCGGAATAGATGAAGGATATTATTAGATTTTTCGAATGTACCAACGGTGTAATTTTTGTACGAGCCAAAAATAAAACAGTTTTCAACAAGTAATCTATTCGTTTATTTTGCCATACAATCCCACATACATACAAAATAATTAAAACATATTCAAGTTCCATTAATAAAGAATGCATCGTTTCAACAAAATAAATACTTAATTTTCTGGTGTTTAGATAAAGTTACCTATGTATATACCTAAGTCTGAATCACGTAATATCAACATAAAATGCAACAAAACCTTCACAGCCGGAAAACTTACTCCAATCGTGCCAAAGGAAACCCAACTCTAAAACAAGTACCTTACTCCCATTCCTCTAAAGCCTATCTCAACGCTGTCACCACCACCCGACCCTCAGCCTTCAAGTGTAACAATTGTAACGCAACCCCCCACTACTTGGACCCAGCGGCGCGGGCGCACCTCGCCGCGCAACGATCACTCTGCGCAAACGCGCTGAGCTTACGCGCGTCCCCTGTGTAATATGCGTCGGTGGTGATAGTGCCAGTGTTGTGTACGATATCGATTTTGTACAAAGACCGTGATCTGTGCTTATACTGCAACCATGAGGTCTTTCAGCGCTGTAGCGCTTCTTACTCTAGCGATAATAACAGGTGAGGATTTTTTTTTTGTTTTTAGCCGCTGAAAGTTGTGTTTTTCTGGTGAATTTAATTGGTCCGGCAGTGTAAAAATTGTGCAGTCATGAAGTTGAATGATGTAGGAAGTTTAGAATGTCAGCACACGGTAATGTTGTCTGGTTTTTATGCAAACGTAACTCACGAACAAACAATTTCTCAATTAAAAAGTTATATTTTTAGTAAATAAAATAATTTCGTAAAATAGTGAGCACTAAATAATGTATAATCTAAATTTAAAAAGCTTTTTATTTCAAAACTGTATAAATAAATAAATGCATGAATTCTATTTCGGAAATTATTATATCGCTTTCAATGCCATCCAGTAAATAAATATTTAAAAAGTTAACATTTCGTAACTATCTACTTAAAATAAAATAATAAAATAAACAGAAGCCTCTTAAAAATTCTAAACAAAAACTCATAGTTACTTTCGAATTTTAAGTTTTTATATATGTTAAATATTCATTTTATATTTTTAATCACTTTCGTTCTCTATAACCAGTTGCGCTTGCGACGCCCGCGGCTCTGTCAACAGAGTTTTCATTTCGCGCGCATGGGAAAATTGACGGGAAGAAAAAGTCTATACCATAGTGTAAACTTAGGCAATAGATTTTACACTACTTCATGTCGCAATGTATTTTTTATATCATAATTAATTAGTCATGTAGGTGACCTTAGTATATTTTGATACAGCATTGAGTTGCCTAGAAGGAAAACATTGCATTTTTTTTGCAATGTCCAAAAATGCGCATGACAAGCCAAAGTCAACGATCCTTTCCTTCAAAAGGCCTTTGCCTTGTACTGTTACAAACAAGCATACAGTAGACTGTTTACGCATAGTAATTCATAAGTATGTCTATAATTACTATCGTATTTTTTGCGTAATCCCCGCTTTGTTTTTTCTTCATCGTGTGCGCATACGCAGTACAGCTACTGCCGCTAGCATTTATAAACTGTCGGTGAAAATATATCATTAATCATCATCAGCATTTTAACGTGCCCACTGCTGGGACACTGGCCTTCTCTCTATGGAATCTCTTTTATGGCTCTGGGAATTGGCTTTAATCCACTATGCGGGCCTTGTGTGCGTTGGTGGATATAACATGTCTTCGAATTTTTGGTTCGATTTTTCTCCTCCACCATTTTAAGAGCAGTGGTAATGAAATAATTTGCAGAAAGTAATAGACCTGGCTGGGTTCGAACTTATGACTCGTATTACCACTGGTGGATCTCTGCCACTGCTCTTTCGAAAATGTCTCATTCGTTTTCCTTTTTCTGATTGACTTGTAAACATATTCGTCGCTTATTGATACTCGCAAACTTTATGTAACGATGATTTGTAGAAAAAATCAGTTAGAAATTATTACTCGGCCATTGACGTTTTGTAATGTCTTTCCTTATGTCTGATTGTTATAAATGTGGTTTTATGTACGGTTTAGAAATTGAAACTGCCGTTTTGTAGATATTTTTGTACTTGGCTGGTTTGGTACGTCGACTGAAAAACTTTTACAGGAAAAATAAAAAAAATGAAAAGTATTTGTTTTTGCTATTTTAATGTTATTGAGCTAAAAATAAGCCTTTTTCAATGACACGCTAGTCTTAAAACTGCCAAATAAAATTTCATAACGCATAATTATAATCAATGACGGTCATAAACATATATAAATATTATATTTATCATTCTGTTCCTTTTTCAAATGTCTAGACAGCAGAGGCGTGAAAAAAAAACAAAGCGTTTTAATAAAATATGGTGAAATAATCATAAAATTAAGGAAATTTATGGTCATCAGAAATGTGACAAAAAACTAAATAATGCCAATAAATTCTTTAAAAGGTAAATGACATAATGTGACTCATAAAGTCCCGTAAATGTTATTTAAATGTCTGTGGGTCAATGTGGCAGAAATGTATTGTTATCAATTTTTTTGTCACTATGTGTAAAACTAATAAATTTTAGGTACCTAAAGTTTTCCTGTATTCTCTTGAGAATCCGGTTTCCAAATTTATGTTTGTATATAATAGATGATGTGCATATAAATAAATGATGTTAAAGTCACACGTCTAGAAGATCTGGTTTTGATTAATTTATTAATGATTTGAATTGTTGATTTTATCCTTGTGATGTGCGATGCGCGTGTGGCGTTTAGTGGTTTTGGCGTTACTCTTTGAAGAGCTCATTTTTTTAATATAATAATCATAGTCAGCCTTTTTAATGTTCCCACAGCTGGGGCACAGGCCTCCTCTCTGTGAGAGGGAATGGGCCGTAATCCACCACGCGGGGCCCAGTGCGGGTTGGTCGAATTTTAGGACATGTTTTCCTTCACCGTTTTGAGAGCAGTGGTAATTAAATAATTTAGGCAAAGTAAAGCGGCATGCCTGGGTTTGAACCCACCGAACTACAACTTATAAGTCGCTGCCTGATACCACTAGGCCATCACTGCACTCCTATATTAATACAAAATTACAAATGCGTATTGTGTTTTTTCTAGAAACTATTTTGTATATGGATAACTTTAGTTACAAATACAGCGAGCAGTTCAAAATAACTCGTGAATAGTCTGAATAGCAGCTGTTTTGGTTTATTATGTATATAAGTATGGTCAGAACTAGAAGATATATAAACGTAGTTCAAGTTAAAATTCCAATGTTCCACGAAAAATAATACTGATGATTTTCATTTATAGCCTCAAAGATAAAAATTATGTCACAAATTTACGACAAACATGAACTAAGTGTATGCATTCTTTCTTCACCCAAAAATTTACCAGCCTTTATGGCCTCTGTTCCACGCGTCACGCTATTCCATACGCACAAACCTTACACAAGCCACAGTGTAAAAAAAATTGATACGGCCACGGGCATTTTTCACCCAGACGACCAACAAAAGCCATAGTTACTTAACACGCATACACACATTATTCACGGTGCTATTGTTATGCAAACAGTTTTTCCAGTTGGTCTACTGAGTTCTAGTGAACTGTGGCTCACGGTCACTTTCCCGCGTTGCTTGGTACTATATAGTGGCGAGTGGCACTGTCACTTTCTTGACAAGTCTTATGGTCATATTGATGTTATGTAGGTATCTGTAATATGTTCGCAATGTGCGTGTTTTTGTTATGAATTGTAAGTAATTGGAATTGGATTATGTGTTGAATAGACCATGAGTACGATTACAGCTAATTGGTAAGGGATTATGCATCTGTGTTGGTACGTAATATATGTTAGAGTTAAGGGATTGACACCAAAGAAATATCGTTTTAAGTTATCCTTAACTTTGTATACCGGAATTTGTGTTTCACTAAATTTATATGAGACGTGTGGTCCTTAAAAAGTCTAACAGGATACAATACAAAGACCAACTAGGAATTTCTTTCAAGTGTTGACAAGGGGCGCTCGATACATTAAAAACAAGATTTATGAGTTAGACAGAGAAAGACAGCGTTGAAATAGGATAGATTTGTTTTTGTTAAACTCCAAAAATAGAGACAAATTTATAACTTCTTCTAGGGCTGATTTCAATATACAGGGAAAATGTGTAACAGATACAAAACAAAGATATCTTGGAGTCATTAACAAGCTAAAAGCTGCAAAATTCCTTACACATCTCCGTCTTCATTAATTCACCGCAATATTTGCCTCAAAGGCCGCAATAACCAAATACTTTTAATAGATTACCAGTTACCAAATAAGTCTTATAAGTAGTAAAAAAAGAAGAATAGATTTGGCATTATTATAATACTCATCTTCATTTACATCATAATACAATCTTAAATAATATAGCATAAGTTCAAAATACACTTGCTCAACAAAATCTGTATTTTATAGCCATAAATCCTACAATAGTCGTTCAATAATCTCGGCCAAGGCTACTGCAGTTTCACAAACGCATTAGACATTCGTAGCATGTCTTGCTGTCTGTCTGTTCGTCTCGTCCTAGGCACAGATGTAGGAACAAAAGAATCTGGGTCAGTGTTCAATCAAGTGGGGTATACGTCTCCTGGGGTTAGTTGCAAGGTCGAGGATAGATAAAACAAATGAGTTTCGGCCATCAAAGGAGAACGGCAGGCTTGTATGGGAGTTTCGTACCGCTAATTATACTATATATATATTATACTTACACATACGTTGACCCACATTCAGTGTTTCGTTCTATTTTGTTTGTTATTTACATATTATTCTATTTTATTTTATTATATAAGTCCTGTTTCCGTTAGTGTGTCCGTGGCATCAACAGTAGGCCCTATCAGAATATCAGCGCAGCGTTATTACTTTTTTGGATATCGCTGCACATGCTGAGATAGGAGCCTTTTTGGTCTCGCACAGGGTTTTTATTTTATTATTGTTTAAGTGTATGCTTATTTTCTCGTGTCTCCTGTGCGGGTCACAAATAAATATTTTTCTTTCTTTCTTTCTTTCTTTCTAATAGAAATTTCGTGTTTTGGGATATTTTTTGTTTTATTTGGTAGTTAATATGATAGATAATCCCTTTTTAAATTCTTAGTTTTTTAAAACTTGGGACGTAAATGTTATAACCAGTTTTATTTTTTAAGGTTATGTACTAGTGTACCAATGTAGATTGTTACATATAGGTAAATGTTGCATAATGTGTTATGTAAATTATTTGTTGCTATCTTTGTAGTGTTTTACTTACCATTAAGTAGGTAAATTGAGGTGCGGATCGTACCTACTCAGGGCATTAGGAGATACCTATATCCAGCAGCCGACTGCAATAGTTTGATAATGATGAGTTTGATTATATTTAATGTTATTTCTATTTCTAAGTAATTAATTATCAATTCAATATTTGTGTTATTTTACGTAAGGCAATTTCTATAACATACCTGCGTTTAGCGTACGATTTTATAACGTTTATATATTAAAATCTTTAGATTGATGTTATTAATTAATCCGAAGTTTTAAAAATAGTAAACTTACATGCAAATATATGGCTTAGTTGACATAATAAGTGGTACAAATTCTATAACCGAACAACAGAAAAAGTATGCGGTACAAAATCTGCCATTCACCTTTCAAATTGAATCACATTCAAGATTCATCTTTTAGGTGTTAAAATCTTGAAAGACTTGATAGGAAAATAATACTCGTATATAGAAAAAAACCCTCTCATGTGTTTCAATAAATGATAAGCTATATAATCATAGTCAATTTGATGTTTTGTTGTGAAGTCTAGTTAGAAGACATGACACACGCAGACACTTGAAAAAATATCTTCTTCATTATCTTCTCGCTCATCATAGATGCCTAGCCTTTTTCCCAATTGTTGTTGGGGTCGGCATCCAGTCTTACCGGATTCAGCTGAGTACCAATGTTTTACATGGAGCGGCTGCCTATCTGACCTCCACAACCCAGTAACTGGGTAACACGGTACCCCTTGGCAAGACTGGTGTCAGATCTCAAACTTCTGACTACCCGTAACGACTGTCAAAGATCTTCAAATGACAGCCGGGACCAACGGCTTAACGTGCTTACCGAGGCACGGAGGAAACTCGGTATGTTGAAAATGGTCACCCATCCACGGACCGACCTCGGCAAGCGTTGCTGAACCTTGAAGATCGACCCGTGCGGCTGTTATTATTTAGCCACGAGCTCCTCTCTTCGTTATCTTCTCGCTGAATGAGAAAAAGTAGTTTTTCGGGAAAGGAAATTTCACTTATTGAAAACCAAATAGCGCGTTATGGCGAAATAGTTTAAATTATATGACCTAGGAATAAATGTCGAAATTTTAGGAATGCACACAGAATTTATTTTCTAGATTTTAGAACCTGAAATCGGTGATTTGTTCTGCATAAGAATGCTAGTTAATGAGTTTGTAGTTGACAAATAAATCGTGTTAAATGTTGTAGTAGACGTAAAACTTGAGTAAACTTAAGTACCACAATTAGTATGAATATATCGTGGTTCTATCGCAATATAGCATGTTTTATTACTAATGAAAGTGTGGCCAAGACATTAAGGTGTATTTGTTTTCCAATTAGATAAACCATTACTTAAAAAGATTTTATAAATGCGAAATTGTCTGTTAGTTAAGTTTTTATGTTTGTAATATTTGTAAGTATGTGAGAACCATGTTCCTACTTATCAAATTAATTAATTTTCCTGTTAATGCTTTTTAATACTTTATACCTGTACGTAGTATAGTGTGTAGAGCTATTCTGGGTGCATCGTCCTCACATATATTAATGTATGTAAATATTGTAAAACACCTATTTAAAAAAAAAAAAAGATTAAGTATGAAGTTTCTTGTGCGTTCTTCTCCATAACAATCTTACTTTCCGAATGCACGGTAGAATCATTTTTTATTTTTTATTTAATACATTTTATAAATTTTAATTTTAATTTATGTGACGTTCAAAAGTGCCGTTTATTGGCCTAATTGAATAAATATATTTGACTTTGACTTTGAAAACCACTGAATGGATTTTGATGAAATTTTGCACTTGGATTTGTACCTAAGACATCTTATGTCTTAATCCCGGTAGTAAAAGCCCTTGAATGAATCACTATAACGCGGGCGAAGCCACGGGCATAAGCTGGTAGATAAATACGAAAACTTTATAATTTTTCGATAGTGTATTTTTTGTCCCTATTGAGTAAGTACAGTTTATAATTATGATAGATAGGAAAGTTTATAGTAGCAATAATAACCATCATATTCTAAATAGTCTTTCTTTGTTTAGTTTAATCGAATCTGTCAGTTTGACAGTCGTCATGACACTGACACAAATCTTGGTGTAGTAAGCTGTTGCTTGTGATAAGGTACTTATTATTAATACCTAAACAAACGATTCTAGTTAAGCTAGTACTACCTGATTTTGGCTGCGTATGCTTCATAAAACAATCTTTATGAATTTCAGAGAAAGCCGCTCGAATAAATAGTATCATTGTCAAGACTTCTAGATGTCAAAAATTAATTTGCACTTTCAGAACAAACTCAAGAAAATTAATTTAAAAAAATCCAATCACTAGTCCTAACCAGGATAAAATCTTAATTCTGGGAGCATTTTTAACAGGGGTTAACAACATTTTACCATAAATTCTATAAACTGTATTTCCGAACGCATTCGAACCGAATCTCTTCAAAGTTAGAGTGAACAGGTGTCTTCTGGGTAAGCTCACTCCATCGTAGATTCTGTCTCTATCACCTCTGACCTAGACTAGAGTCAAGAGCAAATCTAAAAAAAAAAAAACTTGTTTTAAGTTCAAGCAGGGTTCGAACCTCGACCACAATATCTTACCGAGCAGTATGACCTTATGAACTACGAGTCGTTAGTCTGTGTCTTACTTGCGGTCTATCGTTGGTGTTGTCGGCAACAGCAGCCTTTCGCGGTACTATAGATATATAAGATAGGTGTCTAAGTGATATTGATGTTTTATGCTTCTAGGCTGTAGAGTTTCGATCAGCGAGATTAATGGACTTCGAGTTAGAGGTGGTTGCCCTGTTAGATATGTTTCCTTTGCACTGTTTTGTGTTAGTATAGTGTCTTCGACATTGTAGCAATCTGATCACTTAAATCGAGTTTTCCCGGGGTCAAATGGTCGGGTCGAGTTGTCCTAGGGTTGAGTTTTCATGGGGTTGAGTGGTCATAAAATCACTGATTTAGGTCAATGAAATTTTCCGGAGACACACTCCGATAAAAAATGTCTTGCTAAGTGCTGTTTCCATCACACTAAATATCTTTATCCATGACTAGCAGACGCCTCGCGGTTTCAACCGCGTAGTTCCTGTTCTCGTGGGAATACAGGGATAAAAAGTAGCCTATGTCACCCGGGGATAGTGTAGCTTCCCAACAGTGAAAAATTTGTTGAAATCGGTCTAGTAGTTTTTTATGTTTATTCGTTACATATAAAAATACAAATCTTTCCTCTTTATAATATTAGTATAGATATGGATATATATTAGTACTAGCTGTTCCCCGCGGCTTCGCTCCCGTAGACCACCCCACAGGACCCATTTTCGGGATAAAAATAGCCTATGTCACTCAGGAATAATGTAGTTTTCTATTGGTGAAAGATTTTTTTAAATCGGTTCTGTAGTTTCGGAGCCTATTCGGTACAAACAAACCAAAAAATCTTTCCTCTTTATAATATTGGTATAGATTTACAAAACGCGTGTTTCATTTGTAATTCTTTCAAAACTCAATAAATTTCGTTATATAACCAACACCAGCTAAATAAATGGACACCAAAGACACATGACCACGACACTCACGCACAATATTACCATACTTACCATAACTTTGTGACAAAAATGTCGAAGGGGTCAAGGTTGACCCATAGTATATTTTATGGTAACTTCATTAAAACAAGACTAGGCCATAAATTCATATTTACCTTATACGCTGCCGCAATTTATAAGATATTACTTTAAAAAATTCAAATCTTTGGTTATGCGTAGGAGTTCCTTTGAGCACATATTCGGAAAAGGATTTATGCTTTGATTAATTAATTGTACAGATAATAAAAGGTCAACTACTTCGTCGTGTCTACTGTAAATGGATGTGTTAAATAAAATATTAGAAATTAATGAATTAGAAATACACAGAAGCGCGTGGCAGTCTAGACGGATAATGTTGTAAGACTCATAAGTGACGTTACGTCAATCTGGGAGGTTTGTAAATATGAACGATTAAGTGGCGATACACTTATTTTCATGAACACCAACTGATAAAAAATTTATATTCTAGGTTTTTCCAAACACTGTGTTTAAAATGAATTATGTAAAATTGTAAACTCTTTCTGCCCCATACACGGATTATTGTAGACTATAAATTTTGGGTAGGAATTATTGTATTTTTTTTATTGTATTAAAAGAAAACCGGCCAAGGGCGAGTTGGAATCGCGCACGAAGGGTTCCGTACTATTATCGCAAATTACGGCAAAAAAAAAACATGTTTGTTGTATGGGAGCCCCACAAAAATATTTATTTTATACTGTTTTTAGTATGTGTTGTTATAGCGGCAACATAAATATATCATCTGTAAAATTTCAATTTTCTAGATATCACAATTCATTAGATACAGCCTGGTGGACCGCGGAGTCTTAGTAATAGGGTCACGTTTTTATCCTTTGGGTACAGAATCCTAAAAAATTGTCTCGCAAGATTTGTCACAAACTTACGGTGTTTGCAATAATCAGGTGACTAAATGTACGTTGTTCTAGTGTGAAAAGCACAACGGTACAGTGTGTTTATTATTTTATGTCAATTAAAGTAATTGACACATATTCGTGCGATTGCTATCAATCTGATTTACCGTGCAAAGCATGCCCTTTACTGTTTTATGTGTAAATCAATTATTTTGTTTATAAATCTATTGTTGCAAGAACTTGTAGGGTTAGCGAGCAGCCTTTAGTATATTGCTTCACAGTGTTGTAAATTTAACGTTTCGACATTTTTATACTTAATTGCTGTAACTTATTTTATTTTATGGAAAGCGGATACATTTATTTGCTATTGAAACTTAATAGTGTTTTAATAGAGTTAGGTGAGAAGTTTAGTTTATTTAACCTTATGTAGTTAATAACTGTTATTAAAATAACTTAATTTACTCATAACTTGACTAATTAATTTTCAATGTTTATAACTACGTAAAAGTACCATCGATTCTGCTGAATTTTTGTTATGTCCCCATCTGAGTCCAAAGACCTATTCAAAAGGTACCCAAATATAACCGAGGAGCTAGATAGCCTCGTTTTCAAAAACGTTCAATGGGTGCGCAAGTAAGACGCACCCCTTACCCTTTCAATAGCCACGATTTTGCAAACTGAGGCATATCTCTGACCCCCATGATATCCCCATATAAGAGCCTTAGGGAGTAGGAACAACAACAAATATAGCACTCAAACCGATTCGTTCCGTCCACGCCACCGAGGTCCACCGTGTATTCTTTCAAAAAATTCCCACCAGCCCGCGAAGCTGAGCACTAATTAAATTATTAGATATAAAAGGAGTTTCTTGTCCGTTATTCTCCACGTAGATAGTTTCCGAACGGATGGTAAAATCACTTATCAAGATCTAGCCATAGCTGTCCCCCAGCGACACCCTGAGCCGAGGTTCGGCACCACTGGGGTAGCCCTCAGCGTAGTCGCTTTGGTTTAGAAATTTGTGCCTGGCTGGAGGCTACTAGCTTAGTCTCCAAAGGATCGCCTGGTTAAGCAGTAGCCGATCACAATGAATTGCGAGACGCTCTGTAGAAAAAAAAAGAAGGATTTTTTTTTTCTGATTTTACTCATATGAGATTAAGATACATATAAATCTTTGAATGTTCAAAGCATGCTCATCGTAATGTCGTAGCCTATGATAATTTCATATTAGAAATTTTGTAAAGTAGAAATTCGTCAACAAACGCCCACATCGTTCACGACCTTCGATCAACGTGACAGCGTCATTGCAACGGTATTACCAAAAATTCTTCAAGACACTGCGGTAATACTTGTGTTTATAAATGTACTCAGTTATATAATATGTCAAAGTTTGCCAAATATATCGACGATAACATTTGCATAAGAACATACGAATCGTGTCCCATGTCACGAATAAACGAATTGTTAATTGCATTTATTGTTTGGTGATGTCTGATTTATTGCATATAGTGTCCTAAATATATGTAATCTATTGTCATCTTAAATAAATTGTAAGCAAAATTTCTAATAGGAGGATAGGAATTGAGGTAAAACTGCGCTCGTCCTCTTTAACACCATTAATGTTGATAGAAGCTTTATTGTTAAAACCGTTGTTTTGAAGAGTTATTCATATTTTTTCTATAACGATTAATGAATAAATGTGAGCAAGATGCGGTATCTTGCTCCCATTCTAATACTAAGACTCCACTATCCATCTGACTGTCTGTCACCAGGCTTTATTACATGAACCGTGATAGCTAGACAGTTAAAATGTTAATTTCTGTTGCCGCTATAACAACAAATACTAAAAACAGAATAAAATAAATATTTAAGTGGGCTACCCATACATCAAAAGTGTTTTGTTGCCGTTTTTTTGCGATAATGGTACGGAACCCTTCGTGCGCGAGTCCGATTCGCACTTGGCCGGTATTTTTTTTTAATTCTTTACTTTTTGGTATCCATCCCTATGTCGTCTAGAAAACGAATCTCCGAATTCTTTGATCAGTCAATATTGCATCGTATATGGTCGAAAATCTTTATCACAATCAGAAAAAACTAATCAAGTAATATCTACTGTAGATGATACTTCTAAAGTATTTCATTATAAAATTAATTTCCTAACTAAGAAGACTAGGTGTGAACAAGACGGATGATATCATGACACAATCATCCATCGGTTACGAACATCTGACGGATGGTCACTCTCTGAAACGCGTGTAGGTATTATTGACACATATTTAACGACAACCTTGTCCGTTTGTCATCAATCAATGCGGTTATTGTGTAGTAGTGGTATTCTTACGTGTGTTATGTATAGTAGTACAATATTATTTTGAGATAGCGTTTTTGGTCCAAAAGGAGCTTAAATATAAAGGCGGAGTTGTTCCAAATATTTAGGTGACATGGGAAGAGATTTTTTCCCAGTAGTGACATTTCACTGAATGCATGCAATCAATAATGGATTATCAGGATTATACGCTTCACCATAGGACTTCATACTTCTTGTTTGTATGGATGTATGTTTGACCACGCATTTCTCCGAAACTAGTTATCCGATCGTGATCATCGTTTTTGTTTTGGATTGAGTATCTCTCAGCTTAGGGAATAGTGCAAGTTTCGTCAAAATCGGTTCAGCAGTTTTCATTAGAGCATATAACTGAACTCCTTAGTGACAAACAGCGTGAATTTGTAAATTGAGTTATTATTGGTATTTTGTCAATCCTTTAGGTACCTAGCGAACTTGCTTGTTTTAGTGATGGTGTACTAAAAACTTTTTCACAAAAAATATGTCTTTGGTATCTACCTCTTGTTTTTATCATTTTTCGACAACGACTTCCGAAACGAAAGTTATTTGACACTTTTTAGTGTTTTGTTTTTGAAGTCGGTTTATTTTTTGCGAAAATGTTTTTATTACGTCATTAGAATCAGGACCTACAGATACATGTCCAGCTTGTTATTGGTACTCGTAGAATCAAGGTATTTTCTAGGGTATATAAAAATACAGTCGGAATTTGGGAGCACTTCTAAATACATAAACATTTCATTACCTACCTCGTCAAGTTACACGTTGTAGTTAAGTAGACAGCGATCATTATCACTTACATAACTTACGTTGTCCGACGTTAAGTCACGGAATTGTTATTTTTTTTATTGTTTCAACGTTTCAACTTTCACGGTCATGAATGGTGCGTCGCGTGGATGACTTTCTTTTGGTGCGCAAGAGCATTCAATTCAACAGGTGTGTTTTCCACTCGGTGACCGGTGATGCAATGTCACCGTTTGTAATTATTTCGCATAATCACGGTGTCATTTCGCGTAATCGATTGCATAAGAACAATTCGATTTTGGAACAGTGTTGTCTTTGAGTAATGGTGCGTGAATTCTTTTTTCGAATCTTTAGTTTTGTTTTCTTTTTCAGTTCAATCTGCCGAGAATCAAATTAAAATATAACAATTTAAATGCATTTTATAGTCTATATAATGCGTAGTATATATTGATTATTCTACGCATAACAATACCTGCATTGTATATATTGTTTGCAGATAATTTTAAGCCAGAAACTTGTTAAAATTAAATCAATTTGATTTTACATAGAAAGGATTAGATTTTCTGGTGACGTTTATAATCCAGTTTATGTACTTTTATGATGTGATTGACATGTGACTTTCCCACGGCTTCTCTGCCAAAGGTTATCCCTTAGGAAACGTAAATTTTCTGGGATGATGGTTCGTCCACTGCTGAACATATACCTCCCCCAAGCGTCGCTGACCGGTCCTGTGCGTTTCGCATCCACTGGACTTCTACAGCCTTGACCAGGTCGTTGCCCTACCTATAGGGAGGCCTTCCAGCGTTGCGTCTTTCGGTACGCTGTCGCCACTCCAGAACTTTTCGGCCCCAACGGCCATCCGTTCTGCGAGTAATGTGACCTGCCCACTGCCACTTAAGTTTGTCGTTTTTGCAGGCTATGTCAGTAGCCAACCACTTGCGGATCTCTACATTTCTGATTCGATCACGCTAGGATACTCCGAGCATAGCCCTCTCCATTGACCTTTAGGTGACTGTAAGTTTTCTGATGAGCCCACGTCTCAGAGCAATAGATCATAACTGGCACCACTGACTTTCGCCTTGTAACACTGTGATAAGTTGGACGAGAAGATACATCGCAACTTCCTGAACGCTGTCTACCGTTCTGCGAGCAATGTGACCTGTCCACTGCCACTTAGTCGATATTTGTGTATCTTTATAACAGTGGAAGTATGTTAGTAATCGGATCAGATCTTCAAGAGATTATTTTAACAAACATATAAATTTCGTCTTAATAATTTTAGCTTACACAAATCTAATAATATTCATTTACGTAAATACCTTCAAAGTGCAAATGACAGATAATCTTACAAACTCATAAGCGTTTAATGAACAACATTATTAATTCACTATCACTTGTGAACTCAACAGTACTCGACAAACAGCTGATGACCCCTAAGTGCTAATGAGTCGTACTATCGCGCACAGTAATCTGATCATGCGATGTTTGTTCACCGTTTAGTTACGATCTTTGGTCAGACAACGTGCTTGACTTAAGATGTTATGTTTTACGTCTATTCAAGGTTCAAGTTATGTATTTTGAGATATAACACTGCTTTGCGTTCAATACATAACCGAACCATTTGTTTTATTTTCCTTTAGTTTTTCTCAGTATATTTAAGTATTTAAAAACATATTGACATGCCATCCTAAACATATAATCAACCCAACGAACTCATAGATTAGTGGTACCACAAAAATTGTATCTCAAGATACGGTTTTTTGTCATTTCACGGTAGAATAGTTTTGTGTGCACTAGCGTTTACGTCATTTTGCGGTCTGCCAAAAAATTGAGGATCTTTTTTTAAACAACTACAAAAAGAAGGAGGCTGTACTTAATGTATTGATTGGCATTACAACCTTTATATTATATTTTTAACAAAGCGTTGCTGATTGATACATACGCCTATTATAATCAATGATTTGTTTGTATAATTCAAGTTTCATGCTTGTTAACGGAGTTTATTTACATGAAAATCAAAATATAATTATGTCTGATTTCTACAAAACGCTCTTAACAATGACATGATTGACGTGTAAATCGGTAAATATTTGGTATATTATTCTAAACACACAATTAAAGAAACAGGTTTATCGAATGAGCTAAGTTTCCGCTTCACAATAAGAGATTATTTTTACAAACCAGATTTAGTAGACCAGTCAAGGTTTCTATCAATGTCAGGCAAAACATATTTAATACTTAACGAACCTAATAACAAAGGATTAGGCAGAGGTAGTGCATCCAGTCAGGGCTGCCAGAGGACAAAATCTAAAAACACTTAGCCCGACCCAGGAAAAGAACCCAAGACAAAAAAAAAATTGTTTAATTTCTCTCATAAAGGTTGACATTGTTACATAATAAGAAATATTTATACAATTTTGCCTTACGTTATAACCTTTGTGAGAGCTGGAGTCTGAACTAGGTTCTGGACCTATACGACAGATCTCCAGGCTCACACCATTTTAAAATAATCATATTTGACGGCAACATAATTCAGATTATTTAAAAACAATATTTCAAACAATTTTGATAGTAAATCAATATTAAAGGTGATTAAATTTGTGGAGTAATGTAAAGTATTAGTATTGCAGGATTGTTGTGTAGTGTGTGAGTGTATGGGGGTGATTTCACTAAATGAGTGTAATCCCTGTGCGAGTGTTTGTGCTTAGAGGTATCAGTAAAATTAAAAATAAAGACATCATACAAACTCGAGCCAAATCATATTTCAAGCGATTAAACTCGAGTGTAATATGCAAAGTCAGTGAGAAATCGTCTGACATACACACTCTTAACGTTGTGCTCAGGTGAAATGGGCACTTTCGCATTTCTCGAGCCGTACGGTCTTACGTAACGGATATAATATGTCATCTAATTACTTTACATATTGTGGAGAATTTTGGACGTAGTTATGTACCTAGCAGCGTTGCCAGACGGGATGTCTAGGATTTTGGCGGGACGTCCCGATGTTTATGTGTCGGGCGGGAAGTCCCGCGCGGAACAGGCTTTGTCCCGCTTTTCGAATATAATTCGACCGCGCGTGCAGCGTACCGTTTTTCCCCGATGAATTTAAAATGGTCGGATGCGAGAAATAAATGCTCCATAATTTTAATGAATGCATAGTTACTCATCCAGTCTAATGAAGCTCTAGATTAAAAAAATGGAGACTACACTGGCGTCCCTAGCGGAAAATTCAAAGTAAAATGGCACAAATTTGATAACAAAACTATAGATAACATAAAACACATACACCAGTATCTGAACATATTAAAGTATGCACTCATAACAAAACACTATATGGTTGTCACTCATTTTCCCAGCTCACCCATACAATTAAACCGTCGACTTTTCCATACGCTTTGTGGCTTTATTCACCATTTCTCTCATGGAAGCAGTAACACAGTCACAGTATCAATCAAGATGCTTCTTATGGAGCATTTCCTACGTTGTGCAATACTTGCGATACTTGCGCAAGTAATTAGTACCGACTTAGCAAGTAGCGTATGTATTCCGTTTAATAAAGGAAAGAAAGTGTCGTTTGTAGGAAGGAAGCGGTTTGCTGCTGTTCTGGTAATATATGCACATATTTGCGAACGGTAATTCTGTTAGTAGATTATTAGTGGGGCAGGAAATTTGTATGAGATGTTTGTATCGATTTGTGATTATGATTGTTTGTTAGCTGGTTGGTGATTGTCTTTAAGATCAGATCTTGCGGTTACTTATTTGTTAGAAGCGTCTGTCGTTAAAGTAAGTTCGTTAGCTGTAAAGTTAATTATGATCTAGTTGCTAAGGTAAAATCGGAAGTTGGCAGTAGTAGTTTGGTTAGGAGTGATCAGAAAGAAATACTTATTCACTATAGCAGGGATGGCGAACCTATGGCACGCGTGCCTGTTGTGGCACCCGACAAAATATTTTGGGCACGCTAAAATGAGGTTAATTAGAATGTAGGTAATTTGCAACAGCAGAAATGACACCAACTCCTACTTTTTTAAATGCAACATAAAACTGTAAATAAATATTAGGAATGTAGTAAGAATTTCTGGGTGCAAATAAAGAATTGATTAATTCATAGCATTTAGAGTTTTATTTTTTGTCAATTAAGATAAAGTTAATATTTTTTGGTGGCACTTCATTGTCAGATTTTAAAAAAATGCCATGTTTTCTAATAAAGGTTCGCCATCCCTGCATTATAGTATGGTTGATATGTAGTTAGAAATAGTTAAACAGTATTCATCATACCCTGGAAACGACAATTTGAAGCCCTCTTGGTTGGATTACGACCCAGTCACTCTCACATAAAGGATTTTACTTAAGCTTTGATAAACAAAATGCACTCAATAAAGACTGTGATAATACTCTTGATTTTTTTTAACGTTTTCTTTACTAAATATACCGAGACAGATATTGTTTCTAAGTAACAAACTAAAACCTGCTTGTTATAGCCGTGGGTAGAACACAACAATTCAATTAGCTAACAATGAGAAAAGATCCGTGTTCCAACGCTAGTTGCGCAAAAATTTCGAAATTCAAAACTTTTTAATTGGGTTTCAGTTGTAGTACTTGCAGAGGAATTATTATTTGTTTTTTGGCTTCATTAAGTGGGTATGATAAATTGACCGGCGAGAGTGGGCATCCGCTAGATGCGAGACGCACGGGATCGGTCAATGTGGCGACATTTGGTAGGCCTATGTCCAGCAGTGCATGTATTTTAGCAGAAATGATGATGATGATGAACAGAAAAATCAAGTGTAATGCACAATGGAAGTGATAACTGCAGAGATCGAAACAGGTGAAGTATATTTACCTAACTAACATAGAGTTGATAATACCTCCTCTAAAATCCCGCCATCATAAACATGACAAATCAATCCCGGGATTTAAGAAATTGCGAATTACTTATTGCGCTTTTTTTTTTTATCGTCAATAGGCTTGCGCTTTGAATACATTTGAACTTATAAAAATATTATTATGTTTTTAGAGTGCCGTACTTTAACTTTTAAATCAAAGAGCGTTGTTTTACATACAAAAATAATTCTTCTAAACTAAATAAGATTATTCAATATAATAATTTAGTTTAAATGTAATCGAACCACAATAAGTTCTGTAAAATTTGCAATTTCATAAATCCCGGGCTTTAATTGTCATGTTTATAATGCAGAGATTTTAGAGGAGGTATTATCAACTCTATGTTACTTACTTCCTCGACTCGAACTTTAAGTAAATATACTCTACTTATTTCGATCTCTGGACTGATAAGACTTATCTCAATCATTTGTTGGTTTTAGGCGTTTGTGTAAAGAATACTAAGAATAATAAGACCATTTTTTTTTTTTGTATTATAGTACTTATATATTTGAAATACAGGCGTAATAGTTATGTTACATATAATTTTTATGGTGCAGAATTTAGTGTTTTACTCAGGCAACGGTTTCTTAATAATTTCTTATAACGTTAGTTCATAATAACGTAATACTGTTCAAGCCTGTGCAATATTTCGCTATTGAGGACAGCTGTGGTTAAAGATATAACCACATGTAATATAATATATAAAGTATATATGACCTGATATTCGCTTAATAAATCAAAAAGCTAAAATCCTTTACAAAATATTCGCGACATGATTTATTGACGGATTAACGTAAGCATTTTTGGAGGATTTACATAAGTATTAGTTCTTAAAAAATAGCTATAAGTAATGTGTCCATATACAAAAACAGATGCAGTGGTAGACCAGTTGTTGGCCCCTACTTAGGAGTTGTAGGTCGTAGCACGAGGCTCGCGTGATGAATTATTACCCACTTCTGTTCACAGAGAGGAGGTCAGTGTCCCAACAGTGGGTAAATGATTGGCTTATGCTATAAAAATACTATATTCAGCCGAAAGACGTCCACTGCTGGACATAGGCCTCCCCCAGGCGTCACCACATTGACCGATCGCGTGCGTCTCGAACGTATCGTCTTCCGGTTCGCGGTCGCCATTCCAGAACTTTTCTGCCCCATCGGCCATCCGTTCTGCGAGCAATGTGCCCTGCCCACTCCCACTTAAGTTTAGCAATTCTTCAGGCTATGTCGGTAACTTTGGTTCTCCTGCGGATATCATCATTTCTGACGTGATCACGCAAAGAAATTCCGAGCATAGCAAATCTTATAATGAAATATATCTTTACCAACTTTTTTTTTTACATATGATTTAGCATAGCAAACACTGGTACCTAGCTGAATCCGGTAAGACTGGAAGCCGACCCCAACCACAATTGGGAAAAGGCTAGATAGATGATGATGATTTAGCATAGCAAACACTGGTACCTAGCTGAATCCGGTAAGACTGGAAGCCGACCCCAACCACAATTGGGAAAAGGCTAGGCAGATGATGATGATTTAGCATAGCAAACACTGGTACCTAGCTGAATCCGGTAAGACTGGAAGCCGACCCCAACCACAATTGGGAAAAGGCTAGGCAGATGATGATGATTTAGCATAGCAAACACTGGTACCTAGCTGAATCCGGTAAGACTGGAAGCCGACCCCAACCACAATTGGGAAAAGGCTAGGCAGATGATGATGATTTAGCATAGCAAACACTGGTACCTAGCTGAATCCGGTAAGACTGGAAGCCGACCCCAACCACAATTGGGAAAAGGCTAGGCAGATGATGATGATTTAGCATAGCAAACACTGGTACCTAGCTGAATCCGGTAAGACTGGAAGCCGACCCCAACCACAATTGGGAAAAGGCTAGGCAGATGATGATGATTTAGCATAGCAAACACTGGTACCTAGCTGAATCCGGTAAGACTGGAAGCCGACCCCAACCACAATTGGGAAAAGGCTAGATAGATGATGATGATTTAGCATAGCAAACACTGGTACCTAGCTGAATCCGGTAAGACTGGAAGCCGACCCCAACCACAATTGGGAAAAGGCTAGGCAGATGATGATGATTTAGCATAGCAAACACTGGTACCTAGCTGAATCCGGTAAGACTGGAAGCCGACCCCAACCACAATTGGGAAAAGGCTAGATAGATGATGATGATTTAGCATAGCAAACACTGGTACCTAGCTGAATCCGGTAAGACTGGAAGCCGACCCCAACCACAATTGGGAAAAGGCTAGGCAGATGATGATGATTTAGCATAGCAAACACTGGTACCTAGCTGAATCCGGTAAGACTGGAAGCCGACCCCAACCACAATTGGGAAAAGGCTAGGCAGATGATGATGATTTAGCATAGCAAACACTGGTACCTAGCTGATGCCGGTAAGACTGGAAGCCAACCCCAACCACAATTGGGAAAAGGCTAGGCAGATGATGATGATTTAGCATAGCAAACACTGGTACCTAGCTGAATCCGGTAAGACTGGAAGCCGATCCCAACCACAATTGGGAAAAGGCTAGGCAGATGATGATGATTTAGCATAGCAAACACTGGTACCTAGCTGAATCCGGTAAGACTGGAAGCCGACCCCAACCACAATTGGGAAAAGGCTAGGCAGATGATGATGATTTAGCATAGCAAACACTGGTACCTAGCTGAATCCGGTAAGACTGGAAGCCGACCCCAACCACAATTGGGAAAAGGCTAGGCAGATGATGATGATTTAGCATAGCAAACACTGGTACCTAGCTGAATCCGGTAAGACTGGAAGCCGACCCCAACCACAATTGGGAAAAGGCTAGGCAGATGATGATGATTTAGCATAGCAAACACTGGTACCTAGCTGAATCCGGTAAGACTGGAAGCCGACCCCAACCACAATTGGGAAAAGGCTAGGCAGATGATGATGATTTAGCATAGCAAACACTGGTACCTAGCTGAATCCGGTAAGACTGGAAGCCGACCCCAACCACAATTGGGAAAAGGCTAGGCAGATGATGATGATTTAGCATAGCAAACACTGGTACCTAGCTGAATCCGGTAAGACTGGAAGCCGACCCCAACCACAATTGGGAAAAGGCTAGGCAGATGATGATGATTTAGCATAGCAAACACTGGTACCTAGCTGATGCCGGTAAGACTGGAAGCCAACCCCAACCACAATTGGGAAAAGGCTAGGCAGATGATGATGATTTAGCATAGCAAACACTGGTACCTAGCTGAATCCGGTAAGACTGGAAGCCGACCCCAACCACAATTGGGAAAAGGCTAGGCAGATGATGATGATTTAGCATAGCAAACACTGGTACCTAGCTGAATCCGGTAAGACTGGAAGCCGACCCCAACCACAATTGGGAAAAGGCTAGGCAGATGATGATGATTTAGCATAGCAAACACTGGTACCTAGCTGAATCCGGTAAGACTGGAAGCCGACCCCAACCACAATTGGGAAAAGGCTAGGCAGATGATGATGATTTAGCATAGCAAACACTGGTACCTAGCTGAATCCGGTAAGACTGGAAGCCGACCCCAACCACAATTCGGAAAAGGCTAGGCAGATGATGATGATTTAGCATAGCAAACACTGGTACCTAGCTGAATCCGGTAAGACTGGAAGCCGACCCCAACCACAATTGGGAAAAGGCTAGGCAGATGATGATGATTTAGCATAGCAAACACTGGTACCTAGCTGAATCCGGTAAGACTGGAAGCCGACCCCAACCACAATTGGGAAAAGGCTAGATAGATGATGATGATTTAGCATAGCAAACACTGGTACCTAGCTGAATCCGGTAAGACTGGAAGCCGACCCCAACCACAATTGGGAAAAGGCTAGGCAGATGATGATGATTTAGCATAGCAAACACTGGTACCTAGCTGAATCCGGTAAGACTGGAAGCCGACCCCAACCACAATTGGGAAAAGGCTAGGCAGATGATGATGATTTAGCATAGCAAACACTGGTACCTAGCTGATGCCGGTAAGACTGGAAGCCAACCCCAACCACAATTGGGAAAAGGCTAGGCAGATGATGATGATTTAGCATAGCAAACACTGGTACCTAGCTGAATCCGGTAAGACTGGAAGCCGACCCCAACCACAATTGGGAAAAGGCTAGGCAGATGATGATGATTTAGCATAGCAAACACTGGTACCTAGCTGAATCCGGTAAGACTGGAAGCCGACCCCAACCACAATTGGGAAAAGGCTAGGCAGATGATGATGATTTAGCATAGCAAACACTGGTACCTAGCTGAATCCGGTAAGACTGGAAGCCGACCCCAACCACAATTCGGAAAAGGCTAGGCAGATGATGATGATTTAGCATAGCAAACACTGGTACCTAGCTGAATCCGGTAAGACTGGAAGCCGACCCCAACCACAATTGGGAAAAGGCTAGGCAGATGATGATGATTTAGCATAGCAAACACTGGTACCTAGCTGAATCCGGTAAGACTGGAAGCCGACCCCAACCACAATTGGGAAAAGGCTAGGCAGATGATGATGATTTAGCATAGCAAACACTGGTACCTAGCTGAATCCGGTAAGACTGGAAGCCGACCCCAACCACAATTGGGAAAAGGCTAGGCAGATGATGATGATTTAGCATAGCAAACACTGGTACCTAGCTGATGCCGGTAAGACTGGAAGCCGACCCCAACCACAATTGGGAAAAGGCTAGGCAGATGATGATGATTTAGCATAGCAAACACTGGTACCTAGCTGAATCCGGTAAGACTGGAAGCCGACCCCAACCACAATTGGGAAAAGGCTAGGCAGATGATGATGATTTAGCATAGCAAACACTGGTACCTAGCTGAATCCGGTAAGACTGGAAGCCGACCCCAACCACAATTGGGAAAAGGCTAGGCAGATGATGATGATTTAGCATAGCAAACACTGGTACCTAGCTGAATCCGGTAAGACTGGAAGCCGACCCCAACCACAATTGGGAAAAGGCTAGGCAGATGATGATGATTTAGCATAGCATACAAACGAACCAACAGTTTGCGGTTTATTTGCCCCTTGACCCGTTCGTATACTTTACGATTATATTTACCTACTCATAGTGTCAATTCTAAGTAGAAACATGTTATTAATTGGTGTTTAACTGCCAATAATATTAATTTATAGCTCATCCGGCCGTACCCACAATAACTGTTTTAAATTGCAAAATAGATAACTCTACGAATAAGGTGTTATTGACTTTTGAAAATAACAATATTATAACCATTGCTCGTCATCAGATTCTTTTAAACCGCGGTATGTTTTAAGTACCTGTGATTCCTTATTTCAAGTACTTAACTAGAATAAATCAAGTTGTTAACAAAACTCTTCATCGACTTCAATATCCGTTTCTCGCTGGGAAAGCAGACTCTCTGTGAGATTTATTTGATTCAACACATTTGCGGATAAGGAAACTATATCTGCTTTTATCTTTTGCATGTCTTAATCACTTTAATCCCTTAATTATGTGATACTAGCAGCATTTGAAATAACATTAGACATGTTTCCAAATCTGTTTACATTCCGTTCAACCGATTTTGAGTTCTATCCCGTATACATAAGGATGACATAAAAAGCATAAACCTGTTACCAAAACCAACTGTTTACTACAGCTACCATTTGTCGTATCACCAACGCAATAGCAGTCAAAATCGGTTGAACGGGCTGTAAAATGGGCTAATTTAAACGTCTAATGTTATCGCAAATGGAGTATAGCACTTTGCAAGTGACTTCGAGCATCATGTAAACGCATTACCTACCCTATGGCCTATACAGGGGGAACTTAACAAAAAAATGTTCCTTGTCTATATCACAAAGGGGTCGTTTTTGCAAAATATCAGCTTTCTAGGTCCATGGAGTTGGACTGGGTTGACAATTTGGCAGTGAGTGAACATACTCATTTCATTCGACTTTTGTTTTACAAACATAAACATAAACATATAATACGTAGATTTATTCTTCCTTCGTCTTGAAGATTTGTCCCACATTCCAAAAACTTCTTAGTTTGTCCCATGTCACTATTGAAGTTGTGCTTCGTCCCATATTACGAGTACTTTAAAGGTACAGTGAACAAAAATAATAAAGTACTTATTTGAACATTTTGAAATACAAATTCAATAATAATACAATTCTAAACGTTTAGGTATAAATCACCTTTATTATCTAGTATCATAATAAAAATAACAGAAAACATAGCCAAAGAAATGTGACTTGCGCCAATAATAACGAACTATGAGGAAAGAGCTAACTCACACATGGCAGTATACACGTACGAGTGTGTGTGTGTGTATGCGCCCGCGCCGGTGTCTGTCGTTGCGTTTCACCTTGTTGCAAATTGGAAGTGTCGGCGATATAATAAGCGTGATTTTTCCAGGGAAATTATTGATTGAACGTGTTTGCTAACAAAGTAACTGTGGACTTGTTTAGTAAGGAAAGTTAGGTTACACAAAAAATAAAAATGATGAACAGACTGTACAAAAATTGTATTAAAATACACAAACTTACTCTTAAAAGAACCGCAAACATTTGTTTTCGAAACACAGGAAGCAGACAGACAGACGACAGACATTTTCTCTTTAAAATCCATTGCTAGCTTATGCACTAATCCTCTTAACATCGTATTAAATAAGTCTTTATCGTCAAACATTATACAACACCAGCTTTTACCCGCGGACACGCTCCCCTGAGCTATCCGTGTATTTATTGGGATATAAGTTGGATTCAATCATCGCCATCAGCTTTCTATCAGAAAAAGAAATTAAGTTACCGTATGAGAACTTCCAAAGTTGATTTATTTATTTAATTAAGGACAACTAAGAAATAATACACCAAAATACATAAGTTTAAGCTGACATGGTCACAACCATTAGAAACTGCCCGCCCACAAAGACGAAATCTAACATCTATCATCTAGTTCTAAATATCGAAATCTAAATATAAATGGAAAATATCCCGAAACAAATATTAATACCGAAAATACATGTTGAAGGACTCATATATTTAAATTTTATATTGTAGCCTTAATTAAAGACTGCCACGGCATGTATTTTACAAAGGGATAGGAAATGTAAAACAGTTATAAAACAGATTTTATTTATTCAGTTAGATAAATACATTTTATTGTAACATAAATTCGACAAACAAATACAAATGAAAACTCATGAATTAATGCTGGTTTTTCTTCTTCTTCTTTAAAAAAAGCTTTGCCCCACACTAGGAATTTCTTCCTGTATTGTGGGTGCGTTTACAAACATATAAACTCACATACGTGGGACACTCAGAAAGTTTTGCGAAACTAAAAAAAATTGTTCTATACGTACATATATTTTTATTAAATCTTTTCAAAGTACTTTCCACCAGCCTCTATACAAAGATTCATGCGCCTAAACCAGTTTTCAAAACACTTTTTCCAGTCCGCCGCAGACACCTCGTTTACAGCCTGCTCGAACGCAGCCAGCGCATCTTCCGGCGACGAAAATTGTATCCCTTTGAGCTGATTTTTTATTTTTGGGAATAAAAAGAAGTCACACGGTGCTAGATCAGGGCTGTAAGGAGGGTGACCCAGGAGTTTGACTGGCGTGCTGTCCAGGAAGTCCCTCGTTTTGAGTGCGGTGTGCGCAGGTGCATTGTCGTGGTGGAGCAGTAGCCCGCGGAGCCCTGTGTTTGGTCGCTTGTTGCTTATAACAGAGAAAACTTCTGGCAAACATTTGGTAGTATACCATTCGGCATTAATGCTTCTTTGATCCCGTAAGGGAATTGATACCAAGTGGCCAGTCAAATTAAAAAAGCTAGCGATCAAAATCTTACCCCCGCTTCTAGATCGCTTCACTTTGGTAGGCGTTGGCTCATTTTGAAACACCCAAACAGTCGACTGGCGCTTGGTTTCTGGGTCGTATTGATAAATCCAGGACTCATCACCTGTAACGATGTCGTAAACACGCCGAGACGAGCCTGCTTCAAATTTGTTAAGCATATCACGGCACCATTCCACCCGGGCCTGCTTCTGAGCATCGGTGAGGTTGTGCGGCACCCAGCGTGATACTATCCTCCTCACGCGAAGATGGCTGTGTAGAATCTCGTGAACGCTTCCCGATCCAATCTTCAATATGTGTTGAATCTCCTGATATGTAATTCGCCTATTGTCTTGGATTAAATTTTTCACTGCTAGCACGTTTTCTTCGGTAACAGCCGTCAAAGGGCGACCGCTTCTTTCGTCATCCCCGAAAGTTGGTCGACCGCGCTTGAATTCGTTATACCAACGATACACGGTTGCCTTGGAAGGGCCTTCATCCATGAATGCCATTTGAAGTCTATCGTACGATTCATCCGGTTTCAGGCGACACTTGAAATCGTATAAAATCATAGCTCTAAAATGTTCCCGGCGCAGATCCATATTTCAGTGAGACACAATACTTTGAATTAACTCGCAAAAAATGTGGAGGGAAATTTTGAAATTGGAACTTACTTATTTTTACTTATAAATAATCATATTTTCGAAAAACATTATAACTGGCCAGTCTCCCATATATAAAAACTTTTTTTCGCAATACTTTCTGAGGGGCCTGGTACACAATACCCAGAGCCGGAACAACTATCTGTAGGTCATACAAATATTTGTTCCGTGCGGGAATCGAACCCGCGTAGCAGCACAGCAGTCAATCGCTCAATTTTGTTCGACGTTGTGCCAACCAACAAAAGAAGAAAAACATATTCTAATTCTTTATGTTTATGTTAGTGAAAAAGACAGAAGAAAAAATAAACTAAAAAATTCTTGAAATTTCTAAAAAAATCTTCTACTAGAAATGTTCTGATAAAAAATTATCTATACTAACAATATAAAGAGGAAAGATTTGTATTTTTGTATGTAACGAATAAACTTAAAAACTACTGAGCCGATTTCAAAAATTCTTTCACCGTTGGGAAGCTACACTATCCCCGGGTGACATAAACTACTTTTTATCCCTGTATTTCCACGGGAACGGGAACTACGTGGGTGAAACCGCGTGGCGTCCGCTAGTCTTTTATAAACAATTTGACCACTCTGATAGAATATTAAATTTGTTTATTTAGATGACCAGACTGTGTAAACAGTCTGGTCATCCATACGAAGAGACTTAAAACATTAGCATCTTAACAGCTAATCCAAGGTTACGATTTGCGAATTTTGTCATACATCCCAAGCAAACTTGTTAATCATTTGATTTATATCAGATTACCGCTACGGTTGTGTCACACTTATTGCAATTATTTAAATATTTATGATAATATTTAATTAAATAACTAAACTTCTAGATAAATCTGATGCATCTCTTGATCTAGTCGAGGATTTATTTGTTGATCTTTTGGAAAAATTTCGTAATTTTCACCTCGATTCAAGATCACCCAGGCCATCTCGTCTTCATTAAGTATTAATATGGAGTTAAAAAACTCAAGCTTCTGTAAATGTATGCTCGTTTATGGTACAAGGACTTTCTAGATGGTCGACCATGGATCATTAGCAGAATGAAAGTATTGAGGTGTAGATAATAAGATATGATAATGATTCTGCAGAGTAAGAGAAATGTTCTGATAAAAGGTATTCTAATTTAGTGGATCTTCTAAGTATAAACCTCCTATTATTTCTTAGTTGGTTGATGGCGATCTAAATAATGTCAGCCAAGAACTTATTTACGAGTTTAGTATTGTCAGTAGAATCCTACTGACAATATTACTAAATACGTTCCTTTATAGAACAAGTTGAAGGTTTTCTATACAATAATACTACGTATACCTATACTAATATTATAAAGAGGAACTATTTGTATTTCTGCATGTTTGTATTTTGTATGTAAAAAATAAACTTAAAAACTACTGGACCGATTTCAAAAATTCTTTTACTGTTGGGAAGCTACACTATCCCCGGGTGACATAGGCTACTTTTTATCCCTGTATTCCCACAGGAACGGGAACTACGCGGGTGAAACCGCGAGGCGTCTGCTAGTAATAATAATAATATAAAGTGGAAAGATTTGTATGTAACGAATTAACTTAAAAACTGCTATACTGATTTCAAAAAATCTATCACCGTTGGGAAGCTACACTATCCCCGGGTGACATAGGCTACTTTTTATCCCTGTATTCCCACGGGAACGGCAAATACGCGGGTGAAACCGCGAGGCGTCCGCTAGTACTGATTTCAAAAAATCTATCACCGTTGGGAAGCTACACTATCCCCGGGTGACATAGGCTACTTTTTATCCCTGTATTCCCACGGGAACGGCAAATACGCGGGTGAAACCGCGAGGCGTCCGCTAGTAAGAAATAAATATATTGTATCGATAAATGCAAATGATATACCGAGACTTCGTAGATGGATAGGGACCTAGCCTAAGTAAGAATCAGGAAGCCACAGTTTTCACCAATAAAACACAACTTTTTTGCCACTTCAAAATCAACATGTTACAGTTAGATACCTGTATACAAAGTACTAATAACTTTTTATATTAACCCATACGAGATTAACCCGTCGCTTCATTGGCAGGTGAACATATGGGCATTTTAATGAAAAGGTTACGAAACATCGTCTTATGGCGATGTCACTTATCACATCTGTCTCCGGGTAGGTATACCACCAGGAACCTTCAGAACTACTTTCATCAAGCATTGAATATACTTTTACTGGAAAATAGGCCGTTGGAGCGGTTCCTAAACTTCCTGAATTAGGTGACTTTTTTTCGTGCCTGTGGTGCACATAAATTTACACCTGCTGCCAATTTCAGTATTAAATGGTGGTGAATTATTGTGTAATAAACGTGGTTGTGTAGGTACAGTCGGTAAAAGATTTGGGTGATTAGGGTTTAAAGGCGAGCGTGACACCGACTGATTCAGTAGGAATGACATTTCAGAAATGGGACACCGACTGACTCAGTAGTTTTTCACAGCCGCCAACATTTGAAGTATTTTTTGTGTCAAAACTATGTCTATCTCAGTCGTACATGTACCTACATGTAGTGTAATTGACAAGGATGGCATATAACCACTCAGACTCATGTTTTAAAATAAACCTAAATCGTTATTTGTACCTATTGTATTTTCTACAAACAAAAGTAACAATAATAAATTAATTCAAATAAAGCTAACGAAAAGATTTCGTTGTCAAATCCACTGCCAAATAACAAACATCACACCAGTAAATGTCAGAAGCGTGAAATTAGTTTTTTTTTGAGATATATAATGATTGCGTCAATGTCAAAGTTTGCATTATTCAGTGGCTAAATGCGTCTTTATTGCAAATATTATATTAAAATTAAAAACACGTGGTTGGGGATTCAAAACGTCTCGTTCGTCAGTTGTTTTATGCCGAGTTCACAAGAGACAAGATAGTCGGTTAAATATTGATCAGGGTACGTAAGAACAAATAAGGGTACGTACACACAGAATATCCGTATTTCCCGGATGGTTTTTAACGGATCACTATTGAATGTGATGTTCACACTGTATTTACAGTACCGTTTTAACGGATCCGTCGCTATTGGGGGTAATATTCACACCACATTTAGTGTACCATCAACTTTTAAACAAAACGGATCAGTATTTTAATACTATTGTGTGTGTAAACTCGCTCATACAACTACTTACGCCATTACCGAATAAAAACGTATACGACAAAGCGGACTTGTAAAACGGACTGCTATATATTTTGTCGGATCGGTATTTTTTACTAGATCTGGCATATTGTCATGGGTGTAAACTCGCTTATACAACTACATACGTCAGTACCGAATAAAAACGTATACGATAAAGCGGACCTGTAAAACGGACCTCTGTGTGAACGAGCATTAAGACGGTACCCTGACCAAAAAATCGGCATGAGATATGAGCGTTCCTATTGGTCTAGCGGCACTGGTGGCGCATGAATTACAGTAGTGAATACGCCCAGATTTTAGAATAAAATCTTTATAAAATCGAATATTGGTCTTTTGAAAAAAATAATTCTACAAAAATGTTCGTTATTAAATTGTCTATCCATTAGTGTTAGTACAAAAAATAATCAATGAACACTTTACGAGGAGATGCATAATATCAATAATTATTTCTCATTTTTATGTTTTTTTGGAAGTAGATTAGTGAAATATATACAACATTTAAAAAAAAACTAAATCTACCATTTTAGAATCAATATTATGTAGAAATTTAATGTATTTTTATTAATTGATATTTCTTTTTAAATAACGAGTAGATAGCTCCTAAAAACAGCACAAAAAACGGCTTGCGCGGCGTTTTGCTCGGGGTACCGCCTTAAGTCGATCAACTTTTTCTAAAAGCTTGTTCTCCGGTGCGATTGTTATTTGTCGTTCGATTCGAAATTCAAGTTGACCGATTTAAATAAAATCGTTTGGACGCAGTTTTAGTCTTACTGAAGATCACGTTTTCAAGTAAAAAACTGCGTTATATCAATGTATCGTATATCTATTTAAGAGAGAATTGGAAATGATGCAAAGTGTACTGTTAGAAAAAAGATCCGGTTTGGTGATCGACCGATTTGGCTATAAGTCATTCTGATGTTAGTAATAATATGCTTTCTTTTTGCGTAAAATAAACGCAGTTATTTTAATAACTCTTATGTTTGCAGTGATAAGATTGATTTTACATTGACAACAGTATGTAGAAAAATGTATTTTAGAACTTTCTTCAGTGTTTGATAATATTGGTTGAGATAATATGAATGACGTCATTTTTAGGCTTGGGTTTTAGGCAATGTTAACTAAGTAATAAAGCCTCTTTGTGTACACCACACCTTATAATTTATTACACTCTTTTAAACATTAGCGATGTGTTTTGGGTATATACAGCGATGATGCAATTGTTATTAAGAAAGATTGATTTATTTTTATTAACGTGTTTGTAATCACCACTAAAAATACACGAAGATTTTGCGAACGGTTTGGTTTATAAGACGATTGGCAAAATTTAATAGGTGTTAAATTGTAGGAAACTAATACAAAGAAAAAAAAAGGTGGAGTTTGTTCCTTGGATAGAAAACATAATGGTACTATATTTATTTATAATGTAAATAATAATTTTAATACCAACCTGCACTGGGCGCACGTGGTGGATTACGGCCCATTCCCTCTCACAGAGATGAGGCCTGTGTCC
Source organism: Orthosia gothica (assembly GCA_949775005.1). Classification (NCBI taxonomy): domain Eukaryota; kingdom Metazoa; phylum Arthropoda; class Insecta; order Lepidoptera; family Noctuidae; genus Orthosia; species Orthosia gothica. The sequence goes on from OX459057.1 coordinate 12,501,762, forward strand.
CAGCAGTGGGAACATTGAAAAAGGGTGATGATTATGATGATGAAAATGTAAATAAAAACCGGCCAAGTGCGAGTCGGACTCGCGAACGAAGGGTTCCGTATTTGGTTAATTGCGGTTTACGATTTATGACGTATTACAAAAAAACTACTTACTAGATCTCGTTCAAACCACTTTTCGTTGGAAGTTTACATAGTAATGTACATAATATATTTTTTTAGTTTTATCATTCTCTTATTTTAGAAGTTATAGGGGTGTGGAGGAGCACACATTTTACCACTTTGGAAGAGTCTCTCGCGCAAACTATTCAGTTTAGAAAGAAATGATATTAGAAACCTCAATATAATTTTTGAAGACCTATTCATAAATACCCCACACATATGGGTTTGATAATAAACAAAAAATTGTTTCAGTTTCAAGTATGGGAACCCCCAAATTTTTTTGTTTTTTTTCTATTTTTGTGTGAAAATCTTATTGCGGTTCACAGAATACATCTACTTACTAAGTATCAGCAGCATAGTTCTTATAGTTTCGGAAAAAAAGTGGCTGTGCCATACGGACGGACAGACAGACAGACAGACATGACGAATCTATAAGGGTTCCGTATTTTGCCATTTGGCTACGGAACCCTAAAAAGCGTAAGGGAAGCTTACGGAACGATAAGAGAGACAGAGATATAAACACAACGGAAAGAAAAGGAAGAAAGTGAGGTCAAAGTACGAGTATACTGAATTAATACAAATCTGATATAATAATAAAAGTAGTTAAGTTAATTTAATAATAGATTCATTGTTTGCAAACAAAAGGTTTTTATTTCAAATTTTTTTACCAAAGTTTTTCTTTTGTACGATGATATCATCTGGGAACTATAAAATGTAATGAAATAAGTGCTTATCTCGTTCAAATTACGAACTACACTATACTTAGCAACTCTTACAACAGTCAATAAAAAAATCTACGGCGTTTTTGAACCGCCCATAGTTCTTTATGTCTCGTTAGGTACTTTTCTCTTGGAAGAATTGTATTTTACTCGAGTTTTATGTCATCAATCACTAAGCTAAGTGACTAAGTGGCACTTTACTATTCACTGGTAGTTAATATTTAACTAAATAAGGTTTTACTTACTACATTAAAACTAGTTTTACTATCACCAGGCGTCACCGAAATGAATGCAAATAAATGTACATCACCGAATATTGGTTACCGAATTATTTTGGATATTTTTTCAATGATTTGTTTTTATAAAGATATATTTAAAAAGATTAATAGAAAGTGTGTCGAGAATTTAATAAATGGAACTCAAAAATCCTTGTTATTTTTTACCGAAAATAGTTTTGCAGTATTAATTTCTATCTGGTTTTCATTGCCTTATTCCATCGATATTTTAAAATTAAATGCCAACAAAGCAAATATGTTGGGTTGTATTACTAATATATTTTGAATGACTTCAATGTTACGTTATTTAAGAAGTTTATTTTTTTAATTGCCCTTAACTTATTCATAGTTCACTTAGAAATTTCTGTTTGAATTCCGAACTACCAGAAAACAGCTTTGATTTACACCACGCTCGTCTTCCATTCTTAAAAGCTAAGGGTTTGAAAACAGCCGTTTCAGTAACACTAGATAACCCGAACTAGCACAGCCAAATAAAACAACTAATTCGTGTCGTGTGAATTATTTAAATTTCAAAAAGAAATCTATATAAATACACATAGAAAATAAAGCATATATTGCAAAATTGTGCTACTTACAGTATGAGATCATCAATTAGACGATGTTGCGCCTGCGCAGCGCTAACTGGCTTTGTTTCACACTCAAGTCTCACAGGTTGCGAATCTCTGCAATTAGTTTTCTTCTCACAGAATGTTTGTAACCTCTGCCGGTGACTATGACTGGGTTTTGACATGAAGACAAGTGACAGGGAAGAACTTAGGAGGAGCGATGAGGTAAAGTTTATCATCAACGTTTGAAAGTCAAAATATACTAAGTGACATACGATACGATATTGTGTTTTATACTCCGAAGGCCTAGAGTAGTATTAAAGCTTAATATCGCCCAATGTGACCTTCAAAAACAAAGTTTTGACTTTTCATAAGAGTGAATGATTTTCAGGCATCACTGAAAAAGTCGAGTGAAGTGAGAACCGCCATAAATAGTTAAATAGAGAGAAAGAACGAAAGAAAGAATTGACAAATTGAATAACGTTTATGTGTCCTTTTTCTTCTCCTTTTTAGTGTGGGGATGAGGCCACCTCTGGTGTCAGAGTTAATTAAGCCGCCCCTGGGAACCGTACAGTCCTCTGACTTAGCTATTTCAGACTTACATTAACTATATAAGTCCAGGTTTCTTCACGATGTTTTCCTTCACCGTTGCCTGTGATGTCCAAGATAAACGTGTAAAAAAATAACAGCTATTCATCAAAATCACCTGCTTTTAGCCGCTATTTCAGAAGTGAGAGAATGTGCAGCCCGTCCCATTTCAGACTGAAATGTGTGTTAATTTCAAACCACAGTCACATTTACAAAACTAAAGGCCAGACATTAAGATTGATAAACTGTTTAGCTCGTACCCACTAATGTTAGAGTCTGGGAAAATGCTAGTCTGAAGAAGACTGTTGCAATGCCACAAAACAATAGGTATCTACCACCGAACAGAATTACAGAAACAAAAGCGCGATCAACATTCACATTTTAGCACCCTTGAACAAATCTTACCATTCACTCAATCCGGCCCTGAAGCCAGGTGTACTCGACCGTTTCCCATAAGAAATGTGGTTGCGGCCACAAATTGCTCGTCATTTGCGTATGGATTATGTGGAATTAAAGTGAGGTAACTTAAGCTTCTTTGTTGTTGAGCCTGTTCGGTGTAGGAGTCTGATTGGCTAATCCTTTTAGGACATAAGTGGTTCAAATGGAGCTGAGATTTCTTGAACTTTGGGATTTAATTTGTAGTTATAGTGTTGGTATTTTATGAACTAAATGTCGGAGAGAATTCTTTGTCATAGACTGCTAGTACAGTGCTGAAAATTTAGAAAAACTTGTCATACATTTGTGTTCTATTTGCTGTAATTATTTTGTTACCTTTCTATTTGACTATATATTATGTATTAGACCTGTTAAAACGACTAATTTTCCAATGATAAGTACAGTCAAGTATCAAAAGGAAAGTCGCAATCACCCAAAGACCAAAAACTTTCATTGTAGAAGAATGACAGCGGTCAACGAATTCATCTATCACTTTAACATCCACTAAGTAAATTTACACCATTTTTTAAATCAGTTGTGGACCGTTTAACTTCTTCTACAAATACATTTTAGGCACTAGCTTTGGGTGACTGTGACTTTAACTGCGCTTTTGACCCTTAACTGTACATATCTAGCAACATTATCCCATGGACCAAACCAAGCCACAAATCACATGGCAAACAGATTAGTTTATTGCAGCATGATGCCATGATTACACTTGGTGCCCACTTAAGACACCCACTACAGGTAGCTAGGTGGTTTCAGAAACCACAAAACGCATATTTCTGTGTATTTTTATACAAGTGGTCAGATTCAATTACGGAAATTATCTTAGGGCCTACAATTTTTCTCTCAAAAATATATGGAAATGTCAATCATTAGGATCCGTGCCCACTCGACCCGCATATGATAATCGACCCGAAGAATAATAACAGATGTTGCACTACCAATTTATTGCCATTTTTACAGTCAGGCAAAGTGGTATTTTAATTCTAAATAAATTATTAAGTTAAAATTATTAAGAATACAGAACTGTTTATTTTTAAAGATAATTTAGTCAATCATGTTTTTTTGTATCTTTTTTAATTAAGTACCTACTTGTTAACCTAATAATTGCATATAATCACGTATAAAGACTGATTCAATAAATACTACCGTGCCACTAGCTATAAGATTGTAAAGATAATTAACAATAATCTGTGATTTTTACCACAAAGCGTATACTATTTTAAAAAGGACAAGTACTTGTTTAATTATAGATTTATTTATCTAAACATTATTTAAATTTTACACTCTCTGTAGTGCAAGCGTTAAATCGACGCTTTTCTGTCTCATCGACGTTTTTACGCCTATGAAAACAGAAATATTCAGGTATTATTATTCGGGGCGAGTCTATATGGGTCGAGTGGGCTCGGACCCAATCGCTATCGAAATGTCCATTACATTTTGGTATTTCGATCATCGTCATCGCTGCAATCGAATGAAACTTGTCTAGAATATCTCGTATATTTCAAAGAAGAACATTTTCTCTGTCCATGCTTTCTTGTTTAAAACAAAAGACTGAATGTTTTAATTTCAAAAGATCTTATGTGACTTATTTCACTTTCTAATAACGACCTTTTGTTTTTGTTACAGGTAAATACTTTACTGATCGTGTAGCCGTGAGAGAAAATGTTATACGAATGTAAAGGTATGAATGGGCAGGAAAAATTCGTATACTTTCGTATTGTCACCTTCATTAAGTAATAAGTGATTTACCTTGATTTTTATTTCCCAGGCGAGAAAGTTTATCTTACTTTCTGTCAGAAAGGGTTTTCTCTTGGACAATTTGAAGGTCACTCAACCCTGAAAATCCTAAGAGATATGACACTATCATCACTCCACTCTATGGGCAATAACAATAAAATACTGTTAACAACAATTAACTACCTTAGCATACCTTCTGCTACCATTTCTGATGCGTCAAAGCGACAAATTTTTAATTTCTTTTGAAAAAGATTTATGAGATCTCGTTATGACATTGTTGGGTTGTTTGTAGTAGCCTATAAGACCTCTTTTGTATATCACCGTAAAACCCATGTAATAAACATGCCTATAAACAAAAAACACAAACAAAGTCCTATAATAATAGAATACTATTAAGCATCTGACATAATCTATCTTCTATATAAATAAAAAGACAAGTCCTGACTGACTGACTCATCAACGCCCAGCCCAAGTCCTTGGACATAGGAAGCTGAAATTTTGCACAGAGGTTTCCTTTATAATGTAGACAAGGAATAAGAATAGAATAGAATAGAATATACTTTATTGTACACCAAAAAAAGAAATAACACATATTAAGGATTTTTTAAATTTCATCCCTTAAAGGGTTAAAAAGTGGTGTTAAAGTTTGTAAGAAAAATAAATATACATTATATGTCTACAGAAAATACTGTCCGATCTGTATGATCTTAAGGTTAATATAAAGGTATATTATAGTGTATATACCTTTTTATTGTTGCTAGCTGTGATCATAGTACGTACGTTTTATTTCTGGTTTTGATCGACGATGCAAGAATAGCCTCCAGGTGATATTTACTTAAACCTAGTTACATAAGCGCCCTTTAAAGACCCATGTGGAAACTAAAGGTTTAGGTGAGGTTAAAGTTCACAACGCTGGTCAATGAAAACAAGAAAATAAATTCTTCCATTGTAAGAATGTACCTATCTAGTTATCATAAAGGTTCTGCTTGCCAGTCACAGTACGTGGGTAGGTATATATTCGGGAATTTTGCATACCGGTTTTCATTTTATTAAAGACTAGCGGACGCCTCGCGGTTTCACCCGCTGAGTGCCCGTTCCCGTAGGAATTCAGGGATAAAAAGTAGCCTACGTCACCCGGGGATAGTGTAGCTTCCCAACGGTGAAAGAATTTTTGAAATCGGTCCAGTATTTTTTAAGTTTATTAGTTACATACAAATCTTTCCTCTTTATAATAATATTAGTTTAGATGTAGGTCGATTGCAATTCGTGAAAATCGTTTGTCTGGGTTTCGTAATATTTAATTATAAAGTTAAGAGTCCTGAATGCCACAACACAAAATATGGCCTGTATAAATTTTCTGTGAGAATATAAACCTGGTTTCGCACGTTGCACAAACACAGAAAACATTTTAGACACGGTTTTGGGGTTCCTTAACCACCCTTTAAGTGTGAACCCTAACAAAGAATTAATTAAACAAAATAATTGTTATTGTACAAGTATTTCCCACGTCATTCACACCAGTGCGGTGGTACAATGCCTTACAAACCCAGTGTTTTGAAACCAACTCACGCGCATTTTCCCATCCTAAAGGTTAATAGTTCTTTAAGATTATCATTTAATAACACCTTATGTTATTATGTGAATGATGCAATTAGGAAGACGTACTATTTAGTAGGTTATTTATAAATAAATTGATATTTTGTAAGTAAGTGTTGCGAGATTTAGAGAAAATTGGCGGACTAATGTAGCGGTATTCTCCAATGAGGTGGCGGGCTATGGCGACATACGGAGCCGATCAAATGCCACCGCTCTGTGTTCGACATAGTTTTTAAAATAAATCTTGCTTGATGTATAGTGTTTAATAAATTTGTTTGACTCACTAAATGTTTTAACAGAAAACGGGTTTTTCGTGCAATAGTCAAAAGCTCGAAATTGGTGACCAGACATACAAGGGGGTGTTGTGTTAAGTGTCATTCAAAAAAATATACTCTATTCGCTAGAGCAAAAAATTAAATGTAAACAAACCATAAACAAAGTTTTAACCGTGTCTTCTTTGCTGTCACTAAAACCAAAAATAAATATTATCATGAAAATATGTTTTTTTTTTTTGTCGACATTAAAAAAAAATCTTAACTGAATTTAACAATAATATCAAAAATGTTGGTATTATTAAAACCAATACCAATAGCTGACATCTCGAAAGCCTGGAGTTCGGAACTATTATGATAATAAATAAAAGAGTGCTACAAAAGTAACCATCTTGCGTTGCAAGGTTGTATTTTTAAAATTAGTCGGATTATAACCGTTTGACGTTTGTTTGTTTGCCTTTAATTTTTCTACAGCGAATATCGTATAGGTTGTAGAGGACTGCTTCATACATATTAAGTAACATTTTTTTAGACTAGAAACCTCAAAACATGCAGAGAGAAATATAATAAAAGTTTTCAGTTTTTAACGTTTGGAAGTGTTTCAGAAAGAATTCCTAAATAATAAAAATGATAATTAATTAATCCATTCATAATTTTCGACCGTAAAACTGTATTTATCTAGGTAATTTTTATTTAAAAAGTGTAAAACTGAATTTATGTTAAAATGCATTCGCATTTCTCCTAATAAAATTAACTTTCGATGTCAGTTTGCATGTTAATTCGTAAGGTCAATGCCACTGTGGCGGTCAACGAATTATACTGGATTATAATTTTTATATAATGCCTACTGGGTAACTGGTTTGAGTTATTATTGCGGTTCTGAGGGGTGACCATAAGCTCTTAGAGCAAGGTTATTTTGAGAGTGCGTAAGGGACAGATGTATCTGACTTGTATACATCTGTCCCTTTTTCACAGACGTAATAGCATAGTTTTGACACGTCATTGTATGGGGGCTGATAGCAATACTTTCGTTAGTTGAGGTTTATTAATTTAAAATTTTGTTAAGAATTTTAGGGCAGTTTGCAATGTAGAGCAGGGTGACCAACCTTAAGGAATATTTGGTTTCTACAGAAGTGGATATCAAAATAGAGCACTAAATAAAATTAATAAAATAAGGTTTTTCATTACTTGATTTATATTGATTTTTCTTTGTTATTTTAGCAATTTAACTCCCAGTTTCTCAACACTCGAATATCGGGCTGTTAACGTTATCGAAGAATAATCGCGGGTTATCTGCTGTGATTGGCTGTTAAAAATTAATACAACCAATCACAGCAGATAACGAGTGCTTGACAATTTGTCACATTAATTCTGCGATAATTTAGAGGTGAGAAACCCGGCCTTACTTTTCTAAAACAAATGCCATGTGAGCACATACAGATTTTAGAAGCTTAGGGCACAAAGGACCTCTGTGCTTCAATAATTCTGAGATAGAAAAAACACATATAATAATAAAAATATAGTCGAGTTAAGAATCTTTTTGAAGTCGATATAAGTTTTTAAACTGTCATGGTCACTAACACACCCAGTTCAGTTCACAATTTCGTGTGTCGGGAACAGAATCGAGTTGTGAGTGAAGGGGGAAACATACTATTAAAACCCGACGCGACGTGACGTGTCGACACCCGATGCGAACCGCGCACGTATACAACACGCCACGTGATGCTACTACACGCTTCACTAGTATCTAGCTTTGTTTCTAGTATTATTTCTAATATTATGATAACGGTATAGGCCTGAACTCATATCAAATTGATTGAATTTGAATAAATTGTTCATCCGGCATTTTAAATAAAAACTATCTTACCAGGAATGTTCTCGACTGACTGACGCGTGGCGTCGGGTGTCATCTAGAAACACACTGCGTGACAACACGCTGATCCAGACCGACTGGATGTTACATCGTGGGAATGCGTGTGATCACATGGCGTGTTGTCTATGAGTGTTTCTGACCATACTAAATATATGGGATTGATTAGTACTGCAATGCGTCGGGTGGCGTCGCGTGGCGTGGCGTCGTGTCGGGTTTTAGTAGTATGTTTCCACCTTGTTAGTGGTAGCGGTACTGAGTGCAAAAAACGAACAAGAAAGATGGTAGACCGATTTGTCTCCTCATAAACACCCACCCGCAAGAATTTCAGTTTAGCCGTGATCATGGTGCTTGCAACAGCACCGAAATATCGGAAACTCGCAACAAACTGTAAACATGGTAAATATCCCGTTTCGAATGTTAGTCTTTTTGAAGTCGGTAAGGAATTGTTAAGGCGAAAATCTTACGAAATGATCCGAGGATGTAGTTACCATAACTACTTAAATAATCTTACAGAATCCGGAGATTAGATTTTAAGATAAAACTGAAAGAATCCGTTCGCAGTTAAAATATACAAAGTATAAAGTTTCACATTTAGCCAGTACATATCCGTTTCAAAGGCAATGTTAACTGTAAGGCCACTGACCTTTTTAACCACTACTATAAACAGAGAACATAGGTTTATATGTGTTAAAGGATATTGAGAAATTTAGGAAAGATTACTTTGATAAACGTTGCGCAGGATTATACTTAAAATTGTCAATCTTTTCTTCCGTCAGAGCATCATTTACGGTTCCTTATTTTGAGTTATCATCTGCCTAGCATTTCCCAATTGTTGTTGGGGTCGGCTTCCAGTCTTACCAGATACAGCTGAGTACCAGTGTTTTATATGGAGCGACTGCCTATCTGACCTCCACAATCCAGTAACTGGGTAACACGATACTCCTTGGCAAGACTGGTGTCAGATCTCAAGCTTCTGATTACCCGTAAAGACTGTCAAAGATCTTCAAATTACAGCCGGGACCAACAGCTTAACTTGCTTTCCGAGGCACGGAGGAAACTCGGTATGGTGAAATGGGAACCCATCCACGGACCAACCTCGACAAGCGTTGCTGAACCTTGAAGATTGACCCGTGCGGCTGTTATTATTTAGCCACGAGCTCCTCGAAGCTTTCTTATTTTGAGTGTTGAAATCAAAAACAAACTCGATAAATGAAGAATATTATTGCGAGGAAATCTAGATATCAGTTCCATACTTGCCTATGCGTATAGCTTCAATCACTAATTATTTCTTTATTAGTCATTGAAGGTGTATAGAATAATGGTCTAAAATCACCAAAGTACAGTGAGTTGTTGTGATGACCCTTGCTTGATTGTTCCCTCTTTGAGAGGAGGCTTTCCACCTTTGTCCTATAGTAGGTCCGTACGAGCGGTTACGCACTGCATCCAATCCGAATCCGAGAAATGTCGTCCGAAGTAACCGTAGTACTTCTTGTAGGGGAGATTGCGCACTGTATCCGAACTCCGTCCGCCTGAAATCAGTACATTTCCAATTTGGATGTAACTCGGATCTCGGATTCGGATTCACTAACAGAGGGAATTAAAAGCCTTAATCTACAAACAAATTAGCTAATACTAAGTAGTTCGGAACTTTGAACGCATGAGTAGTTGTTCCCGTTCGAAGCAGTTAGATTGTTTGTAATCATAAATAATTTTGCAACAGATCATTGCTACTTGTGTTAATGCCGTGTTGTATGCACATGCATTACTGTGGTGTACTTAGTAACATTATGTTGTAGGTACCCAAGTGTACAGTGACAGCGATTTGGTACTAGAGAAAGATATTCAGCAAGTTCTATTAAAGAAACAGAAAACACAGGATTCATGACTGAAAATGGAAGGCTCTACGGTTTTCTGAACTCCAGTAGGTATGTTTCCTGGGTATAAAAATGATAATTATATTTAGTCCGTCAGTGAGATTATCAAATAATATTGGACACGTATGTTTTGCTTTACCAAATTAACAAATTTGACAAAGTTAAAGCGCATCAAAGTTCAGGAGTGGGGGCTTGTGACATCACCAAGGCAGTATAAAGTGTACTAGCGGCGTGACGTCATACGAAATTTCAACGTATTATATCTTCGTCACTTTATGTTTAAGTGCCAAAAGAAAAATACGTGTCCAAAATTTAATATTAATCTACCTGACGGAGAAAAACTAATTTTAGTAAACTACCCTGTTGTTGATTTTTCAGCTTCTAGAATTCTAGGTTACCAATAGATAAATTTATCAAATTTTGAATTGACTAGTTCTCTTAAATTAATGATGTTAATAATTGCTGGCAAATTTAGAAATAGTTTGATGAGCTTGTAAATTATTTTGTTAATGTGGGAAGTTGTTATTTCAAAATAATCTATGCTAGGTTTCATTAAATTACTTGAAAATTGATACTTTAATATTGAAGAAGACCTTGCTCGCAAAATATGATTCATGAAACTAGATGCAAAATATATTAACCAGATCTCAAGCTCATATCTTGCATCGGCCTCACATTTCGTAACTAGCCTACAAGAACTGGCCAACAGGTATATATTACCGAGAATTGAGCTCAAATATATGATCACATTGATCACATACTATATCTAGTATGTATCCATAGATAAAGCTTTGCGCAGATATAGACTATCTCTGTACTTACTCGACAGAATAGCTCCGATTAGTGTCATTGTTTCCAAAGAGCGAGTCTACCAGAAAATTGTCTCATAGTCACAAAACTACTGAAAAATTAACACGTGGTAACGTGGTATAGTCCTCGCCAAACTTCTGGCCCACCCTGAAGTTTATTTACCGGATGCGACAGGCACGAAACAGTACTGTTTTTTAACCCCCGCCGGAAAAAGAGGGGTGTTATAAGTTTCACGTGTGTTTCTGTGTATCTGTGTATCTGTGTGTCTGTGTATCTGTGTGTCTGTGTATCTGTGTGTCTGTCTGTGGCATCATAGCGCCTAAACGGATGGACCGATTTTGATTTAGTTTTTTTTTGTTTGAAAGGTGATTTTGTCGAGAGTGTTCTTAGCTATGTTTGAATAAAATCGGTTCAGACGTTCAAAAGTTATGGGCGTTTTACTGTTTGAATCGGCGTGTTTTTGCAAGATAAATGTGTCGGGGGTTTTTTAAATTTTGAAATTTTACTTGTGTATGAAATTTACTACTGCGCAGCCATTGTAGCTTACTTCAGGGCGGCCAAGAAGTTTAGCGAGAACTCTGCGAAAAATAGGTAGAGCTACTCATGACTTAAGAGCGGACTCTAGTCAACAGGAATTTGAAAAATAGGTATTTGAAGAAACTATTGCCGTCGCGTCACCTCCAACCTCACCCCGTAAAGTGCGAAAGGGACAACTGCAGCTCAGGCTGATTTTACCTACAAAAACTTTGACTAAAAGACGTTTCGTATTCTGCTGTTTTCTTCATGAAAACTGGTCTGATCTAAAAAATTCTGATATCAAAATTTAGAGGAAAAGTATATCTATGCTCCTATCATTTCCTTTTTTTGTTAAAAACTTATAATTTTTGTCTGAAAGTCTTCTGAACATGGCGGTAAAAACGGGCATTTTTTTCGGATTTTTGTATTGTCATATTTCTTTTTGTGATTATGTTTTGGAAAAAAGGAAATGATACAGGCACGTATTAATTAGACCTAGATTTTATGGAAAAAAATCATTGCTCTAGAGGCATTATCCACGAAGAAAACAGCAGAATGTGTTTGTATGGAGAAAGTCTCACTAGAGTCCCCTCTTAACAGTTCCACATCTTTTCACTGCTCATTTTCCTTGTCCCATGTTCTGTTCACAGCCGAAAACCCAGTTTAGGCCACTAGTGTGTGTGTGCACTGAATCATCTGATCCTATTAAAACTAGCCATAACTTGAATGTACTTGAGAAACTAAATTAAATTTTAGTACGTTTACGTCTACTTTAATCACATCGTTACTAACAAATTATTGTGAAATCTGTTCGTATTCAATTTCAATGTTATTTGGCATTTGTAGGTTAATCAGTTGAAACTTGAAATATTGTGTAGGCAAATAATTAATGTACCTAACTAAATTAATTATAAGTAGGTTAGTAATGTGTTTTAATTAAATTCTAATAGCTACCGTAATTATGTTGCTTGCTTGCCCATGAGTTTAACATAATTTTCAAATCTCAAAAAAAAAGTCGTATATTAAAATTTAAAGCAGGTTTCAAAAATTAATGCAAAAAAAAACAAAACAAAAATATTGAAAAAATTTAAAGGCCATCACTTTTCCCATTTTATTCCCATCATTACGTTTGACACAATATCAATTTAACAAAAGAAAATAAAATCCTTAAAAAAAAAGAAAAACATAAGACACCTATTTACCACTGTCCACTCTGCTACTAATAATTTTAAATTCAACTCACATAACAAGGAAAAGGGATTTTTATTATGCATTACTACATACATTTCAATTAGGATTCAGTTCACCATACGATATTATGAAATCAGTCTGATTCAAACGAGCCACCCATCTTCTATACTGCCTTCGCGAGTTAGTTTCAAAGCAACTAAACCAAAATGCGTCATAGAAAAATCAACTTTAAACTCCGAGCATAAAGTCCAGTTTCCACTGCAACTTTAAATATATTTAAGACTTTTTCAATAGTGACAGTCATTCTGAAATCAACTCAATTTATACTAAAATAAAGTTGATATTCGTTTAAATAGAATCTACTTACAAATAAAGACACTGATTCAAGGATGCGTGTACGCATAGTGTGGCATTGAGAGTTGCGCAACAGTTGCGACGCAGTTTAGCATGTAGTTTTGTGAGAATTGGTGTTCAGTGACATATTAACATGAATTTGATGATGTTAATTGTAAGAATTGATATAAAACCTAGCTTGTTAACATTTGTTTGTATCGAACTTTAAAAGATAATTAGGTATTGCGGTTCCAATCGAGAACCAGTGTTTTTTCACTAGGAATGCAGAGGTTAAAGAGGGATGGTTCCATCGATCCAACGATAATTTCAAGGGCATCTCATTTTAAAAGAAACAAAATACTTTTATTTCAACCATACCTAAGACCGCTTCCCTAAAACAGGCAATACCACAGGCTTATTACGTAAGAAACAGCAATCAGCAATCATAGCGCGATCAAACGCTTTATGTCATAAAAGATGGCATCACCTACAGTGTAGGTATGGTAGGTAGGTCCTACACAATCTTTTGCTAATCGGTAGTTGTTGGCAAATGCACTTATTTTTAAAAAGACCGCCAAATCTCTAAAACTTCTGTATTGAAGAGCAACTATTGTGTAAAAATCGCTGTCGTTCTGCTCTTGCAAAATACGGAATACGATACCTAATAACTTATACATATTATGCATGTTTACTAGAACATTTTCTGCCACATTTTCTCGACATAACAACACAAATTATCTAATAACATACATCATAAAACATCAATCACTCATCTTAAAAGACGTAACATCATAATACTAAATATTCACACACAAACATACATACAGTATTGTTTCTCTTCCGACAGACTAACACACAGACAGACAAACAAAAACTCAGCATATGAGGTAACTTCCGAACTGTGAGAAATATCTTTATCCGGGGCTTTTATACAATGGATAAGAACAATAGCACTTAAATAACTCATAAGTAGGTATACATGTACTTTTTAATTAATTAGTATGTGTACGGAAATTATGTATTGTGATGAAAATTCCATATGTTTAAGACCTTGGTATATGATGGCGCTAAAAATAAATACCACGGAAACTAAAGATTTGTCTGAAAGGCCTTAGTAGCCATGTCACTAAATTCCCAAAAAAAAGTAGAGACTAATCATCATCATTCATTCTAAGTTCTCTTTTTGAATTATGTTGTTTGACAGTTGGGTAGGTACTTATCTGTCAAGCAATCATCTTTAACCTATTCTTTGGTTTACCAATTTAAGTACTTATTTATTGAACTTAAATTGGTAAGAATAGGTTTTAGTTTCTTAAGTATTGTCGAGTATTGCATTACTTTCTTCAAGAAAAGATCGACCCTATACCCACTCTGCGAATTCTTCAAGTTCTGCACCAAGACGAATCTTTAGTGCTTGCTCTTTCCGTCAAAGGCAAAGAGCGGGTTCATCGGGAATGTAAACAAATGAAAACATTACGTACAACAACTCTGCATTAAGTTTCTTAAGAAACGCTTAAAAATAGACATCTCCAACGACTTATTAGATATCGAACTCTTAACAAGCAAAACACGGCAAATTCCCTCAGATAATTATAGAGGAAACCAACTCGAATCGTTCCGGATGCCAGCCATACCACACTGTCGCTGCTAGGATTAAGCTAATTCGATATAAATAGCTACAAACACATCACTAGTGGTCACTCTAGCGTGTCCACTTTGCCGTCCATCCATATTCATCAAAGTCTACAGCAGGAAGATATAGTAGAATGAAAATTGTTAAAGGCAGTTAACACGAAAATGATTTTGTTTACATTTTATAGAAACCAAAAAAAAAAGGAGTTTTTATGCGCTAGGTAATAGAGTATATGGAAGGGTTGTTTGAATTTGGAACGCTGTCTTTTGTTTTTGAATTTAGAATATAACTTCGATAGGCATTTGTCTTTTTGGTCAAACAGTTGATAGAATGTTGGAAAGAAGTTTTAGTGCAATATTTCTTATCTTTTATTTTAAAGTTTGTGTATTCCCACCTCGAGAGATGTTTTTAATTTGACCAGAATTTTCATATTGTAAGTATATTTGTTGTTGTACGAGTACATTCGTAGATTTAGCACATAAAGTACCAAGTGTCTTATTTTTCTTGCGTAAAAATCAACAATATTAGCGTTTTTAATAGTTCTAGTAAAACTTACTCCGGAAAGTTTACACTCGTGTAATAAAATGTATAATACAAACATTCGTATTCAACTAGGAAACGTAAATCTAAATATTTTTACATCATAAATGCTTCAAATAAAATTGCACATGTTTAAAATATGAGTAATTAAACACCATAATTACAATCAAAGATTTAAGATAACTTCATCTAAAATAAAATTTAGATGAAATTCGTGACTGTATCAGTATTTAATGGTAATTAGTAGAATATCATTAAAAATCAATGATGAGTGATGATGTAAGCTTTATTGTAAGTATCAGATTTTAACAAGAAAGCTTGCTTTTTAACGGGCACAAGAAGAAACATTGAAAGAAAAATAGGGCCGTTTTAGGTGCCAAAAAGTTCTGGAATGGCGACCGCGAACCGGAAGACGATGCGTTGGAAGGCCTCCCACTAGGTGGACCGATGACCTGGTTAAGGTTGCGGGAAAGCGCTGTCTGCGAGACCGGTCAATGTGGCGACGCCTGGGGGAGGCTTATCTCCAGCGGTGGACGTCTTTCGGCTGAAATGATACTAAGGGCCGTTACCACATATTATAATTGGATTACAAATTAACGGATGGTTAAGTAGGTAAATACTTTACCTACTTAACCAACCACCATTTAAAAGTGTACATTACTTAAATGTCCTAAAATGTCCTGTACAGATTTCCACAATACTGATCCATCAAAGCTGCCGCTATTTTCCAAATAAAACCTAATCCGAGTAAGAACAAGTCAAGAAAATCTCCAATTAGTACACAATGAAGACGCTACAATGTAGAACATTGTTTTAAAACCTCATTGTCACATTATTGAACCGCAAAAAAATGGTTCCAAAGCGTATGGTGAAAAACGGTAACCTCATTTCACTAAACTGGAACAAAAAAACTATAATTGCACACTTATTCACTTCACTACGTATCTAGTTAACGCCTAAACCGTGTTTATCAGTTTACGGAGCGATTTATGTAATGCTTTACAAAATACGGTTTTGCAAAAGCTAACGCATGTCGAAGTTTGCTTAATGAGACATTTATCAAGTTGTGACACCGGCTGTTAGCAGTAAGTAATAGAGATGGAAAAACTAGACGCTGACTAGTCCGGATAGCCGACTTTTCGGCCACATACGTAGTCCGCAAAAGATGCCAACTAGTCAGCACTTAATAAGCTATATGATAAAAGGAATTATTTTAATAGCCATAAAACAGCTTTATTTATTTATTTATTTAATGCAATTACTCTCTGCACTCATAGTTTGACCCAACACGTGCAGAGAGTCAATAATTATATAATCACATAACACAAATAATTCAAACAGACTAAACACAGACAGGCAAATCAATTAAACTAACATTATTAAACAAATCATCCATTGTCCTTACAAGAACAGTGCGTAGTTACCTATCAAACTACAATTTGTAATTTAAACAACCAAACATAACGTTTCACAACTATAAGTAGACAAAATAATTCGATATTATGAACCTACTAGGCGAGAAAACCGATTTTCCGTATACATATATATCCGAGGACTGGTCGGCTGACTAGTCGGCCTTAAGAGCGGCAACTATTCGTCTAGTCGACCAAGTCCGTAGTCAGCCCAACACTAGTAAATAATTATGCATATCCACCCACGTGAGTGTCAAACAGACCTCGAAAATACGGTTTAATACTAATGCTGGTCGAGATTGTTGTTTACTACGTAATCATATCCTTAATTCTGCGTAGACCCTGGGAATTTCAAATAGGTTCTCGTAAATTGAGGTGGTACTGGCGCCTTCTAGTAAAGCGGTGACTCAATTGCCCTTAGATTGGTTGCTGATAATTAAGTACTAACTTGCAAAATTTGATTTTCTAGCGACCCGCCCGGCACGGGAAAAAATATATACTCCAACCTTAACCTCGTTTAATGTTCTTTCTATTAGTGAAAATATTATTAAAATCCGTTGCGTGATTCAGAAGAAGTTAGCGGAAATACAGACAGAGTAAGACAGCGACTTTGTTTTAAACTATATATAGACCAAGGGGGTGACTATAAGCTCTTAGAGTAAGGTTATTTTGATATCGATTAAGTGACAGATGTATACACGTCATATACATCTGTCCCTTACGCACACTCAAAATAACCTTACTCTAAGAGTTTACACCACCACCTGGTCACCCCCCTGAGAATTGGAAAAATGTAGAAAAAAAAAATAGTAGCGTCGTCCTTTAAGCTTTTCCTTTTGTTTCTTTTCTTTTTATGGTATGGATCATACTTGGCGCACATATGTAAACTCTTTTTATTTTTTTATTAAACACCTAACAATAAAAAAATAATGATAGTTGAGGTAATTGATAATTGTAATCGTTCCACGAAACTTCCCAAAGCCCAATGTGTTTTGTTTCCATATTCTGCAAAAGTCCTGCACCGGCCGGGGATTGTCCTTGGGTGCTCTTGCGTAGTGATTAGTGCATACAGAGATAATCGCCGGTTGGTGTCACATTTCATTCTGCATGGTCTAATAAGGCCTCTGCGAGTTGGTTTTGCCCCTGGTAGGTACGCCTTTCAAATGTCTGGGACCCTAGGGTCCCGAGAATCACAACAAAAAAATGCTTAGGATTTCACACTATGCTTGAGTGATCTCTTTATTACAATTAAGAACGCATCTCAGGTCATGTCCTTTATCAATGTTGAAATCATCAACAATTTTGATTACACCTAATTTTATTTGGCAACATTAAGACGCATGTTTAGTCGAATAGTCGAATAGTAATTTGTATTTTAATTATTTCGGATGCTATCCGCAGAATTGAAGTTTGCATATTGATCATGCCATTATGATCACTAAAATTAATTTATATTCAATACAAATAATGATGGCCCGGTCGTTCATTATTGATGCTGAAGTTAATTATACGTTTGTGCGAGAACTGAGCATCTTTGACTAAATGAAGTCGTAAAGGTCAACTAGGTCGCAAATGCCACACTTCAAGCGAGCATCGGTCATCGCCTTATAAACGCTAGACTAACTATCGCCCGCGGCTATGCCTGGTCACAAATAACGTAACAGTTTACTATATAATGTAGGTTTCCTCTAAATCGGTCAATATAACAAGTAAGGTGGATTTGAGTGGAACCGGTAGGCTTACTCTTGTTTTCTAACCTGATTGTAGGTTGAACTACATTTTTGTTACGTAAGAAATGTTATCAGAATTTTGCGAAGGCAAATATGATTCTTAGGTACATGTTAAATGTTTCTTGCCCTGTACCTATATAATTATTTTAAGCTGTTCCAGATTTCATGATTTTGGAAAATCAAACTAAGGATGACACCTTGTCTACAAGTTTAAACAGAGATATATTTTCGATCATAATCTTAGACGTTCATCATCTGCCTAGCCTTTTCCCAACTATGTTGGGGTCGGCTTCCAGTCTAACCGGATTTTAGCTGAGTACCGGTGTTTTACATGGAGCGACTGCCTATCTGACCTCCACAACCCAGTAACTGGGTAACAGCGGTACCCCTTGGCTAGACTGGTGTCAGATCTCAAGCGTCTGAGTATTCGTAACGACTGTCAAAGATCTTCAAATGGCAGCCGGGATCACGGACTCTAGTCAACAGGAATTTGAAAAATAGGTATTTGAAGAAACTATTGCCGTCGCGTCACCTCCAACCTCACCCCGTAAAGTGCATTAAAAAGGGACAACTGCAGCTCAGGCTGATTTTACCTACAAAAACTTTGACTAAAAGACGTTTCGTATTCTGCTGTTTTCTTCATAAAAACTGGTCTGATCTAAAAAATTCTTATATCAAAATTTAGAGGAAAAGTATATCTATGCTTCTATCATTTCCTTTTTTGTTAAAAACTAATAAATTTTGTCTGAAAGTCTTCTGAACATGGCGGTAAAAACGGGCATTTTTTTCGGCTTTTTGTATTGTCATATTTCTTTTTGTGATTATGTTTTGGAAAAAAGGAAATGATACAGGCACGTATTAATTAGACCTAGATTTTATGGAAAAAAATCATTGCTCTAGAGGCATTATCCACGAAGAAAACAGCATAATGTGTTTGTATGGAGAAAGTCTCACTAGAGTCCCCTCTTAACGTGCTTTCCGAGTCACGGAGGAAACTCGGTATGTTGAAATGGTCACCCATCCACGGACCGACCTTGTCAAGCGTTGCTTAACCTTAAAGACCGACCAGTGATAATCTTAGACGTTAATATTAATATTTTAAAACATCCTTTACGACTGTTATTTGACTATGCCAAGGATTCAACTTATTTAATACACATATTATTATAAATCCGTCTTCATTACAATAGCAGGTATCTATTTTAAGTGCCTATTTCATAAATAAAGTCTCATATGAAATACACAATATGTAAATAAATCGTTATTTTACCGTAGTATTCTTAAGCTATGCGTCTATGACTAACGTTGTCACCGTGACCTCTGATATTTTGTTGAACAATTTTATTGAATCCGTGAATCGGATGCGCCTTAGCAGACGCCTTACTATTTCCTCTGACATAACATTACAATGCCTTAGGCAAGCTATAGACCAGACACGCACATTATTTTGTTCCACATCTATTGCTTCACTTTATAAATCCAAGGTGGTCAACGTGGGTGGTCAAGCTCTTCTAAAAGTTTTGCAAAAAGGTACTCAATCTTCCGCCTATTAATGTTTGAAAATATCATCTTATTTATTTATTTAATTCGTGCATAAACTTACAAAAGTTGATTTACTGACTTAGAAATTCTCTACCAGTCAATCAAGGTGATGATGATTCTTCTTTTTCTGTCATAAAGGAACATGAGCTTAGCTCATCAGCTAAATTTTCTGCACTTTAATGCACGCCGATTCTTACAATATCTGACTCTCGGTATCCATCTATTTAGTTTACACCATCAGTTCCTTGTCACAATCATGGCCTACTTATTTACGTTAAGGTTGACAATTTTTCATAAAATTTTCTGAGCTTTTCGTTTTTGATACAGATGTTTTACTTCATTTCCAGAATCTCTTATTGAGACATTACAGTTGAGAGAAAACGTGTACTCAACTGTTCAGAACTGTGTATTATGCCTTACAAAACATTACTACAGTTTACTGTACCTACCTATACACTAGGTTGCAAAAGAAATTAAGGGAAATAATAGAGGAGTGCCGTGAAAATCACTCAAATATTGCGACTTAAGGTCGAGTGAGAGAAGAGAGAAGAGATTATTGAATGCTAGAATTTTATACCAACAATTTATAGGAAAGTAAAACTGATGAACATTGTAAATATTGTTAGAAGGTTAGATAGAATGGTCTAGGTTCACAGGGGCGGGCGTCGGGAAAATGTGACTACGCACCTGTCTCGGCTGTATACGGATGTTTTGATAATAATTGATACAACGATTAGCATAAATGTCCGTAATTTTGCAGTCCAGTTTGAGGCATCGTGATAGCATATTGAAATGGGTGGATTTTATGGGGAAACTTTTATATTTTATCTTATTCCGTACTCACCCAACTTTTTGGTTGACTACATTTCAGGAGTATCAGCATGCCATCGAGTTATATTAACATCTTTTTCTACAAGTGTAAATCTATAAGGCAGCCGTCTACTTCTCTATAAAAATGGTTGTAATTTGTGTTTCTGTAATAGTTAAAAGGTTTTATAAGTGTTAAGGTTGAACCGCTAATTGTTCGGTTTTTTTACTTGTCGTGTATTAGGAAAATGTACGGTAAACGATGGTTGACGCTTGTTTTCCATCATACCTACTAAATTTATTTACTAGTTACATATTAAGTACTTGTACTTTTGCCAATTACTACAAAAAGCTGCCATCATATATTTCAATATGCAGAATTAAATAAAACCTTATTTGGTATTTATGTCGTGATATTGAATAAGTAAATATAGTTAAAAATTAAATGACGAGAAGGCTTCCTAAATAATTTAATCACTCTTTATTAGCAAACGATGATCGATCCGATGAATATTTTAAAGAAAACAAGAACTTTGTTTCTTCAACTTGCAATAAAACGCACCGAACAGGTTTTCCATAATTAACACTTCAAATAAAATAATTAGTCTCTTAAATATGTTACATTCGAAAATAAAAAGATGACATCAAGTATTAGTCATTTTACAAAATGCAACAAGGATTTGACCTTATGAACTTTGAAAAATCTTAAAAACCTCACGTCATTGCATAAATTATGAAATTGTGAAGCGAAATGGCGAGTCCTGTTTGGGTCATTGCCTTTGTCGTTAGAGACAAGATTAAAAAAAAGTTTTGTTGGTTTTTGGCACAAGAATGTTGCCAGTTACAAAAGAAAAATGTGGTATAAATTGCTACTTAGAATCGAGCTGCTTGTTAAAAAATGTGAGATCGAAAATAAGAAGTGATTTTTTAACTTCAGAAATTATGGAAGTACCTTTTTAAGGTCTTGGTTTTTCATTTATTTCAAAAGTTTAGTTCTTTCAGACTAACATAATAAGATATATAATAAGATTCATTATTTAAATTACACATTACATTTTTGTAACTAAATTGTGGGTAGTGGATATATTAAGATCAAAGATACGATTCTATCTCTGTAACATGCTGTAACCTGCACTTTTTGCCTGTATATTTACCATATTTAAACAAAAACAGGACGACTGTTTTTTAGGGTTCCGTACCCAAAGGGTAAAAACGGGACCCTATTACTGAGACTCCGCGGTCCGTCTGTCTGTCTGTCTGTCTGTCACCAGGCTGTATCTCGTTAACCGTGATAGCTAGACAGTTGAAATTTTCACAGGTGGTGTATATCTGTTGCCGCTACAACAACAAATACTAAAAACAAAATAAAATAAATATTTAAGGGGGGCTCCCATACAACAAACGTGATTTTTTTGCCGTTTTTTACGAAAATGGTACGGAACCCTTCGTGCGTGAGTCCGACTCGCACTTGGCCGGTATATCAAACAACAAAACAAAAATAATAAAAAAAACAGTAACTAATGGATTTGGAAAAGGTAGGGCTTAAAATATTGACTTTATTCAGTAGAAATTCCTTTTACTTTTTTACCTAATCTTATGAGATTTATTGGAACTAAGGTGATATTTTAGGACCCAGCATTTAGGGTCTGACAAAATAATCTTTTTTCTTATGAAATCCCAGGTCGATGGCCTTAGAACTACCTGGGTCCTCAAAATTACGTCAACGAATTTTAATAATGCAAAAACTAAGATAACAAGTTCGTCCTCAGCTAAAAAATCTAAAAGGTCTTCTGGGTGGTGTAAAGTGGGTGTACCCCATTGTTGCGAAGTTCATTACCGCGATGTACGGTACTGCGAAAGTTTACTATAGCGACATACGTTTTTGCGAAAGTTCGTCACTGCGAAGTACGTTACAGCGAAAGTATACCATTGCGAAGAACGTTGTCACGTTAGTTCTTAACTGCGATGTACAAGTGTAAATCTGAATCTACACTTACCTACACTGATTTGAATACACAGGCTATATCCCAAATTATTTCCGGACTATTCGAACTTCATTGTCTTGGCCTTTTTTACCCGACTGCCGAAGGAGGGTAATGTGTTTATCAGTCTATGTATGTATGTATGTATGTATGTATGTATGTATGTATGTATGTATGTATGTATGTATGTATGTATGTATGTATGTTTGTTCCTATGTGGCGTTCCAGAGACCAAACGCGTTGGCCGATTTTGATGATTCGTACGTCAATCGATGCGTCTTAACTCTGCGAGTGTCATAGGCTACATTAAAATTGGATAATAGAGAAATGGCGGATTTTGGGTGCCATATTGTGGGGGCCCAAATTATTTTTTTCTTCCAAACCCATCGTGTTGGGCCATACCCATGGGGTATCAAAATAAAGGGTTTTAAGAGGTGATTTCAAAAATATATAACACTTATATGTTTAAATGTATGTTATTCGAAAAAACTAACTAAAAAGATATAAATAAAAAACTTAATTAAAAAATCAAAAAACCCGACTGCTTCAAAAGCGAACTAAAAAGTCGTAAACAAGGAAAAAATCATGCTGTGCAGGCGGAGGATACACCAGATTTTGGTCAGCCAGCCGGCGAATATGTATCCTCCGACTGCACAGCATGATTTTTTCCTTGTTTACGACTTTTTAGTTCGCTTTTGAAGCAGTCGGGTTTTTTGATTTTTTATTAAGTTTTTTTTGATAGTCCTGTTCACTGTTGATTCTGGCTTTTAGGAGTTGCAGTAAGTCACTCCTGAAACCCAGAATCCTGGCTGTGTCTCATCTTACCTATCTACTTTTCAAGGACACATTGCCTTAGAGAAGGCTAATGCTTCAATAAAGTCATCACACAAGCTTTTAAGATTATATATAAATTAATTAACATTTATAATGGAGTTGCAGCCTACTCATATAACTTCAATGGCAATAGAATTGGATTCATTTGACATTTGAGACTTCCGAAAGGTCAAATGTAGCAGACTTATGTTTATATTTGGCATACAGAAGCGAAAGGATGTAAAATGTAACAGTTTTGCTATGGCACAAAATAGATGGGACTAGAGCTTAGGGACATAGGACCAAAAATTTAAAAGAAAACTATTACAAGGTGTTGAAAAACACTGACACCAGACGTTTAGAAGGAAAACCTGAATCAAGTTTCCTTCCGTAAGAGTTATACTTGAAAATCGAGGAGGTGATAACAATTTGTTTGCATTCATAGAAAATTAAATTGGCGCGACGACGGACCCCTGACTTCGGGAGCCTAAAGGCCACATATTTATGTTGATCAATTGTCTGACTGCCTTAATCAGATGTCCGACATTATACCACTCAATTTGCAAGTTATTTTCGCATAGTAAACTTACATCAAAATCTACTACGACATATTATTTGGAACAAACAAATTCTGGTTAATAACGTCCTCTGAGGACAATTTCACAGTCCATAAAAAATATGTGCTAATTATTAATCAGCGGTCGGAAATTCTTCGCTTTGCCGCAAAAACTATTGTTACATAAGCAACTTCCGTAAAATATAATAAAAACAAAAGAAAAACGGCTCGTCTGTGGTGTAAATGAACTCGTAATGGTGTCTAGTTTTTGGGTGAACTAGTTTTAAAGAAAAAAAACTTTATTGAGGTTCGACCGCTAGGTGAATCTGTTAGCTACTATTTTTAGATGAATAGCTGATTTTGATGTTACCTGTTTTTTATGATCTTTCTCGGTTTGTTATTGTAAGGCTGTAGTGTTCGTCGTTTGTGAAGGAATGTGTTTCAATGTTTCACTCAAGTAGCCTATCCCGGAAGATATGTGCATATTTCCACGGCAAAAAGAAGCCATTTCAGAAGAACACAAAGATTTTTAGCTTTCCGTCAGTGACAGAAATTTCAGACTGGGATCAGTACTTCGAGAGTTGACTATTTACAAACACAAACACATCTTAGTTTGTGACAATCTTTAAATATGTTTTTATTCTAGTTTCTTTAGAGTACACACTTATGTTGGTCAAAACTGCAAAAAATTGCCTGACCCATTTATTGATGTAATTATTCTAATTTCAATTAAACGTCCTTATAATTTGATTAGTGGGTGCATATGTAGGATGCACTTCTGTTTCAAGGTGCTGCGTTATGATGCATAGTTAGATCATTCTAATACATAGTTCCCTTGATGAATAATCTAGATATTGCACAATTACTCATTGTTCAATGTTCGGTATAAGTTCAGTGGATGAATGAATTATGAGGGGAACGAGAAAGCAGTGGGAACATTAAAGGATGATGATGATGTGTTAGGAACGCAAGAAAAGACAGGGAAACCGCTCGACGATTTGAGAATGGATTGGAGCAAGAAACAGTCTTGCGCCGACCATAAGTGACATGAGTTGGAACAGGCTGGAAGATGATGAGGAAGGAAAATTAAAAATGATGTGTTTTGGGAAAAACTTGAATTCTCCGCTATCAATACACTGATATGGACTAGACTAAGTCCTCATTTTAATTAATTTGGTAAAAGAACATGTTCTTCATCTAAACCTTATGCAACAGTCTTTATTCTAATCTTCGTAGCCTCCTCAGCATAGATTTGATTGAGATTAAATCAAACTCCTCAACAACTAAAATTAAACACTTACATGCTGACTGCCAATAAAAAAGAGAAAAGGCAGGATGCGTCCGAGGCTAAAATAATTGTTGAATAAACATTTAATTAGGTAAGACTGTATTAACCTTCTCGTGTTGGTCGAGGCGTATATGAACGTTTTTATTTCCTTTGTAGCCCTGACACGAGTACGAGTAGCATGAACCACGATGGTATTGATACGAGTAATTGTGCTATCTGTAGGTTATCTCGTGATTTTGAAGAGATTAGGTGTGAGATTGAGATTTGTAGTGTGCTACGGTCTGTGGCTTTTGAATCGTTAACTATGAGGTCAAGAGAACTTCACTAGACAAATTAATTAATTTTAAATTTACAAAATTTAGGGACTATCAATGATAAGAAAGAAGAAGAAGAAAAGGGAGTAGAAAGACGGACAGAGACAGTGGGAAGGGAAGAATGAAATGTGAACATGTGTCGACTATGCCAAGTAACTTGCGACAGCGTCAGAAAAATTGTGTGACTGTTCTAGATACATTTGTCAAAGATTTAAGGGGTATTCCTCTTGCCAACTGTTGAACTTCGTCAGATCTAATCTTACTTTATATTATACTAGCGGACGCCTCGCGGTTTCACGCGCGTAGTTCCCGTTCCCGTGGGAATACAGGGATAAGAAGTAGCCTATGTCACGCGGGGATAGTGTAGCTTCCCAACGGTGAAAGAATTTTTGAAATCAGTCCATTAGTTTTTAGGGTTCCGTACCCAAAGGGTAAAAACGAGACCCTATTACTGAGACTCCGCGGTCCGTCTGTCTGTCTGTCTGTCTGTCTGTCACCAGGCTGTATCTCATGAACCGTGATAGCTAGACAGTTGAAATTTTCACAGGTGATGTATATCTGTTGCCGCTACAACAGCAAATACTAAAAATAAATTAAAATAAATATTTAAGGCTTCCATACAACAAACGTCATTTTTATGCCGTTTTTTACGAAAATGGTACGGAACCCTTCGTGCGCGAGTCCGACTCGCACTTGGCCGGTTTTAGTTTATTCGTTACATACAAACATACAAAAATTAAAATCGTTCCTCTTTATAATATTATTATAAATCACCCGCGTACTTCCCGTTCCCGTAGGAATACAGGGATAAAAAGTACCCTATGTCACCCGGGCATAGTGTAGCTTCCCAACGGTGAAAGAATTTTTGAAATCGGTCCAGTAGTTTCGGAGCCTATTCGGTACAAACAAACAAAAAAATCTTTCCTCTTTATAATATTGGTATAGAAATGCGAAAGTATGTTTGTTACTCAATCACGCCACAACGGATCTGGATGAAATTTGGCCCAGAGATAGATTATAGTCAGGCAATAGCACGACGGATATTTTTTATCCCGGGAATATATTCCCTCGGGATAATTTTGGACTGACACGTGGGCGAAGCCGCTGGCAGGAGTTAGCTAAGATGTCGATGCTCAAATTACGTGGGACGCAAGCGCAAACAACCAAACTTCATAACATTAAAATATTTCTTTAGAAGAAATTTTATAAGCCAAATAAAATGTCATTCGGCTTATAAAATTTCTTAATACTTAAGAAGACAGACTAAAATTCTCAAACTGGATTTCGTATTTTCACTTCCACTTTCAGTGTTAAACTTTTTACAACATTGTTATGAAGATATTATTAAACTTTTACTTATAAGATTCACATCTGCATTTTGTGTCTTTGAACTGCCAAGGTCAGATTACGGAAAACCAATTTTGGCGGGTTCAGGGGATCAAGTCAGATCAACACGTCATGATTGCGTTACGTTGCTTGATTAGTGAGATATTTGCTAAGATTAATTAATAATGTAAAACCAGAATAACATGTCCGTATTTGTTTTCCAAGTGAACATTTTTGTTCTTATAATAAATTCCTAATGAAAGAATTTACGAAATAATTTTGTTCTCTGCTAGTGTGGGGGCAACTAGCAGATAACAACATTGCTTGGAAAAGGTAGATCTTTGCAGTGAGGTAATATAACCTATTTAGATTTAATTAATTATAAGTTTGCAAGCTTATTTAAGCAGAATAGCGATGATCGAAACAGAGTTTTTCAGTCTTAAAAGAAACAAGTCAAACGTAAAGTTATGAACTCTTTCCTCTCTCCTTTGTTCCATAATTATTGTGCATACAAACCTATTAGTATCTATATGTTAAGGAAACGCTAAACCTTATACAATGGGAATAACGCATGCAAAGCATAAGTTGTCAAGACCCAGCAAACCCCTGATCACAGTTCAATTGTGCATTATACTCCACATAGAAAGTATCTTCACATCCGTTCATGTAACAACACTTGATTAATCGCTTTATTATTAGTGTATTCTTTCCGCGACCACCATTGTACAATGGCTGACTGTCTCAATGTTGACGTGTGTACTCGGTGAAAACTCTTGCGCAACTGATTGTGATCTGCGAGTTCTGCGACACTTAAGACGATTTCGGGGGAGAATTTCAACATTTTATCTCTTTGCTGTTTCTTGTATTCTTATAACTATAGCACTAAAGGTGGTTGTTGAACTACAAACTGAAAGAAAAAGTTTGTAATTAGGATGGTAATGCTGACATTGACATGACTGGATTAAAGAAATGGAGTTGAATGATCTCGAATTGGTGATTTGGGGATCTTGTTAGCATTAGTGTCTGAATTATGTGCGTAGAGTTTTAATATACAAATGGGGTTTCATAAGCAGTTGACGATTAAAAGCCTTTCTAGTTGGTCATTAAATGGCAGGAGGTGAACTGTTTACAATACCTATTTAAAAACAAAGCTTCAGCTAGATATTTTATCCGAACTTTTAATGAATTGGAAAAAGAAAGATCGTATTATTTGAGAATATATTTTCTAATATTGCAATATTTGAGGGAAAAAGTAACTTTTTAAAACAAAGGAGTTTTGTTTTAGTTCATGGTTTTTTTTTTTAAACATAAAAGACTGTTATTTCTGTATGATGGGTGTATAAAGTTTGCATAAGAGATAGTACAGTTTTAGTATTACTGCCGATAGAATTTTATCGATATGTCTACTTTCTCAAACTTTTTATAGAATTACTAGCTGACCCGGCAAACTTTGTTTGCCATAAAAACACCAAAGGTTTATCTACCCTACCTACCCTACCTTACACTACCTACCCTACCCTACACTACCCTACCCTACCCGACCCTACCCTACCCTACACTACCTTCCCTACCCAACGCTATACTACCCTACCCTACACTACCCTACCCTATCCTACACTACCGTACCCTACACTACCCTACCCTACCCTACGCTACACTACCCTACCCTATACTACCCTCTCTACCCTACCCTACACTACACTACCCTACCCTACCCTACACTACCCTACCCTACACTACCCTACCCTACATAAAGCAAAAATAGCTTATACAATATGAATAAAGCTCAAATTGACTCTACGTTTTAGTTAGAAAACTTTTGTATGGGAAAAAGAAAAGGGCTGTTTTTATTTTTTTTCCGGCAATTATTAGAATTTTTCTCGCCGTAAAAACCATCTTTGAACTTCAACGAACATTAAAAAAAAATAATTGGCCAAATTGGTCCAGGCGTTGTTGAGTTATGCGCTTACCAACACATTTTGCGATTCATTTTTATATTATAGATAATGTTTTTCTTATACCTACAATTTATGATGTGTATACGAATATTAATATCCCTGCAGAGTAGCTAGGTTTTATTGAAAGTAAATATTTTTCTAGTTTTTTTTTTTGTGTCTTGTTTGATTTCTCTACATCAATCAATGTCAAGTTTAAATAAATAAATTATGTTATATGAGTGTTAGTTTTATGCTTCAACTTTTCAAGTTCTTTTGATGAGAGTAAGCTCTAGATAGTTATGAAATAGATAAATATAAGTCAGTGGTAAGGTCATAATCGGTTTATCTTTGTATTTTTCTTCGTCAGTAAATCTTATTAAATAAAAAATTGTTAAATATATAGTACAGAAGTAAAAAAGGAGAAACCGGACATGTTTTAAAAAAATAATATTAAACTTTTGTTTTTCTTTGGTGGATTCGACATTAAATCAATTTCAAATGATAAGAACATCTAAACGTTGATCAATTGTTAAGATAAACTATAAAACCTCTTTATCCTCTAACCATGACCTAGGCATTATGACCATAACACCTAAGAACCAAACTATTTTAATACAAATCCAAAGAAAAACACACTCACATATTTCAAGAATAGAGTTTAATTTTCTTTGATTAATCGGTCGATTGGAAAGTTACACCACTATTTATTAACTTAAAGGAACTAGTGAGGTGACAAGTTAAATGGTTTGATTAATGTTTTCAAGGTAATTATCGACTATTATGACAAATAATTATTGTTAGGAAATTGTACAATACCAATGAGCATTTTGATACCAGATTGTTTTGATAAATGATATTTATGTAAATCGTTATAAAACACATTTTAAGACGGCATCTTTTTTGAGGTTTAAGAAATCTACGAAAGAGGCCGGTGTTTCCTAAGTCCTCTGAGAACAAACACCAAAACAAACTCAGAGGTCAAAGTCTATTTTACAGTCCAAACATTTAATGTAATAATTTTAAGAGGTATTAATACACCAAATTATAATTGAGCAGATGTGTTGTTTAAAAACTGTTGATTATTTTTTGTACACTATCTACCCAATTTAATTAAAACATTATACGTATTCGGTAAGCGTGGGTTGTCAATTAATTTGCATTCAATTGATACATTAGTCATTTAGTAGTCTGTGGTCACAAGTTCCACCGCTGAGCACCCAGGAACCTCCTCTGTTTGATTCCCAGGTGAAAAATGTTTGTAATTAGCGGATTGTAATCTTCAGGAAACTGACATTTTAGAAACAGTGATATTGATTACTGAATTAACGTTTAAACGTCATCTTCATGGACATTGATTTGTAAACATTTATGTAAATGTAGATATTGTCTTGTTGACGGTAATCTTACGGATGAATTAGTCTAACAGGAGATTATAAGTAGTTAAGTCTAAGAAATGTAAGGTAATAGATTCAATATTTACACACATACAATTATTAAAGTTCAATGTATGTAAATGTGACCATAATGACATAATCATTGGTTAAAACAAGAGATTTCGGTTTTCCTTAAACACATTATTGTATTGACGTTATTAAAAACGTAAGAAGTTTTTGTGTGTTTATCACTTGCGTTATTATTTTGCGTAAAGTCAACAATAAATTTTTGCAGACCCACAAAGAATCTCAAGACTTAGGACGGGTTTCGGAATTGAGTATTCGAACATAAGAACATGTCAAATTCTTCTTTAATGCCAAATTTTGGCCGATTTTCAGGCTAACGTGGAGATTGAGCAATACTCCGAATCCTCTAATCAGAAATCGGGGAACAGAGAACTTTGACATGATGTTAAAATCGATGACAGTTCTAGTTCTAATTTTGAAAGAGCTTAGGTTACCAATGATGATCGCAAACGAAAATCTAAAAAACTTTTTCTTGGTCTAACTTTTTTGGTGCTATTACGCGGCACTGTACTAATGTAGCACCTACTAATTCGAAATTCAAAATATAAGAAGACACTAATCGCTGGGCAATTATGACTGGGGATACCACTCCCAATATTTAACGATCTGTGATTTTAACTCCGAAAAACACTATGAAGTAAATACAACCTGAGAGACCCACCTCCACGATCTGCAAGATAAATTACAATGTAAAGTTGAGATTACTATCCAACAGCTTTTAGACCGGCCACTGTTTTGGATAAGTGGCTAAACAAGTAATAATATTATGAACATCATCGTAATGATAAACAAATTAGGTTTATGTAATGGAGGTCGTGAACCGACAAATCTGGCGTGGGATGCTAGGATAGCTTAGAGCTATGTGTAATTTCAATTAAGAAGGCAGCTGAAAACCTGATGGTATGGGATACTCGATGTCGTAGTATAGAAAAAGACCTAAGTTAGATATTTAGTGGATTGCCGTAGGGTTTTTTATTAAGAAGGAGCTTTTAGTTTCAGTTCATAAGGCATCTATCTGTATGTTAAAGGCAACTGTATTAACATGATTGTCCATACATAATGTCTAAAACGATCGGCCACATGACTAATTAATATACTAAATTATTATACTACGTAGAGCAAAGTACAATAACATTGAAATATGCAGAGCGATTTTACATGTAAACAATCGGCCTAGCCTTTTCCCAACTAAATTGGGGTCGGCATCCAGTCTCACCGGATTTAGCTGAGTATCAGTGTTTTATACGAAGCGACTACCTATCTGACCTCCACAACCCAGTAACTGGGTAGCACGGTACTCCTTGGCAAGACTGGTGTCAGATCTCAAGCTTCTGACTACTCGTAACGACTGTCAAAGATCTTCAAATGACAGCCGGGACCAACGGTTTAACGTGCTTTCCGAGAACGGAGGAAACTCGGTA
Organism: Orthosia gothica; assembly: GCA_949775005.1. Lineage (NCBI taxonomy): Eukaryota > Metazoa > Arthropoda > Insecta > Lepidoptera > Noctuidae > Orthosia > Orthosia gothica. Next base: position 12,533,475 of record OX459057.1, read on the forward strand.
TGTTGGAATGGTCACCCATCCACGGACCAACCTCGTCAAGCGTTGCTTAACCTTGATGATCGAACAGTGCAGCTGTTATTATTTAGCCACGAGCTCCTATTTGTCATGCACTAGGCATTGAGGTAATAATATGTACATAGTACATATTATCTCAATGGCACTAGGTACATAATATAAGTTTGTAATTTTGCATGTACAAATTATTAAGTGTCTGTCAGGCCGTGCCAAACCTTTCTCTTATCAACTAATTATAGGTTATAACTTCGACCAAATCTGAATTTATTATACTTATGAAACCATAACATAGAGCTAAGTTCATAAAATTGAAATATGCAAACCAATTTGTCAAGCATTACCTACATAATATAAGTTTGTAATTTTGCATGTACAAATTATTAAGTGTCTGTCAGGCCGTGCCAAACCTTTCTCTTATCAATTAATTTACATCAGCCTTTAAATACTTACTTGGTATTTGATACCTAGATTTGACTCATTCATCAATGTCATTCGTTAAAACAAAAGACAGACACAGCTGGTATTCAACTGTATTTGATTGGATTCTGAAGTTGGGTTTGCATTACGAAATTAGTGTCCTATTGTAAAGAGTATCCTTGACTTGTGTTGTATTGTATGGTTTGGAATGATCTACAATCTGTGTTTTATAGAGTAGCACACAATAGCGTTAATAAGAAGATCTGGCGATCTTTCCGATTATTATGTATTTCAATTTTAAGCTTTACCCTTCTTAGAACACTGACGTGAGGTTATGATTCTTATGTCAACGAATAATTTGTGTTTCTTACTGAAACATGGTAACTGGTATGGTCATGTGATGAGGAGGGATGAAACGCATGTTTATAAAAGAGTTAAAAAAAAAAATATATATATATTTTTCTGTCTTTATAGGAGTCAGTATCCTCACCCGTTATGGTTCTTGTGTTCACAACATTGTATGCATCAGTTAGAATGGAGATGGATGTAGAAGGAGAAGAAAAGATGGATGGACTGTGTGAGGAGTGATATGAAAGAAAAGGGAGCCAGTGATAGCGTGGCGGAGGACAGGACGGTATGGAAGAAGAAAACGTGGTGCGCCGACCCCAAGCAAATGGGATAAGGGCAGTAAGATGATGATGATTGAAACACTGTTTTCAATTACTACCAAAGCAAACTTAATTAAATCTGAAAAAGCGTTGATTACAAGCGTACACATTCAGAGGAAACCCCTAATTGAAATAGCAAAAGACAATCGCAATAATAATTAAAAGCTATTAAACAAACACTCAATTAACGAGCTTGTAATCGATTAATTAATCGTTTTGCTTAATCGGGGACTACCACTTATAGAGTCGCACCAAAAATATGATCGAAAACTAGTGCAGTTACGTAAGTGAAGGCCGTTTATCGATACTTTTGAATTGAGAACTCGTGGCAATACGGGCGGAACAAATCAATGGTTATGTCAATTATGGGAATGATCGATGGTGAATTGGGGTTAACTTATAGTGTGGTATGGAAAATCGTTTTCATGGTTTTTGTCACGTCTCGTTTCTGTTGACACTACTGTAGATAGAATGAGCAAGAATGGACATTCATGTTTTAACTATACATACACTTTATTATGAACTTCCATATCCATACTAATATTATTAACGAGATGTGTTTTTTTGTCATTCACTCGGGCGAAGCCTTTGGTACAATCTAGTTTATTAAGTACTAGCGGACGCCTTGCGGTTCCACACACGTAGTTCCCGTTCCCGTGGGTATAAAAGTGTTTTGTATAAAAAGTAGCCTAGGTCACCCGGGGATAGTGTAACTTCCCAACGGTGAAAGAATTTTTTAAATCGGTCCAGTAGTTTTTAAGTTTATTCGTTACATACAAAAATACAAATCTTTCCTCTTTATAATATTATTATTAATAAACAAGATAAAAAAAACAAGTATGGAATTCGAAACCAACATCCTACAGTGTACATAATTTTTTATGTGATTCTGCTACATGTTTTTTAAACGGCAAAACTAACGATATTTTATTATTTTTGTTACAGGTAATCATCATCAATATTACTGCAGACAGATGTGCTTTAACACAAGCAAATAATTAAAACCCAAGCCAGATTTAAATCTATGGACCCAAGTAAGTTAGTCTAACTAGATAATTCGGTGTGACATTGAGTAATGACAGTCTAGCTGCTGTATGAGAACAAAAACAGACGTGTTACATCTAGATAATAGTTAGCTTACAAAAAAATATGGCTGACACTTCATTAAAAAAGTTTACAAGAGCAAAAACAACTTGACACAAGTTTTTTGACTTATTATGTAGGCATCAAAAGAAAATGTATGCCACTCTTTTGAACAATTATGGATTGCTACCAAGATATTTAAATGTAGCTAACTAGACTAGATACAATGTATTAACCATTACAAATTGTAAAATATCGTGGCCATCTTTCATTCAAAAACAACTGACAGACGGCACGCGAAACAATTGCGCAACAGTCAAAATTCAAAGACATCTGTTACATTTCGTAAACGAAAAACAACAGTTGCTAGTGATAGCAATCTGTCAGATGCAGTTTCTTTTATTCTAGATAATAAATCAATCTAATATGGAGCTTAAGAAGTCTGAGTAACGACTCTTTCAGTACTGACAACCATTATTAATTAGAACCTCTTTTAACGCGTTACGTCATTCAGCAAGTAGGTTAGGTATTTGTTTACCGATGGCATATTTTTTTAAATCTGTGTTATCAATTTGAATTTCGAACAATGGAACGTGTGGCGATTCTCCTGCTGTTTATTGCTATTTTGAGTAGTGATGTGGGTTCAAATAATATTGATGTTGTGACGAAAGCATGGTTGGTTAGTATTTTTTCTCTAAAGCCTATTTTTTTCTGAATTTTACTGGAATAAGTACAACATGAGGTAGGTATTTTTGATATAACTTGTAAAGCGTCTATTCGTAACTTTTATCTATGTAGGTCGCATTTTATTCATGTAGGTACTGTTCTAGCAAAAGTATGTACCAATTAGGTCTGAGGCCCAGCATGTCCTACGGCTCGATCGTATTGATAATGGCCGTTATCTCGACTCCAAGGTCCACTGGCGACTGTTAGACATTTAATATTTACTATTACTTAGCCTAGTTTGCTATAAAGGACACGACATAAAAAATAATAATATGTTAGCGGCTAACAGCTTGGAACCATAAAGAGTTGGAAATAAATATAGGTATTATTTATATGGCAGTTAATTATTAAATAATTAATATCTCCTAACTTATCGTGATACGTATGTGTAAAAATGTATTTAGCTGCGATTGGTAAACCTAGGAAATCATCCCATTTAGTGTAAAAATTATAAAAATTACTCAAATTAGCTTATCTTACACATTATTAAATTAAGGCGTGTTTTAATCTCAAAAAAGATAGGGAGCTATCTTCTCAATTTCTTATTATAGCTTTCAGCGATAAGCAAATTTAATGGCGAAGCGATAGGTATCTTAACACGATACAGTTACATAGTCTACCATCCCATAAAGCACAAAACGTGAGCACAACCCTATTATTACCCACAGCACTAACTGCCCAAAATAGGCATACAAAATTACAAGTCTCAGATTTGGACACGAATTGCCACACACTGTAACAGGTACATATTGTCACTTAATCCGTACCATACCGGACTAGAAATACCTGTTCCGTTCCGAATCAATTACATGATAACGTCACGAGAGTTTCAGCAATACGTTACATAAAATGCACTTGTTCTAATTAACCTGTACTAATCGTATCGTGTTGTCACCTGAGTCGATTCAGAAATGTTTGCGAAATATCGATTATGTTATTATAGGTAATCGGTAGTGAAGTGATTGTGTTTTGTTTCAATTTGCGGTTCTGTTTTGTAGTTTCGTTGTTCAAATAAGAAATTGGGTGTTACGTTTTGTTATGGTAATTTCTGTTTGTAATAGAAACCATTACTTAATATTATGGAGTGGTAGTAATTTTCTGTCAGTCTTTCAAGCATAATATTTTCAATCAGAATGCGCTTTTCATGTATCATTTTCACTAAATACCTTTTCTATACAAGTCTATGTTTATTCTGTTGTCATAAACATTTCCGCGTGAAAATCTTATGCACAAACACATTATCGGAGCATAAAGAACGCAATAAGCACATAAATTGGAGACTAGGTACTATATAATTAATTAACAGTACTTTTTCAATGACTACGACAAAAATCATTCCATATCTCGATACTACTTTTACGTAAGGAAAATATCGACAATTCCGCAACAGATCTTAGCGAGATATCGACAATAGGTTACGAAACGTGTCCCGTTGCTATAGCCTTTCCTAGTCTGTTACATTTAAATCGATATTTATCTTTCGCCATCACTATAAGGTCCGAAGTAGGGCACATTTTGTTCGGTAGTAGAACTATGTAACCTGCAGCGGTTTGTGTTAAATAACACAGTAGTTTACTGGACCTTAGTTATGAGTCAACTGTTTCTAATAGTAAACAGAATTTGAAACACTTCCTAGTAAATTAAATCTCTCTATATTAGTGCAATTCAAGATAATAAATTCAATCAAACGATGAATTTTAGTTTGAGGCGTATATATTCCCCATTGTTAACACGGTACTGGCCGTGCGCCCGCTCGTTGCCAGAATATCAATATTGGACCTCCTTTTGGACAGTTTATTTTTTGATTAACACATTCTATGTAGGTTAAGAAGAAATTCTAACCATCAATTTGCCTGTGTACAAAATATTTTTATATATATCCATGTCATTTTGAGGGAGTATGAAAAAGAAGCGTTAAAAGTATCGTTTTTTTTTGTAGTTAATTTTCGTAAAAATAATGTACAATAATAAATATATCTGTATTTTCAAACCTTTTAACCTTGCCATAACTAAGGAGTATGCTTTAGAAAGTAACCGTTTTACGGCACTAAAGCGCAGCAAGTTCCTTAAATGCAGGAAAAAATCCTAATTCTGAATCCTCATGTGAGAAGTCAAAAATAAGATTGGCCATGTGACATTGTGATAGTGCTGGTCAATCCCATATTTTTGACAATACTTGTCACTAATAGAATTAATTAATTTATTTAATGATGAATATATAGAATGTTACTTTAAGGTCACTTCTATACGCTAAAGAGTGATATCGACAATTTGTTTGTAGTAATAAATATAATTTTAATAGGCAGGAAGTTTAGGAAGAAAACTTCAAGGATATCAATCAGCTTTGCATTCGGATATAGTTGAAACTTGTTCCGATTATTTGTTTGCTTCTCGTACAACCACGCGTTTCTCGTGTCTCTATAATAATAATAGTTCGTCGATAGAAGGTCGTATGTAGACGCATTGAGTGTATGTTGACCATGTGTGAACAATGTTATTGTTAAAGGCTTGCTGATAATGTCAATGTAAGAAAAATCTTCAAGAAGTTCCCTGGTAGTAAAACCTTCCATTCCAATCAGAACTAATCCATTTATTTCAATGCGTAATTTTTGGTTTTTTAACATTGTATAAAAAGATTAAGCTTATTGCACATTTCAAAGTGTAGATCTCTATGAAGAAGAACTGATAAACTCTATGGACACTCATAATATTAGTAATTCCTTGGCAATTGTTCTTGTGTAGGTTGTTCATTGCACAGAGACTTTTGCATCCCTATTTAATTTTAGTATGGTAACGATTTATTTCTTCAATTTCATCAGCATCTCTAGAAATCAGTTTCAACATTCTACATTTCTTGTCCCCCATACCCTACTTCTATTAAAATTGCCATAAACTGGCCTACAATGTCCACTGTAATGAGAAACTTGTCCAATAAGGTTGTTTATGTAACTTTATAAACTGGAGCAATTGCAGCATGAACTTAGTACTTACACCACCTGACTGCTAAGGACTTGGAGTTAAGACAGTGCTCTCAGCAGAGGCAAAACTGTTTCACCTGTCGTAGACTGATCAGTTTTGTCTTGTGTTAAAAGAGGTCTTTGAATAAGCGTCAGTTTTGTTGTTAGGTATGCTCTGTCATTGCTTGATAGTTTAAAGTAAGTATGGGGTAAAGTTTAAAACATTTGAGCACTTGTTTTAAGACTTTTGAAGACGTTATGGCAAAATTCTAATGTCATATGTTAACATTTTTACACCTGCCCAAATATTTTGTCATTGTGTGTACTTATCTGAGGCTATGTTTGATTAAAATAGAATCAGCTTTTACTCCGGCTGGGAACAGCCCTTTAGTTACTTCACTCTCATATTAGAGTATAGTATTCGTATCAGGTATATCATGATCTAGATTGTATTCATTTGGAATATGTAATGCAAATGCAGTTTTTGGAGTGTTTTGTATTTCGTGACGGATTGTTGGTCAGATTTTTGGTGTTTTTAGAGCTGTTTGTGAAGTTGAAGTCGTGATATGAATTCTGATAAATATTCTACAGTACTTACTTTCGAGTTTGTATATTTTAATTTGATCATCAACTTTTATTGCTTCAAAAACAGTATGTATATTTATTGGAGTATGTGCTATACCAATGCAGTTAAAAATGTTATTACTTAATTCACATTCTTTCTCATCGTTTATGCCAAAGTTTTCCCATAAATCTATCTTTTACCGAGTGGTATAGATGATGTAATTTTATTTATTTATATTCTTTCATCCATATCAGAATGCGATCGGCCATTTATTGAGAAATTGAATGAAAGATTTGGAACGATTCGTTCGCAAAGAGAAATGTACGTTTAGATATAGATCGATTACTTTTACAATTTTTATCGTTTTTGCGTCGATATAATTACAAATGTTGGTATTATGCAAGTTTAATTGAACTTTTGGATTAAAAATAAACGATCGTCAGTGATTACGGCGATCAATTATTTTACTTAGTGTAATTGAAACAGTTATTTCACTATTATTTTTATTACAAATGGACATTAATTTAGTTTGTTAGTCGTAAAATAATTAATGAAATAAATATTTTAACGAGATGTCCAATAAAAAGATTGAAACAAATTAAACGCTTTCGTTATAAATGGTACTATTATATTAAGAAATCATAGAATAATCAAGGATACCGTCTATCATAGATACTGGCGTAACTCTTAAAATAGTACCTAAACAACCAAATTCAAGTAAGTTAATATTTCAAGATATTTTCTCGGGGACCATACTAGAGTATCGTATAGATACAATACCAAGTAAAACGTTATATAGGTAAATTCACTTATATGACTGACTTTTATTTTATTTATTTATGTACACACGAAACACTAGAGAGAAGAATAAATAACTAGTGATAGAAGAACATAACGATATTTTTTATAAGTAACAATGCTACGCAGTTACATCACTAGTAGGTGGTAGCAGGAGGTGCTAGTTGTAGTCAGTGTAGTTTGTTTTGGTACCTACAGATTTAACAAAAACTTCACGAAACCATGACAAACTAATAGAAAAAATGCCATATATCTTAACAAAAGAATGTTTTCAAAAACTTATGCAACATGAAAGATGTCTTGTATGAAGGGCGAAGACCATATACGTACGAATTCCTTAAGAATTTCATAATGCTGAGTGATATGGGACATCAAGTAGATGCTACGCCTCATTTCTCGCGATTCAAGTTGTGTGATTCACTTTATTTTTAATCGGTGTTGAGTAAGTGTGGTGGCATCATAGGTGCCAAAGTTTGTGGCATATCCTTGAGGGTAATAATGCCAGAGAGAAGATTCTTTTGAAAATTTAAACTGCCTCAACTTATAAACTGAAATCTGTTTGAAAGGATTAGAACCGGTTGACTTCAAGCAATAGATATTATCGAAATGGTTCTAAACGTTTTTTTATTACAAAATAATGATTTAGACAACATGTTGATTCCTAAAGGAGCAAAAATAGCAGCAGAAAGAAGAGAAAGAGCTGGAAGTAGACGCAAAGACAATTAGACAAGATTGTAACTCTTCAAAAGGAGATGAAGATTTGGAAGAAAGACTTGAAAGCATCGAAATCTGTGATGCTACACTTTTTCTTATGATAAAGATGAATGCTACCATAAAATTGTTGTAATACTTCATAAAGTAATGTTCACAATCCGAGAAGAGGTTGTCGACCCAATGTCTACAAACAAGACCGTAACGAATTGCGCACTCAAGTCTATGAAATATGTACATAAATATATATGTATTTAAATGGGAAAATGTGTAAGCATATGAGGTAAACAATATAATAATATAGATGGCATACTATACAACACACAAAAACAAAACAAAATATTTAAAGGTATTCTTGCAAAAACTGTTTTAGGCAAGGCATATTTCAGGGTCTCCAAAAATACTGTTTATCATTTATTTCATTTAATTGCTCCATCAATTTATTGTGTTGATTGATCATCATTACTCAATATTCTTTTGTCATGGTGTGCGATGAAATGTCTTGCAACCTTGAAGTAGGATCTTTGAAAATCTGATTAATTTAAAATCCTTTTTGTTAAATTAATTCATTTGATTGTGAATTATATTGGTCTTGCTAGAGGATATTATTGAATGTTCGTACTTTATAACCACTTGACTTGTTTCAGCCATGTTTCAATTTATTCTTCAATAAAATTTTGATGTACAATGTATTAAATATTATGTCCTTTATTTAGGTTTTGTGTAGTGTAGTTTTAACAAGATTGCATAAACTTTTGTCACGGATTAACAAGCGGGGCGTGATGTCTTGCGGTTAAACCTACTTAGCTCCTTTGTCTACTGATTTGTGAGTACCTAAGTATAATTCAGTGTGTTACAAGGAAAACATTAGATTGTTTTTATCCTTAGTGACATCTGGGGCTTATGCAAGTATGTCACGTAATCTAAACATGTCACTTTTGCAAGACCCACATATCCTGCATTTTTTATCTATCTTATCAACGATTCTTCTTCCTTCTGAATTTCCCACTCACGCTCTTCCATTCTTTCCTGATCAAATGTTTCACATCAGTTTCACATTCCATATGATTATTTTCAGGATCTGTCAAGTTATCTTTCAAAGCATATTCTCTAAATGTTGCCCTTTCTCACGGAACATATTATCGTATATTACTACTACAAAATTATTTAAATAACCATATATTATTCTAAATAGATACTTAGCTATATACGATTTACTTTAGAGTTCAGAATAAAACTGCCACATTATGTGCAACAAGTACCCACGTTTGTGAATATAACGATAGGTTTTGTCACGAATTCCACCTATGTATTATATTATATAAGAATGTATAACTTCGCGTCGTGATCACTACTTTTAGTTGACTAGAGCCTTAAGGTATTTTCGTAATTCTAGTTCTGAGCATGATAATTCTCATACACGACTGGTATGAGGTGTTGAAATTTCCGCTAAGCTGTGAATGCGGTATTTACGTACTTTTATTTAGTGCTAAGGTATATTGAATGAGGCATTTATAGAACAACGTTGTAAAAGAGTTATCAGGCTCATCATCATCATTATGAAGTCTGACGTCCACTGCTGGACTTAGATCACCCTCAAGTGTCACCTATTCGACCGGTCCTGTAATCCAAGCGCCTGGTAGACTCTCAGGACATTTACCCAGGTCTTTGGACCACCTTTTCAGATTTTCTGATATTAAAATTATTAGTAATTACGATTTCTAAAATCGACACCTATAATTTTATATGCACCGATAACATCAAACCTTAGTACATTTTGCAAAAGCTATTAAGACCGGAAATTCGGAATCGATAGGAAATTCTTTAGTAAATCTGATATTGACTGGAAAATGCTATTGGAAGATAAACTCAAGAAATTACTCAAACTTTCATGCCTAGGGAAACTGTTTATAGAACAGATTTGTCAACTATCCAATTAAGAACTTTTTTTTTAAGTCTCGGAAATACTTTTAGTACCAACCAGAGGTACATATTATGGATCAATTAATTGTTTCGAAAGCTGCAAAGGACAAATTCGTCAAGGATAATGTGTGTTTATTATAACAATAAGTACTTTCAAGTCTTCCAACATATATTTACTTAAGAATATATTGAGATAAATATACAGTCGTTTTATAGTCGTTAATGCAAGGGTTTCTGACGGATGCGTGAGTGTGCAATATCGAATGTCATTCTGTCATTCAAATATGTCTTGTTTGCAGAGATTTCTTTGATGACTTTTATATATTTTTAATGAGTTCGCCGAAATAATATTGTGATTTGCGGTTCCATTAGCCATAATAACATAACAATGATAAGTCTCTTTCAGAGGATTCAAATTTTAGAATTAATATCCTTATGCTGGTTGCAAACCACGAGCTAAGCTAAGTTAGATGGTCAAACTGAGGTAAAAAAAAGGTTAAAAACTGTATTCAGATTTGTCATTCAAATGACAAATCTGAATACATTTTTTAAACTTTGGTACAGTAAATACGAAACTTTACCTCCTCTTTGCGAGCTAACCTAACCTAGCTTAGCTAAGCTTTTGATATTTAAACTGCTTGAAAAATAATAGTAATTTTATTCAAGTTATCAAAAAGTTTTCATTCGGCATTACCATATCTGCGAGTGATTCTAACGGCGATCACAATAATATCATTACAAAGAAAATGTTTTATTTAAAAGTCGTAGTATGTTTCTATTTCATTGAGATTACTGTTCCGCGTCTGCTTATCACGCGTGCTACAATCTTCACGTTTAATGGTAGTGCAAGGAAAACGATTCGGAGATAGAGATTTACTGGATATGATACAAGCGTAGTTACCGTCATGAATGAGTGTAGTTGTAATTAGTGGGTCTCGTAATTGGATAAGGTGTTTCGAGTTGAATGGGATTTATTGGTATTAGTAGTAATTTTGCAATACTTGTGCATTTACCTAACTTAAAATTTTCAAGCTTTTTTAATATAATTCCATGGATTACATAGCTTTTAAAAACTGGCCAAGTTTTTAAAAGCTCAAGTATTGCTTAAAATTTCTGACATAACAGAAATACATCATCTATGAAAATTTCAACTGTCTAGCTATCACGGTTCATGAGATACAGCCTGGTGACAGACGGACAGACATACAGACAGACGGACAGACAGACAGATGGACCTATGGATACTAGGATACTACCAGATGGATAATAGGGTCCCGTTTTTACCCTTTGGGTACGGAACCCTAAAAAGTTAGCAAGACTTAAAAAGCCATAAGGATGTGCAGAATGCACTACGTTACTATAAAGTTACATCATAATACCTAGAATCGTCAGTATGTCACGATTGCTCATTAAATTTTGAGGAAGTCACATGCAAATTGAATGTCCATGTTTTCAGCAATAGACAATAATCACAATCACTCAATTTTAAAATACCGAATACAAAACATGATAATCGCCGAAAACTTACCAGAAAAATATCAACCTTTTTTTCTAATCACTAATCACATATTCTACAAGCCTGTCACATCCAGCAACTCATCAACATTGACTAATCGTTGCTCCCCGGTTGGGCGCATCTCTCCGCTTTCCGCATCGCTCCAGCAAGGAATGCATTTTCACTGGCCACCGTATCTCGATATCACTCTTCCGTACTAAGATCTTAACGGTGGTTAATTCGTGTGGTTGTTACAGTATTCGTGGTAGGAAGTTACTGTAACCGCGAATGCGCGACAACAGTCTGGGATTAGAAGATTTTATGTGACGTTTTCTTTGAGTGCCCATGTTATTGGATGGCTTACTCTATACTTGAGAAAAATCGGACTAGTTTTTGAAAGGTAATGTGAAGAAATAAATAGTATGGTACAGTTTTTCTATCTCACATCGACGGCGGCGGCGGCGGGTTGGTCTTAGTCGTGTGAGTAGAGGTGCACATGCGCATTGCTTCCGTGTGCGTAAGCGACAGTGTCCGACCGAAAGTTAGGTTTTTCGGTGCAAAAAAACGTTTTTCGGTTTCGGTGGCAAACCTGCCGAAACTACGTCCAAAACCGATTCTGCATTCGGGAGTTCTCGCGCTCGATCGGTCATGTTCGGCACGTTAATTCCATCAAACCGAGTAAGTGACGAAGACATTTTGCTGCGTCCACGTGCCTAATCATGTCGTGACAGGCTTGTGTTTGCAGTTCGTTTTGTTTGTTGTGAGTTTTCGTGTGGTTTGTTTTGATAAAGATAAAAAAATAAAGACTGACCGATTATAATAACATTTTCTTTATTTTTCTTTCAAAATATGATTGTTGTAAGAAAGTTTCGGTTTCGGCTGAAATTTGGTTTCGGTTTCGGACGTAAAAACCAGTTTCGGTCGGACACTAGTAAGCGATACTGAGCGCTCTCGAGCTAACGCACACAGACACAATGTGCATGTGCATTTACACACACGACTAAAACCAACCACTCGTCGTGAGATAGAACAACTGTAGCATCCTAATTCTACAAATTATGTTTTTTTTTTGTTTTTTTTTCTCGCACATTTTGTAATAATGTTTATTAACATATATACAATTGAAAATTCTAAAAACAAAAACAAACCTCTATACAAATACAAAAGGGAGACGGAAAAGATCTCATTGTGCATCAAAAAAAATTCGTCCACATCGATGTCAACGGGAAACGTGCCCAGAACGCTGGCAGCATTGCCACGTTGGATGGCAATGCTGATTCTCTGGCCGAAGAAAAGGCCAGCCCTCTGGTCACGTGAAGAGTCGACGAGCTTTGTACTAATTTCTCGAAAAACTCGATGCGCACTCGGACCCCATGGACCTAATAAATTATGTAATCTTTACTTCCCACCCTTATTGGACTATAACAGTCAATTAAGACGAGCTGAAAGCTGGCCTATCTCGATATCACTCTTCCGTACCAAGATCTTAACGGTGGTTTACCGTGTGGTTGCGGGCTGTTATTCTATTCGTGGTAGGAAGTTACAATAACCGCGAATACGCGACCATCCGGGCTTTGATGATAATGTGAAGTTTCCTTCGAGAGCGTGTCATTGACATGGTTACACTATAGCATGAGACAAATAGCACTAGGTAGGTACCTACTCTTTGAAAGGAAATGTGTGAAAATAAAGAACGTGTTTGGCTTTAGCAATACGGATCTTTTGTCTAATGTAAAAGTAGTAAATGTAGAACAGTTATTCTTTATTGAATATCGAAAATTATCCCGAGGGCACATATTATTGGGATAAAAAGTATCCTATGTGCGGTTTCTGACTTTAATCTATCTCTGTGCCAAATTTCATCCAGATTCTTTCATTCGTTCGGTTTTGGCGTGAAGTAGTAACATACACACTCACGCCCTTGTAATATTAGTGTGGTCTTTTATATTTCTATGGTGTTCTTTTTAGTCGCAGCACTCATACATAACCGGTGTGCGTGTAAGACTAGATGTATGAACGCGAGTGAAGGAAAAGAAGTAGGTATGTAAGGATCGTAACTGGTGGCGTTTTGTAGTTTCTGGCTACCCCCATGGAAAAAGGCGTGAGTTTATGTACCTTCACAAAATATGCTACCTGTATATTGCAGTGTTGTTTGGATTAGCACGTTATTTGAATAAGCTCGAGTGAATGCTCTTAAAGTCGCCTTAAGCTGTGTGTGGTCTAGTTTTGTTAGGATTAGCAGGTGATTAATTTTATTTCTACAGCTCTACTCGTTAATTATGTATAGTGTCAGAATCAATTGAGCATTATATAAATGATATGTTTAAATTGAAAGATCATACTTTGCAATTACAAAAGATTTTTCTCAAAACGAAATAAAGCAAATGTTCTGTAGGTAGGTAATATTCACAACTCCAATTTTAATGAAAATGAAGCCTCGAATAGCCACAGCAATCACATTTAAATACACAATTCAAATCCAAAGAAAATTGTAACCAATTACAAACGTCCATTTCGAGCATCGCTATGGTCACCATAATGCTGTTTTAATTAAAACTAAACATGAACCGTCGCCTGCGCACAGTATTACGAAAGCCCCTTCGGGCACTCTCGGGTTACCTCGGCTCGAGTTACCGAAGCCTGGGAGGCTGAATTATTGCATACAATTTATAAAACGTGAAATCCCTGATGTGTTCACGTAGTAATGTTTAACTTGACACATCATTGCATGCAATTGCATTAAGGCTTAGATGCAAAGCTCATGCAATTAAATTGCTCATATTAAGTATTACAGTATGCGGATTGGAATAAGGTTGTGCTATAAATTTGGTGTAAGATGCAGAAATATAGAGTAAATATTTATCACCTCAGTCGGTTTGGTATTTGGTATCGAGGTGTTCGTGGTAAACGTAGTGTAGTGTAGGCATAAAATGGAATTGGTTGTTACGAAATTAAGCTACTTAATATAATTAATGTAAGAGCCGTGAGGTTGCCGTATATTGAATTCAAATACAAAATATTGTTGTTAAATTAATTTCGAAACATTCCTTCATTTCGCAGAAATAAAGATTTATGAAATGTCACTTAATTCAGTTGGTTCTTTATTAGTAATTCCGGATCGCCATATAGGTTTGTATTCTATTTAATTAAATTCCAATCATTAGTCATTCGACCAGTAATTAAATGTAGATACATCATTAAGCTAGGAATGTAATATTAAAAGATTTTATACCGAAAATCTTAATTAAAATAGAATAATCGATTTCATACAAAACAAATCGATTATAAAATTAGAAACAGGATGAATAAATCTTGATCAAATCAATTTAACATGTACAGATAAAAATAAATGTACCTACCTAATCCAAAGAGATTATTTTACCCATGTCAAATACCCGGAAGACTAAACAAGTATCTGACAGACAAAAAATAACCGGATCTCATTACAATTGTCGTTTCAATGTTGGTTTGTGGCAAAGACATAAAAACTGTGGAGCCTACCAAAATGTTTTGCAACGCGATTATGAACACTGCATATAAAGAATACACTCATTAACTGCAATTACAATGATTCCATAACTGTGTACGCTCGGTTTTATTGCTTCCTATGTGAACGTAGCCGAAAGCACAATACGAGGTCAAACACCCATGTATGTATGGTCAATAGAATGTCAAAATTTTCATGATTCTGTTCCGCCGGAAGCTAGGGCGGACGCACTAACCTTGCAACGTCGTCTTTGTTTATTTATTCCTAAACCAACACTTCTCTTTTCATAACAGTTGACAGATCTCGAACGCCTACTTCTGCGATACAAGGTCGCTTCGACCGGTTTGAAAAGTAGAGCTTTTATAAGATATCGTATTATGCAAAGATTTGGATTATATTATAGATTTGCTATTAATATTTTGTAGTGACGTGCGCTGTCAGTTAAACATGTGTTTATGTGCTAAGATCGCAACCCCATCATTATGAGTGTGAGTACGACTTTATTATCTTCTCTGCAATTATTTAGTCTGCCTGTAATTATATTTAATGTTCACATTCAAGTACTATTAAGTGTAATTACAGAAGGTATAAACTTTGATGATACTCTTAAGGTATAAAAAAAGTATCCGTGACTTTTACTTAGAAGGAACATTCTATTATTTGTTTTCAAGGCTTTGGTCAGCCGCCGAGTGTCATGTAATAAAAGACCTTGTCGTAGATGTCGTGATTAAGGCTCTGACACGTGTCACCTCACATCTACGCTCACATTTCAATCAGTTTCGATTAATTAGACGTCTTTAAAGTCGTACCTACCTGATCTGAGCAATCGTGTAGTCTGTCTCTTTAATTTAATTAGGGACGAATTACTTTCGTGATTACTGCATCAACTCACTGAGCTTTTATATGAAGACCTCCGGATTCCAGTTTTTTTTTTATGTAGATAACATGTTCTACTTCTTTCATGTCTGATGTAATCACTCCCAGATTTACCTATAATCATATAACAGAACTTTAATACCTTATTACATTGCAAAACCGCAAGTCTTAAAATTCAATTAACTCGAAACTAAATTAGATTTGTTTATATCATACAAATTCGTATGCAAGCGGTCGCCGCGACAATGTTACGTCGTGAGGCCGACTGCGGGCTGTCGTAAGGGCGTGCTCACTGAATATGAGAGTAGGTACCCGTACGTCCTACTTACTGAAATGTCAACATCTTTGTTAAGTGTCAATGAAATGTTAATCAATTTGTTTTCTGTTACAGGTAATTATAGCCATCGATTAATGAAGACAAATCATGAATTCATTGCGAGTTAAATCGAGGTCGCGGTAAGTCAACACTCATTAGTCGAAATGCATCTCGAATTCGATCGAGCGAGCATTAATATTTTATGTAATTAACTTAATTGTGTGGCGAAGAAGTAAACAAATTATCCGGAACGAAATATAAATTCCAACTTACACTTTCTTGCAAATGGTAATTTTATAGGTCCTATATAATTTAGTGATGTTAATCCAGTAATTTAAATGCGTATACCTGCATGTTGGTATGCGGAAGTCCAGTTGCTAATGACGTCTTGAACCTGCCGTGGACACGTGAAGGTCGAGGACTGGTTCCATCCCTAGCCTTTCACTATGTAGGCAGCGGATTGATGCAATTCTGCCAGATAAATAGGTCTGCTTTAGGATGTGTACAGCTGGACTGCTGTGCGTGCTTTAGTATTTTTCATTGACAGTAAAATTGATTTGGTGGTGGTTTGGATTTTGTCTTTGCAATTAAAAAAATAATCGGCCAAGTGCGAGTCGGACTCGCGCACGAAGGGTTGCGTACCATTATCGCAAAAATCGGCAAAAAAATCGCGTTTGTTGTATGAGCTCACTTAAATATTTATTTTATTCTGTTATTCGTATTTGTTGTTATAGCGGCAACAGAAATACATCATCTGAAGTGTCTAGCTATCACGGTTCATGTGACAGACAGACAGACCGTGGAGTCTTAGTAGACTCGAATACGCTTCTTCGTTTTTACCCTTTGGGGACGGAACCCTAAAAAACGGTAATACTTATTTTTTAAGTAACACTGGCATGAAATTCATATGGACAATTAGTACTACATGCTGTGCATTGGATAAGATGAAAAATGGCCTTTCGGTACAAACTCAGGGACCACTTTTCTTCTAAAGAATTGAGCACCAATAGTTTATAATGGCAGCAGAATTTCATGGGTGTACAAAGCAGCGGATTACGGAAAGTAGAATAAATCGATAACATAATTAACTACTATAAAAAAGTTATTTCCTTTTGGACTCCACGGCACTCTGTTAAATACGCTTTCCTACGACAGTAATGTTCAATTCCTTTGGTATTAGGTAAAGTACCAACACATAAGTAAACTTGATTCAAGCTGCAGGCATTTACATCAAGGTAAGGCAGTCTTAGTTAGTTCCTTGCATAATCAAACGACTGTTCCTACTTACCTAGCGTACCTACCTACCCACATGAATTTGTGTCAAAGTGTCAATAGTACTGTGTCAGACAGAATATTGTAATTTATCTTAAATGTTTATATGAGGCTTAAGTGATTGCCTAAGTCTTTAGTTTCCTACATAGGTAAAGACAAAGTGACTAACTGCCTATTAGGTAATCTAACCACTCTTAAAGTACCTAAAGCCCAAGGCCATTTGACCATGTCCTGTAGTTCTATTAATACCTTACTCCAAATGTCGAGCGATAGCAATCTGATATAATAAATAGATAATGTGGTCAGAAACTGATTTAATCGTTCGATGAATTGCACCATTTTGACATTTAAAACAATATTTCATTTACTAAAGGATTCATTCTTCCAGCGACTAAAAGATTATCTGTACTGAAGGATAACATAAAGGGCTTTCTAAACATGATATTTAACTCAAAACGACCAAATTTTTAAGAAGATTCGTTCAGGCAAATTATTATCAATCGGGTCACAAACATCTTTTTACTCAATGACTCTTTAGTTTTAGGAACTATCTTAGTACATGTCAAAACCATAAAAACACTGCGTATTTTGATCTTACTGATGGAAGAAAACGGGTTATTTAAGTAGTCCTTTGAGTCAGACATTGCCTTTCATCCTTGCAGCCACCGAAGAAACCTACAAACTGCTCCAGAGCTCAGTGTCAATAACTTCTGAACCATATTCTTGCGTTAAAAGTGAAGTAATTTTGCGGTCATGCATTTTCCCAGGCGGTTTGGTTTCCGCGTGGCAACCAGCCCTTACAAAGCGTGGCTCGTGGCTCGAGGTCGCCTAGTCCGCTCACTTGTGGCTAGCCCACTTTTAATCATACAGACGTATTAAACACGTCGTTTGGAAAATTCTCTGTAGATGTTGATACAGTCACGAGCATAAATATGTAACACATACTCAGTCACTACTGGAACTCAGGCTTCTCCTAGGAAGAGGAACAGAGCCGTAATCTACCACGCGGGCCCAGAGCGGTTTGTGGAACCCACATTTCTTTTTGGTTCTAGGAAGTTTTCAATTACCATTTTAAGCACGAGCATAATTATGGTATAATAATTACGTAAAATTTAAAAGGGATTATCTCCAAAAGTATAGATAGAAATTTTGTGCTGCTAGGAAACAGGGTATTTTCGAAACCAAAATATTCTGTAGTAGGCCTTTCCTCAAAGAAAACACTTCACTTCACACGAAAATCGTTTTTGAATTTTGCGTAAGTGTAATGCATTTATGCTGGTGACGTAAGGACCTATGTGTATCTAAGGACCAATAACAACATATTTATTAGTCCGTATTGGCACTAAGCAACAATGAGTACATAGGTACATGTGTAGAACTGGATTGCGTTAATTTCTTGCACGTGTATTTTATCGAATGTTTAATAAAGGAAAATCAAGCCATTACAAGATGCAAATGGTTAGTATTAGCTTGTCATAAACACGTGATTATAATTATGTATATTAAGTAATTATCTCAGGTAGACATGTCACCTGTTTGAATGTAACAAACTACATCGTATTGCCAGATAGATTTTCTTGTACTGCAACTTTTTATGCATCTAATTTAAACCAGGTAAGCAATTTCAATTTGCCATATTAAATTAGTTCTAATATCAATTCATTGCCCATATTACATTCATAGCCAATAAACGGATATTACTACAAATTGATTGATCTTGTCTTAATCATGTTCAGCTAAGCTACTAAATCTATTGTCAGGCATTGCAGTGAATGCCTAGGACTTAATGTACTAACTTAATAGGTCATGTTTCTCGTTTATCGTGACTGTAAAGGTCTCGGGTCTAAGGGCATTGTCCATGTTTGACATTTAGCCTTTAAAGCTGCCGTTTACTTAAATTCCAGGTATTTTTAATGTGATTTGTCTTGGTTTAAGGGCAGTCGATGGTACGTATTTCAATTTTTCTCGTACATCAGCTTGGAACTCCTAGGAGACCGAAAGTTGTGGGTTTTACATTGCTAAGGCTGGCAGGCTGATAGCACTTTTAATAGAAACTGCTCTACTACTAGAAAGGCTTGGTCGAATCTGTGTCGCAATGTCGAGTTGTACCTGTCTGCAAAGCCTAAAAGCCTAATTCTCTGTTTGCTTTGGCTTTAAGGGTGACTACTGACCTGCTGACAGGCTTCCTAAATAATCGCGGCTTTTACGCCACCCATAAATACAAGTTGACTGTGATAGACATTACAATATCGGATCTATGTGAACTTTAAACACATTTAATTTAACAGATTATCCAAAACTACAGGAAAATGACTTGCATAATAAACGACATACTATGACACTTCCGACAAACGGTAATTGTTAAATTTTATGTAAGTAGATGGTGCGTGTGCGCATGATATAACTCGATTACCTAATGTTCACCACAATACGTTATATTGTTAGAGATGTGATGGACGGCCGCAATCTTAGCTTTGTTATTATTTTCTGCACCTTGTTACGCTTGTTTGCGAGATTTTCTGTTCGGAAGATAAATGGGTAGAATCTTGTTAGAAGGAAGATATATCTTTTGTTAATGTAATCTCCGAATAAGGCAAGGGTGTGCATGTTTATGCCTCATGTAATAGATTCAAGCCTATATGGTAGTTTGGTCAAGTATCTATGGACGCTCGGTCGAGCTTATTACTACTGAGAAGTCCAAGCTGGAACTCAATAATTCATTGCCTGAAACGGGTATCGGACGCAGGATCTCAAACTCGCCAGTAGCGCTTGCTATACCGCTAGACCAATGAGACTGTGAAAGATTACAATAAAGATAAAAGGAGTCCTTTTAAAATTTTGAGAATGCATTTTAAGTGATTTGTGATTCTCATAGGTGATATTCAACAAAGACAAAAAATTAGGACCACAAGAAAAAGAAGTTAAAGTACAGTTAACAAAAAACTGATATAATATTTTGATCAACAAAGGTACCTAACTATTCACCTGTACCAAAAATATTACAAAAAACTTCCAACATGACATTGTTACATACGGTCATATGGAATTGAATGCACGACCTTGTCAAATAATCATACTAGCAGAAACGAGCTCATTTTGTTAATGACAGTCCGAACTAACAAGTGCAAAGTTTCGAAATATCTGCAACGCTAAATCATACATAATGACACTAGAACTTGGAACATTATTAACTGATCCAAGTGATGGAATGAAGGGTAGGATGTATTAAGGCTGTCACTAGTGGAAAAAGCATCCGAGGACTTCTGAAAGCCAATTTTTTAAACTTGTCACATATAAAAAAGACATTTCTGCTAAGAACAGTCAAGGGTCAAAAGTGTAGACTTACTCTCTCAAAACTCAAATGGTTAGTTTTTGTAGAAGAAGTTAAAGAAGTACGATCATTACCGCGTCAACACTGTGGAATAGATACGCCTTAAAATTTAATTTTAAAGTAACCAAAGAATATATCATCAATACAAACACCAATAAGCGTACGTGTTGCCTCGTTAGCTCTCATAAGTGAAATCAAGTTTAAAATGTTTGAATGTATCATTATAAAACGAAAGGGCCTAAAGATTAATCACAGAGATATTTCGATTATCGTACGATATTAATTGCAGTCAGAGAAATGGAAAGTAATATCGTTTTAATGTAGCGTTTATTAGTGTTACTTTCTTACTAGAAATTCCTTTCATTCTTACAAAAAGGTATGACATGGTTAATACAGATCACTTTTTTATCTTGTGAAATACTTGTTTTTACATAATATGTCCAGCAAAAGAATGCAATGAGCTAATTGCCAATATTTAAGAGTTTCAACTTAAACAAAATATGCATACAAATTATCAGGAAAAGTGTCTTGTTCATGGTTCTTCCTCATCTTTTCTTGTCTTTTTAGCAAAGTAATAGTGATCAGTCAATCTCAGGATTCGCTAGTAATTATTCATTTAAACAACGTCAAATAATGCAGGCTATTTTAATGTTTGTGGTTAATATATAGTACCTTCATTCCAAAACTTGACAGTTAAACTGCAGTGCACATCAAAAGCCCCATAATTCGTGCTTCCTCTCATAAAACAAATCAATAAACTTTCCACAACTGCAACCTACTGGCAAATGTAAGACAAAGTTCATGATCAGAAGTCACATACCGCGGCTAAATCATAAAGCACAAGGTTGCCTCAGACGGACCATCTGCTCGGGAGTTACAACATCGGTCGGGTTACCTCGATGACGTAGCCAACTTTCACCTTCTGCGAGACATTTGCCCAGCGGCATTGAACTTGGTGCTATATTGTATAATGTGCGAGTTATGACGTCTGGTCGATGTTGAATAGGTGGAAGCTATAAATAGAAACAGTTGAGCAGGTTGGAAATGGAGAAAAAGTTTTGGATGAAGTGTGATGAAAATTTTCTTCTACTTTTGCGTAAGTACACAAAACCATTTCGAGACAGGTGTACAACGTTACTCCTCTAACAATAAATGGGATGACAACAACACCTGCGTCCACGTACACTGTCGACGTAGCTGAATAGTGGTAAAAACACATTTAATTTGGCATTATCGTTACAACGACGAAGAATAAAGATGACAGAAAAGCATGATCATAAGAAGGACTAAAGGCACCAATTTTTTTTTTGTTTTTACTTCCGTAGCCTTCAAAAGGCGTCTGGAATATTGAGTAAAGATCAGGGAGTGTCAGATTTTTACCCCACTAAAACCAGCCTCGTGATCACCATCAGCACGTAGAAGGGACGGCATGCGACAAAGCCTCTCTCTCAAAAGACCACCCCGTTACCCCCTGTGTGCAACTAAAAAAGCGTGAGAGTAAAACAAGCGCCACCCACACAAACGCGCCTACACGGCAGCACGTGATCAACTGTGCCACCGTCATTCCTGGAGTCACTTGGTGGGCCAACAGAGTTCCAAACTGACCACCCATGACACCAGAGTCCCGCTTCCCATGATGCATGCGGAGTTTCGGCGGTTTGCCAGCAAAAGCCTCAAGCATCTCAACAGGAACGTCAAGTCTGCAATCGAAGTTGTAGATATGTAGAGGTTGAGACACAAGACTTTACCTACAAATATCTTATTCATTGGTCGTTCCCACCGCAATCAAACAAGTAGTCAAATAAAGTACATTAAAAACTTGAACGAATTTAATTTGGCAACTTGTAATCCCTTCAAAGGTATAGTTAATTCAAGTAAGCCAAAACTAGGCGATATAAAAACAAATCGTGAGTGTCCCAATGATGTCGGTACTTTGGTAGTTAAGGAATGTCGTACCGAATGCTGCCGTGTAAGTGGTGAAGTTTCTTTTTCGTGAGTATGTTAGTTTAAATATCATTAAAGGTTTGTTGCAGTTGTTTTTTTTTACTGGTCGAATAAAAATTTTGTACTGAGTGCGATGGTATGGCGTTATACTGCCTAGCGAGCATGGGCGTACCCAAGACATTTGTGACATGACATGATAAATTATGTCATATCTTACAATTTGTCTTAAATGCTAGCACGGGTCAAACATGTGACATATTTTAAAGGCGCAACATGCCTTTCTTGTTGCTGCCCGGCGAGCACGGCCTACTGTGACATGGCTTGAGTCACACATTTCATCGCAGTTTGGGCGACAACGCCATTTTGTCCTAAATAATAGCACCGGCGGCGTGAGAAAATTTCCTGACGTTTGTTTGGGACTCATCGGGTCTTAATTGCTAATACGGGCGCACCCATTTTGTCACAAATGTCACATTTTGACAGATGATTTAGAAAAATGTATCACTTTCGTTCGGAGGTGGTGATAAAATTTTATAGTTGGAAAAAATATATTTGCCTTCTAATTACGGCACCAAATGGCAATAAAATCATTTTGTGTGTATGGTGATCAATGCTTATTAATTAATTGAAATGTTACAGGATTATTAATGAATTTTATATTATTACTTTTTCATAATTGTAATTTTTTTTTATTGTTGTTCTTATTTTTATTTTGATTATTATTTTTTTATACCATAATCTTCTTACTTTCTACATTTTTAAATGTTTCTTAAATAAAAACCCCAAAAAACTTTTAAAATATAAAAATAGGGGCCCACCGGTATTGGTCCAAGCTATTATGTTTTTTAGTAATTATTTAAATTTTCACAATAATTATATCTTTCTTACAAACACTTAATATGTTATCAAACAAACAAAGAAAAATAAAGTGTGCATAAGTCTATGGTCGTGGGTCAAATATTAATTTATTCCCAACAAAATTAAAAAGTTGTTTAGCTGTATGAACGGCATACTTTTTTACGTATTATTTTATTTGGTCGTCTATTCAAATTATGTCGCACTATGAAGTCAACAACAAGAAAAGCAAGTCGCGCCTGTAAATTATGTCACATGGTTGTCCCGTGCTAGCATTTAAGACAAATTGTAAGACATGACTTATTTTATCATAACTTGTCATGACCGAGTCGAAAACCAAGCAAAGTAAAAAAAAAAAAAAACTTGTAATTCATGTTGGGATGCTGCTAACATGGGGGTAGCAAAGGGGGGGGCTAAATTTTGGTTATTTTTGGCCTAGGACATACCGTTTTCGAGATATCATTTTGTAAATATGCAAAATAAAATAAGATACGGAGGCCCATAATTCGGCAACAGTGCGTCGTAGGGCTATGCTTCTCAGAACATAAATGGTTTTTATGGCCAAGGTTAAACAGAAACTGCAATAAAATTGGAAAATTTCCGAAAAAGAAAAAAATAAACGTCAAGAAGTTATGCCACAAGTCAAGAAAATATCTCACGCCGCCGTGCTAGCATTTAAGACAAAATGAGTTTATCGCCCAAACTGTGATTAAAAGTGTGACTTAAGCGATGTCACAGTAGGCCATGCTCGCCGGGCTGCTGCACTGGTCTTCAAAACTTAGTAGCACACTTTTGAATTTGCAATTTCTTCTAAACTATTGAAGTCAGAGTTTTGAAATAAAAACTAAAGTATAGAAAATTTTATCAACTTTCTTAGAGTTACAGTTTATTACACATTAGTAACGTTTGACTTTAAAAAAGATGAAACCAAAAAATAACCATTTTTGACTTACTGTCAAAAACTCAAACAACATTTATAAATATGTTTTACGCCATTACAATAATAACTGGTATTGCTTTAATATATAAAATTTAATCATTATTTTTTTCCTTTTTATTTCAAAAATATCTCTTGTGTACTTTAAAAGTTATTGCTATATTAAAAATCTGGTACTAAGTTTTGAAGGCCAGTGTAGTATCGTGGTTGTGGACTTCAGACAGGCAGTCATACAAAATACTGGTGCTATATAATACAACTGCATCCGGTTAGTCTAGTAGCTAACACTAACATAGTTAACTACCTAATACTGTAAATGTGTATGGCACGAGAACGTGGGAATATATCTATACTAATATTATAAAGCTGAAGAGTTTGTTTGTTTGTTTGTTTGTTTGTTTGTTTGAACGCGCTAATCTCAGGAACTACTGGTTGGAATTGAAAAATTCTTTTTGTGTTCGATAGTCCATTTATCGAGGAAGGTTATAGGCTATATAACATCACGCTACGACCAATAGGAGCCGAGCATAAATGAAAAATATTGCAAAAACGGGCAAAGATATTCCTTTTTGAGAGCTTCCATTGCGTGCGCTGCGTAAACGGTTTAAGTTACGCAAATATCATGTATGATGGAAATGTTCCTCTTTAAAAGTTCTACAAAAAAGGATGCGACAGCATATGTCTATCTTTTAAGATTGACTAACAATAGCAACTTTTATGTTCTAAATTTTAATTAGATCGCCGCTGCCGGTAGAAACAAAAGTTGGTTACATTCGTATAGTAGTATTTTATTTCTTATTCAAATAAATAGTTCAACGAGTTGGTAGGTAGGTAGGGTAGGGTAGGGTAGGGTAGGGTAGGGTAGGGTAGGTTAGGGTAGGGTAGGGTAGGGTAGTGTAGGGTAGTGTAGGGTCGGGTAGGGTAGGGTAGTGTAGGGTAGGGTAGTGTAGGGTAGGGTAGTGTAGGGTAGAGTAGTGTAGGGTAGTGTAGGGTCGTGTCGGGTAGGGTAGGGTAGGGTAGGGTAGTGTAGGGTAAGGTAGGGTAGGGTAGGGTAGTGTAGGGTCGGGTACGGTAGGGTAGTGTAGGGTAGGGTAGGGTAGGGTAGAGTAGTGTAGGTTAGGGTAGGGTAGGGTAGTGTAGGGTAGTGTAGGGTAGGGTAGGGTAGGGTAGGGTAGTGTAGGGTAGGGTAGGTAGTGTAAGGTAGGGTAGGTAGGGTAGATAAATGTTTGGTCTTTTTATGGCAAAACAAAGTTTGCTGGGTCAGCTAGTTACTTATAATTATATTACCTGATACTATGAATACAATTCCAAAAACTGTGCAGTCAAATATTGTCACTATAGTCGTCACAATCTAAGAAGCCCGTTGACGTTTCCCATTTTTAACACCCGCCGGATAAAGAGGCGTGTTATAAGTTTTGAGTGTGTTGCTGTGTGTCTGTCCGTGGCATCATAGCGCCTAAACGGGTGAACCAACTTTGATTAATTTTTTGGCTTTTTATTTTTTGACATCTTTAGTGCGTAAAAGGAATGTAAATTTACCTTAAAAATATTATATTACTGGTGACATCACAGCTTAAGTTTTAAGTGGGTATAAGTTTAGCTATTTTACAAGCTTTTATTTAGCTTGCAATGTATGTATGTATGTAAGTGTGTTCGGGTCAAATCTTGCAATTGAATTTAAAGCAGTTATCCTCCACCGATTAAGATGAAGTTTTGCATACACGTTTAGTTTGGATGACAATGCATGGTTAGCTAAGTGACGTAATTCAAAATGCAATATGGCGGACGGCCCAAGATGGCGGACTAGTAAATTTGAATATTTTTTTAAGTAACATGCTTGCTCCACCTTGTCACATAAACCTTTTAAGGTTTTAGATAAGTGTTATGTTTGTATAATTAGTAGTGTAAATAAATGTGTTGAATAAACGAAAACAAACTCATCATAGGATATTTGGAAAAAGGCTCTGATGATGATGCAGCTGTGAAAATGATTCTATGCTAGGTTTTGTGTTCTCCAGCAACGCTTACAATACAAAGTATTAAGAATATCTGAAGAAGAACCTAAACGCTGAATAATTGTAAAAGTTTTGCAAAAAGTGATAACGATTTCGTTTCTCTTAAATTATTTTATTCACTTTTGTTTTCCAGGCAGAGAATTTTGAATGACCTATTATAATAATTTGACGGTTGAGATGTTTGCATTCATATAAATAAAATGCTAATTATTCGCTTATAAATTCTCACGGACCATAAACTTCGCACGCTACTGTTGCAAAAGACGTCTGTCAAAAATTTTTTTATGGCCTTTTTGTGTAAAATTAATGTTTGAATAAGTATATAAAACTTATGGATATTTTTTAAAAGTGTCTCATTGAATTTTGATATGAGTGTATTGCATATTTTATTTTATTTTCATGCTTGTTTTGGGAAAGAATTCAAATCATTTTTCAGTTTTATTAAACTCCATTGATTCCGTATTTTAAATTATATACCAAATCATAAAATAGTATACAATGATAAAGAATCTCTTTCTTGGGAAAGGGAACGGAAAGGGACTAAAGAGAAATAAAATGGAGTTTGAACAAGATGTTTCCGTACAACGTTGCTCGAATAAAACTGATTGGTTCCAATGAATCAAAGACGGTAGGCACAATTTAAATGCACAAAAAATACTGCATGAAAAACAGGAGGTCATTTAAAATTTTGGATGTTGCAACACTTCGCATTCTGTCTGAAATCTGAAGCAATACATAAGGTCTCAATTAACATAAATATACATAAAATACACGTATTGTAACATTAATCATTGCATGTAATCGGAGCACTATCCTTCAGAAAGACTTGCCAAATTACGTGACTTACAAAATTACAACAGTGGAACAATTTTTGTAATAGAACCTTCAATAAAATGCTCTACATATTTTAAATATATTATAACACTGCCAGTTTCACGCCGTTACAGTTTCAGTATACGTTTCATGTAATTTGACATGCACTTTTTACATGCGGATTTTTCTAGACTAGAATTGAAAGTAAACGCTAAGGTCAGAATACTAGATCAAAAGTATTAATAGCTTACCTTGACAAATATTAGAATATTGTTACTGTTAGACCTGTCAGAACGAATTTGAAATGTCATATTTCAAGATAGATTATTAGAGCTTGAATAAATGCTGCACCTAGTTGATTTAATAGCTTTGGTCGACAAAAAGTTGGTAGAACAAAAACATGACTTTACTTTTCTGACAATTTGCAAAAATAGAAGTTAAAATTTAATTGTGTCCATTTTCTAGATTAAGAACAGCGAGCAAACAGTTTAACGGAAACAAAAGTCGGGCTATTATCTAATGCTTAGCCGTTGGTGTGTTAAATTGAAAAGTAAATTACATTTTCATTCATTTAGCAACACTGTCAGGAGACAAACTTAGCAGTTCAGCACCTGTATTATACAACCGAACGCCTCTTAACGATCCATTGTCTTAGCAGAGCGGAAATTATATTTTAGTTCCGCTTCCAACACTACTGAATCTTACAACATCAATTAAGCCTCATCTTTGGCTCATTTTGGGTTCACTATTGTATGTAAAGCGTCGATAGGGTCGAGTCCATTCATTGCTATTCACCCGTCCAAGGTTTAGACGCATGGCCTCAGCTTCCTCCGTTATTCTTCAAGCGGACAGTACAATGCGTTTACGTGAACCATTGTTGGCGTCGTCTCTGCTGCGAACAATTGCAAGATCTATCTCAATGACATCTGACTTTAGCGATTCGTCTAGCATGTCGCCTGTAGGCCATACAACCGTGTGTTATACACAACAGACATTTTAGTGACCGCCTTGCGATCGGATCAAGTTAATCCCTTTGACTTTGTATTTATTCGCTTTCATGTTACGAAAGGGACTCTCAATAGTATGTAACCTTGTTTATTCGCTGTCCTTGTCTTCTTTCTCTTTGAGCCTTGAATACTGATCGTTTTCAATAATATCTATTCTATTTTCGTTGTCTGTGTTGAGATCTGTCTCAAATAAAACATTCATCATTGTACCCACAATTTTGACAGCACTTAGTCGCGGCAATTTAATGGTTTTAGATATAAATCGAACGGTTTGCCTTGAAACTGATCCATTAATTGCATCCGGCATACCAATTTAAGTAATATATCCTATAATATCGATCGTTGTAAATAATCCTAAAACAGTATCTTGTTCCGAATCTTACAAAGCTGTCATGTGTGCTTTGAATAATTCATTGTAACCTACATTTGGTATTTGTTTTACTTTTTTTTTGTTTCTCAAATATCACCGTTAAGGAATGTGCATTCTTGAAGTATTATAGCGGTAACAATACGTGAATGTATCTTAAGCCTTGGAGGCGATCTCCAAACATAGCTTCGTAGTGATTCGGAAGAGAATTTGCATTTGAAATGTCCTTGCCTAACTTTAGCTTCGTCATCCTTTTCGGTTTGTTTAAATTGGTCTTAGGAAATCTATTGGATTCGGTGTTTTTGACTAGATTATTCAGTAATTACTATTAATAAAATCTTGATCGCAAATTGGTTGTATCCGCTTTCTGGGATTTGTAACCTTCAGGTAATTGCCTATGCATAATTTTGTTTGGATTTCATTGTGGTTTAGTTAAATACCTAACTGTACAACAATGTTTTCCTGCTCTCAACTTGACAGCGCACCCAATTTCAATCCCGTTAGAGACTAAAAATGTTCTTTGTATTCTACCCACGAATTCGACCTTTTCAAACAATGACGTATGCCAAATGTGATGAAGGCAAATATGTCCTTTAACTGCGGTTAGATAAAGCTCACTGATAGCGGTTTACCGCCAACCCTTTGCCAAGCCAACTGTAGTGTATTTACAGATTGTGCCAGTGACTTATGATTTATAACTTTAAACTCATTAGTTGTCGACCGATGAATGTGTGATCTATGATTGCTTTAATGTAGCATGCGTAGATTAAGGGCATGTTGCTTCAAAACTTCATCAAGTCAAGTGTCTAGCCGTTACCCAACTTTGGTCGAGTCAACTTTCAGTCTTGTTTGACGCAAAGAAAATTGTGTTAGAAGCTTATTGACTAGTGATTCTTAAAGTTGAAATTAAAGGAGTGTGAGAGACTGTAGTTTGATAAAAGCCATGTATAAACGAGAGGACAAATATTCTGCGATACTTTTCTTGTCACTTTCAGCATATCATGCATTTGGACAATGAAATGTCTGCGAACATACGATGCCTTGTTTAAGACAAGACAAGCAGTGTTTCAGTGGTGTTAAATAAAGGAGACTAAAGTCTCGATGCATCGCATACGTCTTCAAGTTTTATAGGGCTTACCCCCTTAGGAGTAGAATGTCCAAAATCCAATAAATATATTTTTTTTACAATCAAGAGCGTAAATCTAGAACTTACAAACCTTAACTTGCAAACCCAGAAATTTCATAAAAACTTTCGACCCTCTTTTTAACCCTTTAGGGGTAGAATTTGCAAAAATCCTTACTTAGTGCTCACTTACGTCACTTGAGGAATCTTACTGCCAAATTTCATACTTCTAGGCCTAGCGGTTTTGCTGTGCGTCGATCGATCAGTCAGTCAGTCAGTTATTCTTTTATATAATAATAATATATATAGATTATCACGTACATAAACTTATCGGTCAATGTTAAATTGAGCAACCTGGCTTTATCAATGTTAAGGCAAACAATCCAATTAATAAAGATCGTCAAAAGTCAGCTTCTTTAATTTATGCCTCGCAACAGTATTACAATGAAGTTTAACTTCACAATTGTCGTCTTTAATGTACTCGTTCACTGATAAATGTTCTTGAACCGCCGTATGATTCCTTTCTTCTTCGATTTGAACATTATTGCGATATTCTTGAATTAATTTATTACTGAGTGACACGTTTTCATAATAATAAGGCCTGACGGTTATGGCTTTTGTACTGTTCGCTTATTTTTTTTTTTCGTAAACTTGTGAATTTATTTATGAGAATTTTTAACTTTTAAAGGTTGATAATGAGGTTAAGGGTCCTACTTTTTAAAGGTTTATTGTTTTATGACTGAATTATTCATGGAAGGACTTCTAGATTTATATGTCAATATATTTATATCGTCAAAGTTGCGAAATAAGTATACTGAATTGGGACTCACAGGACTGGAAAGTATTGCATAAAAAAAGGAAGGGCCTATTTGGTCAACTACCAGTAGTGACAGATTTTGGGCTAAAATGTTGATGGTTGTACATATTCTTAAATTGCGTTTTGTTTGTTTTTTCCTCACTAATAATATTTTTATTTTGTTCCAGGTAAATCCCTAACAATTGAACGCAGCGTGAATTAAACCATTACATCAATACGCTTAGTCTATTAAGTAAGTAAGAATTTGTTTCATGCGCCGCCGCCGGCGCAATTAATATGAAGCAATTAAACGGTCGTTAGGCAAATGACTACCTTGATCACCTAGAACTATGTACTGCACATTAAACATTCTGTATTGCATTAGATACATATATATACATAATATACATATATATACATTAGGCAGTTGAGACGTAAACTATACACATAATATTTGTGTATTAAGAATTCCAAAGAAAATTGGTACAACCTCCAGAACTTTTCTGCCCTTTGGCCATCCGTTCTACGAGCAATGTGCCCACTGCTACTAAGGTAGAAGTTACTAGAGAAGGTGAATAGAAATTTCGTCTAAGAAATGAAATATTTAGATGTAAGCAAAATTATTGCAAAGTATTTTTGCCATGCGGGTAGATCCAGGATAAGATTGAAACAAAAATGGAGAGGCCTATGTCCAAAATTGGGTGAAGTTGAGATGTGGATGATGACGATGAAGCAAAATCGAGTAAAACAACGAACTCAGGAATCAAACATACTCTTAATACCATAAAGAACACCGCTGCAGAAAACTGCACCAAACAGCAAAACGCAATAAAGCGCTGTGAACATCTCATGATTGAATCGTAATGGCATAACAATAGTTACAATCGATAAAAAGTGCAACAAGTCATCATTACATCAGCCCACCTAATAACTCGATTGCAGTAATCGTTCACTTTCACTCGATCGATGATTCGATGCATCAGCGCCGGCGCAACCAAAGGTCGACCGACCGAGACCATTTCTTTAAATATTCGACAGATGGTTTCGATATGTTGAGCAATTCGATCGATGGATGCCCATGTCAAGATGCTGGATAAAATGTTAACTGGTTTACCAACGTTGTTACATTAAGAATGCATTATCTCCTGAACAGTGTTTGAATATATGATTTACATTTCAAATTGTGGATGTGAACTTTTAATCTTGTTAACAATTTTGTTGATACTGACAATGGTTTATAACATGGTATGGCTCAAAATTAAATTCAAAATCTAAATTCAAATGACGATCGTCAAAAATGTAGGGTTGGTGTAAACAACTAATATAAAAACCTCTAACATTAAACCATATTCCACAACACAAGAAAACGAAACAAACAAACAAACGAAAGCGAAATTAATAGAAGCAAGAACACAATCAATCTGCGAGTCAGTCATAGAAAATAGAAAGCTGTATCGAGCCGAAGAGGTCGCTAAAGCGCACGACCTCAGCGCGAGTGCAACCTCGACCTTGTCGGCCATTAGAGTTGCGACATCGGATACTGTAAGTGCAACCCTATTACCTAATGTCGCTGGAATCGATTACGTGGAATCTTCGACCTGAGATTTCAGTACAAGGTTGCGGTGTTTATAGGTTTTCTAGGTAATAAGTTCGATGGTCTAGGTATGAGCTTTACGGCACCGTTGACTCAGTTCTGGATATTGTAGAATTGTGAATAAGGAACTTAAAATTTTGCACATCATGATGTAATAAAATAAAATAGTTGTTTTGATTTTAGTTAAGGTCTATAAAACTAAAAGTAATATGTAATATAAGGCGGAATATATGATATTGAAACATTTTTAAATTAAGAATAAGTTGGCAATCAAATATCAACCAATTATGCTGTACAATAAAGTTTATACTATCTAACATCTAATTTGAATCATCGTTTTCACTCTAAATCATATATTAGAAATACAGATAGGATTAATTAGAAACATTGTTGGTACAAATTGCTTTCGATCCACTAACAATGTAAAATTCCATAAAGAATCGTTAGTCACTTTGACACAAAGTGTCGTAAGTTGACCTTGCTTGTAAAACTCGCTATAAATAGTAAACGAGACCTCAGTGATTGATGGATTGATATATCAATTTATATATAAAATTCCAATGCTTTTGCAATATAGAACAATGTGTTGATAACTAGTCTCTTGGTTAAGAACGGCCTCTAATCTTGGACAATCATTTGACCAGTCAATATCGATTAAATGCCATCAGATACGTTTAGTCGATTACTCGGTTGGTAGCTGACACAGATACAATAAATTATACTTCAGTAATCGGAGTGCTTAAGTTTTGATTAATTTTCAAAATAGTCGGTTTCCTGCTTAAGTTTGATGCCTATCTTGGAACAGGTTATGATATAAGACCAGGTAACTGAAGTTGCAACATGGACTCCATTAAATCCGGTTGTTATTACAAAATATTCATCAAACGTTCGATAGACTTCAAAATCTGTATCAAGAATTAAAGCTTCATGCATGCTATTACCATCACTGTTCGTATCAGTTTTAAGTGCATATTCCTATGAATAAATTTTCAAAGGTTTATTTGGAGCGCAGTCAAACGTTCTCAAAATAAGTGTTACACTATCTGATAGATTAGAATCGATTATTTTTTCGTCTTCTTCTTTTGTTAGTTCGCTTCACTAAAACAATATGGGCTCAATATCATCATAAGTAGTTACTCCACCATGTGTGTTGTTGAAATCTGAAAGTACTTTAAAGTTGCAGTGCATGTGTGTAAGGCTGTGTTCATACAATAATGAAAATCTCAGATGGGGAATCTGACATGCAATATTGATTTTTAATACAAGAGTACTATATCTTGCTTGATATCTACTTAACGAAATAAAAGTACTGAAAATCTTTAATCATCATCATCATCATCATCATTTCAGCCGAAAGACGTCCACTGCTGGACATAGGCCTCCCCCAGGCGTCGCCACATTGACCGATCCCGTGCGTCTCGCATCCAGCGCCTTCCCGCAACCCTAACCAGGTCATCGGTCCACCTAGTGGGAGGCCTTCCAACGTGTCGTCTTCCAGTTCGCGCATATCATCTTTGCTTGACCAAACGTTTTATCCTACTTTATCTTCATCAACCACAGTCGATCGATAAAAGCAAAAGTAATCACTTTTTGCCTCTATCTTAATCTTCCCTTTAGACAATCATGTCTTTACATCTCCCAAGCTTCATAACTTAATGCAATGTCGCAACATGTTGACCGCGAAACATTTATTAAAGTCCGTCGACCCAATCGATGTTTATGATCGATTATATTCGAGTCTGACGAATCGATTCCTCGTGTCACTAGTTAACGATTATTTGATTGGCTCGTTCATTATGATGTTTGTTTTTGTCCATCATTTGTACACATTCACGAATAAGGTCCTTTGCTTGGGTTATTGATGATGTGGTATAAAGTTCATGATTTTAATGGGTTGTTGTGGTCGCGTATTATATTGTTGAGGCGAGTGGGAACCTGGTTACATAATTCTTGTTAAGAAGCAAGTATAATGACGTCTGGTTTGCAGCCAATTTCTAAGATTCCAAGCTCATTTCAGATTTGCACGGCAACAAAAAACAAAACATACAAACCACAATCATATCCTTATCGATGTATCCTTGCATTACTACAGCGATGCATGCACCATCTCATTTCAAAAGCGACCTAAACAAGTCGATTGCATCTGTGCATCCATACGCAACACGCATCAGCGGAGATGCATCAAAATGATCCGTCGATCATCCGGCCATGGTTCGTTGTCCTCAATAAAATGCATTTGCGGTTGCATCAACCGCGTCAGGCAATCAGATGACCGTGTGTACTGACCCTTATCGCGTGGTGCAAGCAGATAAAAGAAGCGACCAAAATTATTACGGAAGAGTGATCTTGATTTCCTATCTTTTTTGATTGTTACATAAGTTGTTGAATTATTGTTTCATGTACTTGTTAGATGATGATTTGGTACTGTCAATATGCAGGTGCATTAATGATTTTGTATCTGACCCGTTTTTTGAAGATCCATAAATAAATTGATGCATAGATCTGGCAGTTGATTTATTTTGATGGCTTACCAAATGTTGGTAATTTTATCCGCTGGAGATTTATCTACTTGTTTTTTGTAACTTTCCTGTTATCATGATAAGTTCAGTTCCCATCACTCTTTGTCACCTCAGCAGACTCTATCAAAAACATAACCGTTCTCCGTATTCACGGACGCCCACGCAATTTCCACATCGCTTTCCTTGTCTCACAAGATATGAGGCAACCCTTAAGTACTCCATAAAGAATAATGGCGTAAGTAAATCATAAATATACCAACTAATGTGTTTCGTGGGAAGTGAGGTGTGAGAACTATACCTAAACGTAACGCGTAGTTCCTAATGGTCTACTGTAAGTTTGTATTCCAAAAGTTGCATGTACGACATTGTCATTTGTTTTTCCTTTTCATTTATTTGTTTACGCGTGACTGTTTCCATGTTCCTATGTTTGTTTGACAAATTAGTTATGGGTACGGATACGGGTTAACGGAAGCGTGAGAATTAGATGTGTAAATAAAGATCTATTTACGGGCTGTGTTACTGTGGTGAACCATGTTTGATCTGCTCTTGGTGGAGTTGCTGATTGCAGTAGACTTGCTATTATTTACTTTGTAGCAGGAAGCTGTAAGTTTTAGGGTTATTTGCAGTGATATACACGGAAATAAGATGCAAGCTTAAGATTCTATGACGAAATCTTCCGTCAATTAGGACTACGATGGTAATTCCTGTCCTATGTGGTATTAGTCTGATACTCATATGCCAAATACATTATGTTACTTCCTGAAGTGTCTTATAAAGCTTCACCCAACACCAGCCCAACGTAATAGGAAAATGAAACCCTACGAATACTTTAAATTATTCGTCCTGATAAGATGATATAAAGCGTGGAACCAACAGTATAGATTAGAACTATGAATCTTAATTACTTTAGCCGTAAGCCTCGGTTTCTTTTTAGTTAATCTGTGTACTTGCATCAGAATTAATTACTGGCTCATGATACTTTGAGCAATATCCGTCAAGTCGGTTCAAAGAAGGGAGGCGTGCCATACACCGGGGTTACGAAGAACGTTGCAAGAAATGTGTGGAGTGCATAGTATGAATAATATTATCAAATACAGTTAACGAAACGTCAAAAGTCATAACTTCGAAAAGGCATAAAATGCTGTGTTTACACACACGACTCAATAATATTGGCAATAAGGTCCCGGAAAATAGGAGCCACCCCGAGACCCGGAGTCGGGGTAGACTGCCCTCTTTTTTAAGATGTTTTCTTTTCTTCATCTAAGTAAGATTAAGAATTATATCCTCACTGAGTTTTGTGTCACAAAGGTCTTATGAAAATGTCTGGTCTGACAGTCATAAAAAGAAAATATTGGCATATATCTTTGATGACACGCTTTACTTTTATGTAAATGCTACTATGCACCGGCCTTAGCAGTACTGTAGGTAACATTATGCAAATAGAAAAGCGAAGGTGTAAAATAAAATATAGAACAAACAATTTACGGTACATACCAATTTGTAGCCCTAGGGCTGCCTTTAATTTGATACTATGTAACATTCATATCAACCGCCTCTCATTTCGCATTCTTTCTTACGACATGGCAATGCCAATCATGCGTAAAGTTTGCCAACTCTAGTATCCGCTGTTATTCGCATTTGCATTTCATTAAATTAATTACTTTAATGAAGTAAAGCAAAGCAAAAAGGCAAAACACTCATAATTGATTTTTAAATAGTAGTTGTGGTATGAAATTGAACTGGGGAAATTTTAATTCTGCTATAATTCCATCGATAATTTTTACGTGCGATATTATTCTGAAATAATAATTATTGCGCTCTAAATCTATTTTGTACGCTTTCAATATTACAATATGAATATGATACTGCAGCAATTTCAATCAGCACCTAGCGGGCGGTATGTACCAAGAAATATGAGTTGCTAAAGTTTCAATGAAAATTAATATCAAGTGACTTTTGCAATTGAACTGCCGCAGTTAAAAACTGTTATTATATTGTGCAATAATTATTATTCCTTTCGTCAATGAGGTAATTGTAGGCTTAGAAAGCGACTGTGGCCATGCATTTCCACCTCCGGGGTTTAACGAAGGTGAAAACTTGCAATATGGCGGCTTTAATTCACCTAGTCCCCGCAGGGTGGCGCTGTACAAGGTCGTACTCGACTCGATTACCGATTAATCGGACGCGTACGTCAACAACTTAACACTTGGCTTACGAAATCGATAATCGATTTCGGAAAATACCTGAGAATTAATAGTTGAATTCGATTGTTTCCGCCATCTTGTTCCCGTCGAATTTTGTAATATAGTTAAATTTTATAGTTTATGAGGCTTATGAACTGTTCTGGATCCTGTAGTGTTAATTAAGCTGATTATTAAAAGCGGCCGAATAAAAAAAAATGGTTTTAATTAGACGTTCCTGGTTAATCATGTTCAACTTAGTTAGGTAGGTATTTAAACCTAGTGATGTGCCTTAACAGGCGTTGCACAGAGGTAGTTCTAAAGAGTAATTTTAAGAAGTCTTTTTCCATGTAATACTGATGATCAACGGAGTGGTTTTAATAAAAAACCATCGCTCCCCGTACTTCAAACTATGGTACAAATTCTGGGCGCCTTTTGAAGGTACCCCCCTGAAAACAAAAAAATGGTATATAGAATAAATACTTAAGACAGAGTTAAAATAATATAATCAAAATTATTATTATTAACATGCAACACCCACAAAAACTCCCTTCAGCATTGCACCACATCCTAGGTCAACTTTTTACCATCAAATTCAACCTCACGTCTGCATAATAGTCCATAAGTTTAATCTAGACGATTTTATTGTATGAAATCGAGATCAGTAGCGCAAATGACCCAGATTTTGTTGCAGCGGTTATGAAAACGTGCTCGCGGTCGCACGAGTCGCGCGACTGAGTCGTGATGTCTGCGCCGGAGTCGATTGTCTCTGCATTGTCTATGGAATGGTGTAAAGATAAATATTGAGTCGCTTGTGGTTTATTGTTTGGTTGTGTAAATGTCGGTAATGGGTTTTATTGGTCTAGTTTTAGAATTGCGAATTCAAGGATTTATAGTAGAATCAAATAGGATGTGGTAGATTCTTGATCTTTGAGGTTTGGTTGGTTAAATTTTCGTGGAAAACGCAGATTATTTGGAAAAACTGCAGGTATTAGGAAAAACAGAAGTTCATTTTGATCTCAAAACTTAGGACATTGAACCGTCGTCATCCGCCAAGTTTTCATTCATCCATGTCTAGTGAGAACTCCACGCTCTTGTGGCTTTAAATTTGCTTTAAGTTCCTACATATTTATTTTATCTATGATTATTTTAACACTTTTCTACTCCGCCAGACCAAAAATGTTAATGGTTCCCTCCTCTAGCGTCCCGTTCGCTTTATTATTGTCAGTTCCGAGCTACCTACGTTCGTTTTATTCACGAATCACCTCTCATTCTCAGCTCTATTTACCCAGTAACTAATGATTACGTCGGAAGTGCGTGAATCTCGCAGGCGCATCGTCACGCCCGCCGCGTTAACGCGCATGCGCAACATTACGCAACACGCCACTGAAATTAGGGACTTATTATAGCAGCTCATTTATTTTGTAACGCTGTAAGATATAATTATTTAGGTAATACATAGCTATGTAGGTAATTTATTTAGGTAATACTTGGCAATGTAATAATGTTTGTGGTATGTTGTTAATGTGTGTTAGGCATTGTCTAGACGATTATGGATACCTGTTGGTGTGATTTATGCCTACATAGACCTTATTGGTGATGTTCTTCAAAAAGGCCAGGTGCACAGTACTCATAACCGGTGCGTGTATGACTGGATGTATGAACGTAAGTGAAGAAAAGGAGGCGGGTTAGGATCGTAGCAGGATCGTAGTTTCTCTTTTTCCCATAGGGGTACCCATGGGAAAAAGACGTGAATTTAAGTATGTATGTAATTATTTAGGTAATGTTTGTTCTGTGGTATGGATACATATTTGGTGTGTTTGTATATTTGGTGTCATCAACTCAGAATGAAGTGAAAAGAGGCTTTAGTAAAAGAGGTATTCTATCAACGATAATTGCTGTCGAAAATTTTATAAGGGAGCACGTCACATTGTGGTATGTCTGTATTTTGGACTTCTTAACAAACAGTATTCCTGATAGAACGAAATTTTATTTAAAGAACTACTTACTGACTTCTTACATCAAATTAGTGGGTGGGTGGGTAGTGAGGATCTGAACCAGAAAAAAACTCATTAATCTCAGACCTCTTTAGTTGCCATTACCTCACAAAAGTACCGACGCATAAAAATAATTACCTATGCAGACTTACAAAGACTATTAGTAACTCGACACCACTTAGTTACGACAGTCTTAACTTCTAATATAATATAACAAGCAAAAGTAAATTAGGTTAGAATTTTATTGCTCAACTCAACGCAACGTACCAAGCTATACGCAGAGCAATACTGTAACAGGTATAAAAAATACTCGGTAAAAAACTAGGTATGAAAAAGTGGTAATTTCAAGCTTTCGCCAACACACGGTCAATGCCAGAGATTGTCAATCTAGTTTCGCAACTTCCACTGCGTAAAGTAATGTCTTTCAAAGCCAAAGAATGCTATCTTTCTAAGTCTCGGTTTCTTGATTAATCGGATTACTATTCGATGTTCGTAAGCATGTAATACGATTTCTATTGTTTACGTAAACCGTTAAAATGTAATGTGGCTTTTATAGTGCAGTGAAGGCAGATAGATTAATTATTTTCTATTCGCAATTAAACTGCTGATTTCATTCCTGACTTAATTACGACTTAACTCATTATAAAGTTTACGAGTATTTATATTAGGTTCCTGTTACTTAGAAATTATCTGCAACGTTACAACTTGATTCTTGATTGTCGATAGCTTTAAAAGTGATTCCTTTCGCTTTCGATTCGATTTTTTATTATAAATTTAGTAATACTTAATTGTTTTCTCGTGCTTATCAAAGCTTTCTACAAAATGAAGTTTTTTTATTTTTTTTATTATCCATAGGCTCGCGTTTGACCACTACCTCGCCTGAATGGTTGAAAAAGGAGTCGCAGACCTCCTCCTTTTTTTGTAGCCTGTTTAAAACTACTTTGGTATTGTTTTAAACAGGCTACAAAAAAGGAGGCATTTTGGTGCACTAAAAAAAAGTACGTGTTTACACAATATTTTTTGAATTCCAATTTGGAACATTACGTTGTGAGTGTAGATAAAGTAT
Source organism: Orthosia gothica (assembly GCA_949775005.1). Taxonomy (NCBI): domain Eukaryota; kingdom Metazoa; phylum Arthropoda; class Insecta; order Lepidoptera; family Noctuidae; genus Orthosia; species Orthosia gothica. Next base: position 12,573,328 of record OX459057.1, read on the forward strand.
ATCGTATTCTATTTGATACTTTTATAAGACTGAGTAAAATATCAATAATCTAGATAAGAGACATAACGGAATTAACTATCTCAAATTCTACTCTATCTTTGATCCTATTGTTACCTTTTGCATAATAAGTAATAACACTTTAGCTAAAAGCGTGCAGGATAAACGTAACACTACTGTTCTCGAATGTATTCTGGTAGCGTACAGTCGCGACCACTTTCACTGGCCATTGTTGATTAATTCCCGAACTGTGCGGCGAATGTGGGTTGAATCTATTGTTAAGTAGAGCGGAATTGTTGGTAATATTGTACGGTATTGGTAGATTGGTCCGTTTTTTAGATTAGCCCTTTTGTTTTTAAATTAAGTCAACACGCTATTTGGTGTAATGGGACTATCGTACACGTCCTTTATAAAAGATTATTGAATAAAATATTTGGAGTTTTGTCTGAAACCGTTTGTTTTCTTGTAATCTCCTGACGTTCGATCCGTGATAAGGCAATAATTCTTATTTACACTAGTCCAAAACATCGCGGTATATTTACCTTAAAATACTTCGGATAATATTCCACGCACTTATACATACATACATACATAAACTCACGCCTTTTTCCCATGGGGGTAGGCAGAAACTACAGAACGCCACCTGCTACGATCCTTACATACTTCTTTTGCTTCACACACTATCATACATCTAGTCATACACACACGCCGGTTATGGGTACTGCGCACTTGTCCTTTCTGAAGAACATCACCTATAAGGTCTGTATAGGTTGGACGAGCACGCACGCACTTATGGACCTCCCTAATGTATGCAATTTTTAATTTCGCACCTCTATCGAACATCACATTACACACCAGTGTTAAAAACGACAACGAAATCGACAATGAAAATAATTAAATTACTGATAACTACAGGTGAACGTATCATCGAAACACAGTAAAGTAGTATTATATCGATTAAAAAGTTTCTAATTGATATAATAATTGTTTTTTTTTGTGTGAATGGAATGGTTATGCTTAACAAAATTTCAGAAAAAGAGCCTTTATTGGTTTTAACCGTTACGTAAGTGAAGAGATTTGGATTGTGTTACTTTTTTAAAGCAGGTGTATTTCTGTGTATTCTTCCTTTGTTAAACTGGTATCTCTCATATCTTGAGGCGATACAATTAACTAAAATTATATGAAACGGAAACAATGACGTATTGTGTCTCTCCTTTATCATTTTTATAGTCAAACTGAAAGTTTGTATCCTTATTTGAATCATTAAAGTACATTTTACAGACGCTTGCATATATAATACTAACTGTGCCCCACAACTTTGTCTGCGTAGCATTATTACTTTTAATAGCCTATTTTTTTTATCGTGCTATAATATTTGAGGTGTGTGGGCCGCCTTATATGATAAATTATTAGTTCACCATACAAAATTCTAACCTCCTGTCCACTCCTATAGATGAAACCTACCCTATACCCTTCCCAAGGTATCAAACTATCTCCATACCAAATTTCATCTAAATCGGTTTACCAGTTTAAGCGTGAAAAGGTAACAGACAGACAGACACACAGACAGACAGAGTTACTAATTTCTCATTTATAATATTATAGTATGGATATTACATAGAAATACAGATGTCTTATAAATAACGTTTACCTATATCTCTTTATTGTTCCTTTTAATTGAAGAACAATAATATTCTGGAGTTAAAATAAATTGTAAAAGATTTCTCTTCCTTGCATAATGCGGACCACAGTGGTTGAACGCTTAAGATAATTGGCATTAGTGCATATCCATTTAAAACTACGGGTACAATCATTCTTATTTTCTAATCAATAAGGTTGATAATCGATTGTCATCAACGCATGTTACAGTTTCTTATGCAAGGATTCAAATGATCTCAAATCACGTACATAAACATAGCAAGATCATTCCGTCTGTCCTTCCGTTTGTCGCTTTCTCTATACGTGCACGTAATGGTAATACTTTTGTAATCGTAATAAATACGTTTATGTGGTGGCGTAATGTGGGACAGCCCTAAAGGCAGGGACAAATGATAGGTAATTTGAGCGGAAAATGCAAAAGAATTTCAAGCGGTCTGCCGCTGATTGTGGCGACCGATATAATGTATTTTTCGGAACATTTTCGCTTTCTACGATGCGTATAGTTATTTCTAATTTAGAAAAAAAAACTAATAAAGATTTTTGTAAAGTAGGTAAATAAGGTATTCACAAGTTCTTAACTTCAAAATCTGAAGCTTAAGAATCTCTATTCTATCTCTAGTCTATCTTTTTCAGTATTATTATTTAACTCATATCTTTTTTTTCTCTGAAAAAATGTCGAAGAAAACGGAATGATGATAACCGTAATAACTTACGATTTTACCTATCTTAACATGGAACAACCCTAAAAGTACAGTCCAGCGCATAAGTGTGTCAATGTTTTAATTAAATTGCGCTAAGATTAGTAGAGCAATTAAGATCGCTAAGCAAGTTTTACCAGTAGTTGCTCTTAATATGTTTATTTTTAAACATTTAAGTAAATAGTTTGTTAGTTAATGTAGGTCTACTTAATGTATTATTGACGTAACTGTACATGCTCAGTTGCGTATCTTTTTGATACATTGAATGTTCACACTGGGCGGTATGGCATGATGCATACAAATTTTTAGGCCGATGTAATTTTTAATTGGTTAGATAATGTGAGTTTATATTTACGTAGGTACTTATCAAGATATTCATTTGACAAATTGTAGGTACATATATTATAATTTGTCAGCACTTTTCATCTTTAGAAGACTGAATTAAAGGGAAATATTCTCTCTAGAAAATAACATAAAATAGAGCAATATAGAAAAATGGAAATTCTCTATTGTTTGTTATTTGACGCAAACAAATTCGTCTTGCTCTGACTGTTCAATACTAACAATTAAGTAGTTTACCTAAACACTTCCTTTCTTACCACGCAACATCCCTCAGAGGCGTTTCCATGTCTGTCTGTTCGTTACATCTTAAGAGTAAAAGTATTTCCCAGCGTAATTACTAGTTGTACAACAGTGAGGGAGAATCGTGCATATTTACATGAACATAAATTGGCATCAATCGGTCGACAGTGCCGTTAATCGGCCGACAGTGCCGCAAATCGGCCAACTACCGCAGATCGGCTGTACATCGGTCTAGCAATTTTCCGATCAGGAAACGATTTCTGTTACAGTTTTGTTACGTAACACTTTTGTTTATTAAGTCATTTTATACTGTCGAAGTGTGGAGCAATGCTGTACTTTACTATAAGTATGGAATGTTTATTAAATTGTTAGTAGTATTACGGTTGTGCGGTAACCGATGATAATTTGTATGAGGAAGGCGTATTGTCTCTTACGTAGTGTTATTTAAAAGGATTAATAATCGTCACGCTTGTTGTAAATAGTTTACATTACTTACACGTTATCATTGCGAAGTGTCGTCATATTTCTGACTACAGATAATGAAAATTATTATAGATATTTAATCTTTGCACAACTAGGCCAAATAAAGTTTCATTTCAATACGAAAGTTTTGCTGAAATCCGTTCTTAGTAACCCAATCATAAGAAAATATTGTTTCGTATAGAAAAACCCGAAGAATATTTCGTAACCGCAATCCGTGGACACAATAAAAATAATGATTGAAGGTTAATCCTAAAGAAATCTGCGAAATATTGCGATATGAAATCTGAGAATTGGAATCTGAGCCTACGCATAAAATAATCACAATGAGTGAATAATGACGATTATTTGGTGGCAGCTTTATTGATTAGCCAAATCCAATGTTACCCAATAGCAATTGACTGTTAAGTACTTGCTAAATAAATGAATACAAATTCTTGAAAAATGTTTTCGGGGCATTACAATAAAAGCACTACACATATTCCTAAAACACTTTTGTTTAGATCTGTAATAAAATAAGACTGTGCGTTTGATTCTTTTGAGTATATAATTAACAGGTTTACTGTCCACATAGCAAAAACAATATTTAAAACAAGCACAAATGTCATATGTCCTTCATGAGACTGTGAATCTCTTAAAGCTATGCATGCATGTTTAAATTAATTGGTTTTTAATCAAAAGTTTCCGAAATATAAATATTGCTTGGTTTTGTAATTATTTTATTTGAATTATATTTCAGTGAATTAAGCTCATATTAATCGATGTTGGTTTAAGCTGTATTTCTATGGTAAAATTAACACATTTAAAGCCCTTACGCATTCATACATAAATATGCACTATGTTCTATCTACTCTTAAGTAAATTCCACTATATTAAATCCAGTAGGTACCTTACTCAATAAATTCCTTATCTATACAATTTCCCCATACAAGCATTTGATTAGTCAATATGAATCGAAAATACTGTCAAACCGAATTAGCATAAGCTGAAGCAGGTACAAGCAAGCTGGGAGTTTTGCGTAATATCAGAAATGCGACTTACTATCATCTTACTTAACTTTGCTATCATTTGAACTAAATCTGTCGCGTAGTTTTCACGCCGAGTCACGGAGGCGTAAGATATGCGCTATGAATAGGGCTGTCGTTTATTATGATGGTTATAATGATTGAGATAATAATAAATAATATGCCCTACTAATATTATTCTTGTGAAAGAGTGTTTCTTTGAACACCAACAGCCTCGACAGCAAAGATGATATTCTTTTTAGGATGATATTTTTAATGGACTTCAAAAAAAGGAGAAGGTTATCATCGTTGATTTTTGTTTTTTTATCACCGTCTTATATTCCTGAGGGATACTTTTTAACTTTCGCGGGTGAAGCCGTTGCCTAAAGCTAATAAAACATAAAGCTACTAAGTGTATCACAACATTACATAATCATGAACGTATTATTTTGATTGTAATTCTGTAATCACGTTTTCCACAAGGGTTTATACGCGGCAGAACAAACTATCCAAAACACATTCATATGTCAGAAAGTTAATGGACCATATTCAAATGCAGTAAACTTCCTTGCATTGGTTTATGATTACGGCACTAACATAATATATCCGTCAACACTCTTGAAATATTACTCACCGTGAATGAATGATTACAGTTCCATTCATAAACTAGAGCAACAAGAAATACGTGCTTTGTTGGTCTAGTCTAATGGAGTACTACTATTGAAAAAGGGATACAAGGTTCAATTCTCGGGTCGGGATACTTGTTTTCGGGTTTTCAGTTAGGAATTTCAGGGTAGTAGTGCATAGTTTATACACAGATAATATAATATTAGCATACAGATGGATGCCTCATCCCATAAAAAGAAACCGTGCCGACGTAACTAGGGTTTTTCATCTGATTATACCGATTATTTTTTGTGAACCGATCGCGTTCTGTGTCGTTCCTCGGCAATAGATAGGTCACCATCTATATCCGTGGAACGGAACGGAACGAAACCGAACGCTATCAATGTACAAAAAAAAATTATCATGAATAATCAGTATCGTACGTCAGCACGGTTTCTTTGTGTGGGTTGAGACACCACTGGTTTAGATTTTCGCATGATTGGAATTAGGACAGACAGGCGTGAAGCACCATAGCAATATCCATGACTTTCAAGAAATTGTTCAGATATATTACTCATAGAACAATGTCTGTACTCTCTGTAGTAGTAGAAGAGCAATGTTCCAGCAATCTGGCAACATTGTTGCATCAATATTGCTTCAATGCTGCATCGATGTCACACTGTTAAGTCCCGATTGGCTGCGGTAACTTTTAAAGATAACTAATGAAATGTGTGTGAGTAGGTACGAGTACCATAACGCCAGATAATGTGTCTAATGATTTTATAGGAATCATGTAATACTTGGCATTTTCCATAATTCTTTATTTCTTTCAACCTTATAATTCTCTGTCAGCCCTACTCTAATAAACTGTGAAGCCCATTGCCATTTATTTATCGGTTCCAACATTTGAATTAGTCTGTTGATTGACGTGACATTTCAGCGACATGTAATGATTTTGTTAAGGTTGTTATCGACGCAACGTTTGAATAAATGAACGATTCGATCGCCTCTGTAGTTCTTTTGATTAAACCTTTCGATTTTATATTGTTGTTGTGCGTTGAAAGAAGAAAAAGTGGCGTTCCTAATTTTCTGTACATTAAACCACAGAGTCAAGTCTAAATTTTGACAGTTCCTATTTAAAAAGCTTTTTGTGAAACATGATAATTATTCCATGTTTTAATGTAGCTATCTTTTAGTGTTTCTGGTATGATGTTTGATTGTGTACCTGATGAATTTAGGAATTCGAAACTGTAAAATGATGATGTTCAATTAAAATCTTAGCCCGTGAAAGAATACTATAGTGAGGCAACTCCTTGGCTAATTTAAAGATCATTAAGTTGCTTTTAATGGTTAGTGATCGATAGATCGATCTAAGTCTACATTCTGGTTTTTGCACTCCAGTTGTAGAATTGACTTGCATATTTAATTATTATAACAAGCCTAAGTAACCACCTTTCCATACACATTCTATACCAGAAAACAGCAAATCAGAAACGACCTAAAAACACGATTACTTAACATCCTTGACTAAATAATTCCTGTATAGATTACACAAGAGTATATACTTTAGTACTGGCATTTGAAATATGGCTGACCAATTTCACCGATAAAGGAAATTATTTCCATTGAGTAGAAGGCTTTTATGTAAGGTACGTAACTAGATCGGTCTTGTTAGCACGATAGTGTGTGTCTAAAGGACTTGGCTATAAAGTATTGGGAAGTGGTACAAGTTGATGGGAGCCCGCGGATTTTGTAGTCATTTACGAAGTTAATATGGCTTATGTTAAGCTCTACGTTTACTGGGATAAAGACTTGATAAAGCTTTTCATGTTAATTTTATTAGTAACAATGAGTTTGATGCTGTCCCTGTTTGGACGGAGGCGCAAATAGGTTTAGACTCGTAAGCCTATTCAGTAAATAAAAAGTGAGAAGATGGAAATAAAAATTGGCGCTTAATATATATCATTGAATCAGTTTATAAGCAGGTTTTAAATTACGAATGATACAATTCATACGCCTCTATTGTTGAGTCTTATTTCGGGCAGTAGAGTTGATTTATATTGATGTTTAATCAGTCTAAATCGAATGTAAACAGATCATTGAATGTCTGTCTGCAAACAGTAACTCTAATATATATAATATTTTGAAGTTTTTCATTAATCATTTAACTTAGCAACTCCGCTTTTCCGAGGCGGAAAAATCATGTGAAATCTCTTCCTACCTGATAAGAGGCACTTACATAAACAAAATGTCGCCTTCTGTTACCTCAGCTATTTTATCAAACTTGCACCAAACGCTTTAGAACGGTGGCGTGTGCGCAACAACACGTAAAAGACTTTTATCTGCAAGTTAGTACAGTCAGAATCAAAACAAGCTAAGCAATTTAGGTGTCTACATTTTTTACAAATACAATTACAAATTTTATTGTTTCATAAAAAGTGTTACAATATTAAGATGTGACACTGGATCCTGCACTGGGATACCCTGTGTCGCAGGATCCAGTCTCTCTCGACAAATATGTGACCCGCCTTGCGATGTGCGTCTTCCACCAATAGCCGCGTGAACGGGTGTTTTCCGTGTAGAATCACCGGCGTCATCTTGGCGTCCATAACTGCTGCGTGTCCAATCCTTCCTCTAACCTTAAGGAGGTCATCTTCCAGGTAAGGGTCCAGTTTATACAGGCTGCTGGACTTGGGCACCGGCTTTCCTTTCTGTAGTATTTGTTTTTTTTTATTGTTAAATTAAGTTATTAAATGCTACGGTTCCAATCCGATCATTAAATATAATTAAAAAACTAAAAGGTAACTAAAGGTGTGTATGTTATTGATGAGTACTAGTTTGTATGTGTTGGTGTGTTTAATACTCATTTGCTAGTAGGACTATTATATATATAATACTGAACAATTAAAGTGACTATAACAGCTACAACAAAAGTTTTCAGATTGTTATGGTCAAATATAACTGAACACTTTCATTCAATGTCAAATATCTCGACGTAAAATTTAGCATTAGGAATATTGCTCCAAGAATGGATGGTCAAGGGAGCCGAAAAGTTCTACTGTGTCCAACGTGGATCGAGGTCATAGTCATAACTGCGGAAGATCTCCCACAAGATGGACTGATGACCAGAGAAGGCCAGTCGCTAGATGCGGCTCGGTTCTGAGAAGGCTGCGAGAATCGGTTCATAGGGCTGGTCGAATTGGCATCGCTTGGGGAGGCCTACATATTATTATGTCAAGCAGAGTGCTCCTATATAAATGCTGTTGACTGTACCGTCCACATAACAGTACTGCTACGTTTAATGGCCTCAGATAATAGACACTATTGGTTGCAGCATAGTGAGGGATTATCTAAAGTAACGTGTTCCTTGTTGGTCAAGGAGGATTTATTGGAGTAATTTTATTTGTGATAGGGATAGGGGTACTTAAGTAGTCGTGTTGGCTGGAGAATAGAAAAAGTCTGTATCTTTTTAACTAAGTCGTTTTTAAGTAAGTATGCTTTAGCAGCAGTAAATCATCAGCGTAGTCCTCGACCAGTATCTGCCCATTGTCGTTTTAAATGTTCTCTCTCTTTTCATTTGTTTTATTTGCTACATCAGTCATATAGACCAAAGTGACATTGCAGCTGCGATAACGATTGTCAAATAGTCTAATATGGCGATTGACTTGTGCTGCTGAAATGTCACGAGGTCTATGTCAAACATTTTGGCATTTTGTCAAATGCTATCGCTGATAGATTGCCATCCCTTGGGTTCTAGACAAAGAACATTGACATACACTCTACCGATAGGCAAGAACATTCATATAGACTAAAGTTCGCTGCAGCGATAAACATTATTTATGTTGTCTAATCAAACTATTTAAAAATGCAGCGCTAGATAGCTTTTAGAGTTTAGTTTACTCGCGATCAAAACGTCTTGGAAGCGGCATGAAATGCAAGGATGGAGCTTACGCGTTTTGTTTAACATAGTGTTAAATAAAGTGTACGGATTGCAGTACATTTCAGTCGAACAGAGTGAGTGTTCGGATTGCCAACGACAAAGAACTTTCCTATCGATGATGGCTGCATTAGTCTTTACTTTGAATGTCTCAATATCAACTCCGTTCAAACTCTTGTTTGTGTCAGTCAAAGCACATTCCAAACTTCAGCTTTGCATTGCTATTTCTTCCTTATACAACCATGCACATTGCATAATAATATGAAAACGCCATCGTGTATGAAAATGTTCCTGTATTTAATGTTACGTTCATACAACTTAATACTATAATATGTACTCTTACCTACATGTTGTATTATGTATAATTTAGGACATAAGAACCGTGACTTACGTAGGAACTATCATGAATTGACGATCTTTTTCATAAGATGTCTTGATATAACCCACGCGTCTGCCAAATGGTTCAACGACTGTAAGATAAGGATGATCGCATTTTTGATAGCATTTAGGATTCAAGGTTGTATAGTGTGTCAAGAACAGAAAGTGTATCAGATAAACTGGCTTTTGGAATTATTGTAATAAATTTTATAGAGAAAATCGGTAACCATTTACATTTACAACATAAACGGTTCGTTGTTAATCGTACCCATCAGAGGCCTGCGCAATCATACCTCTTTTGAATTATTTTTTATATCTATTAAAATAAAATCCTTTATAACAAAATTAACCGACGAAATAACGAATTGAAAAACAAAAAATAAAACGTCTTTTAGTCTAGCATTTTGAGTTGGCACCAAACAAAAAAACATTTAAATTAATTACCTAAAGCGTAGAATGATTGTAGCTTTATTGATTTTCGTTGATAGTTTGTATGGCCCCTCCTCAAAATGCTAGACTGTTTTTTTTTATTATTATTTGCTTTTTTAGTTCGTTTTTTCATTGGTTAAAATTTTTGTTATAAATATTTTTTTTTAGCTTTTTAGTTCACTTAATTTTAACAGAATCGGTTCACAATTGAAAATTCAGTGGGAAAATTGTCAATAAATCCTTTTATACCATTCCGCCTCTAAAAAGCTTATTTTATTCACTGAAAACAGTGAATAAAAAGCACTTTTAATCACTGTTTTGGATTTTGAATTTGGAATACACCAATCTATTAGAAGTCCATCTCAATGCTATGCAACCTCATAGAGAATATTCGACTTTCAAACTCCTTCTTCGATTTTAATTTGAGTTTTTTTATATTTAGGATTTTAATAATGATTTTAATTTTAGTCTAGGATATTTATTGAATACTTATTTGGATTGTAATTCTAATATTAATTGCAATGGTGTTTAAGTAACTATAATTATGTAAAGTAACGGAGATGGTCACTGGCCCCTGAAACACAGGTAACAGCACCTAGCTCAGGGGAGGGTTTCACATTTTTTGGAATTTTTTAAGGAAATAAACCATTTATTTATTACTCGTAATATTCCTTGTGCTTTTCGCTTAGATCTTTCTTTTTCTCGAAGTCATGGTATAAAATATAGTATGCAACTCATGAATAAAACGGTTTTATGTCGAGGGCCATGACTCACTCGCGTCGCTCAGGATTATAACACTTGAATCACTCGCTATGCTCGTGATTCAGTCATCATGAATCACTCCCTACGGTCGTGATTCAGTCGTTAGAATCCTTCGCTTGCTCGTGATGCATCTACGGCCCTCGCTTTAAATCCGTTCTTTATTCACTAGTTGCATAATATACTATTTTTCTACCTTTATGGTTGTATATTATTCTTCAAATTTAAAAGAACCATCTTTGAGGTATACATACTCTTTCCAATAAATAATAATTTTTGAAATCAGACCACTCTATAAAAAGTTTAAAAAATTATCTTTATGATGACCACGCATGATCATACATAAAAGGAAAATTTACATAAGTCGAATTGAGGACCGCCTGTTATTTTTTCGTCGGTTAAACATTTAGTTCTTATCTGAATGCAAAAACAAAAGACAAATACGATTTTTCCATAACTATCTCTGCTTGCATTGTGAAAGTATGACCGGGTGAATTATATTCCAATCATACATTTGGTTGAGGCTCACTATCTTTTTCATTTTAATGAGATCCGTATCATACTGTGAATTATTAAATGAAATATACATTACAAGATAATTACGATGAAAGTGATAGTTTATTTGCAAAGCCTTCTATGTACGGATGCAAAATTACGCCACGTCTGTTTTGTTTTACATAATTATCCTTAGCAGAACTTCAGCCAGCACAGCCTTTGAGTCCTAATTGGTCCTATTATTTCGGCAAAGGCCACGAAAAATTTGCGTTGACTTTGTGTTTATTACTTGAAGATTGTACGTAAAGCCACTTGTTTGAAAATTCCAAATCCATGTAGCAAGCAACTACTTGTAATCTCCTTACCTATAAACTGCCTATAAATCTCGTAACTCCTACCTAATTTTCCCTACAATTAATCTCACCGAGTCCCACACTACCAGTACCTAATGTTACATAAACAAGAATGTCTTAGGACCATTAAAATGCAAATTACTCTAGTCTAAGCATAATATACGGCTCTACAACAATTAAGATTATGATGCATAGTAACTGCAACACTTCTGTGTTTGTCTGTACTGAAAATAGTTTATTTTGGGTCATGTGAGCGAATAATTCACGTTTAATACTGTACTGTCAGTTGGAGAAGTGAAATCTCATATATTTGCAGATTGATTTCACCTTGGTATCTTATTTAAAATATAAAGAAAGAAAAAGTATTTATTGCCACGGACATGCCTATAAATTATGATTTTATTAAATCCTTAACGAAAGTTTTAGTGAGAGAAAATTTATTTTAAGTCCAGCCCGAACAGGGAATTTTTACCACCAAAATAGTGATAGTTTCTTCCCTACAATTACAACCTTATTACTATAAGCTTAGAACAGTAGTTCTGTATCAAGAACCTTATCCAGTCTAACATTTCTCCTATCCATGCATTTACAACAGTCCGAACTGCATAATTCATTCACGTTCCCGCGCTCCAGTTCTGTGCGCGCCAGTACCGAGTACAGTCGAGCCGTCAACGCCTGTTCAAAAGCCAATTACATCAATTTGCCAGAATGCAAGCGTAACATTGCAATGGCGTAATATTATGGAACACTTTATAGAATCCGGAACACGAAAGTCTATAAATTAAATGTTTTGCGCACGGATGGCGAACCACGCGGCCTAAGCTAGGTTCGTTTTCCACTAGAATTGTGCGAGAAGCGGAGCGAAAAATCAACCAATAAAATAGCTTCATTTTCATCGCTTACCACTCCGCATCCTCGCACAGCTGTAGCGAAATAGTAGCATAGCTGTAACAGGGCTGGTTGCTTTATGCTCGTGCCTGAAATAGTGTGAAATGAACAGTTTTTACGAAAACGTTTTGTAATATAATAAAATGTACACATACATAAATACATACATAAACTCACGCCTTTTTCCCATGGGGGTTGGCAGAAACTACAGAACGCCACCTGCTACGATCCTTACATATTTCTTTTGCTTCACACACATTCATACATCTAGTCATACACACACGCCGGTTATGGTTATAAAATGTTATTGATTTAATAGTAATTATTGTAAAGTCGCCTGTCGCATCTAGAATTGAATTTAGGTTGTGGTTTGTGTTATACCACTATTTACATCGAAAGAACCAAATGACAAAAAAATCTCATAATCTAAGAATTTATAAAATAAACTTTGCTTTACCCAACGGCTTTTTGTAAAGTCAATATCTTTTTTTTTCTTCTTTTTATTAAAAAAACGTTGCCTCAAACTATGCATTTCTTCCTGTATCGTGGGTGCGTTTACAAACATATAAACTCACATACACAACACCCAGAGCCGGAACAACTATCTGTAGGTCATACAAATATTTGTCCCGCACGGGAATCGAACCCGCGACACGCAGCGCAGCAGTCAATCGCTCAACCACTGCGCCAACCGTGCGCCCAAAATGGGGGTGGATTAAATTAAAAGTCTAGCTGAAACTAGCTTATTCAGGAGCGTTCTCATTTCGATGCGGCCTCACGAATTGTTGTACGACTTACAGGCATGAGTAATGTTAGTACCTATTCCTTAAAAGATTAGACAGGCCTACTTCCAATCTCTAATTTCAGACACTTACCCAACTTAACGGCTTTCAAGCCTAGCATAAATCAGCTCCAACATAATGAGAAACGAATTAATTCAGCGTATATCTAAATAGGCATCGCCTTCGGTATTGCATAACCGTCCGTGCCGCATTTTGTTATGCTCATTCTATGCGTTCGTTCTGGTCAGTGTGCAGTGAATTATAAGATTAATGCTCTAAAACAGGGATGGCAGACTTTCATGAAGCTGCAAATGGAGCTAAGTTAGTCCGCAAATTTGAATGTTAGGCAAATTTAAACTTAAACCTTAACTTACTTACAAGTGCTTCAGATTGGCCGCTGAAGAAACAACCTGGCCAAATGGAATATCATAAATCCATCCTAAATATAGTGCCAGTGAGAAACACTGTCGCAGAATAAATCCCATTTCCTTTCCTCCTCTTCATACCCAACCTCCTGCACCTTCTCGGATCTAAACTTGGCCAATAACACAGCTTCTTTTCTTTCTTTTATTAAAAAACGTTGCCTCACACTAGGAATTTCTTTCAGTATCGTGGGTGCCTTTACAAACATATTAACTCACATACATAACACCCAGGGCCGGAACAACTATCTGTAGGTCATACAAATATTTGTTCCGTGCGCGTTTCAAACCTGCGACACGTAGCGCAGCAGTCAATCGCTCAACCACTGCGCCAACCGTGCGCCCAAAGCTACTATAAAGTTCGGAAAAAATTGTTGAGTAGTCAATCCTAACGAGAAGAAAAATATAAAAGATAATTGCCAAGACAAACAAACCACGATTTAAAATCTAGGTTACAGATCAGCGAATCTATACATAAAATAGTTTTCGCATCAATGTAACGCCGTGTCTATATCTACAGGATTCTTCCAATTATTGCCATGTCCAGAATTTTTCGAACATGCCTTAAGTGCGCCATCCCTGCATTAAGACCGAGGCTTTCAATCTTGTTGTTCATGATAGTGAGGAAATTATAGCATCGCCTGCAGTTACTCTAAACGTCAGAAGATATACTTAATTGATATCACTTGAAACTGACACTATTTATTGCAGTCTCTCAATTCAATCGATTGCTTCAGACTTAGTATCCAAGTTATTCTGTTTTATAAACTACTCTTCATAATATGTAGCAACATTATTCCTGTTTATTGAATAACGGAAAATATCTTTTTGTCACTTAATTAAACGGTCAACTTCATCAATCAAACTTTTGGACAAAATCGTTCACCAATTTTTTTTAGACCTTTTGGTTAACAATTGCAACTCATCCACCATTTCCAACTTTCAATCCATGACCAAAAATTCGTCTCAAACATTTAATATATACGAAACTCATGCGCACACGTATTTCTAGATTCACTTTCTATAAAATCACCTGCAAACTAACTACATAACGTGCTAAACCCATTGTCCATTTTACGGCTAGCTCATAAACCATATGATTTATGATACATAACACTTTACTCCCGATTCGGCGCGCGCGCATTATAATTTACGACTATAGATCGTGATCCAGCTATTTGTTGGATATAAAACGGTTTATGTGCTTGCTTAAGTACTTGATTTGATAAGCTCTTTGTACTTGAGGGACACTATGTACTAAATATTTTACGTAGGAAATTAAATGTATCTATTTGTTGGATATAAAATGGTTTATATACTTCCTTAAGTACTTGGTATATAAGTTGTTTTGTACTCTTGGATATAGCGTTTTAAATATTTTAGATAGGGTATACAATTTTCGCCTACGATTAGATTTGGTTTAGTGTAAGTTAGGTATTATTCTTGGTAGTATTATGTATCTTGGTAGGAAATAAGATATATAATTGCCAGTTAAATGTTTATATTCGATAACTTATTGCGATTAACTTAGTTAAGATCTCAAGACTTCTAATGTAGTTTTATGTTTGAAGATTCATTACAGTGTTTACTTCCACTTATATTTACGAATTGTTTTTGTTTGTTTCAGGTAAAAATGACAACAAATCAACACGATTAAACTGAAAATTGCATGAAAAAAGACGAATGGCGGCAATATAAGCAAGTTTTTTAGTTAAATCAAGTGACGATAACCTATATATCTTCTTTATCGCCCTATCTTATATTACTAATATTACAAATGCGAAGGTTCGGATGGATGGATGTAGGTTTGTTACTCAATCACGCCAGAACGGCTGAACGGATCTAGATGAAATTTGGCACAGAGATAGATTATAGTCTGGAATAGCACATAGGCTACTTTTCATCCCGGTTTAATGTACCCTAGGGATAAGAAAACACGTTTCACGCGGGCGAAGCCATTAGTAGAAGCTAGTACTTTCATATATTGTTTAACAGTTTTTAGTTAGTGCCTTCTATGCTAAGCTTATTTGAATCAGTATTATTTTTGCGAATATTATACAGGAAAATACTTGGTGATGAAATTATAAAGGAAACTTTCGTGACGCGTGAGTAAACGTAACACAGTCGCTGAAAAAACGTAAACACGCCTGGATATCGTGTCAGGTAGTGCCAATTGTCGGGTGCGTGTTCTATACTGTGATTGTAATTAATTATGCTTATCGTATTACTTACAATGTATCGGTGCGTTGTCTTTTTGTAAGGCGATGACGAATTAATTGATGAAGTGTCTGGTATTTAAGTAAATTCAAATGGTGGCGGTTCTACTGGGCCAAGCTACAACCCGTTCCTGATTGACTGTTCTTGCATATTCTCTACTACAGTTTGAGCTATGCCCATATCTACAATATGTACCTCATGCTGTTTTGAGAGGGAAATATGAAAAGTTAGTAAAAAAAACCGACTGCTTAAGAAGCGAACTTCAAAGACGTACTTAAACAAGAATAAATCATGCTGTGCAGTCGGAAGATACATAATCGCGAGCTGGATGACCAGATGTATCCTCCGACTGCACAGCATGATTTTCTTCTTGTTTAGGTACGTCTTTTTAGTTTGCTTCTTATAAGCAGTCGGGTGTTTGATTGTTTGCTTTTTTTTATTTATAACTTTATAGTTAACATATTTTTTTTCGAATTAGGTAGATTTAAATATATAAGTGTAATATATTTTTAAAATCTTTTATAATTTGGCCCAGAAGTTTGGCGAGCACTGTACATACATACATAGACTAATAAACACATTACCCTCCTTCGGTAGTCGGGTAAAAAAAAGTTATCGATGACTGACTTGGACGAAATAAATAGTTAGATTATACATACATAGGTACACTTAGTTATCATCAGTTACACCTACGTGGCTACCTGGAGACGCAGGTTCTGGACTCATGGCTTCCGGAGTCCTGGATTGAACAACGCACAAAAAAACTAGTACGTTCTTAAAGGCAAGTTTTAAATAATTATAATTAAAAAGTTAAGATGCTTCTACGAAACTCAGTCATTCTGTTAAAAGTTGTGAAAGTGAGACCGCAATGTTGCCACAAAACCAGAAGCTTGCGATATATTTCAAGAATGAATTAGTCCTATGGTTAATAAGCTGGGAAACATCTAGAATTTTACACATATTATAATTTAGAATAGAACTTCAGTTTTCTTTGCATAGGTTTTTTTTTAAATTATTAGCTTGCGCTTGACCACTATCTCACCTGATGGAAAGCGATGATGTGGTCTACGGTGAAGCACGCTTGCCTAGAAAAAACCTTTTCACTCTTGACTTAAAGACCCCTAGATTGTAGCTATCAAAAAACACAGGTTTTATAAAACTTGACCACAACCCCACTTGTTCAGATCATTAAAATCAGGGGGGTGACCATAAGCTCTTAGAGCAAGGTTATTTTGAGTGTGCGTAAGGGACAGATGTATGAGATGTAAATATCGTAACTATGATAGTTTTGACACATGTTATCATGGTACGGGATCAGATGTGCAATCATAGGAACAAATCCTTATTTTAAGAGTTTATAAGAAATATACACCTCAATTCCCATAAATGTACCAAGTATCTGTTATTGGATATCTTCTGGTCCTCGCTGACTGCTTGCGGTCTGCGTACATCATGCCACCTATTTCACTTAGACTCATTCGCATCTTTTTTTAAATTATTTATAGGCTCGCGCTTGACCACTATCTCACCTGTTCAAAAAACTGGCTTTAACTGCGCTAGATCAATCAGTCCCAACCCAGACTTAACGTAACATAAGCAAGTTTAATTCACGCACAATCTACAAGTGCCCTAATTATCTGACAACTGACAAGCAACAGTTTGTCACCTGTAGATTGATCTCAAGGCTCTAAAGCTATTAGTTCTAATTATATCTACCACCACTTGCCCAAGGCTGTCTCTACACTTGTGAATAATTACGACACTCTAATAGATACCTTTATTTTATTGTTGGTCAATGTTTTGTTTGTGATTGATAAGAATATAACTTATAGGCTGGATTGTTTAAGATTAATGCATGTGCTAGATGAAATTAGGCTAAATATATGAAGAGTTGACGATTTTGACATGGGAATTTACTGTGCTCGCCGAAACGAGTAGTGAATAATATTGCCAAACTCCTCTGTTAGGTACGTTATTGAACAGTCATTGGGAAGCCCATGTTTATAAGTGGACTTTTTGCGGGTTTTTCTTATGATTTATCTATTAACAGTATTAAAGTGGATGAGGTAAGAACTTGATGTCATGAGTCTGAAAAATTGAATAAAAAGACAAAGAATTTGGTTGTGGGTAATTCATAAACTGTAATAAAACTTTAAGGAAAATGTAGATATTCTCCAGAGTTATTTTGTAGTTTTAATTGCTAAGGACAAGTATAGAATACTAACGACTTAAAACCATATAATTGGACAAAATAATTCTGGTATAATTATACGTCTATATTCAATAAACTATCGTATCCTTCCTTTGAATTCCAAATTCTGTACTTTATATGGACATCATTAACTAATTTCAAGAAGTCGATCGAAAGTACTATCGACTATTCGTATTTTAGTATGTCAATGCTAAAATTAAACTGATTTGGATTTTATTTTTCTGCTGAATTATAAAGACTGAAACATCAACCGTAGCCGTAGATCCTGGGTCCTAGAGTCTATTTCCAAGTCGGGCAATTATAGGGTTGTTCAGTAGCAGCCTAGTGTAGGCTCGACCTCTGTTTCATGGGACTTATTCTGAATGGCAAAATATGGGTAAGCTGGTAAACCTCTTGCTAACCCTAAGAGGAATTTAGGCTTGATGTTGTTCAAAGATCTTAGATATGCTAAGAATGTGATTGACTTATTTGATCTCTACAGTAAACATAAGAGAGCACATACTTGATAAATGGCTCATTAAATTATTAAATTCAACATAATACCTGACAGGTATTATATACACCTGACGGTGTGCATAGAAAAATAACAGATATACCTCATTCTTTATGAAAGGATGTCTTATCAATTATACAGAAGCTGCAGTAAATAATTCACTTAATAAGATAGCTTCTCATTTGTAACAAACTTGTGAATTATTCATAAATCTTTGGATGTTTGTAATGTGTTTTATCTCGAACTGTCACTGTGCTGTAAACTTCGTTGTTAAGGAATGTTTTCATTGCCATCCGATATTATAGATTACTTAGGATTAGGTTAGGATTAGGATTAGCCTCGGATCGCGGGACTAATTATGTTCACGCTGATTTCCATTAAGCTTTTGGTTGCGGTTTCGTTCAAGTGAAAGCCAAAAAGGATGGGAACGTAGGTACTACAGGTATAAAAGCATCCTATGTCGAAAATCTGTCTACCCGTGTTCAAAATTTCATCCAAATCCATTCTTACACCTCAGGCGTAATTGATTAATAAATATCCAAGTACCTACATTTTCAATGTATGATTTAGTAGTAGGAAGTAGGCTGGGATAGCAGAAAGTAGAAAAGGATATTCGAAATAGCACCTACAAGATTGTGTTCGAAATATAGCTATTCTTCTCATAATTTACGTGACTAAGAACCTCGCAAGATGTTGACACGAACTGAACATTCTGAACCAAAAAGAAATCCTGAAAAATGTTTCAGCCGACAATTTGAAACCCGTTTCGTACGACACAATGCAACCGTACTCCAAGCTTGAATAACTCAGCCGTGCCGGATACACAGCAGGTGGTGGCTTGCACAATTTACGCACGCTCCCTTGCAGACGCATGCAGGCTTGCACATTTCATTCTAATGTTGCTTGTAGCAAGTGTTGTGACAGGGTAATGTAACACGGACCCGCGTCTGTTTACAGTAACGTAAAAAGTGCTGTTGTTTTCTTGTTATGCAATGATTTAGAGGGATGATTTGTACTGATATGCTAAAAAAAAAACTTAATTAAAAAAATCAAAAAACCCGACTGCTTCAAAAGCGAAGAAGCTTCCTTGTTTACGACTTTTTAGTTCGCTTTTGAAGCAGTCGGGTTTTTTGATTTTTTTAATTAAGTTTTTTTATTTATAACTTTTTAGTTAGTTTTTTCGAATTAGATACATTTAAACATATAAGTGTTATATATTTTTGAAATCACCTCTTAAAACCCTTTATTTTGATACCCCACACGATGGGTTTGGAAGAAAACAAAAATTTGGGCCCCCACAATATGGCACCCAAAATCCGCCATTTTTCTATTATCCAATTTTAATGTAGCCTATGACACTCGCAGGGTTAAGACACATCGATTGACGTAGGAATCATCAAAATCGGCCAACGCGTTTGGTCTCTGGAACGCCACATAGGAACAAACATACATACATACATACATACATACTTACATACATACTTACATACATACATACATACATACATACATACATACATACATACATAGACTGATAAACACATTACCCTCCTTCGGCAGTCGGGTAAAAAGGGCCTAAGCTTTTTTAGGCTTAAGCCCTTTTTACGTCCATATAGGCTTTTTATATCCGTCAAATTAGGCACAAAATTGGTCGTGTTGCGATCCTCAGGGGTGGTGGACCCAGCAGTGGAAGTATTTCAGCTGAAACAGTCTAGTCAGTCTAGTTGTAGTAGTGTAGCCAGGAGCAGTGGTGCGAGTAACAGCCTTGAATGACGCGTCATATCGTGGGATCGAACTTCGTTAGGCACTTAACTTTGTGTAAATTATTTCATCACCACTCCTCTGAAAACGGTGAAGGAATACATCGTGAGGAAACCGGCATGTCTTAGAACCAAAAATTCGAAGACATGTGATATCCACCGGGCCCGCTTGATGGATTAAGACCCATTCCCTCAGTCACAGGCCTGTGTCCCAGCAGTGGGCACATTAAAAAGCTGATGATGATGATGATTGGTCCAGTTGTTGGTTACAGACAGAGAGAAATACCTTTTCGAAGTTTTAGTTTAATAGTAGCAGGATATCGAGTACCTAGCTATCTACCGGAACCGTGAAGTAGTAAGATGCATCTAACTGTTCTTGAAAGAATATAATACAATATTTTCCTTACAAACATACATTCTATAATTCTGACTCATCCTTATTACCAAATATCTATATATACACAACATTACATAACATATTCAGTCACAGCGGTCATATAGCAGTACTGTTGATTGACGCCGACATTTTAGAAGAGATTCTATTGTGAGAGGTCACAGAGGTAATGACCGATACTCTATGTATTATATGTGGTTTCGGGTAAGTAGGTATATAGGTCGTCTAATGATATAATGTACTATGTAATGTACGTAATAAAACGGATATTAGTACTTTGTAATGTGTGGGTTGGTTTGTTATTATGAGGTAATGTTGTATTGCAGATTTTTGTGAATATTTTTGATTTGAGGGTAGTAGATTTTTGACAGGCTTTTGTTTGATTATGAGTCAGTGTGTTTCATGTATTTGAAATTGATTGGTCGATCTATATGACCTTCAAAATTTTGTTATATAAAAGTTATTTTTTTTTACGATTCTGATGACGACTGTTTTTGGTATTAGTCGTTAAATCCACTTGTCTCACGGCTTATGACCAAATAAGTCTATTGCTAGATGTTTCTATAAAAAATTGTATCCATAAAAAGTACATTCCTAAAACCACTGTAGGAGTTGTTCAGGATATAATAATTTTTTTATTCAAATATTGAACAAACTTCGGTAAATAAAATAAAAACATCACAAAATACAAACCCGAATGGAAATTGCGTTTCTGTTTCTGCATTGAAGAAGACATTGTTCACTAAATAAAACATAAAGATTCACTACTTATTACATAAATCGAACACTGTTATACTGAAAGCGTATCTAAAATTCGCTACAATTTCACAGATGTTAGGATGTTGTTGAAAATTTGTAAAATCTAGAACCATTCGAAAATAAGAAAGAAACATTTTCCTTTAACTTGTTGCAGAAGATTAGTTGTGCCGTACTCTTTAAATCTGTTAAAATTGCTATCGAGAACTAAATTCAACGAATCGGTTTTGGCTTAGCAGTTTTTAGATGAAATTAATTAGTTTTTTTGCCGGATTTTGCTGTAAGAAGAAGTATTAATGATATTTACATGCAGATTTAAAATCGAAATATTGATTGAGGTTGTTAGGTCAAAATAAGCAAATAAATCATGAAAGAATAAACATTTTGAAGAGAAGAAACGTGTGTAATTCGATGTTGATCTTGACCTCATCAAAACTTTTATTTAACAACTCGAAAATAAATTAAGTAGGTATCATTGTGACCTGAAAAGAATTTTAAACATAACTAGTTGACCCGGCAAACTTTGTTTTGCCATAAAAGACCAAACATTTATCTACCCTACCTACCCTACCTTACACTACCTACCCTACCCTTCCCTACACTACCCTACCCTACCCTACACTACCCTACACTACCCTATACTACCCTACCCTACACTACCCTACCCTACACTACCCTACCATACCCTACCCTACCCTACCCTACCCTTACCTACCCTTACCTACCCCACCCTACCCTACCCGACCCTACCTATAAACCTCACGGAGCCCGAGACCTTTCCAACGAATGCAAAACCGTGGAAATCGGTTCGTGCGTTCTGGAGTTATAGCGTCAGGAAGGAAAACCCGACTTATTTTTATATAGTAGATTATGCAAGACACCAATAAGTAGGTAATTAGTTAAAATTGTCGTGAGTCTTCTTAAAATAAAAAATATGCCGATATTTAAACGATTCGTTACTGTAATTGTTATTTTAAGAGTTGGTCCGAGTAGGAGAGTAGATGAGTACTTTTACAGCCTGAAAGATAGCAGTGACAGAAAGTCATCTTGGAGAAACGTCTATCGGAAAGACCATGTCGAAGCCTACCTCTATCATGATGACCTATAAACTTTGAACACGGATTCGCCTGCCAATCACAGCAAACACGCTATGACAGTTAACTATATCGGTCAATAGGGTCACTTGACGTCTATGGAAAGTTATATAAATGTTATATCATTATTACAATGGTATTGTCTGTAAGCATTGAGCCATAAATCATTGGCTGAATTATAATGAAAGGAAAACTTATGTCGGTTTAACTGACAATGGTCTGACGGAAATGTGTTGACTGAGTAATGGCTGACAGAATGATAGTGAATTTGAATCCTGTCTGGTTAAAATATAATACCACAGGACCCGTTTTCGGGATTAAACAATAGCCTTTGTCACTCAGGAATAATGTAGCTTTCTATTGGCAAAAAATATTTTTAAATCGGTCCAGTAGTTTTGGAGCCTATTCGGTACAAACAAACAAAAATATTTCGTCTTTATAATATTATTAAGTATAGATATAGAAGTATAGATTGGTGAAATATTGATTAGATTATATTAAGACGCAGAAAATTGGATGTAACTAAGATTTCATCCTAAACTATCTTAATCATTATTTCAGGCATCTATGACCCGTCTAAAAATAATAAGTACAAAAAATACAACATACAAAATAGCACACTAATATTATGAAAGCGAAAATTTGTGTGTGTTTTTGTTACGTCTTCACGCTCAAACGGCTGGACGGATCTGAATGAAATTTGACACAAAGATAGATTGAAGTCGGGAATAGCACATAAGATTCTTATTATCCCGAGAATATATTCCCTTGGGATGAAAAACATTTTACACGCGGGCGAAGAAGCTAGCAGAAGTAAGCTGGTAGAAACTTGAACAAGAGGTGATAGGGCTAAGTCTAAAAAAGTTAAGTTAATAATACTAAAATAGATTAAATATTGTTGGTGTATAATAAACTGTTCCAAAAGCCACTCTATAAAATGATTAATTTGACCTATAAAAAGATATTAATCCAACATTAATCGCTGATCCTTACTGATCTTCTCATATTTAGTGTCTAGTATTTAAAATTAACGACTATTCAATCATTTACGAACAACTCAACTTATCTTCACCTAATCGAAAGAAAATATTATTTATTTTGCTGTTTAAAACATCCTTAAGTTATTCGTCATAAGGTAGACTTTACCTCAAAACAGAAAAGAAAAATGTGCAGGCCGATAAATGCTATTGTGATTCATCTTATGTTTGGTCAATATGTCGTAGGTTAAGATCGTCGTAATAAAATTATATAAAAGATAAATGTCATTTTTGTTGGTGTCAGGATTTTCTTCTTATGACTGTGTCAAATGCAAGGTTGTCGAATTGACGATTTTTTAGTATCGATACAGAAACAGGGTATATAAAGACTATGGAAGTTGGAATCCTGTAGTTTCTCCTTATCCCACGGAAAAAATAGGTGAGTTTCGGGTTTCTCGGAGCGGAGCAAACAAACACGACAAGAGTGAGTAATATTTCAGTTTTACACTGAAGTACATTGCTTTTTAACTTCCGGTGGAAAAAGAAGGGTGTTATACGTTTGACGAGTGTACCTGTCTGTTTGTGTATATTTGTATCTGTCTGTCGCATCATAGCTCCTAAAAGGATGAACCGATTTCGATTTCGTTTTTTTTTTGAACGGTGACTTTATCGAGAGTGATCTTAACTATGTTTCATGAAAATCGGTTCAGCCGCTCTAAAGTTATTGGCGTTTTACTGTTTTAATCCGGCGGTTTTCGCAAGATATCGTGTCATAATTACGTATTCAATAGATTTTCGATCGAAGCGTGTCTACTACTAGATAAATTATGTAGCATGAAATAAAAATGTGTCGGGGGCTTTTAAATTTCACTTGTTATTTACAGGTGAATATTTCATTGAATTTATGTTGTGACTATTGACGCACTATCAAAGTAATCATACTTTAATAGTGCGTCACATTGCATACCTACAACGAGATTCGCCAAATTAAAACTCAGACAGTATGATGACAACCCTGCTTGCTCCAAAATAATATAATTAAAAAAATAATTTGACACTGATATTATCAACTAAGATGGAGGTGTGAATTTATTTAATTAAATAAATTATAAATAAACTTATCATATTAAAAATAAAATAACTACTTTAATCATTTCTAATCTTAGTGAAGTTTACTTTTAATGTTCTCTTTAAAAGGAGAAAAACTCATAACTAAAGTATTACATATACCTAATATGGCATGTTGCCGCTACATTTAATTTGCAATCTGATAGTGAAAACAACTACTTACTTTTAGTACTTACTGCTATTTTTGGTCTTTATGAACTACTTTCATGGAATATGGCTACCGATTAAACTCTGAACATAATAATACACGTTGTTGTGGTAAAAAATACTACGGGCAATGTCCTGATTATTGCTTTGTTTGAAAATGCGTCGAAATATCACACACACACATTACATACACACACACACAATACACATCTCATACACACACATACAAACATACACACACACACACATATGTCTTGCACACTGAAACATAAACTAAATGTATACAGAAACTGGAGGTTATTGTTAATTAACGTCCCAACAGAAACTGACACACTGACTGAAACCGAAATTGTCCCAAAATTTTTGTGACAAATGATCAAGCACGCATAAACTGCTTTTCAATCAGCAAAGCAGTCACAGGACTGTTGCCAAAAATTCATTGTTCGTACCAAACAGATATTTTCATTCCTAAAGCTGTTAATTTGACTAGCTTATTTCTTTCTATGGGTAAATAAAACTTCAAATACAACTGATATAACTCAAAAAATAGAATAAATCATATTCAATATCGACACCATATCAACTTCAATTGTAAATGACCTTTTAAGTTTAATTCACTTCTCACTTACACGCTTGACTTTCAAATGATAATCATATAGATAGGATATGTGCTTAAAAATATATAATAATAAGTATTGAATGTCCGTCCGTACGTCCATTACTCATATTAGCATAGAGCTGTCAATACCATAAACATAGATTGCGAAAACATGTAATCAAACGTTTAGATAATATAGCATTACTTTGTCTTATGTAACCGATTGCAATAGACTTGTGATAACGGTCGATTTGGCACATCCTGTGGTCCACTTTGGCGAAAGGCAAAAGTCAGGTTTTAGGTCTGTACCTATTAGCGCTTCAAGGACGGTTTGGCATAAGAGTTCCTGTGGTCCACTTTGGCGAAAGACTAAAAGCAGGTTTTATGTTTCAAGGTTGGTTCGGTATAAGAGTTCCTGTGGTCCACTTTGGCGAAAAGCAAAAAACAGGTTTTAGGTCTATACCTATTAGTGCTTCAAGATTGGTTTGGCATAAGAGTTCCTGTGGTCCACTTTAGCGAAAGGCTAAAGTCAGGTTTTAGCTCTCTACTTAATAGTGCTTCAAGGTCGGTTTGGCATAAGAGTTTCTGTGGTCCACTTAGGCAAAAGCCTAAAGTCAGACTTTAGCTCTCTACCTATTAGTGCTTCAAGATCGGTTTGGCATAAGAATTCTTGTGGTCCACTTTAGCAAAAGGCTAAAGTTATGTTTTAGCTCTCTACCTATTAGTGTTTCAAGGTCGGTTTGGCATAAGAGTTCCTGTGGCCCGCTTTGACGTAAGGCTAAAGTCAGATTTTAGGTCTCTACCTATTAGTGCTTCAAGGTACCTACGAGGATACTGTACTAAAATAATTAAACATGTCTGTATCTCCCTAAGCCAGAGCCTTGACTTGCCACCAACCGGGCGAAAATCAAGGCTCTGGAGCTACTGAGAAATCTCACACTAATCTTTTTGCTGACTCGAGAATCGACTTCATGTCTTGGCATAGCTTGCGACTTCGACACCAACGGAAGTGCAGTACCGAAAGACAACAACCGGAGCTGAGGGGAGTGTCTTAAATCTAAATAAGTACCTGTTACATACCTTATCATCATTATTACATTACACAAGAAACCTCAAAGCTGTAGGGGCTTAATTTATGTAATTTGAAAGCGATACAGTTCTATCCTGTCACGATTGTTTCGTGATCGACCAGCTGATCCGATTCCGGAACGACGGAACAACTTTTGTTACCGAATTATTATTAGATTATCTGTTACCGGTATCGATATGTGTGAAAGTTATTCGAGCGTTTGGTGCTGACCGGTTGTGGCTTTTTTTTGCTGTCGGTACGATACCGATACTAGATACAGTGTTGAAGGCTTGAAATTCCGTCTGATGAAAGATATGCCAGTCATTAATTGGTGTTATTCATGTGACATTCCGTCTCATAGTTCTATAATAGTTGCTCAATGTTAAATTAATTACTTCGAAATGAAGAAAAATTACCTACAACCAGGTGAAATTTGGGACCACGCATAAGTATATGAGCTTTTAGCAATTTTTTTTTTATACAATGTGTCCTAACCTAATATTTTGAGAAGTAATAACAATTGATCTGTTGCCTTCTGTTTGATTACGTACAAACAAGCATTACTAACAAGTAGGAAAAAGTAAGCCAATAAACTATAACTTATTGTATTCATTTATGATTGTGTGTTGTTTATACAAAAAAACAATACACTATCTCACGAAGCCGATTTATATTGTAATGGAATAATAATACAACTTTCTATAAATATAGTGCTCTAATAAAACAATAACAATGTTTAGACAACTGCTCTGAATCGCTTTTAGTTTTTAAGTGTTTATAAGCCACGAGTGAAGTGCGATTTTCCATTTCCCTAAACATAAAAACCGGCCAATTACGAGTCTGACTCGCGCACAGTGGGTTCCGTATAAACAGCTACATTGACCAAAGTAGATACAAAATTAACTTTGACGTTCGAAAACTGTTGTCCCCTCAACGGTCGAGAAACCAGAATCAGGTGTGAAACAATATAAATCAATTGTTTCCTAATTACGACCGTAGAGTTCATTCATTAATATACTAAATTTTTACTTTTGTAATTACTTTTTATAAGTTGGTCGACGCCAAAGCTATTTAAAGCTAAATTTTACGTAAACGGATCTCTTAATCGAAAAATTGTTTTCACAGACCCATAATATATTTGAATGGCCTATCCAACGATACCTCAAACCAAAGAAAAAACAAAAACATCCCTACTTTTTGTGTAAAGGAGGTACACAATTTTTTTTTTTACTATGCTTGTCTGAGCTAAGCTGCGGACGGATGAACGGACAGACGGACATGACGAAACTATAAGGGTTCCTTGTTGACTACGGAAACCTAAAAAAAATCTTTCCTGCCCACAAGGTGGAAGGCTGTCCGGGTATGAGGATGATGCGAGAAACACA
The DNA here is from genome assembly GCA_949775005.1 of Orthosia gothica. Classification (NCBI taxonomy): domain Eukaryota; kingdom Metazoa; phylum Arthropoda; class Insecta; order Lepidoptera; family Noctuidae; genus Orthosia; species Orthosia gothica. Next base: position 12,601,027 of record OX459057.1, read on the forward strand.
GGCCCGATCCATGTGGCAACGCTTGGGAGAGATCTATGTCCAGTAGTGTTCGTTTTGTAGCTGTAATGATGAAGCCCATGAATCAATCTATAGAAGTTAGTTACACTACAAATTAAAATCTCAGATTCAGAGACAAAAATGTCTCATAATAATCACAACTCGCAAAAGTTGCAATAAATCACTGTCTACATTTGAACGGCATTATACCTAAAGTCTATTGAATTATTAAGCCCATGTATCTGTTGCAGACTTGAAAGGCCTACAACCCACCTACATTTCCGCGTATACATTTGACCTTTACATAGCCAAAATACCTAACGTCGCCGACGTATTGCGATAGTCACGAATTCACGATAGTCCGCGGTCACTGCCTGCTGTCAAGTATTATTTACTTATATAATATTTATCAAAAAGAATAAAGGTGTCGGACGTGACTGCAACTCAACTTGATAAGTTATAGCTTAATTGTGATGAACATCAAGCGTGACAGCCTTGTTTGTCATTTTTTTGCTTCTCAGTTAAGACTAGCTTCTGCCAGTGGCTTTGCCCGCATGAAAAGAGTTTTATCATCTCTAGGGAACATTATATACCGGGTATAAAAAGCCTATGTGCTATTCCCGACTATAATCTATCGGTTTGCCAAATGCGTTCAGCCGTTCTGGCGTGATTGAGTAATAAACATACATACATCCAAACTTTTGCATTAATAATATTAGAAAAATTAACCCGAACCTTTTCTTGTGTCTAGTTATTCATTTTTCTTGTCGATTGGCCTATTATGTATGGATATTATTATGGATATTCCATAAGCCATTGTTTGAATGGGACAGATTTTTGACTTTGTTCTTATAAACTGCTAAAATGTTCAATTTGGTAATAAATCATAGGATAACATTGCATTGCCTTTAAGTTTGCCCTACAATAGGACAGATACAAGCTTGCATTATTTTTAGCATTACAATAGTAAAACTGATTACTTTTTTATTGTTATTGTTATTGGTAGGCTCGCGTTTGACCACTATCTCACCTGATGGTAAGCTATGATGTGGTCGACGATGGGGCACGCTTGCCTAGAAGTAACCTATTCACTCTTGACTTAAATATTCCCAGGTTGTAGCTATCAGGAAATACAGACTCCGGCAAGGAATTCCACTTCTCCGCTGTACGCACAATAAAAGTATTCCCAAAACGCTTTGTGCGTACGTACTTAATAAATTCCAAGACTCCTATTATCTGAAACAATCAATCTACAATAAAAAAACAAAAAACAATTGACATACACTCTTATCGTTTCTAACCCGCTCGCCGCTTATAGCTCGCGCCGACCCCGGCAGACATTCGGAATTATTGCGATAGTCACGCGCAGTGTCGCTGTCGCCGGGAACGGGCACTTGCTGCCCGACTGCCCGCGCCCACTTGTCACGGGAATGTAGGAAATGTCGAAACAAATCTAATTGAACGAGAGCACTGAGCGCCGATGGCATGGTTGGCTATGAGGTAAGAGTGGTGACTTGGCCAGTATGGCGACTGGACAATAGGAGTTTGTGTTGAGAGATTAATGCTGGCTCGCGAAATTATAGGGTCCCTGTTTGTAGGCTAGGTTTGATTGAGTGTTAAGCTATGAGGTGTGTTGTCATTGTAACCCGACTGGGTTATGTGTTTCGCGCGTATCTTGTATGTATGTATGTAATATTCTTTATTACCTCATATCTTTTAAACCACTCGACCGAATTATATAATTAAGACATCGATAGATAATTCTTGACCGCCCAAGTGTTCTTAGATAGGTGAAGTTCTAAAAAAACAAACATGGCGGATTTTGGGTGCCATATTGTGCGGGTCCCAATATTTTTTTTCTGCCAAACCCATTGATTGGGGTATCAAAATGAAGGGTTTTAAGAGGTGATTACAAAAATATATATACCACTTATATCTTCAAAAGTAATTCGAAAAAGAAAAATATAACTAAAAAGTTGTAAATAAAAAAAGTTAATTTAAAAATCAATAACCCGACTGATTAAGAATCAAACTAAAAAGCTGGTAACAAGTAAAAATCATGCTGTGCAGTCGGAGGATCAGGCGGGTTATTGATTTTTAAATTAACTTTTTTTTAATATAAGTTGTTAGAGTGATCACTTTTTTACAGTATTATAAACTGCTGAAAAGTCACAACACACACATTAGGCTCTACAGAAGTGGTATTCGATGTCAGCGAATGCGATAGTCGAAATGTCAAAAAGTAAAGAATAGATCACGTGATTTTTCGATATCGCTTGCCAATTCCATACAATTTTGCCTTTTTGACAATCGCTGTCGCCAATTGTGAACATTTTGGAATGTTGACAGTTGCTATCGTTGACAGAATTTCTCTCATATTTGTTTTCAAATGTCGATCAATCTATTTCCGATCTCTATTGTGCAAAACACAATCCACAAGTATTCTCTATCTATTATTTTGGCCAGATAGTGAAATACCTTACAAGTGACACCTAACAGCCACTCTCGAAAATGCCGAACACTTTAGCACAGTTTCTGGGTGATACAATTTCACAACTCGCACCTTTACTGCATGCCTAAATAGAAGTGTAGTATATAAAGTTACCGAACTGTCGAATTAAATCAGTTTTGGACTTCTCAGGTTTTTGACCGGGTGGGGTAGCCTGACCTAGCACGAGAAATTAAAATATAAATTACAACAGTCGCTAAATAGTTTTGGCACCCCTTCATTTGTTTTAAATGTTGCGAAAGGCGACAATGGAACTATAGTGGGCAATTTACAACGTGTAGTTCTAAATTGATATTACGGGTTCGGCAGAGGAACCTTTAGTTCTCATGTATCAGGAGGAGCAAGCTTTTTGCTATATTATATCGAGCTATTCTAATTTTTTTATAGATTTGAAATTCCGCACTTTACGCTAAAATTATTTATTGAAATATATTAAAAATAAACACCTGCACAAAAGTTTCTGATAAGCATCAGTGGTTTGCAGAAGAACTGTAGGCGTAGAAGATTTACCATTTTCGATAATATTGCCGTAAATAGCTAATTCTGTTTGTCACACAGATGACTTAATGAGTCTAAAGCGAAAGGTGTGAGCTTTAAAATTAACAGAAACATGTTAAGAGGATGTTAACTAATTTTAACTTTTAACCAAACCCAAATTCCTTCTCACGAATATATTATTATAATGTTTCGAAGGCAATCAATCGAAGAGGGGCTAGCATTTAAGGTTACAGTGAAGATTCCCATGGTATATTGCTAAATATTGACGGTATAGACATTTAGTATGGCCTATTACAATGATAACTATCGTCACGGAAAAATTTGAAGTGCATTGTGGGAAAATTATGCAAGCAGGTGGGGTGACGATGTTGAGAACGTCTTCTATATTTACCTTCCGATTGCTATTGGCTTATCGTAATGTTTTGTTTGGATGTAATTGCAATGCATAATGCTTATGGAGTCTGCTTATAGAAACTGGTATAACATTACCACACTCTGAAAGATTTTTTGGGAAAACTTTGAAAAGTTCAGCAGAAAATCGCCGTCCATCTACTGCTTTGTTTACCACATCATCACTTACCATAAATATAACAAAAAACTTCTAGAAATTGCTGAAATGTATAGAGTATATTGTGGCCAGGTGCGCAGTACTCATAACCGGCGGTGTGCTTGTATGACTAGATATATGAACGTAAGTGAAGCAAAAGAAGAATGTAAGGGTCGTAGAAGGTGGCGTACTGTAGTTTCTGCCTACCCTCATGGGAAAAAGGCAGGCGTTTATGTATGTATGTATATTATGCACTACGTGCCATATTGCCAAAATTATTTTACACACTTTTTTCGAACAGTCTGTCTATCAGTACCTGCTTATCTATTTTCTAACTTAGCAGTAATATTAATAAGTTATGAAATCTATCGTATAATACGTCTTAAATACTTAGGTATTAATAATTTCTAGCAGAAATCGTGACTGGCTGTCAGCTGGTTTGTGAATGTAAATTGAGATTGGCTGCCCTTTGCAAACAATAGGAATTCCAAGTTATCACATTACTTAGTGTTATGGAAATTCGAACATTATTTTCTTAATAATTGTACAAAGTTATTTTGTTTTTTTTACTTAGCACATGTTGTTTCACCGTTGGAAAAGATCTTCACATTTTTTCTTTTCTTTTTTTAAAACAATACTGCAATCCATTCTTATACTTTGTAGTTTATTTTTATCTCTGTTAGACGTTGATGTTAAAATAAATGCATGTAACCATATCTCCTCTCGTATGATGCCGTGAGAACTATATTCCATTTAATCTCCTGTATACCTGGCTTTAAAACACTTCATAAATAACTAACCACAGGGTCATGCAGCAAAAAGTAGTAAAAACTTTATCATAATCTCGGCTACAAAGTGTGGCTTTAATAATAAAATATTTTTTGTCCCAACTCTATGCTTGTAACATTATCATATTTTATAGGGCACTGGCCGCTGTAACTTTGAGCCGAGAAAAACTAAAAAGGCTCAAAAAGTATCACAAAGAAGTCCCTTAACGTACTAAAGGGCAAAAAAAGTACCATAGTAACTGTAGTGCACTTTACCTTGCATTTACAACTTGTAGTATTTTAATATAGGTACACCCGGATACAGATTATATATCCTTGACATTCAAGAGAGAACTGTCAAGGAATAAGAGCTTTTTATAGTGTAAAAAAGAAAAAAAATATGGCACAATGACACAAATGACAAATTCGCTGGACAAAAATTATGAACACGATTCATGATGATAAATAGGATAAGAGATTTGATATTTTCGTTTGTATTTTTTTTTGTCTTTTTGCATATTATATTAATATTTCATATTTTTAATTAAGACCAATTTGTAACATCCTGTAGATATTATCAATAAAACAGATAGTGTTTTAAATCGAGTCTTGATTAAAATATTATTTACATGACTATTTTTTTATTGCTGTAGCCATATTATTTTATGACAGTCATGTATTTTAATTAAGGACTTTATTACAATCTAGATTAATAATTAGTTTAAAGTTTTTTGGGACAGTTTAAGATTAATATCGAATATAAAAAAAATGGAATATTAAAAGTATTATGAGTTTTTTGGAAGTATAATTATATGGTATGTTAAGTAGGTACCAGAAATAACATGGAAGTGATTCATCAATCCCCAAGTTATTTCTTAAGATTTATGATTTAAATTGCCTATAATGCCAGAAACATTAATTTGGTAAGAAAGCGAAATATTATATTGGCGATTTGCTGCGGTTTGTCTAGGTTTGTTTGATTTAAATGAACTGTTATTAAAAATGTGCATATGAGTACTCATAGTACTCAAAGGCAAACCATAAAACTGTGCCATCTAAGCTGCACTTTTTAATATCTGCCACGATTTTGTTTTTACATTGCTACAGCACTGTATCAACTTTATAATTTACATATAAATGTTTTATTTCATCGCCATAGGCATTATCTCTCTCGTATCTTGAGCATCACGATCTTGCCACCCACAATACAGTTAAGAATCTTGACATTTTGCCGAGTTCAAAGGAAACACTATTAAAAACAATTTGCTCGGTATAATCACGTCTAATATTGCACTGAGATTAAAATGTGTCTCACCACAGACAAAAAAAGAAAATACAAAACCTATTTGTTTTTCTGTCTAAGGATAAAATAGAAGTTATTTTTTTTTGATCGTATGTAAGAATGCTGAACAAAAAGTTCTAAATTTAAATTATCGGTTTGAATTGTCTACTGGACGATAATAAATAAAAAGCAGTCTGGGTGGAGTTGATTTATTATCGGCATGCGGATTCCGCTCATGACATTATAAACGTAATTGTTCAAGGTAATGATTTAACTAGAGCAGGAAGTTATTACGAGCAACCGCTAGGCGTTAAGTGGTCATAAATTCACTTTTTGTAAACTAAATTAGATCAATTATTAAACCACAAACAGCCAATATTCAGACAGAATGTGACCTTGATTTTATACTGATATACACAATTATATTGTGGTTAATGTTCGTTTTTATGGAAAATGTCATCTAACTCAGCAAAATGCCAAGGCAGGCAACTTGTCATGAGATAAGTGTTACATATAAAGGTATATAAATTACAAATTTCTGGGCGAGCAGAGATTTTTCTTGAAGATCGAGAAATCAATGTTAAATGTGGTACCTACAACATATTTTATATCCTACATGTTTATGTAAATTTGTAATCTTGAGTTATGTTTTACAAAAATTTTGTACGTAAAAATAAAACATCTCTGCAAATCTTACTGCAATGTTGTGCTCCATTAAGGCACAGCGTGAGAAGTATCATTAGCAACTGTTTTTAATACGAACGTCCTTCCCATGGACGTAGTTAACAATATAGCAACCTATTAGCAACTGGTCTAAAACACTGGCACACTATCCTATTACGCAAACAAAAGAATTACATGTACTTAGAATAACCTTTCCTTCAGAAAACAGTGTGGACCTTGAGACATTTTCAAGTATAGAATGTTGCAACGTAGAGGCATATTTTAGAGTAGTTGTGCATAAAAAAGTGAAAAGGCGGCTATTATTACGATACCGAGGCCGTACACCGTGACAACTAAAGTAACGTTAAGCTCCAAGCGATGAGTGGGAGGCGATATCATCGTACCTCACGATGATACCATAATAAAAATAAATGCTCTTTTTTTCCAGAAAGTGCAGATAGTGGCACACTGTGTACTTTATGTGGAGTGAAACCTTTGTTCCACTGGTTTGAAATGCTCTAGATGTAAAATAATTCAAATGTGTACTGCATGTAACTTGATTTGTTGGCTACATGGTTAATGGAAATAAATGTTTTATTTTACTTTGGCTGTCAGCACTTTGCACTTAATATGATAATGTGTAACTTTGTTACAAAAGTGCTATCTTTTAACACCGTCATCAAGCCTTTTCCCGACTAAACTGCTGAAGTTGGCTTAAATTCTTACCGAATGCAGCTGTCAGATTTTCACTTTAATATAGCCGGTAGCACATAAGGCGCCAATTTTGTTGGCGGGGATTAGAGTTAAGAAAAATAAAATAAAAAAATATAGCCAGTATTTCTATGTAAAATACTGATAGTACTACTACTATGACAAGACATTAGTGCTTACCTGTAACAACTATCTGTAAAAAAGGGAGCTATAAAGCAATCACATTCTAAATGAAACAATAATTAAAATGTTCGTTCCATCTAATTTTGTTTATGAGCTTACATCTTGCACTCTGTTCCAAAACACGGACGCGGAAAGTAACTTCATGTCGCAACGGAGTGCAATGATCGGCCAAATCCACGCAGTTCTGTAAGTGTCATGTATAATTTATACTGCATACTCTGTGTAAGACATCACGACAACGTCTATGTTATAAACTGGACTGAAAGGCAATAAACTTTGTTTTAATATAAAACGTAGCAGTTTTATGGTGAAAAAACATGGAAGAATAGTTTAACTAAAATTTTAACAAAGTTAATAATATTAGCAAAGTTAAAGCAGTCAAAACCGATCTTATCCCTAAAGATTTAAAAACACATTTAAATAAAGAAGGGAACAAAAATTCTAAGAGTAAAATCAGTGCTGCCATTAGCCAGTGTCAAATTATTAAAGATAAAATTATAGAACACAGAACTAAAAGTGCAGAGACGTTAAGATAAAACCGTGATATGAATAAATTTGATTCTTAGCCTTTTATACTATCAAGATGCACTAATGTAAAAACAATGTATCCAAACACAAACGATAAATTACACAATCTCCACCAGGAATAAAAAAGAAAGAAAGAATTTCACTTTTATTTTGATTGCAAAACTATTATCGGTATTTTCAAGTAGGCGCTAAACACAAAGAATTAATTGATTCTAAAATCTCCATTACTCATTAAATAACATTAATAACAAATTTTGGGCGTGTTCGGTCATTATTAGAGCAACATTGCCTGGGGCTGTGTTGCCACATACAAGACTTACGTTCAAAACTATTAATATTGCGGCAATAAACAGAACGTGCATGAATTACTCTTAACGAGAGCATTAGCGATAAATCGTTCGTAATTATATAAGAAGAAATAATATTATTGGTCCTGGCACGTGTAGGATATAAAGAAATGTTGCACAATCCAACAACGAAAAAAATCTTAGATCACTCAGTAGGTACGTATTCATCACCATCAGCTTATAGGAGTTCATTGCTGGACATAGACCTCTCCAATCGCAAGTTACTCATTTCAATTTACAACAACTCCCCAATAGATGCTACAAGCCACCCAAAGTCAAAGTCAAATATATTTATTCAACTAGGCCAAATAAACGGCACTTTTGATCGTAAAATAAATTATAATTAAAATTTACGAGTATTAAAAATTGATTCTACCGTGCTTTCGGAAAGTAGATTGTTATGGAGAAGAACGCACAAGAAACTCCACCTCCTCCTTCCACAACCCTTCGGAGTTGTCACTCTATCCAGCTTAAGGCAACCCTACATTAAATTATTGTAACTAATAGAACTAAGATAAAGTGTCAAAGTGGTTGGCTGCAGTTAAAGAAGTGCTCTTCTTAAAATTTCTATTTCGTGTAAAAGGTACTTGGCTATGATTTTAGTAAGGTTACATAGACTAAAGAGGAACTTAGCAAAATGCTCTACTTTTAATTTCAATTACAAAAGTGCGATTATTTTTCTTATTCTAATTGCTCAGTTAGCGAATTTGAATTCTACTGTTACACGACAGACAACATAAATTGCCGTTGTCGTACCGATATAAAATCACAGTTGTTTCTGAAGCATTGTTAGATAACCGATGTTATTTAATAATTGAATCCAGTTATCTTATTCACTTTTTAACATCTTTAATTGAGTGTCCGATTGACTCGGGGCAACGATTTATAATCAAATAATCGATTTGTTGTAAAGTTAATTGAACCATGTATCATTAGATTAGGTACAGTAGATACATGTATGACATATTTTGAAAATATTGATAAAATATGAAATATTGACTGTCCAAATTAAATTGGATTGCATGAGACATTCAGAAGCCTCGCCCACGTGACTGTTATTGTTAATAATGAATTTATTGTTAGTGAGAGGTCCAAGGCCGATTTTGACGTATCATTATCTATATTGTGCAGGCGAACCACGAATGGGCAGTTTGGCGAAGTGATATAGGTTGCAGATAGGAATTAAATCTTAAAGGTCAACGCTCCACAAAGGGCACGCGATCACGATTTTAATGTATTGTTCATGTGTAAAGAACATACAATTTCTGATCTTGCCTAATACTGGAGCAAACCAATCATAATTGCAGCAATGTTTAAAAATAACGAGGCACTGGCCTTTGACTTAGATCTAGAACTAGATGCACCAAATAAGATCTGAGGATTCTAAAGAATTGATCTCAAAATATCTCTTCTAAGAAATCTTTTGGTGTCAATATTGACACCAATGGATACATCCTTTGTTGCACGCCTTTGTTGTTAAATCGAGCACCATCTCTCAAGTTAGCCATTTACATGTCTAGGCAATATAAATTGCGTTGGAAACATCCAATACTGTTGCCTTAAACATTTTGATCTTATTTGCATTAACTACATTAGCATTACGAGATTACAGATATCATAAATCATTCAATACAATCACGTTTGTCCATGCTCGCCTACTCATCCAAAGAGTGGGTTCACCCACCTATTGACTATCCTGGTCCATTTACCTCCCACGTGGTCACATACACATCCTGCCGCCATGTTTTCTCTGGCCTTACAGCTCTGATGGTGTTGCCCGCTGCGAAAATCTTATACAACAAGTTAACATAGATGGCAGGGTGATCATACATTCATTTTACTTGATATATGACTGTAGCGAGCCCAACATAATTCAAGCATTGTTTGTGAAAACGATTGAAATTCATACTTGAGAATTTCCTGCGCAGATAATTCTTTCTATTGTTTGACAATTCTTTTGCAATTTATTTCCTAGAAACTAGCAGACATTGAAATAATGTGTTTACTGTGAAACAACTTGTATGTAGGTGTCGCAGGATTGATTATTTTTGCTTCTATCCTAATTAATGGAGATAGGGATTTTTGTTTTGTTTGAAGTGCAATTAAAATCTATTTCTGAGAATTCGTAATCACTGTGGGTGTACGTGTGCATTTAACTTGCTGCAAAATGCAAATATGCTAGCAGCACTTGGCGATATTCGACGGTTTAACGCCCACACTTATCCTGTAGTTATCGGCGAATAGTCATCGAGTTTCTTTTTTGATTTCACAAACATGGAAACGCAATTGCGGTAGGATAGGAAGAAAACGCTTCAGAATGTCGGAGTCAACGATCTTGAAACGTCGGATCCGAGTTTATTTAGAGCATCGAGTATATCTACACAATGGTTGGAGAATATTTCAACAGCTCATATTGCAATGTGCAGATTAATCGCCTATTGCTTGAGCATTTCCCACACAACTAGGCATTATTATGGATCTCATGCTTCTATGATTCGTCGACGGCGAATAATTATGGATTTATTCTAGTTTGCAACATTTTGGAGCCACGATCAAGGGATCTGATTGATTAATAAGCTAATACGAGTATAGAGCTGGTCATTGCGACAACTGGGTCAATTTCGTTGTCTGCAAATTCTAGAGGTGGTTGCGTTTTGCCAACGATTTTGCCATGGTTTAGCTAACCATTAGGATGGGCGTGTGTCTACTTTGCATCCGTCGTTTGTATAATGCAACAGTTTGCTGTAATTCCTTCACTGTTTTCATTGCAGACATATTAAATTGTTCGCTCAAGACTGCCTGACCAAAAATAATAAGGATTTTTTTTGTTCGTTTTATTGGGTGTATGATCTAAATACAATGTTTTTTGCGTCACACGAAGTAATGATTTGACAAAAAACTGTCCTGTAACCAGTATTGAAGGTCGTCGATCTCAAATAAGGACGTTCGAATTTGCATACAAAATTATTGAGGCACAAGTAATTTTAAACATGCTTGAGGCAAGCATGTAATGTTGAATAGATTGTTAGGCTAAATAAAATTGGATGGTTATCGATGTAACACTAATATACTATTGATAAACATCAAAATTGTATGTGTGTAAACCATAAGCCTTAGGGTACTTGAAACAGCGCGTGCGCAAATCACGGCCCGAATGTTGACGGTCGAAGTGTCGACACTGGTATAATATCCGACAGTAGTTTGACTCTTCTGTAAATCGTTTTATGGACGATTTTCGTTCGACAAGCTCTTGTATTAGCCACTTGTGGGAAACTCAAGCATTTGTTCGACTATTACTATTGTTCGCAGATTGTATGTAGTTGTCTTAAACACAAGGTTGTCTTGCAAAACGTATGGCTGATGGTGGCTTATCTAGATAACGTTTGCTTATTACCTTTAGAGGATAATTATTATATTGTTTGGTTATTTCTACCTGTGTCTTTGGTATTGTATGCAGATTTGGATTTAATGTGTCTATGGAATAGTTCTGTGGGTGGAAGGTGCGCCATTGAGTTGCAAACTTGAATTGGAGTGAGAGCTAAGTTGTAGGCGCCTGGCGCTTTTGGAGCTTGCTAGCCAAATGTTGCAATGTTAAAATAATATGCTAAATAACGTACAAATATTTTCGATTATTAAGAGGCCTGTGCCCCAGCAGTGTTTAGTTAACACTAAGATATTATATATACAGATATATTTTATTATTATTGGAATTCTAGTTAGTACTAAATTTTATTGTATCTTGTTTTTGTAACTTTATATTCTTAATATGTTACCTAGAGCTGTGTATACTCAGCAATGTGTAAGCTGGGGTTGCCTGTAATTAGATGTGCATTACAGGAAACTAAATTTTGTAAGAATTTTTATATTTTGTGAAGATGCTATTGTTTTGTAACACTCGTTGGTGATCTTTAATTAAATAAATATATAAGATCCGGGCCAAAGGTTTGATATTATGACTGTGTTGTTTTAATAAAACGTTAATGTTTATAAAAAAACCTGTATCCACAGAAAGTAGACCTGTTTCTAATAGTAGCAAAGTTGCAAACTGTTTATGCTGATACTTATGCCACAGATAATATAATACTAGCATACAGATGCCTCATCCCATACAAAGAAACCTTGCCACCTGACTAGCGTTTCACATCTGAAACAAACGTTTATTTTTTGTAAATCGATCACGTTCGGTTCCATTCCACGGTGATAGATAGATCACCATCTAATAATCAATCGATATCGATAGATAAATCAAATAATCATTATAATTAGTACAGTACGTCGGGACAGTTTCTTTTTATGGGATGAGAAACCACTGCTTATGCTTAAATGCTGCATTGGTTTTTTAATTCTTAACGAATTGAATCTTTTTGTAACATCATCCTTCTGCCCTAATTGTGTAGAAGATATCTATATCGTTTTAAATCTAAATTGATAATGAAACCATTCTCGTAAAGCAAACATTTCTGCTCGTTACATCATAAATGTAACACTTATAATATTTAATGCGATTAACGGTCTGAATCGAGAACAGCCCTATAAAAAGATGGCATAAGATCATAACAAGATCTTAGCAATGTGTTTGCAGCCATTAAAGTAAGAAAGTGCACCATAGATTATGTAGTTTGTGTTGGTAACTTCTTATTTCTTGGTAGATTTATGTGACTTCGCACCATAGGTGAGTAATGGTGGTTATGGTTTTAAATTGAAAAAAGTTGTGTGTGGAATATATTTTGAATTATGGTTATTATTGAATAAATGGTTTTATTTGAGGGTAAAAGTAATATTAAAGTTTGACTAAGACTGCAAGTTTAGTAGAGTATGAAAATTGACAATAATTAAAGCAGCATGTTTTTAAATTTGTCTTTATTGTTTATCGAATAGGCCATATGTCGTAAAGCACTAAAAATAATTTTAAGTTGCTTTAATTATCATATCAATAATTTTTAGGGTTCCGTACCTACCCGCAGGGTCCATACGGAGCCCTATGGCTGTCAATCACGTGTCCGTCTGACTGTCCGTCGTCTGTTTAAATTTTGTTACTAAGAATTTTTTAACTACCTTTTGACCTACGAACTTGAAATTTGCTGATAATGTTTATTATTACGCATAATTTACTAACAAATACCAATATATTAATAAATCAGATTTTCTTTGTAACGGGACCTTAAATAAGCGAAGTCCGACACGCATTTGACCGGTTTTTTTTATTATTAGCAATGTTGTAAAATAATTATGCGTACTAAGAATTAATACACATTTATACAGATTGTCTATTTACATTTCATTACAGACAAGGACTATTTGCTCAATTCACACGCAGTTTTATTTAAATAATGAAGTACTAAATTGGCCAATATCACACTACAAAGAAAAATAAGATCTCAGAGCCGGTTGCTGACCGAGAGCTCAGCTAAGTTAGCAACTTAGCTCGTATAACTAAGACAATTTTCTCTGCAAACTAGTTATGTGAACCATTTTTCTGTAAATGAATATCGACGCGTCACAACGCAACGCATGCCAAGTAAATGCTATTGGCTGTTAAATCTTCTTTTACCTCAGCTATGCGAGCTGAGCTAAACTAACTTAGCGAAGCTCTCGTTTGCAACCGGAGTTAAGCCTTAACTACTTAATATCTTAATCCATGCGCGAGATTCGCCGTCTGTCCCAAATCCCACGTAATTCGTGCTACAATGAGAACGTGACAAAATTGTCTATGATTAAGATAAAAGCTCTTAACTCTCGGTTCCTTTTCACAACGCTGATAATAATATCGTCATGTGAATTTAAATATGAGTTACGAAAATGTATGTGGCCTAGCAACCAGTGCTAACATTTTGGAAATGTAGACATTATCAGACTTAGTAAACAATTGACGGAAGGGGCAGAAGGCATTTAAATAGTCATAATTATTACGAATAATTAAAGAGTAATTTTGAAGTGATTTTGTCTGCATAACATGTTCATAAAGCTTCTGTCATGAAAGCCTAGATACAGCTAAATTATATCAGCAATAACGTTTATCTAATACTCCAAATTATATGGGATTTAGCCCATGACATTCCGCTTTTTGACAATTACTATCGCAATTTTATTTTCTAGGCTGTCTGAATTACTTCGCTCGCGGAGTGCGTCAATATGTTGATAGGAAACATTTTTGTCATCAAACTTACTGATTGTGTTCTATATTTGTAGGTATTACTAATCATTGCGAGACGCTGTCTTGTTATTTATCTAATAATAACCAAGAAAAAACACACTTAAATTGTTACGAGTATTAAATGTTCACACAGGTTACCAGACCACTCTCTGAAACAGTGTTCAATGGTCTGTGCAAAGTATTGCTAATTACCTACAAATTACCAACTGATGTAAGACTATGTAACAATATTATGTTAGCCGCTAATTTCAAATATTACATAGCATCAATTGCCAATATGTTTTCCACCATTATACTGTAAGAATGTGGAAAAAAATAACAATCCCTATTGTTACCATAGTTTCGTATTACACAATTGAATTCATACTAATATTATGAATCGAAAGTATATATGTCTGTCTGTCTGCTACACCCGCTCTTACGTCTAAAAAGTGCTGTTTTTTTTACGAATTTTGGTAAAGATATTGATTGTACCTTGGAGAATACTTCGGATACTTTTTGCCCCGAGAAAATGTACCCTTGGGACATTTTTCGACTTTCAGGTGGCAAAGTCACTGGCTGGACGTTAATATGCTCTGTAGACGATTCAGATTTCTGCACATTTGCGAAATCAATTAGGAACACTGCGAATGGCGTAGATCAGATAAACGGCTCACGGTGCAAAGATAGTGAGATAATGAATTCGGTTGCAGGTACGGTGCATGAGTTTGCAAGGACAGTGTAGCAACTGCATAGTTTAGTGCAGGGAGCTTTACAAAAGTATCGATAGAAAAATAAAAGGTTCGATATAAAATTGGTAGAATTCATATAAACTGAATAAGATTAGATAATTTAGTTAAAGTTAAATGTAGGTTTATTGTTTTCTTAGAAATTTTTGAGTGAATCGTGGCGTGACGTTTGACAGGGTAAAATAAATGAAGAAATTGTGTTTAGTAGACCCCGCATAACATGGGAAAAGGAAAGAAAGACGACGTGTAAAACTCATTTTGAATTCTGAAAAATACACCAGTTAAATAAAAATATTTACATGTTTAGTTTGGATGATAATGCATGATTAGTGACGTCATTCTAAACACAATATGGCGGACGGCCCAAGATGGCGGACTAGTTATTTTTGTGCACTGCCATGATATGTGTATCAAATGAAAGGGTTTGCTGAGAAGAACACGAAAAAAGCTTGAATTAAAATGAATAATTTTATTTCAAAAGTGCCTTTTTACAATACACGTAGTACCATAACATAAATTAATTATCGATACCACTAACTTATCGAAATGTAAATTTATCGAAACTTTATTCGAATCCCTATATTACTGCTAAGTACGGCCATTAAGACTCACGTCGGTGGTTCCAACTTATTATTCCGATTAGTATGCGGTTATCTTAAAGTGTATCGGCGACGGTCTCGTTCGCCGTGTTATTGCAGCCGCTTGCGACAATTGTTTCATATCACTTTCGAAGCGTTTTGAAGACAATGTGTTTGCGTGTTGCATTCGATATACCTTGCGATATGCCGTTATTACAATCGATAGTCAATTGTGGTCGTTTATGCGTAAATTGGTCCAATTTGTGATCAATGTTGTCAGTTATTGTAATAGATTTATTGGTTACGTTGTTGTTTTGCAATATTACTCTAAATATCACAATAATGATTATTTGCCTACGAAACTTGCAAAAACAGTAACTACATAACCTCTACTGGGCACTTCACGTTGACAGCAATGTGGACGTATTTTATGACGCCCTATGACCCCTGCTCTTTTATTCGCGTTCGTGGTTTTATTTTATTTTTATATAAGTATATGTATAGGTAGTTATTTTTAATTAAGTATTTTATAATATGTAAATTTTAATTTAGATAATTGAATAAAACCTCTACTACAAATAAAATGGACCTCGATACTATACGCATTTCATTTGTAAACTTAAAAAAATCATAAATTGTATCGACCGAGATTCCATTTTCGAATCTCAGAACAGTTTCGATTGTCGAATTCCAGGACTCATTTAAATTTTTCAATTTCAGAATGCTTCGGCGCACACTCCGACCGGTCGCGGTCCCGATCCGGCCCGGTCCGCAGCGTGCCCGTAGCAGCCGACATCAAGCGTGACGTCGACTTCGACTGTCCCGAAGAGTTCGGTTACTACCCCCACCCCACCGACTGCACTTTGTACTACGTCTGCGTGTTTGGCGGCGCACTACTCGAGTCATGCACTGGTGGCCTTATGTACAGGTGAGGAATGATGAAGATCATTAACCATATTTTTCCTTTTCATACGCTTATGTAGTTCTTACACCTCTCTGTCATAAGCTATAGAGATCCGTTCCCATTTTCTTATCCATGGTTGCCAAAGATCGTTCAGAAGCAGCTGTCGATGCGTGTCAATAAAGTTCTGGGAGATCCCGGTTTGTCTCTATGCACTACATAATAAAGATGTTCAAAAATAAGTCGTATTCTTTGATGGACATGATCCTCAGTTATTTTCTACTTCACATAAAAGACAAAACGTTCAATATACTGAGTTAGCTATCCCATTTCCAATTTAAGTCGAAGTACATTTCATACCTGTCATGTTATAAATGGCTCGAAGTTTTCTATACTTGATGCTAGATCTTGCATGATATAAGATTCTAATGAGAAAATACCATACAAATAATAAACATATGCGTGACTATATTAACATCTATCATATAAGAGATAAGCTGTACTCGTACATGGGAACATCTCGTTAAGCGTGAGAAATTCACATCGAAAAAATATGTATTTTTAATGAAGATAATGAGTTGTGTTAACAATATTGAAATCGTTGTGTAGCATGACTTTGAGGCTGTTTTAAACTTGACACCAATGACCTAAATAGCTCAATAATTTAATGCTTCGATTTGATCCTTGATTTGATCACAGCCACTGCAGTTTTTCTACTTGTACTTTGCTGGGCATGCAAATTATACTATTTAGTCAAAGGAAGGATGATAAAGCGTAATTTCAAGAACCTTCATAGATAGCAAATTTTCGACGGGAAGGTCGATCCGATTCTTTGTTTTCAATATCTTTGTTTTGTTCTTCAGCCACGAGCTCCAAACGTGTGATTGGCCGCGCAACGTCGGCTGTGACGGCACCAGCGCGGTCGGCGGTGAGGAGCTGGAGCGTATCAACGAACGAAACCCTCCTCCTCCCCCACCGCCTCGCCGCACACCACCGCCGCCACCTCCGCGTGCTCAGCCCAACCCCGTCATTACCTCAAGAGGACAGCCTAAGTTCAGCCGACAAGAATACGAAAAGGTACATAAAAAGGCTGCTGGTCCTCCATAGTACCTTTGTCCACGAAGTTTAAATAAATATAAACAACGCTAGTTACCTCGAGACTGTTCTTACATAGTGAAAAATGTAATAAAACTTTACTTTCATTACAGCAACAACAACTGTACGAGGAAGTAGATGACCTACCACCAGTTGAGGAAATCGAAAGTGACAGACAACAACGCGTTTACCGAGGACAGCCTCCTACCATAGGACAAGTTCAAAAAGACAGAGATGGTTACGGAGCTCAACAAATCAACTCCAGAAATCTTAACTCTAACATTATTCCCGCGTCGATACCTCAAAACAATGGTAAAATAGGCTCCTTCTCTTTTGGCTCCCAAGTCGATGAACGACGAACTGCTACTGTTACCCCCGCGCCCCAATCTTACAGGTAAGTCCTAACAAGAGTATAACACGAGACCAAATGTTGACTATGAATAAAGAACTAATGGACAGTGTCGTTATTTGCAGTGAAGACCAAAAAGACAGCGTGACTGACTCTTCTAATGACAGACAATTAGACGTTGAAACGAATGAAATAATTACTAATGACCCGACTGAAAAACCAGTCTTAAGAAAGAAAAGGGAAGTTTTAGAAAAATATATAGTTGATAATGAAACTAGTACTACTACAGCAAAGCCAGAAGAAATGTCTAAAAGAAGTGACAGTGGCGAAGAAATGGAGTATGTCGAAATAGATACTGAAGATGACGAAGATGGTACACCACTCGATGATACTGAAAGAGGAAAGAGACAAGTCAGATATTATGTTAAAAATGGCTATAAGTCTCCTGTTAAGAATTGGGGTTTTTTAAAACCTTACAAAATTGTAGAATTCCCACAATACAATCCCAATGCTCAAAATTCTAGATATCAACAAGCGTATAATAACAACCCGAATAATAACAATTATTATGAGACTCGCCGCCCACAAACCTACAAAAACAATCTATATTCTACTGCCAATCCTTTTTTATCTTATCAAGTAGGCAATTCACAAACGCAAGGACTTTTTAAACCTAGTTTACCAGACCCATCTAGTCAGCCATTAGCTCATAACCCTTTAAATGCTGCAACCCAAATTATTACCAAAAGTCCACCTATATCATCGCTTAATGGTGGTTTTTACAATAATGCTCCGCAAAGTAACATTCAGTACTCAAACCAATTATATTCTTCAACGCCATCTGCCGTAAATTATCAAAATAATCCGATCTCATTTCCTGATTCATCGCATGTCCCCAGTACTATTGTTACGGGTAAACCTGTCCCAGTGCCAACATCACCGCGACCTCAAGAAAATTACAGAACTCAAGAACAAGACAGGAGTAAATACCAACAACTGAACCAACATTCAAATAACAATAACAAACAACCAATTAGAAATGTAAAGGTATTACAGCAACATGCTCAAAAAAGTCCATCAGACGACAAAGATTATGATGATGACGAGAATTCTAGTGAAGAAGAGGATGAAAATTCGGAAGAAGACGATGATGATGATGATCACCATAAAGGTGATTTCCCAGCACCACCCTATGAATTCACACACCCGAGCAATAGATTCAAAGATATAGAAAATCCCTTTGCTAGCCCTAACTTCGATTTTGATGCATATTTGACAAAGTTAAGTAATGGTCAGTATACACCAAACGCCAATAATAGTCCAAGACCAGCACCAATAGTTAATCCTACAATTGAAGAAACGACAGCGTCACAACTTAGTGCTCGAGTTCCCAGCTCGACATTAAGCTATAAAGGAATGAGTACTCCAAAACCTTTCACCGTGTCTTCTGGACCGGGCAGTTCGGCAGCAACATTTGTTAGTAGTTTAAGACCATCTGTAGCACCAATTAAACAAACGCAGTCGTACGACCAGAGCATTCAAAGACCAGAACCGACCAGACAAACTCAACAACAGCAGTACCAACAGCAACACCACCAACAACAGCAAAAACAAGAGCAACAACAACAGCAACAACAACAACAACAGCAACAACAACAGCAACAACTACAGCAACAACTACAGCAACAACAACAGCAGCAATATCAGCAGCAGCAACCGTTACAGCAACAACAACAACCTCAAAACTCATATATCTTTCGACAAACTGCTGGTACTCCTGTAGATGCTAACAGACCAAAGTTGAAACCACCAAACTTTAATGATGACCGCCAGTTACCAATTAGTTATAGCTTCAGCAGACCAATAAGCAGCACACCGAAACCAAATCACGAGAACAAGCAGAAAGAAGATACTCATACTTATTCAGCTAGTCCTAAGCCGTACTTGTTAATATCTGGGACAGCCTCGCCTATCATTGTGTCAACACCAAAACATCAGTACATAGTAAAGCCTGAAAAGATTATTTCACTTCATCCACATATCGTTGCAACCGCAAAACCATATCTAGTGTCCTCTATCAAACCCCATAATGCCTATATTGCCCTCAAACATTCCACACCTAAGCCCCTGACGACGTTAGCCAATCAACAACTTTCAGCTTTACAACAGTACTGGAATAATCCATCGACGGAATCTCCGTTCCGTGCTGTTTCATTCAAACCAAGCACATCAAAAGATATTCAAAATCTTGGTGATTTGTTTTCGCAAGCCATAAAATCGACTCAGACTCCGTTGAAAAATTATAGTAATCATCAAAATGTAGCTAATTCGTACAACAATCAACAACAATTCATAAGCAGCCCCATAACTACCACGACAAGAGCGCCACCTAAACGCAGACCGATACCCAAGCCCTCTCCAGAAATGAACGATTATTATTATGATGAAGACGAATATGAACAATATTACTACGAACCTGCAGTTAAACCAAAATATATGCCAAGTACTGAAGTGAGGCCACAAAGACCTCCCATGGCCCAAAATTACAAGGAGTATGATGACAGTGATGAAGATAATTCTGCTCCAGCCAGTGTTAAGCCAAAGCCTACGAGAGTACCAATGAAATACAATAACCATAAACCAGAAAGTGCCACTAAAAATCATAACGATGTATCTATTGTGACAAAATCTCCAGTAAAAGATTTTAACAAAAATATAAATGGAAAAATCCCTATCCCTGTGTTAGTAGACTACGGTACCCCTACGCCGAATACTCTGATGCGTCCTCAAGTTTCTAATTACCAAATCATACACCATATGCCTCGAAACAGAACTGTTATGCATATAAGAAGACCAGTTCCTGAAAACGGCCCTAACACTGTTAGGCCTCCCAAATATTTGAACCAAACGACTTTGCGTCCCTATACTGTTAGGCATAGGTTAGCTAAGCCGACTACTCTTAAAGAAACTACCCAAAATGAAGATAAGCAGACGAGAGGAAGAATAAGACATCCGAATATTGTTGCACAAATGAAATTGACCACACCTCGTGATAGCCACAACCAAGAGACTAGATTTACAAAGACTAAACATGACGATAAAACAAACAGGTAATTAGAAGAGCACAAAACTATATAAATACTAACTATGAGATATACTGGAGATGACCTTTGGCACAACTAACTTACACTTTCTGTACAGAACTTCTTCAGTATTTTGATCTATCGCACTAAACGTATTCTGACTAAACTAACATTGACTACAACGACTATGACTGTATAAAAGACTGACTAAATTGCTTTGTATTTAGCCAAACCTGTACATACAATTTAGTGGAAAATATTTGAATATGTGATAAACTTTTCATGTTTATTGAGATTTCAACAGAACAAATGGTATTTTTAGCTTGGAACCGACAGAAAGCGTAGCTCCAGTCTCCTATTCAGCAAGCCCCCGTCCGAAGATGTTGTACAATGGATCTCAGAACTACACTCCCGATCAATACGACCCCTTCTATGCTGTTTATGATGAAGATGGTGAATTGTACAAAGATACAGGTAAAATCATAATAACTTACAATCTTAAATCGTACAGATTTTTTTAACCAATATCTTTCAAATGCCTCGTTACAAATGTATCAAAACTTTATCCTATACAGTTTATCTTAATAATTAGAGTTTCTCGCATGTCAATCTCATTATTTTATATAGTATTTAATTAAATTCTAAATTGGTTTTATGGTTATACCATTTCTATAAAACCTATTAAATAGTTTTAAATTACTGGTTAAAGTCTAATTAATTTAATATTAGCATGTCTATGATTACTTTTATTATTTTTTAATTTGTTATCTTTTCCATGGGACTTCTTTTCATAATTACTTACTTATCTTCTATGGATACTTTTGGATATATGGCCGACTCAAACTAATCTGTTTAAATTGGATCTTTAACAACAACCATAATGTAAATATAGTATTTTTCTTTTTTAAACATTAAATTATGTAGCCCCATACATACCATTACAAAAAACGAATCTTATAAGTAAAGGTACCTGTTGAAAATATGTTTTGACCAGGATTTCATATCTGGTAGTTTAATCTTCAATCCTATAACAAGCAACCAACCTCTTAATCTTAATACTACAACACATACGCACATGACCTATAACCTGACAACTTCATGCACATAACCCACTAACTGGTATCGGCAGACTACGTTCAGCAATATAACACGGCCTCGCTCCGCCCAGCTGTGCAGCAGACGTACCGAGGTACCCCTCCCCCTGCGCCTGCCCGACGACCCGTTGAGACCTACACGGCGAGGCCAGCACCAGTTGACTACGATGATGAACTTATACGACCACAGGTAAATTTTGGTTATGTTGCTTGACTATATTGCTTTGTTTATAAGACTTTGTAAATTGAAAATTAAGTAAATTTTTATATCGAAAACTACTAACGAAATAATATTTAGTTTATTTAGTCTGGAGAATATAAAGGTGGCAAAAGTTGGAACTTGCCTCAAAAAGAAAAGTTCAGCGTAGAATGAAATAGGCTCATTCTTCATGTTACGATTATATACGATATTGGAACCGGTACTTATGAAGCTAAATGAAATTTCAGATAAACAACAACCAGAACCAATATCAAGCACCAATCCGCCATTCGACTAGGTAAGTTTCAAATACAATATTACTAGATCATAATAATTAATTTAATCTAATAGAAGTAAATGTAATATTAGCAAACAATTAACATGGAAATATTGCCTACGATCCAGGGGCGAAGGTAATGAATTGGGATACGATCATAACCCAAGCAGCGGGAGGACGACTTTGTACGAAGCTACCACTATTAGCACCACTCCTTCCACTACTACCAGCACAAGCACGACAACACAACGCCCTACTACAGCACCATACACTGAAGCAATGACCCCGTCTCGATATAGCCCAAGGTACTACAAAAGATCAATCTTCAAAAGTAAAATCATCTCGGCTTAAATCACTATCTCAAAATTTTCATTAACATCATTCTATCACCTTACGTTTTCATCTAAGTTTCACCTCTCATTTGCAACCTTTCAACTGATTCAAACTTCTAACTTTTTACTAATTTCTTTCTTCTATTTGTATCGGTCTTAAGGTTGTTCATAATTTCGTTTCAGTATCTAGTCTTTATCAGTTCTATTACTTTTCTCTCTTTTAATATTATATTGATGTAATTATGTAGCTTTTGTGGTATCTTTATCTGTCTCACAGACAGAACACTAAACATATTATAATTTGTTTCTGATTTCACTAACTTGACTAATTTATCTGTACAATGAGACAGTTTTCTGCCTATTAAAATTAATATTTATTTAAGTAGTATTGTTTTAGAGCTTCAATTAGAAAGATTTTTTTTGCTTTGTATTCAACAGATCATCCACAGATGAAAGTCCAATTCCTGAATCCTCTTCAATACCTGACGAGATTCCATCGTCAATCCCTTCCTCGCAATCGCCCACCTTAAACTTTTCTTCCCTTGCCAAACCTTTTGAACCGACTGACAACGTATATAGATTAAGAGAGACTTTACCTACGACTGAAACGCTTGCAAGACGATCTTCTGAAGTGACTAACAATAATAATAACGTGGAAGTGGTAAGATCCAAGTCTAATAGGGACAATAAAAAAGTGTCACTAACATCTGGTTTTTCAATCAGGCGTAATCCTAACAATACCAATAATCCTTATACTTTGACTGTTCTAACGAGACCATTAGAAGATTTCGATAAGGCTCGTCAACCGAGTAGTCGAGGTGGTAGCAGTAGTAGTAGGCAGAGGCAGTCCGATAGGTATTATTATGATAGTAGTAGTAATAGCAAAGAAGTATCTGCAGAACCGGCGTCTGTTGAACCAGAGTATATAGAACCAGCGTCTTTAGAACCAGTAGTTCAATCCGACAGTAAATACGGAACATCTTCCGAGAGCTCAATGCGTAGAAAGGATTTTGGCCCCGACAATAGCGAAGACGACTACGACATTCCTATTTATGTAAAACCAACAAGCAGAACAAAACCCGTGAAGTCTAGATTTAGGAGCACCACTTTGCCCTCCTCCACATCTACGAAATATTATATCAAATCCACACGAACTAGCCCATTTTCCTCACACAATCAAGAAATCGTCGACTCTACTGAGAATGCAATAAATACCGAAGCATTGATTGATGCTGGTTTGCAAAATGCTCGTGCTAATGAGCTATCAACTGTAGCTTTAAATAATTCATTAAATGAGGAAGCACCGACAAGGGAGTATGATATAACTAAATACGCTTGGAGCGAACCTTCCGTTTCACCTTTTAAAACGTTGGATAATTTACGCAATACATACAGGAACGTTGATACACGCGACTACACCAGCTCCACAACATCCACTACTGTATCTACAACAACCACACGCAGGCCATCTCGACAACGCAATACTAAGAAACAGAAACATTCGCGCAAGCCTTCGTATTATACTTACCGAGTAGAAGATGAGGTTGTCCCAGACCAAACAACTGAAGTATTTAATGGTAAAGTTAAAACTGTAATCAAAGCATTCTTGAACAATTTCGGAAGCTCACCTGCACCACAATTAGTCGAAGAGTATTCAACGACGACAACAACAACAATAACAACGACACCTAAACCTACAACGACAACGACATCTAAACCTACAACAACCACACAAAGATATGAAGAGAAGGTAGTTAATATAGGATACCAGAAGAAGCCGTTGAAGTATGTGGATGAAAAACCTTTGCGCAGCTATGTGAAGCGTCTACAAATCATAACAGAACCCCCTGTAAGCAGGTATGCTTCCCCGAGTGCTGAATCTATAAGCTTCACTGAGACGGAGAGCGACATAAAAGATTTTTCATCGACAACTTCAACTATGGCCACCATGAGTAGCACTCCCTTCACATATGCCAACTTACCAACATCTCCAATGCCGACACATAGTTCAACAAGTGATTATAGAAGCTTACCGGGTAGGGACTCCTATCAATCTAAATTCAGTAGTCTAATAACAAGTACGCCAGAAACTGAAAATGAGGGCTCTCGCAAATTCCATAACATTATTAACGATGTGCCATCAACCGAAAGTAATATTCAGGATGTCGATATTAATGATGAAGTAGTAAAGTCAACGCATTCTATTGTGGAGGATAGAGCTACGCCTGAGACTGATGGACGACACGAAGTCGAAAGCGAAATCGCTTCAACGACAAGTACTACGAAATCGACTACGACTGTGAAGTTCGCACCGACGACAACGACGACTAAAAGCATATCCTTTCCACCGCGAGCCTCACGAGTCAATCCCGCCATAAAGTTAGCTGCGACAAACCCAGGAGGTGGGCGCAGGAGTTATCAATCGTCGTCCAAATGCTCATCAGACAACAGTCTGCAAGCGAATCCGAAATGCAACGAAATCAAATACCAGAGGTACAAAACTCGCCGGCTAGTAGTCTAATCAGCCTGAAGTTATCTCACATTACTTATTGAGGGTGGAGGCTTCGTTTATTAAAACATCCTTATTTTCCGCCTCGCGAGTAATCAGCATGAAGTCAAACATCTTACCCGACAATCGTTTAATAGCACCTACATCTAAACTCTTTCGCTTAACATACTGTTCTCATTGGGGGACTTCATGTCGGTTGAGTTGAATTTCTGAATTGTTAACTCCTGACGCGACCTTTCCATTTCCTGCACACTATTGGTATTTTGTGTAGTTTGTGGAATGTTTGTAGTTAAGATATTAGCTATTTGGGTAGCAAGTTCCTCAATGTAGCTTCACGTAATCGAATTGCACCACATTGCAAACTCATCATTAGTATAAGTGCACCAGAATCATAAGTGTATCGAAATGTGTTCGTGTTTGGTACGCTACTGCATGTTGTGTAACACTATTATTAACATATTTGTGGTATCATAATACAGACAATCATGGAGCCACGTCTGATTATCAGTTTTGAGATCATTCAAATTTTGAATAAAACATCATTACATCTTGATGATGATTAAAATTTATCTGAATCATTATTTAAATATAATTTTGAAATGCTTCGTCTTTAAATTCACGCATACTAACTGAGGGTTGTGTGAGAGAAAGTGTTGTTCATTTGGTAATGTACTGTTTGCAGGCCCACCAGCACTCGAGGCCGTGGTTCCGCGCACTACTCCACCGCGAGCGAAGCGCAGTCACCACAGGCACCCCCGAACCGAGGAACTCCACCAACGTTAGAACTGAATACAAACTCAATCATCCATTCCATTTTCACTTCTTTATTTGTCGCGAATACCTGTCTTTTTTTAGTTTTTTTTTATATTTATGAATCTCTAGTCAAACTTGGAATAACATGTGTGGCTAGCAATTTATATCTAATTCTGTTATTAGTCATCATTCATATATTAAAAGAATATTATCTATAATTTATTCGTGTAAATCCGCACTTATTCACTTTATTTCATCACTATACGCACAAAATCTAAACTACTTCTTGCAGCACCTAAACCTGTTTTTGTTCTGAGCAGTCGCAGCCGACCAACACTGAAACCGTCGACGGCTATTGTCTCCGAAACGACTAAGTTCGTTGATGTCTACGCGCATCCCCCGAGCAGACCTGACCCGGTCTACCCGCAGCCTACTCCGGACAAGACTGCAGCCAAATGTAGGAAGGATGTCTGCCTTCTACCCGACTGCTACTGCGGTGGCAAGGAAATTCCTGGTATGTCAAAGCTTCTTTCTTCTTCTTTCTCTTCATCTTAAAAAAATGCATTTTCTTATTTGGTACTACCACGTACTACTAATAACGTTCATATACGAAGTCTAGAAAATATTTTATAGACTGTAAATATTTAAATGATTGTTGTAAATGATATTTGTGAAATAGGAAATTTGCCTGTCAACGAAGTACCACAGATGGTATTGATAACATTCGACGATGCTGTCAACGATTTGAATAAAATGTACTACGAAGAAATATTTGAGAGAGGGCGAAAAAACCCGAATGGCTGCCCAATAACTGCTACGTTTTACGTCTCCCACGAGTGGACTGACTATAGTCAAGTTCAGAATCTTTACGTTGATGGCCACGAATTTGGCTCTCACACAGTTTCGTAAGTCAATGAGTATAGAATTCTCTCTGAACCTATCGGCATCTTTGGTAGACTGCAGGTTTGCCACTAACAGGGTATTAACGGCCATATTTATAGTATATATTTTAAAACTTTTTATCGTATATTATGTTGACACTAATCATTTTTATTTTTTTCTCTTCCTCAACTCTTCCGTCCTTCTTGATACCTGGTTTCTCTTTCTTCCTCTTCCTGGCACGACTCACACACCCACACGCACATACATCCCATGATAACAGCTGACATGCCGGTGGAACAAGTGCCTCAGATTGTTCTTCTGACCTTCGACGACTCTGTAAACGACTTGAACAAGGGACTGTACGCTGATCTGTTTGAGAAGGGTCGCGTCAACCCCAACGGTTGTCCGATCTCTGCAACATTTTACGTGTCCCACGAATGGACCGATTACAGTCAGGTACAGAACCTTTACTCCGCTGGACACGAGATGGCATCACACACGATTTCGTAAGTTCATGAACTACATACAGCACATTTGACAGATTTTGCACCCACGACAATGTACAGATTCAATTATTATGACTCAATTTTACTGCTTCGGTTCTGAATTTCTGCCTCTGAATTTTCTATCACTTTAATTTCTGGCTTTAAATTATTTTTGAGGTTTTTATTTTTTGGTATTTCTTTCAAATGATTTTTTCTCTTTCTTGCGTTATATTTTAATTTAAATTCTACTGCAATTTCCATTTCTTATCTTATATTTGACTAAATATATAGAAGGATAACTAACTAACACAAATTAATAATGATTTTAGACATAGTTTTGGAGAACAGTTCTCCCAAAAGAAATGGTACAGAGAAGTGGGTGGTCAACGAGAAATCTTGGCAGCCTACGGTGGAGTTAAACTTGAAGATGTAAGAGGAATGAGAGCACCCTTCCTTTCCGTCGGCGGCAACAAGATGTTCAAAATGTTGTACGATGCTAACTTCACTTACGATTCGTCGCTGCCCGTTTATGAAAACAGACCACCTAGCTGGCCTTACACTCTTGACTACAAACTGTTCCACGATTGTATGATACCGCCATGTCCCACGAAATCTTACCCAGGTAAATACAAAAGTGTTATAGTTTATAAATAATATACTTTTGATGGTCTTGCTATAGGATGCCCTCAGGCTAGATGGAGTGACGATTTTTGCAGCTGCCCGATAGTAGGTAGCAGCTGGATGAGAGTTGTCTAAGTTCGGCATGAATGGCGTGCGCTTGGAGAGGCTATTCTGCAGCAGTTCACTGCTGGACGTAGGTCCAGCTGCAGACTGATGAATGTGATATAGCAAAAATACCAGCATACAATTTTTATACTTATGCCAAATAACCTATACTTACAGGTGTATGGGAGGTACCTATGGTGATGTGGCAGGACCTGAACGGTGGCCGTTGTTCCATGGGTGACGCCTGCGCCAATCCTCCCGAAGCCGAGAATGTATACAAGATGATATTAAAGAATTTCGACAGACATTATACTACCAATAGGTAAGACAAAGTTTAACTTATTATTCTAATGCATGACACTGGGTTAAGCCGATAGCCGAGTCACAAAATACTTAGCAATGATAACCAAGTAAGTTTATGAAAAGTTAATTTATGGTCACAACGGAGGTGCTAATTGCAAAATTATTATAGTCACGCGGGTCGCTCTTCAAGATTAAGCAACGCTTGCCGAGGTTATTTCATGGATTAGTGACCGTTCATTACATACTGAGACTCCTCCATACCTCGGCAAGCACGTAAAGCTGTTGGTCCCGGCTGTCATTTATAGAAACTTGTAAATTCGAGGCCAGCCTTACCAAGGGGCATCGTGTTATCCTGTATCTGGGTTTCCGAGGTCAGTTAGGCATGGATGGGAAAAGACTCGATAGATTGATTGAGCGCTCCGTCACCGTAGTTGATGAATTTACAAAAATTGCAGAACTACTTATATATTTATATTTTTGTATATTGTTTAATTGCCTTCATTTCCATAGCTATAATCTCAATTAAAATTGTTTTTCAACAATTCCAGGGCACCCTTCGGTCTCTACTACCACGCAGCATGGTTCACGCAGCCCCACCACAAAGAGGGCTTCCTGATGTTCTTGGACTTTATCAACCAGATGCAGGATGTATGGATCGTCACCAACTGGCAAGCGCTGCAGTGGGTCAGAGACCCCACACCTATCAACAGGCTCAACAACTTCCAGCCCTTCCAGTGCAATTACCAGGTGTGTATTAAACTTATGTAGACAAATTTTAATAGTTGGAAGAAATAAAAGCGGTTTCACCTTATTTATGGGCGAATTAAATTAAATTAAAAGTCTCCGATTATTTGTCTGATCACCATTCCCGAGCGACATCCTCTTACCCAGTATCTGGGTTGTAGAGGTCATATAGGCAGTCGCTTGATGTAAAATACTGGTTCACTGCATCCGATTAAATTGTATACCCTTGGCATATTTGGGAAAAGACTAGGCAGATGTAGTGTGTATATGTAAGGCTTCCTACCAAACCTAACTCCTAATATTTTTTATATTCCAGGATCGGCCGAAGAAATGCAACAACCCTAAAGTGTGCAACCTCTGGCACAAATCCGGAGTCAGATACATGAGGACGTGTCAACCCTGTCCCGAAGTCTACCCCTGGACCGGTAAATCTGGCATCAAATCTTCACGCATAGACAACGACATTGGAGAATAAGCGGCATAGTTACTATAGCATAATAATACTACCACCCTCGATGTTACAATACATGTTGATTGTTGATACATCAGATGTATCAAAGCCAACGAGGCAAGAAATGTTTCATTTGTGTAACTCACAGACTCGTCGGCAGAAATTGTTTTGTCACCAACTGAAGAGTGCCATTTAGATTTTGATGGTCACAAAGCAAACTTTGACAATTTCATAGTAACGAAAGGTGTTCGTTGTAATTCTCTAAAATACGTCCTAAATGTATTGGAAACTGTGATATTAAGTGTTTTCAATCGTCTAGCTAGTGTGAAGATAGCGTCGACTTCATTAGGTTTAATTGCATGATCTACTTTTAATACTCGTGCAATGTTCTTTGCAATAATAATATTTCCTATTTTGTGTTCGTTTTAGTTTGTAATACTCTTTAAATTAATGCAGATGTTTAGTTAGACTCGTTTATTTGACATAATCGTGATAATAAAGTTACAGTCTCCATTATTTATCGCATACATCCTAAAACTGATTACCATTTTCCGAATAATTTTAAACGAAAGCCATATTAAAATTTAGAAAATATGTTTTTCTAATCTTGCCAGCTTTGTGGTTGACACTGCCTTTTTATAATTTGTAAATATAGATATAGTTGATAGTGTGTAACGTTTAGTTAGGGGTTTGTATTACGTACGTTCTTAGCTGTGTTTAAATCAAAGTGCTCGGTCAAATTAATTCCTATAGTGATTTTAAAATTGAAATCTAATAAACAAAAGAAGTTTTTGTTTTGGACAATAAAGTAGTGTTTAGCATTGTGTAGATGTCTGTCCACATCGCATTTGTGTTCATCTGTGATGTTGCACATGTCTATACAACTGTGAATTCATTCGAGAACGTATTATAGTACATCATTATTTATAGGCGAATTCCCGTTTGAGTTATATGTTTCATTTTATACTTTGCCTCCTTTCTTCTAGCTTACCTTTCTAGATTACTATTCTATGGCTCATTCGGTATATTCACTTCTTACTCTATTAGAATTAAAGCTTTGGTATGCTATTGCAACTAAAGTAATTGGAAGCGCTTGCTACGAATCTTATTTAAAAGTTATTCATTATTTAATAAGCCCTACTGTAAATATAGGATTAGTATTTAAAATTGGTAGTTTCACTTTTTTATTATCGTCTCGGCTAGAATAATGTATCTCGGACATGACTGCACTGAGGTCCTTTAGTGCAAATCTTTAGAACAAGTTGATTTCGTATTTTGTATCGGCATCATTATTTATATAAATGTACAAGAACTGTAACAATATTGTGACCAGTGCTAAATAATAAAACGCTATAAAATATGTCTTACATTTATTTTGACTTCCTTTACCTATACCTGTCATAGCAAAAGAACGTAACATCATTATCAACACACCGGTATATCCCGAAGGGTTAAGCAGAGCTGCAAATATATTACCCCATATTTCACGAGTTATGTTTAAGTCCCATGTAATCAAAATCAAATAGTTTATTTCAAATAAACCTTAGAGGTACTTTGTAATAGACAAACAAAAAAAAGTTGACTTGTTGCAAATTCGCAAGCGTCAGTAGGTCTCAATAGAGAAGAATTTGCATGAAATTCCACGGATACTTTTTTCCATCAGTTTTAATTACAAGTATTTGGTTACATCATTCTTGTTGAAAAAATACATATATGTGAGAACGATGTAAAAAGACGTGCACGTAAAAGCGTCTAGAGTAACAAACAATTAAAAAAAATACAATAAACGGCCGAGGCAGCTAAGTTATGACCAAAACCAACTGATGGCGCCCGTTCACGAGCATGAGGCATGGATCGGCACCACTCAGCTCAACCATCATGAAGGGAACCGAATGATCACACAGTGACACATGTGCCACCATCAGATACACATTAGAGAGAGCATGACACACTCAACTGCCAGGGCACACAGAAGTCAACGAAAGACACATAGGTACAGTGAATGGTAGATTTACAGTCGCAACATAGTACTCGCACATGTGCTGTGCAGTTATATAATACTGAAATTGAGTTTATACAATACTAGCTGACCCCCGAGGCTTTGCTCCCGTCAAAATTATAGCCTATGTTACTCGGGAATAATGTAGCTTTCCATAGGTGTAAGAATTTTTGAATCAGTCCAGTTGTTTCGGAGCCTATTCTGTTAAAACAAAAAAAAAATCTTTCCTCTTTATAATATTGGTATAGACAAATATATTCATACAGTCTTCAGCAGATCCATAATAGGGGGCGAACCTACGCCCAGTTCCAGACTCGGAGCGCCTACTAAAAAATGTCAGATGACGATGATGAAATGTTTAACCCAATAACAATTTGCCCGACCTTGGAATTGAACCCAGGACTACATGCGACACACCAACGAGGCAGTTTATATAACCTCCCTGTATGATTATTATAAGACAATTCGCCCTTTTCATTAGTTATAGTTCCAATAACTAGAAATATTAGTGTTGCTGTCCTTTATAAAAAATTTACCAAGAACGAAGAAAGAATTAACGACACGAAATACTTCTAAAAGTCACGGTTACGACCGTGACCATAAAGAATCAGCAGTGATCATCAAAAATTAAATTGTAATCATAACACCTGTGTTTTGATATTTTCATAGACCAAGGTCAATGAAAGCCTATAAAAAACCAGACACATGGACAAACGACTCAAACGAAGTTCAGAAATTATGGCAGTATCTTGGTTGTGTGCAGTAATCCTTGCCTGTTTTGTTTTTGGTGAAGAGGTAGTGGTAGAATACTACCCTTCCCAATCTTTTCTGGACACGCAATACAAGGCTGTTAGAAAAAGGGAAATAAAAAGTAATGATACGTTTAATGACGTCTATACTAATAACACCAACAAAGAAATTAAACGGAGGCAATTTGATCCAGAACAAAATGATGACGATGGAGAAATTCATAAAAGAGCGTTAGATCCTGTATTCCACGGGCATCCAAAAACTAGAGAAGAACTATGGAATGAGCGTTTTCTAAATGATACTTCAACATTTGATCAGACACCATCGCTTGTGAACTTACTCCATAACATATCGCTGACTTACTTAAAGGATTGTACACCGGTTATACTTTACGACAGTCAAGTGAAATCTAAGGAAAGTTATTTGATCCAAAATCTTATAAAGGGATTTCCGATGAGTTTCGTTCATGGATATATCAATGATAGCGGTGAATTAGTACAGCCTAAACTTTTACATGCCAACTCAGATTGCCAACACTTTATCCTCTTCTTGTCTAACATAAAAATCAGTGCAAAAATATTGGGTAAACAACCTGAGAACAAAATTATAATAATAGCAAGGTCCTCTCAATGGGCTGTTCAAGAGTTTCTAGCAAGTGTTAATTCAAGAATGTTTGTTAATCTACTTGTAATTGGCCAGAGTTTTAAAGAAGGAGACGATGCTACTTTGGTAAGTAAAGATTAGCAACAAAGACTTAAAATATTAAAGCTGAATATATTATTAATAATAATGAATTGTCTATCTAGGAATCACCATACATTCTGTATACTCATAAATTGTATACAGATGGATTGGGTGCCAGTCAGCCTGTTGTACTAAATTCTTGGACACATGGGAAGTTTTCAAGAAATGTTAACTTATTTCCTCCAAAAATGACAGAAGGATATGCTGGTCATAGATTTGTGGTAGCTGCTGCTAATCAACCACCTTACGTATTCAGAAGGTAATCATAAAATCATCTCATTTGTAGTAGACAATATATCAACAATTAGCTCATTTTTCAATGGCCATCTTTATATTGTTCAGGATAAAATCAGATCTGGATGGTGGAAATCCTCGAGTTGTGTGGGATGGCGTTGAACTACGGCTGATAAAATTATTAGCTGAAAGAAACAACTTTTCAATAGAAATCATCGAACCCCAGGAACCTAATTTGGGGTAAAAGACTGACGTAAATTTTAATAAAGTAATTGTATTTGAATTTGCGGTTGCTAATGAAACATTATTTGTTAGGTCTGGTGATTCAGTAGCTAAAGAAGTAATGATGGGACGAGCAGATATTGGGATAGCTGGAATGTATCTGACCAGTGATAGAGCGAGAGAAATGGATGTTTCTTTGCCACATTCTCAAGATTGTGCGGTTTTCGTTACACTTATGTCAACAGCTTTGCCCCGGTAATTTTTAATGACTTCACTTATTATTATATTAACTACTAGTATGAACGTCATTTCAGAAATATAATGCTATTTATTTACTTTTTCTCAGGTATCGAGCTATCCTTGGTCCTTTCCACTGGCATGTTTGGGTTGCTTTAACGTTCACCTATCTTTTCGGAATGTTTCCATTGGCTTTCTCTGACAAACATACTCTAAGACATCTGTTGCATAACAGTGGGGAAATAGAAAATATGTTCTGGTATGTCTTCGGAACTTTTACAAATTGCTTTACGTTTCTCGGTAAAAATTCTTGGAGCAAGACGAATAAGATTACTACTCGGTTGTTGATTGGTAAGATTATTTTCATTGAGAGTTGATGCACCTTCAGCTTCATGACTGATTTCATCTATAAAGTCTTTTTATTCAGGATGGTATTGGATTTTCACAATAATCATTACGAGTTGTTACACTGGTTCAATCATAGCTTTTGTAACGTTACCAGTGTTTCCTGAAACCGTCGATACAATAAAACAGTTATTGGCTGGATTTTACAGAGTTGGCACTTTAGGTAAGAACTATATATGTCAATTTTAAAAGTAGCACCTATATTTTTATAGATTCTGATACATTTTATCATGATCATTTTTATCTATTGTTGGGTTTACGCAGATCGAGGTGGTTGGGAGAAATGGTTCCTAAATTCATCAGACCCGGACACCTTTAAATTATTGAAAAAACTTGAATTGGTACCGAATGTAGAAGCCGGTATCAGAAATACAACCAAGGCTTTCTTTTGGCCATATACCTTTTTGGGATCCAAAGCTGAACTTGAATATATTGTGCAAGCTAACTTTACTGCGACAAAGTAAGATTATAATATTTATTTATTAAAATATTGAACTGTATTGTGTTTAAGCATTATTTTACAAGATGACTGTAATTGTATTGTCAATTTTTCAGTGGGGGACTTACCCCCGTAACTCATGAAAATGAACTTTTTCACGATACAAAATATTGGAAACAGGTGATTTTTTCGTGATTACAGGTTGTTCATATATCTTGTACCAACTAAAAGCCTGCCAATGAGTTAAGTCACCCCGTATATATCAATTAATTATTTTCAGATCAAAAAGATCTGTCCTCCATATATCCAACGAATGCTTCGTTCCATTCGGGATTACGATGAGTTTTCCGAATAATTCGGTGTACACAGCGAAAATGAACTTTGATATCAGTAGAATGATCCAAAGCGGACTTATCGATAAGATAACTGATGAAGTACGCTTCGAAATGCAACGAAGTCTAACTGGAAAATTACTCGCCGTAAGTATGACCGAATAAATACATAAGTATACTTTCATGGAATAGCCCCAAATAATAGATCAGAATATATGGATAAGCCTTCAGCAATTTTAAGAAATAAAAATTTGCCATGGCAAAAACAGCTGCATTATTAGCCTTCTCAAATCAAAGTCCCTTGGAACGACGTTAAGTGAAAATATTCAATGCTGTTATTATAAATTAAACTTTATTAGTTGCGAGCATAATTGAATTCATAAGCATGATAAAGCCTTCTGTGTTTTTTTGTATCTATCACCAATCTTAGAAAGAAATCAAATTCGAATTTATTTTTTGTGCTCCAAAAATTTTGCTCCGCCGCGACAGTGCAATCACTGCCGTGACCAGGATTCGAACCTGGGTTACTACGGCCACAACGTAGGGTCCTAACCACTAGACGATCACGGCTATCGGAGCTGGTGATAGAAGCAATGAAACAAGTGTCCACTCGAAGTATCTTGTTACAAAAGTTTGCAGCGTTTTCCCTTTCACCAGTGCTCCAATTACTGCTCTTGATGTTCGGTTACTAAGAAATTCTTGTATAAACTCAAAGATGGCGTGATTCGGATCAATAATACTTAATTTATTTAAATTAAGTGGCGCTGGCCTTGAAAAATATTATTACTACTATCACGGCTGTAATTATGGATTTACAGACGTCTGACCACCAATTAAATAATAATATTAGTTATGGATTCTCGTGGTTCTTCCGATTAGAAACTGGGCCCTTGTATTATGGGAAACACCCTGTATTTCTATTTAATTTTTATTTATTTTCTAATTCGTATTATATGACAGTATTTATTATGTAAAATACAATTTCAGGCTGGAAGTGGCATAATAAAAATCCCCTCAGCAGAAGAAAAAGGCCTTACTCTAGAAGATACACAAGGAATGTTCCTGCTCTTAGCAGCTGGCTTTATCATTGCTGGAACAGCATTGGTCTCTGAATGGATGGGAGGCTTCACTAGACGATGCCGATTTACAAGAAGAAGAGTTGATACACCAATCAGTGTTAATTCTAGAGAGCATTTAATTCCTACGCCAAAAACTGATATTGATAGTGAAATAAAGATTATAGGAGACACTGAGAGTAGACTGGACTTTAGCAGTAGACCGTCTACAGCTGTTTCAACGGATACTTTAGATGGTCAAGTAATAAATGTTTCCGAAGACAATATAGATGTTCATAACACTTTCAATGTTGGGAGATTTGATTCTAGACGATCAAGCTCGTTAGATCTGGATAGAGAAGTCCGAGAGATATTTGAGAAAGATTCGAAGAGACGGAGAATTGTTTCTCATGACATGGAGTCTTTAGATGAAAATGGTAGCACCGTTTCTCGAGCTGCTTTTGGTGATCCTATAAAAGACGATAAATAAGTAATACATTGTAGAAATAAATATTGTCTGCCTTAGATTCCATGATTTTTAGCTTGCGACGGGAATGAAATACTTAATTCCACCCTACATCAATAGGCACTTCGTATCTCAGTTCCTTCTAGTTCTAACACACTGTATGAATTGTCATTTGTTTTGTAAGATTTTTCTTATTGAAAGTGTTGTTTAATTATATGGGTAAGGTGTAGCTACAAAATAAAGAACGAAACTTGACATCCAACTCTTTATTATCCTTCGAACAGTCATCAAAATAATTTATAACAATTTTCTAACACTGTCGATAAACATTAATATTTCATTCAGCCACTGAGATGTTTCATTCATCATACAATTATAATACACAGGGCAGAAATGGCTGCCTCGACACAGAGATACAGCGCCGACCTACATTAATGCAATATTTGGCCCGGCCTTATCTTAAAAAATAATTACACAATTATGACTTAATATTCCCGAGACGCACCTCCGGAAAACCGTCGGCGTTCTCTCTCATTATCAGTAAAAATATCGATAAAATACACCAGATTTTGCATTCTTTGTAAAATTCAAACGAAAATATACCTAATACCTACCTAAGCATTTTGTTATATATGTATTGCACAACTGTTGTTACAAGAGAAATTAATGTGAAATCGATTTGAGTATTCAATAAGGATATGTATTTATATTCCTATATTCTATTTGGATTGTTCAATATACTGTGGTGCAATAGCAACGAGACGGGGGAACGTAAATACATCGACATCTACTGTGAAGAAGTTCAGCAAATTTTTCTGTTATCTTATGACTACGTATCTTTTTAAATGCAATGAACTAGATTATAAGTTAACTGAACAAGCCCTTTGCTATTGTCACACAGCAAGATAAAATACAGGTAAACACATATATTACGAAAGTAGGTACATATAAAGAACAAACAAACGCTTTTTACAATAACACACAACACGGTTGTGCGTCCAAATGAATAATTATATTTATATATTTATTAATTAATTAAACTTGAAACTCATTCCCGATAGCAAAGCTCACAACCTCGGAAATTATGCTCCCAATACCAGCTTAACTGTCGTAATATTATACAATATAGTCGATACAATAGTCTGTGCAAGCGATAAATACATAACGTCCGTTAC
The DNA here is from genome assembly GCA_949775005.1 of Orthosia gothica. Taxonomy (NCBI): domain Eukaryota; kingdom Metazoa; phylum Arthropoda; class Insecta; order Lepidoptera; family Noctuidae; genus Orthosia; species Orthosia gothica. The sequence goes on from OX459057.1 coordinate 12,638,760, forward strand.
TTTATCACTCTATGCGAAACAAAGGAATCTTTACTTATTGTAATGTTTTCATCCGATAACAATGTGTTTTTGTGCAAAATTGCGTTCATTGATTTGGCTATGACCTCATACCAGTGCGTCTGTACTGTGATAGGTATATAGGTAACAGTAATGTGTTTGGTATTGTACAATGCAACACTTAATTATATCATACCATGTTCTACAACGGACAAGTAGAAATGAATTCTAACAAGAAACAAGGATTACGCATCATCGCCGAACATATTGAGCAAATTTTAATACAAAACACATCGACGCTTCCAGAGAAAGGAACTTTTAGGAACGAACGACCGAAAACAGCAGATAACGCAATTGTAGAATCTCAAACTACGGGGCCCAGAGGAGAAATTTATAAAGATCGCCACGCACCAACAAGAAAAAGGTTCACCCTTGTAGAAACGTTCAATACAAAAGTGTGCGGCGACCTAAGGGTGGAGTAACAATAAGCGGGCCCGGGACTGTAACAGTGTAGGTAATCATATCACATTAACAATTTAGTCTAACATTCAAGGTGTACTTACAAGTTCTTTATAATAGTTCCCTATAAACGGGTCAACATCCATTATGTTCCGGTAATAAAATATTAATTCGTTAAACCTAACCGTGTACTTATTTTACAATGCGAAAATACATTTTATTTTTTAAATATTCTTATGCGTTCAGACTTTTGAACATCAAAAATGGATAACTCCCTGTACAAATTTAACAAATGTACATTTAACATTTTGTTACTGTGATTTGAAGGTTTATACTAATGATATTCTATGATGCAAAGTTGTTCATTACTCTTAATTATATTTTTATAGTTATAATCACATTTATACAGTTTGACTGACAAATGTGGTACAGAAATATATTATAAGTAGGTATCGTTCTGACCCTAGTACGCGTACAGTCGAGTGCAAAAATAAAAAGAGTTAAAACCGCGGGATCAGATGTCACACTCTAAAAAGCAGGAAACATTTATATTTATCAGGACATCCAACATATTATATCTAATATTCAATACTCTCCTTACTTCTGCCTCTGACTGTGTCCAAACATTACTGCGTGCTACGACCAGAACAATTGACATCATCAAATGACTTAAGATTACCAGGATGTGAATATTAAAGCAAAAATGCTATAACATACAAATTTTGGTACAAAATGGTACATTTAGGCACTGTGAGTAAGGCAACTACAGTGAGACGATATGGGGAAGGGAGAAGGGGGACAAGTGGTTCTTTGAGCCAACGTGAAGGCCTAGTACAAAGAATAACTAGGTTTTAGGATTCGTGCTACAGGGATGGAAAGCAACATCTAAGGAAAGCTGGGAGATGAAGGACATTATGAACTATGGACGACACAATGTACAATTTCTTTCAGACAATATCATCTAAAAATAGGGCGGATCGTGATATAGTGCATATTATAGTGTAAATATTTAATGTAAAATATAATTTTGTATGTGCTTAAAGCTGACTCGTAGGTATATTGTTCACTGTTACAATAGCTACTAGTATTAACTTTATTTAAGTAGAAATAAAACTTACTTCAGATCACATTAACAAAATCAAAAGTAAATGTACGATCAACAAAGTTGTTCCATTCATTTTTGTAACCCATTATAGCCACTAAATAAACCTACACATACTTAACAAGTAATTACATAAGTATGATATTCAAAATTGACTCGATAATATTTTGGTCTGCAACGAGATACGACCATACATACATAATTAAATTGGGATTTATAGTATAAGGTATGATCGAAGCGTAGACAGATTTAAGTCAAAATGCAAATTATATATGCGGTGTCATCTTACCGAATATTCAACCATCTGCAATGCTATATATTAATAGCTCGAACCTAATTCCAGAAAAAGATGCAATTTATAATTTTTTGACTCTAGTTCTTCTCTGTCTGTAAAACTCAACTTTGTACTCAAGTGTCGAAATGTCAAGAAATTCTAATTGTTACGATATAAACTGTGTTTTACTTACAAAATCTGCTTAGAGTGCAAGTGTTATCATAAGAAATTTTAAAGCTTCGTGTGGTACCTTTATATACTCATCTCTAGCTAACATTACCTACTTACTTACATAACATTCGTTCCTAACGGGACGTGTATACATATTATGTAAATATTATATGATTTTCATGTATAAATATGTCAATAGATAAAGTAGATTTTACAATACATATAATTTATTATCTTCTGTGATGACACTACGACTACTAATTTACAGATTCAAGTTCGGATGTCACACTATTATAATAATTTTTAAAATGGCACAAAAAACTTTTTAAAACACTAACACAAAAGTCAACAGTCGTTTGTTTATAATAAAGTGTTCCTCGCACTTCACACATTGTGGTCCGTGTCCTTCGCACTACACAAGTCCGTCCAGCCGCTTCTTGTCGCACAAACTTCAACATCTAGTGCACTTTTACATGCTACAGTCACTAATCTTTAAATTGACTAACTTTAAGCTAAACAGACAATGGCACGGATTGCACATATAATGTCGTCTATTTACAGGGGAATTCAATATCTATCTATATGTACTTAAAGTTCAAATTGTTCTGAAGGGTTGCTATTGTACTTAATTTTAACATTTAATCTTAATCTTTAGTGTACTCGTGTGCATTACAATAATTAATTACGTATTAATAGAGGGTAGTGTAAAGTTGATCATTCAATTATATTGGATCTCATTAGAGATCTTCGAATATGTAACATACTTGCCCAGAAAGTGGGGCTTGATTCTCATAGGAGAGAGTTAGTGGACCGTGCCATCAAAAATTTAAGCACCGTTTGAATTGGATGCACCTTTCCTTATCAGACTTTTGGAGTGATAAGATTAGCACTGTGCCGCGAGGGGAACTGTTCAGTCCAGGTGGAGCATGTCGTGTCGGAGGACGGTGACCGAAGCTCGTTGGGAGAAGGAGCCGTGCGGGCCGCGCGGGGCTTAGCAGTGCGGGTGCAGGGGCCTCGGGTACGAGCCGAAGGCCTCATAGCCTAGCTATGTGGCCCACCCCTCGAGCCGCGGCCGCTTCGTGTGCGGCTGTTCGTAGTCCAGAGGGCCTGCACTGGAGTGCCGCATGTCCTGGCCAGCCGGAGAGCCCATGTTGCTTGAGGATACTGAACCTGCAACGTGCCGATACACTGTAATTGGTAAGGTTAGTGTCGGTTAATAGGTTTCAAATATATTTTAGTTACTAAATCAACTACAGCTACTAAATATCTCATGCGATTAAGCAATCTTTAGCAATGTTACATGAATCAAAAATAATAAGTGCATATCCACTGTAGAAAAAGAGAACAACCAAATTAATTGCTCATCGATACTCATTAGTATACATTTCAAACAAAAACAACTGAGGACCAAGGACCACAGTCACCCAGCAGTGGATATAGTCGAAAAACTCAAATACAAGCAGTTAGCAAAACTTCACAAAGAACAAAATACATACCATCAATGACGCCAGATAGATGGGCGGGCTGTGGCGCAGGCGCAGGCGGAGGAGCGCGGTGCATGTGATCCGGAGCGCGAGGGGGCGACACCGGCTCGGCTTTGATCTTCACATTGCTGGGCGATGCTGCCGGTGGTGGCGTCCCGCCGCCGCCCAGAACTGGCAAGCTGCTACTGTTGGGTGAAGAAGAATGATTAGTTATGGTGAAAGATAAAACAAAAAGAGACCTGAAATTCGCATTAAAATCATAACCGGAATTCTTCTTTGATACAAAAGTTGAGAGGGAGGTCATAAAATTGTCTCATTTTAATAGAGTAGAGCTAGAGAGACAATATTTTGTGCAAGGTAACGCCTAGGTTCAATGAATAAAATAAAATTTAATCGTCAAGATTTTTATGATCTCATTGGCATATTGCAAAATAATAATACAAAATTACAATAGGTAAATGCAGAAATTATTCACAACATTGTTTCCAGCCTTCTCACTGAACCCACGCATACCAAATGAAAAATGTGGCACTTCATCAAGCCAACCAGCACACAAATACCTGTCATAACGGCAGTACGTTAACCTGATAAGCCTGTGTTAGCATTATGTTTAATTCATAACAGCCAATTAGAAACATGGAAAGAACGCAAAGCCCGTAGCAACCGATAAAGTTAATTTATATTGTAATTATCTGTGCTCGATTGGCGCAGTCAAGCGCAGCAACCATGTGAAAGTAGTACTTCGTTTAACAGTAAGAACCCCCCTGTAGCGCCCTGGTTCTGCGGATCTGCGGGGGGCAGGGAAGGTTATCGAAACTGGTGTCTTGTCAAGGCTGTTAAAGATACAGTTGCAGTTTTCGGTGCAGCATTCAACAGCTCCGATAGCCGTGATCGTCTAGTGGTTAGGACCCTACGTTGTGGCCGTAGTAACCCAGGTTCGAATCCTGGTCACGGCAGTGATTTCACTGTCATGGCGGAGTTTATTTTTGGATAAATAATATTAAAAGAGTGAGTGAGAGTGAAGTGGCCCGAGTAAGTAATAAACGCATAAAAAGGAAAAGCACACAAGAGAAGATTGTGTTTTGCTATAATATAACACTTACTGAAATTTAAATAGGGAAGTACGTTATTTTTAAAACAGTCAATCTAAATAAGAAGGATATTAAAAAGAGCACTACAATGTATCTTTTCCGAGAATTCTCATTTTAATATTTCGAGAGCAGTTAAGAGACAGTACAGACCACAAAAACGATGGGCGGACGACATAATATCGGTGGCAGGAAGTAACTGGACAAAAATAGCTCAGGACAGAGTAAAATAAGAGAAATTGGAGGAGGCCTATACCCTATCAAGGGGTTCCTATAATTTAAATTAATTAAAACTAACATTAGAATCACTAATACATAGAGCTACTAACTTAGATTTATGGAAATATAAAATATATTGTAACTACATACATAAGGTTTATGGGAAATAAAAAGGCCATTTAGGCCACAGCGTCATTGAATGCAAATATTTTTATTATAGATCCAAAATACGCCATCTTAGGAATTGTACAAGAATCTCTTGGTAGCTGAATGTCAAGGGCAGTAATTGGAGCACTGGTGAAAGGAAAAACATTGTTAACTTTCGTAACAACATCATTGGAGTGGACACTAATTGTTTCATTACGTCTGTCACCAGCTCCGATAGCCGTGTTCGTCTAGTGGTTAGGACCCTACGTTGTGGCCGTGGTAACCCAGGTTCGAATCCTGGTCACGGCAGTGATTATTGCACTGTCGCGGCGATGTTTTTTTTGCAACAAATTAAATTCAAGAAATTATAAAATCTTTCAGGCTTTGTTAATACAGATTTCAATAAACCGCAGAAGGCTATTGTGCTTCTAAAGTCAATTATATATTAAATTGATTAAAATATTTTAAGAGTCCAGAGAGCCATTTATTCGAACCGGAGCAGTTTATTACAATTTAATTTAAAATGCAGTATCTAATATTAACACCAATTATTGAAATAACTTCAAAAACTAAAACTCGACTACTGAAAAATCACGCTCTAAAAAATATGAAACAAGGAAATATTCTCATCTGAAATTGTTATGTACATTGTAGAAACCATTCTATATGTATTGGGTATTAAATAAACAACTTACAGGTAATTAATATTTTATTGTATTTAATACTGTGGTCTATTCAAAGTGGTCTTCAGAGGAAAACCGTGGTCGTATGGCTCCTACCGTAACAAAACAATACATTCTGCAAAGTAGCATACGACCACAGTCCCTACCTTTTGCTTCGTCGTAGCCAGGTAAAAATTGCAATCACTTTATATGCAAATATTTGACAGCTCTACAATACTCGTAAACATTCTACTACTAATAATATATTAAAATAATAATATTTCAAATACATAATTCCATTTATCTGTAAGCTGCACTGCTTATGAAGCTAGCATCATTTCCTCTATCTACAGCAAAACTTTATTAACTACAAGAGGCAGTCATCAATCTGTTGGTTCCTAATGAAATAATTATGTCCAGTATGTTATTGATTTATAATTTATTTGACATTGTTTAGGATCCAATAGTTTAAAGATGATAAAGCAACTTGGTATTTTATCAATTAAAAGATCTTTATAGGAATATAATATAGAATATTAGAAGGTTTACTTTATTGATACCATCTAAGAAATATAAATCTCATTTTGAAAATTCTACTGCTACATATTCCTTTATTCAAAAACACGCCATCTTTTATGATCTACAAGAACTTCTTAGTGAACTGAATAACAAGAGCAAGGGCGCTAAAGTCGAACAGTTGCAAAGAAAACTGGTCAACGACTTTCACAAAGCAATGCGACCATTAATTTTATTGATACAGCCACAGCCTCCAGTAGCCGTGATCGTCTAGTGGTTAGGACCCTACGTTGTGGCCGTAGTAACCCAGGTTCGAATCCTGGTCACGGCAGTGAAAACACTGTCGCGGTGGAGGCTTAATTTTTTTTTGGTTTTAAGCTGGAAAATTATAAAAGCCTAAGACTCATTAGGAAGTATATTACTACCACCGCAGCCGTTATTTTGATTTACAGAAATTTTGTAGGCTATGGAAGGATGCCAAAAATAGCAATTAAATAATAAACTTAGGATCCTCGTGGTTTTTGTTCTGTGACCTATTTTCTAATTGGCAATACAGAATCGTTCTATTTTTGTGAACATAGAATTTCGGTATATAGCCCGTTGGTTCTTCGTTCCCATTTAAAAAAATATCTTCATCTGTTTCTCCATCAAAACAATTTAAAAGAGTATTTTTCCAAGAGTCTCTTATCGAGTTTCTTATCAGATTCAACAATTCACCAGCTTGGCACAAAAACTCTTACAAATTAATTTAAGTTTTTTCTTTCTTTTTTCGTTGGTTTAATACGAATCCAATCTGAATCTGTTCATGCGTAACGTCCATTCATTTGACACGCTACGCCTCCCGGAAGACAATCTGATGCAAGATTTTATCTCGCGTAGTGTCCTTGACAAAATGTCCTTGTATCTTTTCTTGGTCTTCCATTCTTTTAGATACTTCACTGATTTTACGTTTTTGGTCATCTGTACTTTTGAATTTAGCTGTACAATTTTTATTATATACTTAAAGAGTAAAACTTTTTAGGTTTAAGTAGACAGTTTTAATTCTGACCTTGACATTTTTTATCTTGAAATAATTCACATTCAATTTTAAAGTTTTGGTATGTGTGGCATTCTTATTATTTTCTAGTTCAAATCAATTAGGTGTTGCCCACTGTAACCACACGTTTTCAGAAACAAATTAAATATCGCTACTAGAATGCGTACAACGAACATTATATTTTTTTTGGGTTTTTTTCTTACACGTGTCTCTCAAATGTGTTTTTGTTTTTTATTATTTTTGGTTCAATTGCCTTCACATGGCAACCAGCAATTTAAATTCGTTTAGTTGTTTTTTCTATCTCATAAATTACATCAGTTGTAATGTAATGTGGTAGGACTTTTTTCATATACATCTAGGCTATGGAAATTAGATAATTTAGTGAGTAATGCGAACACAATAGGTACAGCTACAGCAAGTGTTCCTTTAATTAAATACAGGCTTGAAGCTAAATTGATAAGTTCCTTTTATGGGAACTATTAATGCAACACTATTAACGCAATTTCAATCACTCTGGCGCACGCAACCGTGAATGTACAAGAAATGTTATGTAACCTTTTATATAGCGATCGTTGTTTTCGTCAGTGTTACCAGTGGTTCCGACAGCCGTGATCGTCTAGTGGTTAGGACCCTACGTTGTGGCCGTAGTAACCCAGGTTCGAATCCTGGTCACGGCAGTGATTTCACTGTCACGGCGGAACTCAACTCTTTTTGGTTTTTTGTCAGTATGTTACTGAAGTTATTCAAAACCAGTGTTGTTTATATATATACATACACATGTTTTAAACTATTATAATAGTTTTTTTTCTTATTTTATACCTTTATTTGTTAGTCTTAACTACACAACTACAAGCTTAGATTAGAGGACAACAATCACGCAAATCTTCATTTACCGAGTTCTTTATATCATTGAGTTATGTTTTATTTTTACCAACCATTAAAAAAAAACTTAATTTGTGTTGAAGTATAAAATTACCGTAACGTCAAACATTTTTTGAATATCAGGACTCAATAAATTGATGAAGTTTTTTTAGGTTCCTATTCACACGCTCAAACCGTTTAGCCGACATCGAATCTACAATGCCGAAATGTATGGATAAGTATGAAAGTTTCCACACAGACTAGCAGAATCCACCCATACATTCGACACTGAGTACCCAACGCTAGCACACAGCCTGGTCATGCTAAAATGACCCTAAGCCACACATATAAAAAGTGATATAAAAGTGATCACAGACATGTACCTGTTGTGTTGTAGCGTCTGCAGCTGGTGTGCTCCCCACGTCAGTCCGATTCCCATGTCCGAGTTGATGCTGAAGTCTTGTGGTCCAAAGTTGCCGAGTCCTGAGTAGCCAAGAGGTGTCTGGAAAAAGAAATGGATGGGGTTAGTCTAGAGATCATTTTGAAACAAAAATAAATTGCCTACAACAAAGAGAGCTGAGAGCTACACTGTTATCGCCATTGACTATATCAACGGATGTTATAATAATTCAAACAGTTGAGAATTTAGAGATAGATTTCAAGGAGTCGACATCAAAACGAATTAATATTGAAGTGCAAAATTGATAAAATATAATATTTGTTTTATTATAATATCGCCATGCATTGCAATGCACTAACATGGTAGGTTAAACTAGTAACTATATTAATTTTATAAAGATTCTTCATGGAGTTAATATGAACAAAACCAAGAAACTTGAAACACTTGAAAAAAAAAAAAAGAAACTTGAAACACATATCATCATCTACTTTAATGCTAATTTGCCTTTGGTAGCAGCTATTGCAAGATCATCTTTATGAGGTCATAGAAGTATCAATATCGTCGGAAAAGTAAAAAAGTGCCTCACAATCACCTCTCCAGCATAAGATATGTCGTCTTGCGGCGGCGGCATAGAGCTGGGTATGACGACGCGCAGATTGTTGTGCCGCGGCGAGTGATGCGGCGGTGGCGCATGTCCGTGCGACTTGTGTCCGTGCCGGTGTGGCGATGGAGCCGGCCCGGGCGACGGCGACGGCGTGCATCCGGCGTCTAGTGGAGATCCTGAACCTGGGTAGCCGTTTGACATCTCTAGCATTCCGCCGCTTGGGTAGACTGGAATAGAATGAGACATCGAGGTTAATAAGAGTAAAGATGGTAAGTATAAAGAAGAAGATGAAATGACAACTGAACGCTGTTATGACTAATTACTATTCACAAATTGAACTACAATAAAGGATATTCAATAGAGATAACATTAATATAGACTTTGGATATTGCTCTACCTGAATCGGTTTCCGAAGAAGAGGGCCGTGGACTGATAGAAGTATGCATCTGTGGACTAGCTTGCAGTAGTGTCTGATCGTAGTTGCCAACCGGGACGCTGACGGGCAGGTTGTAGTTGCTTCCTGCCACGCCCACTCCCACTCGGCTCCCGTTCAACTGGTTCCTCTGCATCATCATTTGGAATTCCTCATCAATCTTGGAATACTTTGCCTCGGTCCTTGGGGTCAGATTGTACTCGGGCTCAGCCTCAGGGCTGTCCGGTGACATCACTCCGTTCTTATGCTCTTTCTTCGTTAGTGCCTGTAAGTGTCAGCGAAAACAGCTCAGGTGGCTTGACGAGCCAAACTTATAAATACTCTACACGTACTGTATTAATCTGGCATGCATTAAAATCCGGTTAAATTATTAGATTACACCCTCTATACACACCATTAGTGTTATCAGCTTCAATCGCGTTTAGCGTTATTGCTACTGTTTCGTTTTTTCTGATTTTATCACGTCAGTATGTATTGGAGGGTTCAAAATAAAACAGTGCTCTCAATAAAACTACAGTGTAACTAGGTAAAATTGTACGTGTAAATTTTTTTTAGCGTACATTTGTGTGGTGTCGAACGCAATGATGCAACACTGACTTTACCCTTGTATCAAAACATCGGAGTCAGGTAGGCGCGGTTAATTCAAATAAACACAAAATATATTTACAAAACCCATGCTGGTACAGGAAAAAATAACATAAATATTTGGGGTATCTAGTCATAAACTGTTAGTATAAAACGGGGTGTCTGGTGTTTTGTACTTCATCCTTTTTTCTAACAGGAAATAAACATGCTGTTGCTTTATAGGTTGTGTTTGTCTATTCTTATGTGTATATTGATGTGATATCGTTTACACAAGGTCTTTGGGTACGAGATCTACATTTATAATATAATCTAGTGAAGTTCGAACAACATTTGCTTGTTTATGTCGGGGTTTGTTTTAGTATCAAATATATGCATTAGGGTATTGTGTGTAAGTACAAAGCACGCGGTTAATGGGATAAGTCAATTTTGCATGGACATTGCATTGCGATCACGGGCACACAAATGACGCCGTACTTAATGTACCTCGATGATGTTCCGGTTTGTCAGAGACTCGTGCGGCTCGTTGTATTCCGTGTATTTCAAAAGAACCTGCAAAGAAATAAACGTATTTTTTTATATTTATTTTATTATTTAAAAACCCTTCGTCCTCATCTTAGTCAATTAACCTTTCTTACTTGAAATATGTCTACAAACCATCTTTATTGATTAAAAGTTCAAAGTTATCTAGATTTTGCTATATTTCAAATCATATTTTCATTGAGCTTTTATTTAGCTATCATGTACTGTACACTGACCGACTTTATGTAAAATCTACTATTCACCATCGACACTTAACTTGGTTCATAGCAACAGTGTTGTTTACTTATTCATATAACATTTGTTTGAAAAAATATTCTTGGTTTAACGTAGCCACCTTGACCTTACGTCGTTAAATACAAAATTACAAATAGTGGCAGATCATTTGACTCAACCGTATGAGATCTTTATGAGCGGTTTATTCAGTCATTGTTGCCAGTAAACGATAAAAAAATGTTTATGCAAATAGTCTAGCTAGCTGGTATTACTGAGAGTTTCATAAAATTATAAAGCTTGGTATTTATAAGGAGGTCGTGTTAGCTATGTAACGATAAATTACAGCGAACCACGTTAAAAGAAATTAATTCCATTATTGTTGGTATGTTTTTTTTCCCTCTGAATGCATAATTTACTTTAAATTACAAACTAGGCATCAAAAGAAACCCATATTTACGAAATGCTAATCATTCATATTTCAACGCCAATCGAATTGATTAAGAAAACCCCAGCCAAATGTCAATTCCAAGTCGGACTCGCACACCGAGGGTTCCGTACAAACAGCTACATTTACCAACATAATTAGGTAAAAATACTGAAGTTCTTAAACAATGAAAGCACCGAACATTGCTCGATCGAAAATATTTTATTTTATTTTTCCGAGAACATTTTATAAGTTGGTCGACTGTAAACTAGCAAAGCTTACTTGGCTGTGATAGAATTCCTTATAATTTCATTATAAATACTATTACCGTGAATTTAATTTTAACATAGGTATCCAAAAGCAACCATTTAGCTGGCAGGGGGTGGGGGAGGTACTAGCTCTAACAAAAACTAGCCCTAAATTGAAAAATGGCTTTCACAGACCCGCCTATCCAACGATACCTCACACCATGGGATAGACGAGGAAAAAGAACATCCCCACTTTACTTGTACAGGCGGTACTCCAAAAAACTTTGTTGTAATATGCAAATCCATGCCAAATTATATCTTTCTAGTAATAAGAGTCTCTAAGCTAAGCTGCAGCTGAACGGACATGTCGAAATTATAAGGGTTCCTTATTGGCTACAGAAACCTTAAAACTACGGAATACAGGAACCGAGTTAAACTGAATTTACATACATAGGTAATTAATAACGAAGATTTATTCATTTACATAATTAGTACAATCCTTCACTGTAATAATCTATAATAACTGCATAAACATAAGGTAAAATTCCCATATAACTATAATCAAAATGACATGTTAAAGAAATCAGATGGATACGACTTAATTCACCTAAGACCTAAAAACGAATAATATAATAATAATATTAAAAGCCAATAATAATAATAAATAATTAATAGCCTTAATTATATTAATAGCCACGAGCCTCGACCAACACCTTAGGAGGCTCTCGTTAGGCGGCTGGTCAAGGGCCTGATCCAGAAAGCAGTATTGCTGGACACGGCTCGTATTGTTAGGAGGTTCCTCTCTCTGGAGCTCTGACCACCGGTAGCTTGGACCCTGTTCCCGATACCGGTGGGCCTCTATTTTTTTTATATTTTTAAATGTTTTTTTTTGTATGTTTTATAAAAATATTTAAAAATGTAGACAATAAGAAAGAATATGAATAAAGGAGATATTAAAAAAAAAAAAAAACTATAAACTGACAATCAAATGTGAAGGCACTACTGAAAAGATTAATAAGAAGAAAATACTTGATAATTATATACGAAGAACATAAAGAAAACATGACAAACCTTGTCCATATCAGTGCTGGCATATTGGTAGAGTTTGTTGTTGGAGCTGAAGATGATGAGAGCAATCTCACAGTCACATAGTACGCTAAGCTCATAGGCTTTCTTCATCACACCGAACTTGCGCTTGTTGAAGGTCACCTGAAACATTCAAATGACTTATTTAAGGAAAACGAAGGAATACAAAATATAGGCAATTTAGAGAACGGGATGACAATTTATGGAGAGGTATTTTTTTAAAGTACTCCAAATGATTGAAATATTAATAATAAAATCCAGGGTCAAACCACAAAGTCCATAAAGCAATTAATACGTTTTTAAGTACTATCACCACTTTCATTTTCAAACTCAACTACAAAAGTATATCATTAAACTACACGGTCTCTTCATATTGTAATTTTGATATTGATAAAACGAAAACAAAAGTATTTAATTTTTGGGTCACGGACGGAATCGAATAATTATTACTGGAACTCATCAAAGTTATTTGTCATTCAGTACGTTTTAAATTCCAATATTTCAAGCTATTAAATAATGCACCATTGTTCGTACCTACACATCATCTGCGGTTAATTTGTAATTTTCCTTAATAAACTAAAAAATCGATAGGTGTTCTGGTAAACTCATTTGTTTAGGAACAACTCACTATTAGTAAATACTATACAAAGTTTCCTGTTATTTATAGGCACTAAATGCGTCGTCTGATTGCAGAATCATCATGTTTTATTAAAAGTACTATATATATATTACCATAAAGAACAAAGGAAACTGGACCGCCGAAAGCAAATTGACCTTCGCAATTTTAATTTTCCATGTCTGCTGCTGGTATTACTAGGCCACATTCAAAGAGCTTCTCTGCCCTCTTCTAATTAAAAATGTGCTTTGAGAGAGGAACAGATGAGGAGTGCTTTGTAGGGTCATAATATACTGGACAAGGTTGATATACAATGTAATCGTATAATTAATAAATTACAAGCGGGAGCGGTCGTTGTCCCGTCCCGATAATGTTTTGCAGTGGGAGTGTTGATAGGCCGCATCTGTTAGGTCATGCCTCATGGTAAGGTCATTTCACTCTCCTCCAATATTATGTTCGAAATTCGTATTGCACGTATCACTTTTTATTTCGGTTACAGTTACATAAGCCAAAATATGGCCACAGGCAATGTTAAGTTTTACCATCCATCACTCTTCTAATGTTAGCTTGGTTTCGAAAACTTTTTGTATTCATTTTATTACCTATATTTATGATGCCTTAGTATAATGGTGATTGCCGTAACCACCCGAAGAACCTATGCGTTTTAATTTCAGCTTCGCAAATTTGTACTGACCCTATTATCACTGGCATGCCAAATAAAAAAAATATAAAAGTTTTTGTATGAAGTACCAACCTGTCGATTTCGTTCGTCCGTAATCCGGGATATTTGTATTTTCTTCCGACCCATGGTGGCAGCAATCTTGGAAGGGGATGCGGGGAGCGGGGGCGAGAGAAAAAGTTGCCTTCGGGCTGGCTGCTACTGCGGACGTCAACAGCTGCTACCTACAGACAAACAAAACCAAACATTAATACAAAAATCACAAAGCTTAACTAATAAACATTTCCAATAAAACACATTTCCAAGTAAACGATAGTGATAAATCATAAATTGTGAATCAATTCTTAATTGTGTCCCTTATTGCTATTGTCATAAAGTCGTAGAAAATGACGGTTTATTAAGGCCAAAAGCTCTCGTCATCGCGCTTGTGCCATGAAGCCATGGTCGTGATTGTGACCATAGCGAAGCAAGGCCGATGACAGATATTATAGAACTGGGTGACGTAACAAAAATGCAAAGATAATTACGTAAACAGAATAGTATTTTGGTAACCTTGTAGAATATTAGGTAAGTGGGTAGTGCCCCTCATGGATAAGTTGCTTATCTCAGTATCGTTAAGACATGTGATAGACATTCGGTTTTCGATTTATCCATAATCCAGTAGCTGATGTCCATCCTAACAGATAGTGCTATCTGTCACAGTTCTCAAAGCATTATAGTCGGTAAATGATTGTTTTCAACGTATGTTTCCTCATTATTGTTTGCGACTGATGATAAATGGGGTTCATGCATAATATAATAAATAATAGTGTGTAGTATAATTTTCAATATTCAATAATCAATAAATTTGATTAAAATTAATGTAATTACTTGTAATACTACAGATGATGTATGATCTCCGAATGAAACCGAGCTTAATCATGCTTAGCTCTAAGATCAAAAGTAAAAAACTTGTTATCAAACAAAAAAGCACATGTAAATGACAAAGTAATAACGATCTTTGTAGATATTCTAAATTAATAATAATATAAGCTCCAAAGCAAGGTCAGAGACAAACCGACCGGACATCACACATTCATACTACGTGCCTAACAGTTAAGTGATAATGTTTACAACGATTACGTAATCAGTGGTGGAACCAGCTTTATTGGACTATTGGGGTCCGATATAATATGGTCTTTCGATAATTTATAAGTGAGATATGAACGTTGTATAATAATAATTTGATATATCATTAATTAATTTATCAATCAAAACTTGACGTTTTAAGAATGATTAGTTATAGGAAGTGTTATTTTGAATCTTAAGAATTTAGGAGAAATTATATAATATGCAATGTCTTAAATAAGATAACTTTTTTTAGCAACATATACTTAAACATAAAACGTAAAGCGAAATTGATACTTACAATAAAATCATTACAAATAGTAACTACAATATTACTATACGCTAATCTTTTTGACTTAACAATGTCATTGAGGATATGGATATCGTCCTAATATCGACATCATAATTCATGGCCCGCCTTTGTTGAACAATAAGGACAAAACAAAGAAGGCGTTTTACGTTTAAAAAACACTACAAACAGTATTTGGCACAATCCCAATTGTGAAGTTTATTGTCTTGTGGATCAAGTTTTCGAAGAATGAATGGAAGAAATGCGAATAAAAAATACGGATTATTCAAAAACTGTGTAAGTTTTAGAAGAGTCATAAAATTTAATGATGGTGGAGATTCTAAACTCAAAATTTTGTCAGCTGTATTCGTAAAATGAGATAGTAACCAGTGTTAGTAACAGGAAAACGTTGATTACCAATGTTAACAAAACAGTTAGGCAAAAAACGGGGTCATGTGGGCTGATAGTAGGGTCATTATGCAAATCTGTGTGATCTGCTGTCTTGTACGCGCTTTATGGTGAAGTTCATATTTCGTTTTGTGAAGATTAGTCGACAACGATGTTATGAGTACTATTTTCTATATTAAATACGGTGACTACTTTAGCAGTGAGTGCGGACGGATGACGGATGTCCCTCGTAGCATGTAAATTGACGTATTTTGACAAATGTTGTGTTTATCGATCCGTTTTTTGTAGTGAATGTTGTAGTGTACTATGTTCGAGTTTTCGCTTCACCAGTGTTTTCTTTTATCATTATTTTCTATGAAAAATTATATTTATAGTGACTTGAATCTAAATAAAGGAATTTTCTGCACTTCAATAACATGATTTCTTGAAACTTGTTTTTTTTTTCTATAAGTTATTCAATATCATTTATAATTAATTGTTATTTTATAATAAGTAGTAAGATGAAACAAGTATATGTATACTTGTTTCGTCTTACTACTTATAATCACGTCCCATAAAATGAGGATTTTGTTATTTACAAATTAAAACTTGTTGATACTGTTGAATTCGAAATTAATTTTCAGAGAGACGATATCGGAATATTTAATAGAGTTTATTATTTGCGTACTCGCGTGGGTGTAAGGAAAGCAATATAGGAAATAGAGAGGTATATAAATTTATATTATGTTTTAGTAGCTACGTATAGCTACGTGAGGCTAGTAGGTTTTTGTAACTTTTACAATTAACATCTAACTTGGGAACTTTACACAATTATTGTATTTTAAATTAACTATAATAGCTGATTTGGATAATGTAGAAAAAGATTAATTTTAATAAAAAAAGCTTTACAGGTATTATGATAAATACAACTAATTAGAACGAAATCTATGAAAATGAATAAATGTATCTGTTACAGTGCCGTGGGTGGTGTGGTGACGACCAACGACGCCATAACAACAGTTCCAATATTCATAGAAACACATAACCTTTTGTTCGCTTTTGCTATAAATATAATAGTAATGAACTCTGAATCTAAGTATTGTGTCTACGCATATGCGGACGATAATTAAACAACTTGTAATGAACACAATAGATAAATAAAGGAAAAATATAAAAATGGTTAATCCATTGACTGCTCCCGATATAATAATTTACAATATAGGCAAATTTGGTAAGCAATTAGCTGATACGAATAGGAAAATGTTGGATTATTTTGGAGATAATCACTTAATTACTTCCTGTATCTAATCTGATTTGAATGAATTATCATAAACAAATCGGATTGAGTACTGAAACGTTGAGAAAGATGTAAATTGAGGTAATGAGTAGATATATCGTTTCCATATATAATTTTATGAATGAATCTTATTTGACAAGGAACTTCGGCGATAGTAAGTACTAAAATAATAGTTTGATCAATTTTCTCAGACTCGACGACAAGTTGCTGTATTAATGTTGTTTGAATTCAGTTACTGTTACAAGTCTTCAGAAATTCCCAACGGGTTTCGACTTTCGAACGATAGAGGCTTGCTGAAACACATAACCAATTTCTGTTCTTATTTTTATTAAAGAAATATTTTAATTTATAATTTCTTTTATGGGTTGTTAAGAGCTCTTTTATTTCTGCATTCAGATTCTCTGGAATGTTCACATCCCTTGTCCCATTTACTTTCTCTTAATTAACCTTTTATATAGTTTCAGTTTCAATTAACACAACATTGCGTTTCTATACACTTTATAACAGAAAAGAACATAACGATACATAAGTAATTTATCGCTGGTCCACGGCATACACGCGAGGGTGCTACACGTCAGTGGTCGCAAAGGGCGTACGTTTCTTGCAAGGTTTCATGATATACACCTTAGTACTAAGCTTACGGCAATAATTCTGTTGTAGTCGTGTTAATCACATTATCGGTAAGCTACATCTCACCGGGAATATGACGTGCATTAAAATGCAAAGGAAAAATATGTAGATATATATTAAAACAATGTTATCAACGTTGTTGTTCGTTTAAAATGGTTTGTGAGCAGGTAAAACAGGTATTTGGTATGTCATTCCTGATTTTGTGTATACCTATAATATATTGCAAAAATAATTAGCATGTTTTGTTTTGACTTTTTACTATTTCTCTATCGTCATCATGATAGTAAATTCTAAACTCTAATTTTGCTTGAAAATTATCCTTCTAACTTTAGGAGACTTTAACACGAATATTCAATATGTAGGTTCTAAACTATCTTCTTCAAAGTTCGCAAGATTTAAAGTTCCTACGAATAAATAGTTTTTGTTATACAGGCTCTTAGATCGACCCTAGTTCCCTTAGTTTCCATTAGTGCGTGATGTGGGGCACTCGTTGACGTGATTAAGTTCTAGGTTGCTTTTTATGTGACCTAATTTCATAATTCATCATGTTACAAGAAAATTGCACTACATAAACCAGTGTTTATTTTTCTACTCAAGTTGCCTTTAAAGCCAATAATATAATATCGGGTATTTTTTTAAATTTGTGAATAAATTAATTTGTTTGTAGTTGGAGTGTATTTGCGTTACCAAACATACGTATATATATCTTCAACATTATGTTTATCTTCTTTTGGTGTTTCAGAATACATATTGCATTTCAAATCAATATTATATTCTGCTTAATAAGTACTAGTTACTTTAGACCTGTTTGATGTCAAAAATAGACCTCAAATATTTTGTTTCAAAATAAATGACGTCTAGTTAAGCTCGTAAAAGTGAAATTTATAGCATGGAATATTTTCTTTGGAAGCAATTAAAAGTGAAAGCGAAAAATGTTTTCATTTTGACGCCTCGCGATTAGGACTTGAGCAGTATAAATTAAAGTGTCAACATTTAATTCCGCCATTTTTCTGTTGGCAACTGAAAGATTTTATTATTCGCGCTACCGCAAAATTACGATTCTGTTAGTGTGTGCGTTGGTGCATGAGCGTTCCTATGTGTGCATGAAATATAGTTCACGATGTCATGTTTGCCCAGTTTCCCCCATTTCACTGCATGTGTGCGTCGGCCTACGCATGAAAGCTTGTTGGTGTGTGTTTACTTGAGTGTGTGTGCGTTTGTGTGCATTTAACTGGCATTGCCCGTGTGTAGGTCAAAGGGTGTTTGTTGGGGGTGCAAGGTGGCGCGGGGCAGGGGGGTGTCAGGTCACTGTGTTTATAGGTGGCTTGTAACGCGGCACTTGCGCCTAATCATGCATTATCACGTTCCCTCTGTTGGTAATTAACATATGGTCTAATTATCAGCTTCGCTTACAGATTGTAACCGAAACACTGCGTTACCTCGAATGAATCATTCCACTGCAAAAGGTATTTAATTGAGGTAAACTTGATTTTACCTCAAACTTTTATCTAATGCTGGATTACGCATTCCGACTCTATAAACAGGACAACATTTTGGTTTAATAAAAAAAACTTAAGGTAAAACTAAACCTAATCAGTGCGTTGATGTCAGTGTGTCATGTTTTCCCTATTAAAACCTATTATCCCTAGAACTTGCAAAGCCTCCTGAATTAGGTAGTATCTACCTACCCAAAATGCGTGCAATACAAATTTTACTAACTCTTTTCTTGCAAACTGACCTGAGCCTTATTTACTTTAATTAAATGAACTGGAAGAGAGTGTATGCAAATTTAAGTGAAGCCTAAGCATTAACAACGACGCAGTCTTTCCCTTTTTTCTCACGGCTCATTAAGTTTTTTTCTTAAAAGGTTAACATAAGCGTAAAGCCGTGAACTGGCTTCGCTCAGAGGTAAATAACTGAGAATATCTTTAACGCAACCCTCCAAATGGAAAGCCTGGACCATAGATTAATGGGAAGAATTACCTCGAAAAGCAAAATAAAGAAGAAAAAGTTCAACGCAAATTAAGGGCGGTTATTGTTCTTGGAAATATAAGATTCAGAGTCCTTAAATTGGGCTAGTACTTACAGAAGTTTGATTTGGTGGCTTCATAGTTTTTTGTATTCCAATTGCGATCCATCGTGAACAGGTAAAATTATTTATAACTTCATCCCGCATAGACGTGCAAATTTGAGCGAGAATTCGGGCACAATTTCCCTGAAATGTACCTGTTTAAGATTTTGTCTGTAGTTTCTATGCTCAAAGTAATTCTTTTAGGATATTATGACGTGACTTTAGAAAGACATATGAGAACAAAATGAGTGTTAAATGAAGCGTGTATGCACAGATGATTCTGCCTACTCAAGATCGTAGCCATGATCTAGATCTTTACAAGTCAGTCTATGTTAATAAGAAAAAGATGAGCTCAATAATAATTTTCTAGTTGCTGGGCTAGAAAACGATAACAATTTCAATCATAATAAACATAAATTCATAATTACGCAAGTTTAAATTGCTATGAATTCAGGAATCATGGTCGCCGACCTCAATTTAATTTTTCACGTGAACAATTTTAAAGAGAAAATTTTACACGTGGCACGCTTCAACGATTCCCTGAATCCAATAACTCTCTACCTATATTTGCTCTACCGAGAGCTTTCAACTGAACGTTTCACTGGAACCTTGAAGTGGAAGTGCAGATACAAAATAGATATACAGCTGGTTAATAGTTAATACACCTACGTTACGTTTTAAGCTTAAATAAGAAGTTTCGGTTAGAAGCAAAGGAAAAGCCTTCCAATGATGATGTTTTAGTGTACAAGTTCAACGTCCAGGTTCAAAGCGATAATGACGTAGTTAGAATACTAAAATCGAAACACGAAACTAGAGCAATAATTTAAATGGCAAAGTAAATTATGCCAAAAGCAAAACACGCTCACATTAATTAACTGCATTCATTTGAGATCGTGGAATCCTTAAGTAAATATAAAATATGAAAACAATTCTAATCCTTATTGGGCATAACGATATATCATGCTGTTTACATTATGAGCTGGGAAACTTCCAAAGATTCCGAATATGGACCAATCAATAAATTGGCCATTAAAGTAAACAGGGGAGTAGAACATGAAGATGAGGCAGAAGATATCAATAACAAAAACAACATTATAAATGATAAACTGTATCATCAAGCTAAAGTACCTCAGGGTAACACAGAAGTCCTGTTTGCAGCTGCAGACAAACACATTCGAATTTGATTGTGACACAGATCAAATTTTCAATAATGACACTCACTTGTGTAGTAATGAAAAAATCGGTAGTCAAGGATCGAGGCGCGTGGGCGAGCCGTTTCCAGGCACCTCGCCTACGGTACCTCGACGTATATAATACACGTTATATATGCGTCTGTTCAAGCTAGGTACAGAGCTTTGTAGGTATACCAGAGGTTTTAGCCTGTGGATTTAATATCTTTATCGGATTTTCACGTCTTTGATTTTACTCTTAGATGGAAATTCCGAGAAGGATTGATATATTATGTACAAAGAGTTTGATGTGGTCTGGATATTAGAAATAGAAGGTGACGATAAAAGGCGGTTACACAAAGTAGAGTTTTTTACAGAAATACTAAAAAGTTGTTGGAATTACCCAAATGTGTAACGTAACAAGCTAATCATAAAATTAAATCAATAGTTATAGAAGATTGCGGTTCTGGTTGGTATAATATTCAATAACGTTAGATAAATGTCTAGATTTTGCAATGGATAGAAGGTGATGTTTTCCCCACTTCCCACCTAAAACATGTGGGGAATAATAAGAAGCTGATTCACTCCGCTTATCTTTTGTTTGTAGGTCAATATGGGAATTTGCCAAGTGTTACAAGCAGACGCAACAGAAATCGCACAAAATCATAACGGAATGCTACGAATATTAACAATAAACTGTGGTAATATCGAAAATACCGGTTTTCAAACTGTGCTATACTCGAAAATACTGGTTTTAAAAAGTACATTTATCGATTTCATTACGATAGCTCGATTTTTTGTATTATCTTAAGCTGATATTTTTTATCATTCAAATATCATTTAATTCACAATATTTGTCATCATCTGCCTAGCCTTTTTCCCAATTATTGTTGGGGTCGGGTTCCAGTCTTACCAGATTCAGCTGAGTATCAGTGTTTTACATGGAGCGACTGCCTATCTGATCTCCACAACCCAGTAACTAGGTAACACGATACCTCTAGGTAAGACTGGTGTCAGATCTCAAGCTTCTGATTACCCGTAACGACTGTCAAAGATCTTCAAATGACAGCCGGGACCAACGGATTAACGTGCTTTCCGAGGCACGGAGGAAACTCGGTATGTTGAAATGGTCACCCATCCACGGACCGACCTCGTCAAGCGTTGCTTAAAATTGAAGATCGACCCATGTGGCTGTTATTAATTAGCCACGAGCTTATTTAATCACAATATTTGTAATGACTAAAAATAAATAGTTTAAAAGAACCAGCACAATGACTGGAAATATTAGCTAGAATACATATAAAACTGATACAAAACAAAAACACATATTCATCGCTAAATATTGTGTCTACCGTAGGTTCATTATCATCACAATAGCTACTGACAATATTGGTAATTGGATAACCGTACAAGCAGATTCGAGATAACTGCATTAAACTACAGATAACTACTATCCAGCAAATGAACTGGCACAACTAAAAAAAAGTTATTTAAAAAAATCACTGACTGATTAAAAAGCGAACTAAAAATACATAAACAAGTAGAAAATCATGCTGTGCAGTCGGAGGATACATATTCGCGAGCTGGCTGACCAGAACCAAGTGTATTCTCCAACTGCACAGCATGATTTTCTTCTTGTTTATGTCTTTTTAGTCCGCTTTTTAATCAGTCGGGTTTTTTGTATATATTTTAATTAACTTTTTTTATTTATAACTTTTTAGTTATTTAAAGATATAAGTGTTATATATTTTTCAAATCACCTAAGAAGAAAAGAAAAATTCGTCCCCCACAATATAGCGCCCATAAGCAACCATTATTCCATTTACCAATTTTAATGTAGCTAGTGACACTTGCAGGGTTAAGACGAATCGATCGACGTATGAATCATCAAAATCGGCCAACGCGTTTGGTCTCTAGAACGCCACATAGGAACAAACATACATTCATACATAGACTGATAAACACATTACCCTCCTTCAGCAGTCGAGTAAAAATCTGTGCATGTTTTATACTCTTCTATCCTGTATAGCGCTTTTGTGATTAGCTGATGAAATCTCAGCCATGACATTCCAATCCAGACTCATTGTTCAGGAGTTCAAATTTTAAAAATTATTTCTATTGTTCAACTATTTTCGGCACCCTTTTCAATGTTTGGATTAAGCCGCTTGGTCCGATGCAAATACAATATATGGTTTTCATTTTTTCATTTTATATTTCCATGTTTGGAACAGAACTTTAAAAGCTTTGATACTGGACGCCAATAGGGAGAAATTTGTGGGTCATCAGTTTTTAAAACTAGTCACAACTTACTCGAATCTTACTGATATTTTAAATGCAAGAGTTTGGATGTGTGTACGTTTGACAATCAATCCTGAACATTGAACTGACCCTGAGATAGATAATAGTCAGGAAATGCATATAGGATACTTTTTATATACCAGGCATATGTTCCCTCGGAATAATTTTCGACTTCCACGCTGGCGAAGCCGCTGGCCGATGGTAGTTTTTCTATATATTCACACCGCACTGATCAATACAGGTATAATTACAGAATAACCGTTAGCGCAAAATTAATTGATTCAGTAAATGGTCACACAAAGGTCAGTAATTATATAGAACCAGAAAATAATACCAGTAAATCACTTAATAACTTGCCTTTACTATGTCCGTAAAGTTGATTTCACTTTGCGGAAATCCCGGATGCAATAATGTTGCCTGCCGGTGCCGGAAAACTGGTTGCCATGGAAACGCCTCGTGGAACGAGATAGAGATGTTACCATACATCTAACAATATTGTCAAGTTTTTTCGGTCAAGAACACTAGTGATAATAATTAATTAAAGTTTATTGCTGTTAGTTGGAGTTGTAAGATGTGGGAACTACAGCGCCTTTGAGACAATGTACAAGTTAAAATAAATAGTTAGTTGAAACTATTCGTTGGTCCCAAAAACCTCTTATTTAAATTCTAATACGGTATTTACAAATCGCATTTCATATTAAAAGGTATCAATGAAACTAATTTATTAGTAGCGTAAGGCATTCAATATTAACCCAAAATTTTCGTCTAAACTCAACTTGACAAAAAAGACTGCCTACACAATTGTAACAACTCACAGCAAATTGAGAGAATGGTCCCTGTTGAATAAATTGCAAATAAAGTCAGTACAACAATTTTATGAATCCCTGCAATTTCAACATAATTCCAACACCTGTTTACTCTCCCTACCGCGCAACTAGTCAGAACGTTGCGGTGCGCGGTGCGACCTTGTCGGTGCAAAGGGGGAGGGTGGGGCGAATGGGGTACACCCACGCGTTTATTATGTCCAGAATCCTAATGTACATAATGGTGATATCGCGACGGAATCTCAATGCAATCAGTATCGGTTTGTTTTGGCAGTAATTTTCGTATTGAGAAAGGAGGAATATATGCGTGGGTGAAAATCATTTTATTTGATTTTAAGAGTCCAGAAGATTTGGTAATTGGCTAAGAACTACCCAATTTGTCCTTCTTAATTGCATCTTGAAAATAATGTACAAAATATCTTAATTAAATCAAGGAAAAATATAAAACAGTCCTTAATTTCTACAACCACCATCAGAATGGGGTATCCATACAATTTGATTGCATTCCCTGCTCGGTCATAACCGCACAGGTGGGTAGTACTGAAAGGGTGGCACTTTGCACATCCCACGCACACACAAATACACGTGCATAGGGAGTACATGTGCCTGTGTGCCGGCACGTGTAAGACCTGCAGATTTAATTGTTGCCAACGGATATCCGATGATATTAAGTGAAATTGCAATTAATTTGCTACCCTGTGAGTTTGCCGCTGGCTCGGAGCTTGTTTTTTTTTTTCTGGTGTGTTTACCTGGACTGTGATACGCCATTTTTTTGTTCCGATACTTTATAAAATTAAAGATGGATGAATATGAGAACCTAATTCATGAAGTCCTAAGTAATGTAAGACTAAAATATGTTGATGATAATAAAAATTCCGGAGTATACAAAGCGACTTCTAATAATGAACTCCAATTTAAGATGACTAACATTTTCCAGAAATTGTTCGCATAGAAAGGAAGCCAAACATAAACACACAAACAGAAAATTTTATCCAATAAGGACACGTGTGAGAAAATACAACACTGAGTAAAGGAAGGGTAACTAAATAAATGAATAATTAGCCAGTTCGCTTAGTGGGTTATTTGCAAGTGAGACTCGTATTTATCGCCACACCCGTTGAGGTTAAAAATTGAATGTTTTATTTGATAAATGTGAGGTGCACCCGGCAAGGTAGGAATTACTAACAATTTACAGCCGCTAATACTGGTGGAGGGTCTTGACAATTAATAGGATGTAGTATTCGTTTGAAATTAGAATGTTAAGTTATTTTAATGAATATGAGGGTAATGTGGTTTGTTTTTGGCTATTTTCAATGTGAAAATATTTCAATGACAATACTATAATGGCGCATCACATTCATAAAATGTTGTTTTTAAAATCAAAAGTAATTGAGTAAATTAAATTAAAATGTTCGCTTGTTAAGTGGATCTACAATTCCACGTATAAAAAAATCGAATTAATATTATTAGACAAAAAATATACTTATTCCTTTGCCACGTCGAGTAAACTTGGTTTGCGAAACTAATAAATTACAATATAATTCCGCGCTTATAAGGAAAACGAAGGCATTAATGTCTACAACGGGGTCTATCCATGAGTATGCGGTGACGTATGACTAGATGTCATGAGGCCAATGCTCGATCCGAACGTTGGATGAACAAATTAAACAATAAGCGGTACGAATGATGCTCTACATTAATTTCTAAGTACTACATTCACTTAGGACCCCTAGGTACTAAGTGGTGTAGTAGAGCTACAATTGTGTCGAGCTATTTGGAAACAATGTTTGATTGGCTGGAATGAGAGGTAAGAAACTTCAGTTAATGAAAACAGGCTGAAAACCTTAGATTTTAGAATATTCTTGCCCAGATTGCTCTTATATTTTAATCAGAGTAACTTGTTCTTTTATTCCGTGTGGAATACAATATTCTATCGCATTATGGCGCTAAGCTTCAGTAAGCTCTTATAGTTATATAAATTTATGCAAAAACATGTTTTAGTAGTACAAAATATTAAATTATAAGCTTCAAACGATCGTGTTTATTGGCGCTTTCTCGCGTTTCGAGGAATACAATCTAATAAGTTTGATCTTCTGTAAAGTTTTATTGAAATGTTGGCTACCAATTTTTGTGATTATTCTTTGGGCCAACATTGGTTTGTTAAGATTAGGACAGTATTGGTCCAACCTTGGCCAAAGCTTTAGGAATTGCCGTACCTTTTATATATCAAAACTGTTATTTAGCTCAACGTACCTAATGTACCGGTACAAGGTGACGCATTGGGGAATTTCTAGGATTATTTATTATTGCAATTTATCCTATGTCTGTACAGGATAATATATAATTTATGTTGGGATTTCAAAATAAAATGAAGTGTAGGGAATTGTATTTATGTATTGGTGGAGTTATTTTTGTATTTATACTATTGTTTTAAATACATTTTTTATACAATCGTTTTGCGTAACAATGAAAGGGAAAGGAAAAAGCTATATTACGTAATAATATGTCTATCAGTAAATTGATAGTTATGATAACATTATGCACTGAAGTTGATCGGAAACTATTGTTTGAAATCTACTTTGTAGAGTAATTATTTCTACCAAACATGAATCGACTATTTCAATTATTTCGCCCAAACTTGAATGAGGCAAATCAATTATTTCAACCAAACATGAATCCCGTCGTTCCAAAAGGAATTATTAAAATATTGTTGACATATTGTAAACTGTATTGTTTCCTAATCATATTTGGCGAGCGTTATCAGGCGAGGTGCCAGGTCGAGTAGAGTTGTTGCCAAATTATGGACATCCTCAGACACAGATTGTTGACTCGTATGAATGACCTTCACAGGTGGAACGATGGATAAAATCGAGATTAAAATCCCAATACGACAATACTAATAATGAGACGTAGAAAATATATCTTACTTAAATCTAATATTAGAAATGTAAAAGTTTGGATGGCTAAGTGTGTGGATGTATTTTTGTTACTTAATCACGCCAGAACGGGTGAAAGGATCTGGATGAAATTTGATACAGATATAGATTATAGTCTGGAATAGCACATAAGCTACTTTTTATCTAGGCATAACGTACCTTTTGGATGACAAAACATTTTTTCCCGTGCGAAGACACTAGCAAAAGCTAGTCTTGATTAAAGCAACTAGCTACCTATCACTCTACTTTTAGTCATATTAAAAGCATTTGGTCTAAAAAAGTAAAGCCATTAATTTTGACTGTCTATCACAAACAAGAAATACGTCTTAGGTAGGTACCATCTTTCTGAATTAAGAATTCAATGTTGAAATTCTCTCAAACTCTATTTTGCATGAGAACTTCTATAGTTATTTATGCTACAAGTGCGGAAGGTAGGTGATTTCCGATGAGTGGCATTTTTATTCACGAGCGAGCGAAGCGAGTGAGTGGATAAATCGACACGAGTCGGAAATCATCTTACGTACGTGTATCATACAACATTTTACTATGCATTGTGCGAGGAAATAAATGAATTAATAAAATGAAATTAATAAAATGGCGGGCTTATTCAAGCGCGTTCAGCATTTCCAATTTATTGATCAAAATCTAAATCAAGAGTAATTAAAAACGCCTAAAATGAAGTATTAGTTTTATTTTACCTTTTATATGAATGATAATCTGTACATAACTGATTTGTAAATCTTTTCTCAAATAATAAAAACTCTATGCGTCGGGCTGACGTTGGAGTTAAAAATTAAAAAAATACAGGAAAGTAAAAAGCACTAGTGAAAAAAAGTGACACTTTCCGCACAGTTTGGCTGCTAGGAAAACCGCTCTTTTCGAGGACATGCATTGTAAAATTATTTTTAGCAGAGTATGACAAGTTCATAACTTTAAATTCCCAATTCAAAAACCGGAGGTCATTGTCCCATAATGCCAATGTAGCAATGAGACAAATAAATGAACATCGAAAAATCAGAACGGGATGAAAATACTCACAAACGCTTTATACAAACGGGACACAAACAAGTGACGAACAGAAAATTCAAAATGTTCTAGAATAAATTGTTATTGTTTGATCTTTGGCTGTCAAGATTATTGCCATTAACTCTGTTACCTACATTCAGTGGAACAACTAGATCTTACTTATAAAAGACGCTATTTACATCCTCAGTACAATGTTTGAATTTATAATTATGAACTGGTGCATTAATTACAACTTGACCCATCTTATTACCCGACAGTTAAGCTTTGTTCTTCCACATTATTGTTTTATGTATAGCTATTATTATTATCTGTTATATAACATCGCGCTTGAATTTCACGAAGGGGTAAGCACTTAAGCAGACCTACATTTCACACAGTCAGGTTACATGGGATTTAAACATATCTGGCGAAAAGTAGATGCAGTTGCACATCTGCTCAATTCTTCGTGAAATACCGCCGTGATGTTATGTTAGGTAGGTCTAGTCGAGTCTATTGTACAAGTAAATATTAAAATTATCCTATTATTATCTTATTATCTTTTTAAACTACCTACATAATTAATCTAGTAGTAGACACGCTTCGATCAACAGTCTATCAAATTCGTAACTATGACACGAAATCTTGCGAAAATACCGCGATTCAAAAAGTAAAAAGCCCATAACTTTTGAACGGCTGAACCGATTTTCATCAAACATACCTAAAAAACAATCTCGATAAAGTCATCTTTCAAATAAGTAACTAAATCAAAATCAGTTCATCCGTTTAGGAACTATGATGCCACAGACAGATACACAAATACACAAACAAACACACGACGAACTCAAAAAAATCGTACTCAAATTCCGGGCGACTTGCTACTGACTTTTCAGATAAAAAAAACTCAATGACTCTTCTCCTAACTTGAGAAAAGTATCAATGACATGAAGTTCCGCTAATGCCTTTGCAGCCACTAAACTGAACAGCCTGTTTTCACTTTTCACACATTACAATAGGAACAAGACTGATATTAATATTTCCTTTGCAAATTAAATTTGCCTTACCGGTTCACCTCAATCACTAAAGCTCAAAGCATTTAAAAGAACCTTTAAGCGTTCTTAATTGGCACTTAAGACCATATTTAAATTCATTTGTTTTATTTATTGTTCTCGCTTGATGCCTAGCTTAGTATTATAGCTTTCTCTAGGTATACTTGCATAGATCGACTCAGTCGTCTAAATGACTTGGTGGACCGATCATCCGGATGAGGTTGCGGGAATCCGCTGGATGCGAGACGCACGGGACCGTGAATGGGGTGCATTTGGTGGAGGCTTATGTCGGCTGAAATGATGATGATGATGAATTCGACTCAGTTAACAGTCACAGCAACTGTGTTATTGATTCGTTATGTATTATTCCTACATAGTCATCGTCTGTTACTAGAAAAAATCTGTCGAAAAAAGATCCATATTCAACAGATGCCATTGCTTTAAAAAGCAAAGCATTTTCAACAACCCCAAAAATAGTCTGTTAATATAACAATAATGTTTCAGGGAATTTCAAGTGATAAGTGTTAATTCTCTCTGAAAATAGTATTGCATTGTTTCGAAATAAATGCATTACTGTAGCTATTTATAAATTTTAATAAAAATAATAACACATTTTAAAAACTATAATATCTCAGTTTTACCTGGAAAATTACAATTCTATGACGAGTTGTACCGGAAAAAATTGACGCAATCTGGCACGTAGTACATATATTTACAATACCTATTGTATTGTGGGTAAATTTTGTCAAATTCTGAGTAGGTACGAGTCTTCCCTAAATATGATCAAACAATGTCAAAATAATTAACGTTGGCATTTGATTGATACTGCCAGGGTTTTTTTCAATAACATGTTTTATTGAACAGTATTTCTGATTTTTACAGATACTTTTGAAATTAAATTGGCAATCTTATAGTACTAAAATAAGATGGAATAAATGTATCACTTTAATTCGAAGAACAGTTTATATACAGTTTAGTTTTATTTTAAATAGTTCAGAAGAACACCAAGAAAGTTCCCATCAATTTTCTCTTCAGAAATTAGATGTCTTATTAAGTTTCTACGAAACAAGGCTATCTACCACATTGCTTCACAGAAACTCACATTCCAGTTGTAGTAGAAAGACATTTGGATGACTACATAGTTCGAGATCCCAACTGCGTAATAACAACAATATACGACAAGTAGACAAGTACTGTTTCCAGCACAAGGGTAAATATTTGTTATAACGTAATTCACATAAACTTGACTTCACAGTATTTACAATTTGATAATTTAAATATTATCAAAATTGTAAATACGTATATAATATAGTCTAATATAGTATAGTCAAACGTCACGAGTATTCATTCTTATCTCATGTTGTTCTGTGAAAATTGCGGAAAAGTAATTTTCTTTAACAATATCGATCAACCGATTTGATTGGTATTTTTTTAAATAATGTAATTCATAAAACAACGATTTTACGACTAGCATTGCAGGTAAGTGGGGATTTCAACGTAAAAAACAAAAAAGATAATGGTGTTTTTTTACCTGCCTGCAGCGGAGTCCAAAAGGAGGGTAATGTTTTTGATTTTTTGAATAACACCTTGTCTAATAGGTATGTATTTGGGCCATTGTGGGTTAAAATCATCGTATTTCAATTTGTGATTAATTTATTCGAGAGAGACGATTATCCTAAAATTGTAAGCTTTACAAAAAGCTTGCCCATGTTTTGTGCTTTTAACAAAACATTAGATTGCAATTAACGAAGGTCCTAATTAAGCAATTAAGAGAGTGTTTTGAATCAATTTCGCTTGACAGCTGAAAGTGATTAAGGCATCCCATATGTCAAAGAGTGTAAATGCAGTTTTGAAATGTATAAATTAATATTCCAAGGACATGAGAAAAATTCTGTTTGGCAAATGAAAATGACGTAAACGGGATGTATTAAATCATGAAAAATTACGTCAGAAAAGTCCGGTCATTTCATATAAAAAGTGTAGGACCTAAACGAACGACTCAAACGAAAATGCAAAATAGACGCCCATTAAATATAATATAATATGCAATTTCGTACGGAAAATGCTAACGAATCTTTGGAGTAACCATAAAAAATCAATTTGCATGATAAAATTCGCGAAACAACCTGTCTAAGTGCGTCGCGTGTGTTCGGTTGCCAAGCAACGCGTCACTGCCGCAAGATGGCGGGGGTGACGTCAGCGGACGGTGGCGGCAAGCGACGGGAAGGGGGAGGGGGGCAAGGTCTTACCGTCGACCGACGACCGTGTCACTTCCCAGTGAAAAAGAGACTCGAGAGAACCCGAATCAGGGGTTGTCCTTGAATTTGACGGAAGGCAAAAGTATAAGATCGAGTTTAGAGTAATGAGGATCCTGGTACGAAATTTTTTATGAGAATACTGGAATCTTAAGTTTCTGATTTAATTTTCGATTCAAGACTAACCCCCAGTTTCCCAGCTCAGAATTATCGGAGAATTCATGTGACAAATTGGTGGTGGAATCAAGTTTCAACAGCCAATCACAGCAGATAACGCGTGCTTGACAGTTTGTCACATTAATTCTCCGATAATTCTGAGCTGGGAAACTGGGGGAAAACCTTCTAGGATAAAATTATATCAGTAATCATCAAAATTATAGATTTGGTAACGAAAATCGAATTCAAAACAACAATTTTTTTCCAGCTTTTCAGTCTTAAAACACAATCCGATTAAGACATTAACATACAAAAACCTAACAATGAGTCCAAACAATGTTAAATACAGTTCATTAACTACATAGGTAGCTATGTTTACGAGCCGCAAAGTCGCGTGTCTATGACATCAGCTAAACGCTTTGTTTAGCTGTGTCACTTAACTGTTCGACCCGTGTCAAGTTCAGTGAAAAAGAAAGTGAATCGTTCTTTTTTTCAAAAATCCATTCGTTCAATCACGTGTGTGCTCACGAGCAACCGTAAAGCACCTGTCAAAACACAACTGTCAACTGTATCAATACTCTCAATGTCGAACGAAAATTAGCCATCCGTACGTTACCTTCGTTTCTTGATAGAAACGCGCAAAAAAATTTTTGGATATATATTTTCTGATATATATTATTGATTTACAGATTCACTAACTTTAATTATTATTATCCTGCAGCGTTGAACATGTAGTACAGTTGATCCATTTAAATGAAACAAACACAATGATTCATATTACTAAGGACTGCTTGCAAATTAAACGGTTAGGAATATTAGCTTTTTACGAACGGCTCCAATGAAATATGATTGTATTAGTGAGTCAAGTATACATTGTGAAGTTGCAAGGCTTAGTGGAATTATAAACACGGGTTGGCTACGCGATGGAGCTGTAAATGATACTCCTCACTCAGGACATAATATAACATCAGAGAGACATAGTAGCTACGACAAAAACAAGGCTGGAATTGAGTTGTATCCGCAATATAATAATGTATTGTCCTTATTTGTCAGTGAAGCAAAATATGGTTTAAACAGGTTCAAACTAGGTAGAATGAGTAAAGACTAAAATATTTCGACATTGACAGTAAAGCGAATGATGAAAACGACCCTTAATTGACGAAAATGTAGAGACAAAAACATTAATTAATAAAACAAATTTCTTATAACCTCTACAGCTTATAAAAGTACAATGAAAAAATCCAGCAATAACATGTTCATTTATCCCAAACATTTGTTACAATAAACAAATAAAAATTTTCACGCAGAACAGAACCAAGAACAGTGACCGAGTGCCGCTTGTTAGCCGTGACAGCGATGACAATTGCATGACGTCACCACACTAACACAACCGAACAAGCCTCGTATGTATTGATAAAGAAAACCACAAATGTTTGTCAGTAGTATGTGTACAAACATGTGTGGGTGTTGGAGATTACATTCTGTAGCGTTTACCGTCGTGATGGTACGATTGTAATTACTATAGGTTCATAGTGATATGTCAAACGTTTGTCACAAACTCACATTGTTGGTACCGACTGACAAGGTCGGTTTCAACAATCTGTGAATTGGTTAATGTATGCTGAATTGAAGCTACCTGTTAACGGTGTTATGTAATTAATTATGATGGCTTCTGATGAAATTGTATTTCAGTGAAAACTAGATCATGTGTGCGATTGATTAGATGAATATTTAGATTGGAATTTGAAATGCAACAATGATAAAACCTCGTAATTGCTAGACTACGAAAATCAAGAATAAATCAATCATCCATACTTATAATTATTTACGCGTTAATAACAGTCTCTAGAGCTTTACACACAACGTAAAAACCTCAAACTCTCTCACAATTTTCCCCAGAACCAGTGTGTTACTCATTGCTTTCATTTGCCCATTATCGCAGTCTGACGCATGCATACAGCATATATAGCTTGAAAAATTAGTTGTGAAAGCACATCGATCAAACGCCATGAAACGCTCAACTAACGTAAATTGGGCGTACTATCCAAACATTATCGATTAGAAACACACGAATTTATTTGACCAGACTACATAAATACTTAAAAGGTGAAACGTCACTGTTCGTTACATTACTCGAAAAATGTATTATTGTATTAACCTTATGAACTTGCCTTGTGACAGAGGATATCGGAAGAGTGACAGTAATCTTTATTAGATTATCAGATACCTAAGAGGAAAGTTTTCCTGGACAAATGCTGAACTTGGAATTAAATCCGAGCGAATTGATGCCATTATTGTGACTTGCGAAAACTGGCAAAGTGTAATTCAATCCGGTGACTGACAAATTGATATGGACGAGCCCCAGGAAAATCGAGACCTATCTAAAGTAGATGAAGCATCAAACTTTTTATACATGAATTTCATATTCTCCGTAATTGGACTGAAACAAATATTCTAGAAATTCCATAATTTATGTGGATTGTAACTCTATTTTGGACTCTGAAAAGGTCATAGTGTGATCCTGGATGCAAATTCCTGGTCCCGAAAAATGAACTGTGAAAGCAATGAACTTGGCATCAACACGACAAATCAAACATGAAATTCTCTAATAACATTATCCTCCCTATTATATATTATTTAAGAAAGAGGGAATTCCAAAAGTAACACACAAAATACCAAATTCTGAGAAATAAGGTTTGTCAAAAATAAAACAGGATACTCTAACATAGCCCAACCAAATTTGATAAGCATTATAACTTTTGTCATAGTCCTTTCCTAGTGAGCGTATAAATTGTAGCCTCAACGTTCTCATTTGGGAATCAAAGTATTTTGCTCAATTCACTGGCACTTTAACGCCATTAATTACAATCCACATTAAATTTGTACTAAACGCGAAGGTGACATCGACAATAAACTTAATCTTATGCCAGTAGTAAGCCATTGTACGGAAGACGTGTGACTGCACATGAAATATGCAACTGCTTAGCGCGACACTCCGTGAATGATGCATAGGCTTCGAATGCTGCGCTTGATCGTGCTTTTCCAACTATAAGGACATTAGTATCTATTAGAAGTGTAATAAACTGCGGAACTGGGAACTGTGTCGTTTTATATGCACGTATAAATACTTTGCGTGCTATAAATGTTGATTTAATTTTATCATTTTTGTATATTGATAAATGTTTTTTTACTTCTTTACCATTCTAACTCTCGGTTGCTTCTCAGAAATTGTTTACATTGGACAAGTTTATTCTAAATAGTCCAATGCCATTTCATTAGGCCAATCAATTAAAAACATTCAGGAACATTTAATACTTGAGCTTGTTTTAGCATCCCTAAAAATATACTATCCGTAGTAACTATTAAGGATTACTGAAATCCCTGAAAGCAAATCTAGCTGTAATTAAATACTAACAGCATTTATTGCTGCTAAGCATACTTCAAGTCAATCTTATCTTTCTGTTTGCATCTAATGAATTCTTTTAATAGCTTTTTTATTACTCTTTTATTCCTATGGATGGTTGATCGGGACTTATTATTTTTATTCTATTGGATTCCATGCCTAACTATATTATTGAACAAATTCTTATAAGATTAGACTTTGCTATGAAAAAAATACAGTCAAATTTGTTTCGCGACATTGAAATTCGAATACGCATATAATATATGTATGGTACTCGTGATTCCGATCAACCTGTTGCATGACGATTTGGGAATTCTCAGCAGACAACTAAATGAAGCTGTGGGAGTTCAATTCACTCAGATTGTTTACATTCTTGTGAACTTCTCCGTCTAATCAGTGTCTAAATTGTATATTAACATCCTTAAGGAAGTTATTGCACTCAAAGAGATCATTTCGTTTCTTCCTTTTGAAAAGATGTACCCTGATACTCATTACAAAGTTACATTTTCTTTTGAATTTGTCACTTCTCTAGCGAAGTATAAAGAGTTCGTTGTTGTTGAGGTGGATATGATAAAATGGTTGAGCAAGCTACTGATAAGGCGATGTCAGGTCATTCCTTTGTTGTTGAAGATTACAATGTCAAATTGTATTAAGTGCTGTTCTCTTCAGATGCTAATGTGTAGGATAAATGGCGCCAGCAGCGATGCTATCGTTACTGACACTGTACATGGGAATAGGGTGACCAGATATACCATATACGATACTTTCAACAGTGATAGAAATTGTAGGTATAACTTTTGGTTGTAGTATCTTCATGTGTGAAACGTGGGTATCAAAAATGTAGTTAATTGTAGCTTATATCAAGCTACTATCTTATCAGCATTGTCAAAACACATTGCGAAATAATCTACTAACATTACTTAACAGGTGATTATTTCAGTTGTGATATCTACGAGTACTAATGTCGTTTCAGTTTCATTTTCAAACATTGTTTCTGTATTAAAATCAAACTTTAGTGAAACAGTTACTTGATTAACTCAAGTATTCGAATCGATATCAATTAAATTTGGAACATCAGATTTGTGTACTTAACGATAAGGATGTATCGTCTACAAATATTACTCTTTCGGCAAAACCGAATGTTGTTACTAGTTATATGAAAAAACAAACTCTTATAGCGAGAACACTAGACGATTATGTTCCACCGAATTCTTTCTTTCCAATCTTGAGATGTCGTAACGGGCGTAGCATTTTGTTTACTGCGCTCCGGCACCCGTCTGACCCAAAACGCGAATCTGTGTCAAGCAGTTTATTCAATCTGCGGGCCGAGAATCTTAAGAAACTTTTCAAGCAAAACTAGCATTTATTTACTTAGTTAGTAGAGTTGAAAGTTGTTGTGTCACGCATCATGGGGAACTTGACTACGCCCTTGTAGGTGTGTATCGTCTCTGTCCTTGAATATGGCGCTAACGATGTGTGGAAGAAAGTGGAAAGATTGGACCGAGTGCGAGTTTCAACTGTTTTGTGCATTACGTTTGTGATTTTTGTATCATCGGTCATCAGCCTAGTTACTTTTCGTATCTGTTCCTTTTAGTTCAAGTTATGTAACGTAACTTTTAGAACCAGTTTTGCGTTTAGCATTTAGATATGTCTGTGTGTATATCCAAATCTGTGGATTAAGAATCGTATTTTGGATAGGGTAACGTCATAATTATGGCGGACTATTTGTAATTGATTGAAGATTCTTGAACGATCCTCAGTAAAAGCCTTCATACTTTATTAGCAGAAATTATTTTAGATATGTATTTGACTAAGGTTAAGAAAACACATTACAAGATACACAAAAACAACAATCTTGTTTTCGAAGCAAATATTATCAGTATCACCATCTAATTCTCCACGTGAATTAATGCTGTTTTTCTACAAACCGAACCAAATCCTCTAAGAACCACAACATCTTCAGGTAAAGTAAACATCTTAGGCCAAAGTAAACCGAAGTTTCTAATAAACTAACATTCCGTTAGACTAATCTTAACGCTCGATTAGCAAAATTCGTCGGCAAATCCGCCAAACGTGTTATCGCCTCTAGGAAGCGGATTACAGAACTCCGTCAGGCGTAATAGATAAGAACATCACATGCTCCTTGCCAAATGCCTATCGAAATCGATATTTATTTACTTCCACGCGTTATTTGCCAAATAACACGATAAGATAATTGCAGTGTCAACGTAATTTAGCTTATCTGACAATGATAAGGACACAGGTATTCAAACTTCGAACGTGGTTATAGTTTTCCCGAACATCAAATGGCATGCCTCTGGTTCCAAAAACAAAAACATTATTTTTTAAATCAGAATGACACTCTGATTTAAAAATAAATGTTTCCTATAAGAAATGGTCTTACCCAATGTATGAATAACAATTAATGATATAACCATTTGTCGTTGCTTTGAATGTTTAAAAATAGAAAATCGATGAATCACTAAAACTATTTTTACTTATGAATATAAACAAATCAAAGTTGCTGGTAACGGTCAAGTTAAAAATAGCGCCACGTGACATTCTTATATGTCAAGATACGATAAAAATAAACAAACCTGCAATGGTTATAGTTAGATTGACCCAGAAATTAGTTTGCAAGCCTACTGGTCATTATCATAGTGTCTATGATGAAGTTAAAGACCATTTTAGCGAAATTACTATGAAGAGCACGTCAAAATCATAATATAATCTCATATTCTGTTGGATGATGTATTATGATAAGTTGATAAATAACATTATCTAGAGTGATTCTTGTATAAAGCGCTTATCGTTTACTTGTAGGCGAAGAAAGATTAGAGTAGATTGCAATGTTTGCTATTTAAACCTTACGTAATTATAGTTTATCAAATTCAAAATAATATTATATAATTAAATAAATTATCGCCATTAATTGCTGTAATACCTAGTTCAAATAAAAAGAAGTTGCATAACGAGTTTCCTTATAAGAAAAATAAAAACGAAATAGCGAACGCACCGCACGGCGTCGTGTTGGCAACATTGAACGCGCGAAAAAAAGTAATGGCCGCTGTCAAGGTCGTAAGAAGCTGTCCTAGTCACGGAGGGCATTTACATTTTTTTATACAGGGTCTGCAACATTGCATTTAATAATAATTATGCCATTTTACACACAGATTTTAATAATTTTAGTTTCATTCGGCTTCACCATCGATAAAAATATTTAAATACAAATATTGATTAAAGTTCGCGCCAACAAGCAGAAAAAAAATCGTATGAATTTTATGGCGCCAGAGACACAAGACAGGTAATGCAGGTTGTAATGTGGTCTTCCACAGCGAATTAAGCTCAGATGATGCAAAATTACAGCCTGCTGGTAAATCATGATATAATAAACAGTAGATAGTATTGATATATCGAAGTTTATTAATTTTTTAATGACATCTCTAAATATTCATAATGACCAGACAATGTGATAAATAGTGAAGTATAAATCAGTTTTTTTTTTCTAAATGGATAGAAAATCTATTTTATTATGAAGCACTAATGGTTTACCCATATGAGTTTTTATCATTATTTGTAAAAGGTTGTTATCGATTTTTAATTTGTTGTTTATATTTTTTATAGGAAATTATCAATGTGAGATATTTATTTGAGATATTATATTCAACTGGTTTTATTACGCCGTGGCACAAAATTTTTCCATCGTTTTGTGAATATTGATTGTACAAATTTTCACATGTTGGACAAGTAAGTGAGTATGAATGAAATCAATAATATTTTGAAGCCACAATATTTGCTCAACAGATTTTACGCTTTAACCAAATCGTTACGTCTTGCATTGTGTAGGTAGACCATCTTGAAATCTTGACATTTGATTACATAATGTTGCCAACTTTTAAATTTAAAATCAACCATAAAAGTACTTATACAACATGCTATCGTTACAA
The DNA here is from genome assembly GCA_949775005.1 of Orthosia gothica. Taxonomy (NCBI): domain Eukaryota; kingdom Metazoa; phylum Arthropoda; class Insecta; order Lepidoptera; family Noctuidae; genus Orthosia; species Orthosia gothica. The sequence goes on from OX459057.1 coordinate 12,677,424, forward strand.
AATTAGGTGTAGTTTATTTAAAACAAAACCAAAATACCTATGGATCCAGTCGATAATATCGAGTATCGACATTGCAAGTTGCTTTGCAAAACCAGAATCTTCTCATTGTAGACCCGTTTCAGATAAGAAAAAAAAAGTTCTGTACGTGAAGATCGCATGGGAACGTCGTAAGCGCATCGGCTCTACAATTTTTTTATTCAATCGTGCTGGACTTTATTTCATCCCAATAAGGCCTATTTTATATTTTTTCTGTATGTCGCTGAAAAAAGTGGGAAGGCCCTTGTATGGCGTTGCACCTGTCACTAGGCTCCTAGCACTAGACAGGTTGTAGGAATTAGGTTTTAAATCAAAATGATTAAAAAGTTAACCTACAAACAAAAAGAATGTATGACATTTTATGCAACGTTTTTATATATTTTATGGCTACATTTAAAATTAATAATGTGTCATTATGTGGTATCTTTCGAAAGATACGACAGACGGTTAATTAACAACTTTTAAAGAAAATTCGGTAAAAATCATACGACACACTTAGTTAATAATCTTTTCAATAAGTCATCAGAAAAAATATGTGCATGCTCACTTTTCGGTTGTAATAAAGATTCACAAAAACTGTTTTGTCAAAATGAATATGAAGATATTATCAAAGTACTAAAACCCTAATCAATTACGAATTTTGTTGAAAGAGAAAACATTAATTGGTTTGTTTACTGGGTAACTGGTGACCTTCGTGAAACAAACGATATAATTTTGTACCTACTTAGTACTGAGCTTACATTTGCATAATTATCATTTTTCTGGAAAGATTCGTAAGACCTATGTTACATCATGTTTGTAAACATTTTTTGTGGTTGTTACGATAACTACAATTATAATTGAGGAGAGACTTATCAATTTAATTCCTAGAATTTCGTATTCAACTCTGACGTTTAGCAATTGGTTTTATGAAGTCATATTAGGTCCGCTTGATTAATCTTTAAATTGGAGGGTGAAGGGAACTATTTTCAAAACAAAATTTACTGAAACTACAGTCAAAAAATATTTACTTAAAATAAAGTGAATTGGAATGCTCCGGCCCAGCATCCGAACTAAAACCAAAAAAAAAGACCTATTATTTATGTTCCCTGATAACTAATACCCTTTTAACGACGCAATGTAAAACTTGTGCGTAAAAGTTATTATTTTTAATACTTTTACTGTGTCACTTAATTGCTAGAAGACCGGTTGAGGCTAGCTCGGTAGCAAGTAGCAACGACACTAAATTACTATCTGCGAAGCGATGCGTCCGCGAAGTTCACGCTCGCTGTGGCTCGCCTGATTGGTGCCCTAGTCTCCTGCGGTCTAGGGTTGGCATTGCCACTCAAGAAAAAAAAACTACAACATTTATTCCGTGTAATTTGCTGGTAAACATTCAGAAAATGGTTCTAAAATACCATTTTGTGGTTTTTAACATTCAACAGCAGAATATTAGAAGCAGATAACAAAGAAACACCGCTAAAGTTTACAATTAATATCTATTTTAATAACACTCGGTAAGTTAATTACGATAATTAAGGTTCTAGAATATTAAAAGTAATTAATTTTAAGTACCTTCAACTTTTTGTACCTCACATGAGCTGAGATTAAAAAACTAGTTTTAGTGTGGTATAATCCTTACAAAAGTGGTACTTCTCAAACGAGGAAAACGTTTTGGTCTGGCAGAAAACGAGATTGACGAAGTAGCATTCTTGGGATTTAAAAAATCTTTAGAGGTAGGCGTCTGATCAACCATTAGTCATGGAGGGACGAAAACATAACAATAAATTTTGGAGTGTACACGAAATTCCTATTATATACCCAGAATCTAGATATCTCAATTGACAACCCTAGTAATACAGGTGTCTACAGAAAAATCCAGCCGTGCCACTAAGATACCCGTCCTTGTACTGACCGGCTGAAGCTACTTTATCTACATTAGATTTAATAATTATCGTAGGGTAGTAAGAAAATTAAAGCCATAAGCTATGAATAGTTAATAAAAGTAATTGCAGTATGCGTAGCTAATGGCAGGGATTAATACTATAGAATATTTATTTATGGCCTTTAAAATTATTTTATTTTTTATGTACGATTTTAATGATGTACCTACTACCTATGTAAAATTCAATAATTAACAGAAAAACAATCTTGCTGTCAAGGATAAAATTGTTTTAAATTCGATTTAATTCTAAAGTCGTAAATATTAATACGATGTCGTAATCATAAGTAAAGCTTGTCATTAAAGTCAGAAGGCGTCGTCAATGATGTCATACATTGGGGCTCTGCAGACATTTTGACATCACTTCGATAAATTTATGGTAATAAATAAAAACATGGTTTTAAAAAATATTGTTAAACGGCCGTATTGTTATTATGAGTACTAATAAAATACTAATTAATCCCTTAACGATAAGATTTAGAATAGCTACATATTTATATATCGTATAATGTATACTGAATACCAGAAAAGTTGAATCATTCGAATGTTTGATAACTACTTTTCTTTCAAAGTAAAGCAACTACTAAAAGAACCTTCAAAGTACATTTACTGTCATTTTCTTTCCATAACATAACTTTAGACTTTCCGAGTCTAGCCTGCTGTCAACCGATCAATCTTAATCCTTTCCGTATAGATAAACTTACTTGATTTGTTTACGATAGAGATTATGCGAAAAGTTAATGATAAGGTATCAGTGGAAGCCAAAATACAGTGAACGTGTAGCTCTTTTGGCCTATCTCTCTTTAATTATCTAACTCATAAGATATTGTTTTGACAACAGAAAATGGGTCGTCTGTCTTGGACTGATAAGCGCAATTAAATGATTATCCAAGTTTTAACAATATATATAATTTTGAGTATTAAAAGCACTCTAATGTAATCTTATGATTTAAAATTTTCCGCTCTTTTGCGTTCTGTATATTACGGCGTCTTCTAAATTTAAGTTCAAATATCTAAACAGAGCGTGACTATGTATATTTTGTTATCATAAACTTTAACCCAAGCCCATAAAATCCAAAGTTTTTTTTCTTTTTACTATAGAGTTTTGAACGGAGGGCATTGTTCCAAAACATACTTACGTAAGTGCTGTGACGTAAGCGCGGCCAAAATCGTTGAATACTGTTGAACACCCACCGTGGAGGTCAAGCTGCGAGTACAACCGATTCGATATTACGCCCGACCAGGTGACCGTGTCTTGAACTCATTCGGATCAACACTAAGAACTGGACCAGAACATACCTGAAACAAGATAATTATAATGATTAATAAATTGTCATTTACGTCGTATAAAAATTAACCGATTAAATTAACATACAACGTCACGTTTTGTGCCAAATTTGGTAAAGGCAATGCATTCATGCATTTCATTTTAATTTACATGTGTACGTAGATATTTACAACACATATTAAATAAAAATCATTCCTACTAACGTCACAAGTAACCTTAAAAAAATATTTGACATTGTTTGTTGTTGATTTCAATAATTTAGCTATAAACAAATCGATCTACTTGTCAACCAGTTTTTGAATTAATTTTAGAATAGAGAATAAATTGTTTTAATTTGTTCTATACGTCATAAATCAGTCGTCGTATTCGGTACTACAAATGATTTAGTAAGTTGTTTTTTAGTTATATCCGTTTAGTTTCGCCGCGTGTTACTGTGATCCGAACTAACGAAGTGACATGAGAGCCTCCATGCGTGTTCAGAGCTCGTTTCCTAAACTAGCGAGCGACCTAGTAAATAGGTTAGGTGGAAAGTCATATTGACGTAGGTACAGCCAAAACGAGGTAGAGATTAGAAAAGTTCTGACGAAAGTCTGTCTGTAAGTTTTACTGTAAATGTGATTAGTGACAAGCAAACTAGCAAATAAATCGAATTTAATCACTAATTTGGTATTTACTTCTTTACCAAGATATTTTTTATCATACCAAGCCATTTAAGAGCTTTAGATTGAGAATGAAATTAAGTATAAATTTAGTAAAACGGGTTTACAAGGATTTTATAATATTGTTATAAATCATACCCTCTTTTGGATGAATTGTCAAGCATAGGTTTATACTTTAGTAGACATTCAATACCTCTTCAAATTCTCGTCAGAGTGGCGTGTCAAAAGGCAATTTCGGATAAACTGTCATGGTTCACACTAACCGGTTAATATTTTAGCATTTATTCGTATAATTTACGATTTTATATTTCGACTTGTTTTATAATGGCACTTGGCAGATAGCTTCTTTTGGCGATTTTAAAGAATAAGTGATGAATTTAATGAAATAATTATTTGACTATAGCTACTAACTGCAAGAATACAGAGATGTATGAATGAGTTGATTTTATTAATTACCTTATAAGCACTAGTTAAAAGTAAATGTTAAGTCTTCTTAACATAGGTACAACATATAGGAATTCCAGGAATGTTTTTCTTGAATTCTAAAAAAATAACAACTTGTGATTTGCTTTGAAACGGAAAAGTTACAATGAGTAATCATTTAGTTATCATTATACTCCAATACCAATACAGTCTTATCTAGATACTCTGCAACAAGTCATGGTCTCCGACACAAGGGTCATGTTTACATTTATAATTCGGTATAATGCTGCAAAATATGTTCAGTATTTATAAGAATGGGAACATTTGAAATCTTGAAAATAGAACGCGATCAAAATAGTTTTTACTAAACCATTTTTTTCGGTGTCATTGTATGGCTGATTCTAAACCATTACTGGATTCAAATTTTAAATTTGGAACGTAGTGACCACTATTGTTGAAAAGCAGAAGTGGGCGCCAGTTTTCTTTTTATTATTTATTTACTAGCTTTGTATGCGGCTTCGCTCCCGTCAACTGCCTACCCTAACCTGCCTACCTACCATTTTTTTTCCAGGGTCATTCTTCTGCGGAGAATCTTAACACTGCCATTCAAAAAATGACATCAAATGCACAACGCCATCGAATATGGAGATTAAATGTCCGAGTATCTGAATTGCGTGAATTGTGACATTTTACTTCTTGAACACTTCAAATTCATATATCTTTTGATAGAGTTAACCGATTGCGATGAACCGAATATAAACGTTATCTACATTGGTTTCGTACATGTTGCGTGATGCATACACAAATAAACAGACTAACACACAAAAATACCAAAAATGCTGGAAATAAGTTCTATTGGTTATCCTTTAACACCCTGACTATTTTGTTTGGTAATATTTTCGATATACAAAAATGACTTTTCCACAGATCTTGAATTCAGTTATATTCGTTGCTTTGTTTTTTCATGTCAAGATTAATGCCTGTATATAGTGATTGCACAATACATTATAAAATAAAAAGCTTTACTGTGTAATTGATATGATACCTCTACATGCACCGTTAGATTTTTTAGATATTCGTAGGTACGCCTTTCACTGAGTAATTAAGTAAGAGAAAGGTAGACAAGACAATGTGGCCACATAATACTTAATTGTTGCGTTTGCAAACATGCAAGTAGATATGTACTGGTTTCTGAATTCAAATTTAAATCAAAATACTTGATACCATTAAAGCAAGTTTAAAAAAAAAAACAAAATTGTAGTACAGATACCTACTGTATCTCGTAATCACTATCTGCCTAATTATGATTTACAAACTTCATGATTCTCTCTCTGTGAATACTTACAGGTACCTTTCCATAAGTATTAAGAATACCTACTGAAGTAAAAAAAACCTACCAGCATTAACAAAAGCTCAAACTTGTAAATAAATATTTTGTAAATCCCAATCCACATCCAATTTCGAAGCAAAAACTTTTTATTACAAAAAAAAACACTGGCACAACAAAAAATTCCGTCAACAAGAAACGAAAACAAACAATCCAATATGGCGTCTAAACGTCACTCCGTACTATCGGTCTCGGGCGCGTTATCACCGCGCGTAGACGATCCGTTTTTAGAAATATTAATTCAGTAATAACTGTTGTACTATTTTTAGTGCGGCCTAGGCTAAAAATACAGCGACCGTAGAGGCGAGCAATGACGCTTACACTTGATAATACTAATGTTACTCATGTAATGTAGCAGTGTCAATGACTTGGTGCAATTTATTGGTTATATTGTGCGAGTGACATAGAACGTCGTAACTGAGGTTATCGCCAATCAGTGGACTATTAGACAGGTCATTGTAATGGAGAAAGTGCACTTGGTTTAATAACAGTCTTGTAGATGTATATTGTATATATTTTGTTTGTATTTATGCCTTTAAAACCGTTTTTAACCTTAGTTTTATCTTTAATTTTTTAGACACAATAAAGTAATAAAATAGAGTTTTTGTAATCACAAAACAGTGGCTGTAAACCCTGTTACATACAAAACAAAGCCATATTTATTTCTGAATTACAAATGCGAATAAAAATCATCAAAATAAACATACATTAGTATACATGGCTCGATTTAAGTTTTGCTAATCAAACTTGCGACCAATGAGCGTCGCCAACTAACACGATTTGATTCGATTAGCACTCGATTTAAATTCACTACGCGAGGGTACATTAGCAAATTAATAGTTGGCTTACGTAACTAGGTGTCCACCGTCCAGTCCAGTATTCGGACGATATCGAGCGTGAGACGTGCTTGAGTGCGCCGCAAGGCCGACTTGTCGACATTGACCGTGAAGTTACAACATCAACTCACAAAAAAAAACTTATTATGTTTCCGCAAATCGACCGCTCTGGACCAAGTTGAAAAGTACAGACTTGTTGAAAAACGTGGAGGTCACTATACTTACGTCACTTTTCGTTTACTATTGTAAACATATTTACTGTATATTACAAAAAGGTACCTTAATCACATTGGATTAAAATTTATTTTGTTTTGTCGTCGTTGTTGTCGGCTACTTCATTAAGCAGTTTATTGAGAAGTTTTTACATTCGTTAATTAAGTTTAATCGAATCTGCGTGGTTTTTGGGTAGAGAACTGTATTCAGGGCTTCATTAGGAGTTTTGAGGTTAGCAAGGGTTTAGTTGCTTAACTTAGTTTTCTTCTCAGTAGTAATTGATCTAATTTGTTCCACATGTGTCCTCCATATGAGGTCTGTACTAACTTTATTCATATAAAATTATATCATATATAGTTAGGGACTAATAATGACTACTGTAATAGGAATTTCAGTCACGTTTATCATATTTTTTGCTCTTTTTATTAATTATATAGAAATAAAAAAATCTATTCAGATTTCAAATTAAATCCAATAAAATTTTCAAACAGGATCTAATAAAAGTCCTTTATTATCTTCCTAATTAATTATATAAAAATGACTACAGTGACTCTTTGTGATGCTCATTGTTCTTATTTCTCAAATAATTACCATTGTTTCAGATGAGAATGTGTGTTAGTTAAAACCACAGCTTGTAATTTAATTACCTGGTATGTACAAAGAATCTTATCACTCTACATAGTCGACAAGATAGCTACCCATATAAATTAACGAAGAATTTTAAGGACAAAACTCACGGAGATACATAATGCCATTGAAAATAATAAATTATGAACTATTCACGTGATAGGAAAATTACTTTTACGAGTATTTCATCCTCATAATTTCTATAAGGAAACAGAATGAAATGAGCCGGTAAATTGACTGAATACCTACTTAGTCATATTCATTACAATTGGATCAGTAACCAAGTGTGAAGTCGGTTCATTTATATTAACGAATGCTAAGTAAGTGGATGTCTGCATTTCGTAGAAAAAGCAAATCAACAGACACTGAAAAGACAAACACAAGATCAAATAGTTAATGTCGCATGGAATCTGTATGTAAGATAGTTACCATATCAAATATGACCAAGGCAAGCAAGGCATGCGACCGTCGAGTGCACTTGCGATTCCTAATGAAAACGGAACTCGACAATTGACTATGAAAATGGTAGCCTGAAGATAGCAGTGTAGAGCCACAGACAATTTTCATAGAAAATGGAGGGTCTGATATTCGCAAGAAGAGAAATACGTGTTATTGGAAACCAGCTAAATGATTGTCATTAAAAAACAAAGGACAAAGGTCAGAAAAATAGACACAACAGTGACTCAAATTCTCCGAAGGCTGAGTAGTGAGTAACCTAGGGAGTTTCAGTAACAACATTTTTATACTTATGACCCAAATTGCGAACATTAAACAACTAGTTACAACCAAATTTCTCGGTCTCGTGACATCTGAAAATGTTATATTTAGACGCTCCAGAATCCAAAATTGGTTGGCCAATTGGTGAAGACATGTTCCAAGTCCGTTTCAATTAACAAAAATTATATTAATCTCCGCTAGTTGGCGCCAATGCATCATGAGGACTTGCGTCCTTTTTCTATTGTGGAGGAGGATTAAGTGGTCGTTATCGCTTAATATTCACGCTGCATAGTGCCACCCACGCTAAGACGATTGTTTGGTAGTGCTACGAATACTCGTACATACGCAGAACGGAAAACTCAGATTTATTTTGCGCAGAACATAAGGCATGTGAATAGGGTTTAGCGCGAAAGGAAATCCTTATGTGGTAAATAGAACAACAAGTTGAGTATGGAAGCTAGTGCAAGACAGAAAGCGCAGTTAAATGTTAGGTTATGAGTAGTAGATAACCTCGGAGGCAGACTATACAGCTAGATGGGGTTGTCAATTACAGTAACATTTTTTATCTGGCAAATGTCATTAAAATGATACCCTGCTTAAGAAGAAATTGCAATAAAAGACTTCCCAAATCTTATCTTGTCCTTCATTATTTGCAAGAACATGTAAAAAATTTACATAGTTTAGCGTATAATAATTTACACAGATGTGTTATTTTTTTACCTTTTCATACTATGTAACCACGCGTCCTTGACTGCTTGTAGTAGCGGCCAAAATATTTAATTATTCATTATTTCGAATTAAATTGTATGAGACGGTACGATTTTTTGTTCTTTTATGATATGTATCGTGAATTTAAACCGTATTTGTTACAATGTGTTTGTTCTTCAAAAGATTTGCTTTTGAAATCCTTAAGTATATCTGCGTTGGCAAAAAATATTGTTCATTGTGGTTTTAAAGACACAAGATTGTAATTAAATTTATTAGTATTTAATTTCATTTCAGAAATTTTGAAAAATTAGTTGTTGAACCAAGAATATTGGATGCTTTCCTTACTGTATAGGTATGCTTGATTTCATATTAACTCAATTCACCGTTTCCTACAATGAATGACAATTTGTCTTCGTATTGAGCGACAACATCATTGTTGAATATTTATCCATCAATATCTTCATCCAATGCGATTATAAGCCCTTTTACATTGTTTGTGTCCATTCTATTCTTTATATCCTTTACCATTAAGCTAGTCTCAATTCAAGAGTCACCGCATTATTGTCATAATGGCTTCATAATTTACTCTAGATTAAAACATCTTTCAAACAATTGAATATTATCTACAATGTCGATTTACCAGCCTGATATCTGCCGCAATATCTAGATATTTCTGTTAAACCTAGCCATTTAGAATTGGTATTCAAATTCAGTTGTATCGTTAAAGTGAACGATTATACTGTTAAAATGTTTCACGGTATATTACGGTTTACATAAGTTCCTTCAGACGAATAAAACAACAAACGGCACTGCGATGATACTACTGTTAAAATAATAATTAAGTATTATATTCAGTCTTCATTGGACTCATGATCTGAATGATGCTAATGGTTCATCCAATAAAGACTGTTGTCAAAATGGACTAGAAAATACTTTGATAGTTGAATGGTAATAATAGATGAAATGGTATTAAATAGGCTTGGTGATGTGAAAATGATCCTTCTAATAACAGTCCTCCTGAACTTATTTAGTTTTTAGCGACCAAACTCAGAGGAGATATTATTTTAGGAACACAACAACTCAGGTGGAATCTCTTCGTATGAGCCGCATATATTGTATAGGTATTCTGTTTGCCAACAAGGTTTATTTTTCATTTATCCTTTCGAAAATCCCGTTACCAATTTTACAGTTAAGATCAACTTGTTTTACTGTAGACCCGATATTCGATATAGTGCGTCACTCAAGGTCATAAGTGAGGAAGTGAATAGACAATGCACGGAGCGATTTCGCAACTCAAGCGCAGACAGCCGCCCGAAGTAGGAAGTGTTTGGTTATCACGACAATCGGCCAACTACGCAGAGATAAAGGTGACACGAGTTTCATTTATCAATACAATTATACTTTTTCCCTCATCTCTATAGTCAATTGTGAAAGATGCACTTTTATTTATTACACTGTTTTTTCCACTTATTTTTTATGTTTTCACTTCAGTAATTTGTTATGTTCGGTGACATCTAGCTCTTGACGTTCACATTTGGACTTTGTCTTCTGTCTCTGCTCTGTCAAATCCATTAAATACAGGAGTTTATTGTCCAAGTAAACAATAATTTACTTTCTAATACGGCATGTAATGACATTCTCGAAGACCAGCTTTTTCAAGGTCTGGTTTTTGCGAAGATCAAGTTTCATAGGGCATAACTGCAAATATCACAGTTTTATGTCATGATAAAAGGTGTTCACAGCATCGTTGGTCCTATCTGTTGTACTTGAGATGGAATCTTCAGATAGAAAATAAAGGCAAGATGTCTCTTCAGTTTTTTATTTTCTGTTAAATATTTGTTTTGCTCGTTGACGTCGTTGGAAATAATACATAAAATTAATTAGATTTTATTTATTTCGTAACGCTTTCAGTATGGCTGTATTTGGAGGAGAATATTTGGAAGAAAGTAAAAACAATGAAAAGAAACAATAACATTATTTCTATAAAAAAATTACAAGGAAAATTATTAGGTACTTTTAATGATTTCCTATTCGATTTTACGACGAATTTCGTACATTTTACTCATAAATATCAATTATGTATCCCCTAAGACTGATAGCGAATAATCTTCCGATAAATTATGATTATTAGTTATTGAAGAATTGATAACTCGAGATTACTGAACGTAGTGTAACGATAACAATGATAATATTTTTGTTTTGATATCAAGTTTCCACGTTCGTTTTGAAAGTGTTAGTAATTTAAAGTATATGCTAATCGCAATAGGCTTGTCGTCTATTACATTATGTATACTTAAAACATGACTATCGAGGGTGCATATAAATTTTCAGGTTAACGAATGTCTATAAATTTTGTAACTGACCCTTTTCTTCTTATTTCTTTGAAATAAAATGGGATTTAAATATTTCAAAAAACAGGCTTACTCCTTTGCCTTTATCATACCAGACAAATCAAATTGAAATCGATCAATTGTAAGAAAATATACTAGAGAGAAATTATCTGAAACAATTCAAAGTAAACACATTTAATATTAGCGGCCGTATATATGCGGTTGTTGTGTAATTTGCTTAAACGCACCCCCCGTGGGAGAAGGCACAACCGTTTTCACTTTAAACAAACTTTATTCTTGTTACTTTTCAGTGATTGTCGAACTTATATTGTATAATATAAGTTTTATTTGAAGAAGGAAAATTGGTATTCGATTGTCCCTTCTTCAGGTTTTTTCTGTTATAAATACTACCTATAGGTACGAGCATATTATATTGACTATCATTGGATGCCTTTTTGCGTCCCTGTTGATAGATCTCTTCTCATTTGTTTTTTAACTGTTCGCTCCGTCACTTGCCACTAAGATTTCATTAGTTCGGAGTCAACCAGTCGACACCGGCTATCGCTAATAACCAGCGCTGTGGCTCTGTCTCGCACACGAGTACCAGCATTATGCTGAGCGATGACCGTTTTGCGTAGTTGTGAAGCATACTTTTTAATGATTGTATTTAAGTTTTTTAGTTCTTTTTATGGTATGCGTCGTGCCTGGCACAAATAAACAATTTTTCTTTCTTTATAGCATTCTTATGTGTTACAAAGTTTTGAGATCAAACTGTAGATTGAAACCTTATTTCCTAATTCAAATTGCAGTGTGAATAGAAGAATTTAAATAGCTTTAATAACTCTGCTATTTTTATTATAATCAGTTGTAAAACGACTTAGTTATTGGGCTATAAAATCAACATTAAATATTGTAATTGAAGTATGGCATAAAGTTTATTGCTTTTATTTTATTCGTTTAAAAAGTTAGTAAATTAAGTCAGAACGGAATACTAATAGATTGTAACATGACAATTTTCTAACGCAGTAAAAATGTAATCATATCAAAAGGACCAATGCAAGGCGTAAAACGTTGTTGAAACTTTACAAGCAGCTAAATACAAAAAGATAAAAAAAAAACTAAAGACTCCTGAGGGATCGAATCACAAAAAGATGAAAGAAAAACAAAGTTGATTCGCAACGAGATGAATTTTCACCGAGGCAGTGGGAAAAAACAAAAGCTTGTGGGTGCAAATCAAAACAGTCAGGGACCTAACAGTCTGAAGTCACGACATACAGTAATATACACGTAAAATTCATAACCACAACCGACATGAATCACTTGACATTGAAAATGCCGAAAGCCCTATACACCCAAATTTTGGGGTGGTGGTTCTCGCTCCCATCGATCCCCGTGGAAATGGGTCGGCCTCCCTTCGTCTGTGACCTTGGATGGCGGAGATGGTCGAGCATTTCCGAAAAGAGCCGAAGCGTTCATTCATTCCGAGCCTAACGCCCACGTAAGTGTTAGCTGGGCGGATTTGAGTTTCCACGGTAGAACCTTCTGCTTCCAATTTTAATGATGTATACTTAATGCCGCACGGTTTTTAAATGCTTGAGATAGGTGTGCGAAAACGAAAGGCTTTTTGTGTTTGGAATTTTCAGGCTTAGTGATGATGATATTCTTGATAAACATTTCAACCTTTACACCAAAATTTTGTAATCAAGATAACATTGCAGATTTTTTATTAAAGGTCAAATAATAATTAGATAATTCTACCCTGGAACGGAAAATTAAGGTAGTTGAAAAGTGCCTAATTATTGAAATAAAGGTTGATAGCGCTCCGAAAAAACCACAGTAAAAGGTCTCAAATTTTAAAAATAAATTACAGGCATATCAAAATAACTTTTCAATTAAACTTGTCCACGCTAACTGTCTCAAAATTCTTTAGATATTTTTCCTTTCTCTTTGATCAATAAACAAAATAATCAAGTCAACCATCATGGCCAATAGTATTTAAGTTATTACTTTAAATGGGCAAGCAAAAGGGATAGCTGATAGCCTTGTCAAGTTTACAATTCCCAAAAAGTTTCTTGACATCATTATTGTTGAGGACCATGAAAATAATAATTTAAACATATTAAATGATAGATCAACTGATGTCACTCTTTTTGAAAGGATGAATGATGAAGAAGTATTTGCAGAAAGATGTGAGACTGGAGATGAATCCTTTAATGTGCATGGTTGATGTACATACCTACATAGAAGGATGGAAGACAAAATGATTACCTACGCAAAATGAAAATCGTAATTTCATTACCTAATCCAAAAATGCTAGAAAGAGATACCATAACAAATCTATGTGAGTGTTCATATTCCACGGTGCAGTGAAAAAAGATTTAATTTTCTTTATATGATATGATATATGATCTAACATATATTTTCGACCCATTCGATTCGATCATAGCTTTTGAAATACTTTGTTTGGAACCTGTGATAGTGTTTTGTTTTCCTCTTTTACTTTGCTTTTTAGATTACTTTTGAGGGCATACACGAGAAGGTACATTTGGTTTGCAAACTATACATGTTTGCTTGGAAAACACTTCAGCCGAGTGGTGAGTGCACTTCATATTCACTATCGTATTTTGCTCTGTCATCTTTGTTTTGATTCTGTAAATTTGTTACTTTCCAAAGAAGGTAAACTTTAGTTTTAAGATAGTTAAAATCGTCCTAATTGGGACTTTATATGTTATTAAAATACTTGACTATTAGCAAAGTGTCATCAATTCTTGTGTATATGGAAAGTTTACACAAAATACATGTTCTTCCTATGCATCAAGGGTATTTCTAGTAGCTTGGTAAACATCTTTGAAAACCACGGAAGATGTATTGAAGCAACCTGCGAAAGACAATGCAGGGTCGTCTTATCACTTCATATCAATATTTGCATGACCTTAGGAAAATTTATCAGTTAATACAGCATTCGCTATTAGATGACATTAGTTGATTCGATATTATATAATTAAATACATCTCAAGGTCCATATGGTGGAATTTTTAGAAAAATAAAACTGGTTTTGTATCTTCCGTGAAGATTTAGTTTCTTAGTGTTGCGTGGATTGATTTGATTATGAATATACATTGGTCACGTAGTCATAGAACATCTGTATCTGAGTAATCCTCAAAAACGAAAGTTTGAATAGATTAATTAGCTTCTAGATTAAAATTTGATTGAAATTATGATATGTGTATGAAGCTACCCACTAATATATTTTAAAACGTTGCTTTGTTTTGCATTTATTTAAATGCTAAATAATAATAATACTTCCAATAAATATTTTTGAAATTATATAATTTAATATTAGGAGTGCTAAAAATAATGTCACTATCAGCTGATCAAGGGTAATTGAAACTTGACGTCATAAACTTTAGTTTTTGACGTCAGTGATCTTGAGATGTCGTAGAAAAATCTTTTTTTAATTTAATGCATCTAAATTAATTTATGTACAAACTTTACTTTATTTGAATACAATAAGGCAATGACGATGACGGGATGTTGAACAACATCAAAATGACTTTTATCTAAAATTCATCTTTTAATAAATTAAGCTTTAATTTATAATGCGGAATACATTTCCTGTTTTGTTCATATCGAATATACCAATGGTTGTACGAAAAAATTACTTTTTAACCGATTTACCGAAACGGAGGAGGTTCTATGTTCGACTTCTTGTATGTTTTTTTTTTTTAATGTATGTTCACTGATATCTCCGTCAATTGTGAACCGATTTTAAAAATTCTTTTTTTGTTTGGAAGAATATATTTCGAAATTGGTCCCATTTTAATTCGTTGAAGATCTGATGAAGAACTTCGGAGATATACAACAGAACTCTTCAATAAGTAACGGCAAATCTCTCGGGATTGCTGCAAACGCATGTTTGTTCATTGTTTATACTATTTCATAACATAACATCACGCCAGTACGCTCTAAAGGGGTACGCAGATGTGTACAGTTCACCTTGGTACACTTTCATTTCACCGGTTATGTTCAGTTTCATGATATTCGGGTAATCTATTCTGGCATTATAGGTACCTTACGTAACTACTTGCCTATTAGGGAGGTACAACTACAAAGTGAAAAATAAAAAAACTTTTATAAAAAAAAGGAAAATACCGACTTCCAAATAACAAAACTACAAAGTGAAAAATAACTTTATTTTTGGAAGTCGGTGTCCATAACGCAATAAAATTGGTACCCACCAAAGACAACGACTTCCAAAAATAAAGTTATTTTTCACTTTGTAGTTTTGTTATTTGGCAGTCGGTATTTTTTTTTGTAAAATAGTTTTTTTTTATACTATAAAACATTACATAAAATAAGATAAGGTGTAATTATCTGATACAGAATGAAAAGAAAAAGGTGAAAATCTTATGGATGATAAAAATGTTATCAGAGCGACTAAAAATAATTCCACACCTAATTTTAATGTAGGTACGGTTTATATAATTAGCTAGTATTATATTAATAAACAAACATCTTTTGCAACCAACTATCTAGCCGTGATCCAGCCAATCAGATGTGTTGAAAACATGTCACGAAAGACTGGATTGGCCGTACAAACCTGCTTTTTGGTGCGAATCTGTATTGGCATAAAACGGTGCATTAAACTAGGATCCAAAACTCGGCTAACTAGTTTTAAAGATCACTAAAAAAAATCGAGGTTAAAAACGAATCATTTCAAGCATTTGAATCTTGAAACTTGGTCATTTGAAAACGTGAACCTCTAAACAGGTTAGTGAAGAAAAAGAGGAAAAAATACGTAGGCAATTTACATCGTTTATTGTATTCTGGTGGAAAATATGTAGATAAAAGATAAGATTCTTAAATAAGATAAGATTATCTTCAGAGATATAAATATAAATGTAATGGACTAGAACCATATAGTACAGTTGATGAAAGAGACTACAGAGATAACAGATCAAAATATGGTGCCCCCTGCGTACACTTCCGCATCTAATGCTCTCTAGGCTAAAAATGAAAACCAATAACAATAGTAATTCATTAATGAACGCTGAAGTACATCTGTTTATAAGTCTAGTAGTATCTATACAAGAAAAATCTATAATAACAGATGAACTATTAGAACTAACAGACATCAAAGACCGCGGCCTTTTAGTATTGGCACTTATGATTATTCAAATCGACAGACACCAATACTCAAGTGGTGTAGAACTACTGGATGGATGACGTAATGCGATAGCAAAACAGTCAATATTTGATATGAAGCCATTAGCCACGGCGTGCGATAACACGCGACAAGTTCACTAATGAAAACGGGACACAAAGATACTGTAGCCGCTCCAACTGAACGTGTTTCGCGAATAAAATTGCTTTGTTAATGATAAAGGTTCGACTAATTTCTTGGCATGTATAATGATTTGGCTATGTTTAGTTTGGAGCTGTTAATTTAATGGATCATTAAATTGTTGCATTGGCTACCAATTTTCGTGCATATAAAAAAAAAACAGTTATGTTAGAATATTTAATTTTGATCGTAGTTAGCGAGTGCAGACTGCAGACGTAATTTTCATATGTAAATTTAATTTAAACTATTTTGCGTTGCCAAATTGTTAGGTGTATCTGCGTATGACCGGTTTTATAAAGGTATTAGAACTGTAGTACTGTCAGTATTATCATTTCAAAGTTAATTAAGGAAATCATTTGCAATAAAAGAGATAAGGGTGTTACTTATTTTAATAATATTGTTAATATAAATCATAGTGCATTATAATAAAGAATAAGTTTAAAAAAGAATCCTCCACACATTTTGTAAAAAGTCAGATTATTTGTGATTTATGAAGGGTGCTCATTAAATGAAAAACAAAAAATACCCTCTCACTTCTGCCGATCGCCTTTTTTGTATAATTATGGGCTTGTGATAAGGTCAGAGCGAGGTCATTCGAAAGTCCCTTTTCCAGTATTGGATTGTTCATGGATACTGATTACCGAAGTGAATTGGAGCAAAAACTTAAGGATATAAGTTGCTGAAGAAAGCAAGATAAAATAAAATATTTCAATGCTCAAAATACATAATTAAATTATGATATATCGAAGATAAGTCTGAAGAAACAGACCAATGTAGCAACAGTTCTATGGTTTAGGAAATGTCGATGAATAACGAAGTAAATATTGAACTACTGAAGTGAAAGCTGGTAGAGATAAATGGAAGATAAATATGTAGGTAGGTACAGTTCCAAACTTCTAACGTCAAAAAGATTAGAATAAGAACATGAAGATTATGATGTCAAAAAGAATAATGTGAAAGAAGCATTTCTCACAAATATTATAAAGAACACGAAAGGATATAAACGAGGTGTAAAAAATTGCAACGTACGAAAAGTCACGAGGTTATCTAAACGTTTGACCTTTGTCTGGCGTTGATCATGCTACTGACAGAGTAATTTACCTACTAGAACAAACATTTCCGCGATAGCTGCTTGTTACTACACTAACAATTGAAATAAATATGTTTATGTTGTTTTTGAGAACAACAGTGAAGATTAAAACGTCATAGATCAACGAAAAGTAAACTTTATTAGAAATATGAAGATAATCTGTGTCATCAATTGGGGAAATCAAAGTTTGATCCCCTATCTGTTGAATCTGATATACTTCTTTTTTTTTGAGATAACATTCATATCACAAGTCAATTGTTTGGAAATGTTTCTTTGCTGATTGAAGACATATCGACATTTTGCTACGTTTACTATAAATAATGCTAAGGAAGTTTCATTAAAACTTATTCTTGATTCCCGTGACTTTGGGTAATATCTAAGCATTCATTACCATTCCAAACTGTTTAAGTACATTGCTTCATTGCACTTTGTAATAGCTTGTTTCGAACTGCATCTATTTAAATAAAAAGCTTCCAATCAGGTTCCAATTTTGCTGACTTAAAAAAAAACAAAATTTGTCAAGGAACATGTTTATATCAGTGAAGTTATTTAAAAAAAAAACATAAATATAAAATATATCCCAAGAAGTATTTTCTTGATATTTATAGGCGCACTTTCGCTAAAACATCGCGTCTCCGTGGTGGGGTACCGGGGGAAGACGTCGGAAGGTTATCAAACGTGATAAGAGCACATCCATCACTCGACGCGCATCTGTCAACGAATGCTCTAGGGTGACGCTGTGTATGGAAGATTTAGAGTCTCGAACCACAGCATCTATCACAAGTGACACAACATTCCTTGGTAATAGAGAAAAATGTATATATCATTCTTTGTTAATATATCCAAAGAAGGCTCAGAAGTGTGGGATGACTTATCGATGGCTCTGAGTTGCTTTTCTGATAAGATGCAAATGTACTGTCATGAGAAAAACCGAACGTAATTTTGCAGCAATGTAAATTGTCATTATTACTTAGGTGATACAATACAAAAAAAAAACCTGCTATTTTTAAACTAAGTGCAAAATAAATGCTATCGAAATTATATTTAGATTACTTTTTTTCTTAAATTAATATAAGTACATATTTGATTTGATTCTCAAGTATTGAGTGAAGATTTTAATTCAACAAATGAACTTGAATCTATATGGAATTTTCTCCGACTTTCGCTTAACTAATTGAAATCTGAGAATCTTTGGGGTAAACCAACTGTACGCCCACTTGGTCCTTTGACGGAAAACGTACTTAATGAGGACGGGGAAACTGAAATTCTAACACATAACATCACGCCTGTTCCTCCCATAATAGGGCTAGGCAGAGGTGCTTATGTAGTAACTATACTACTAGGTACACCCACTTTTCGTCAGTTAAATTTTGAAATTGTGACATTCAATGTTAAACCGGAACCTCCTTATGACGTTTTCAAAAACCTTCAAGTGACTTGTATAAGCGCTAATGAAAAGGTAAACACGTCTAGAGTAACCTTTTATATTTTTTATTAATCAATCGTTTATTTCATCGCTTAGAGGCATTGCACTTGAATGAAATTATTTCAATGTCAAGAATAAATGAAGCTATTTTTAATTTCACAATAAGGATAATGCATTAGTAGATCTCGTAATAGTAGCCATTAACGTGCAGAAAAAGTATTAATATCAACGGTAGTCTAAAACAAATAGTAAGAAAAATCCGCTTTAGTATTCTACTTGAAGTGGACGAGATTGTTCGCATTACGCAACAACTCGTGACTCTTATTACGAGTGTTACAATCAATAAACGTTACATGTCTATTCGGATTCCTCAAACAAAAGTGAACCTTCCACGGTTATCAATAAAGTCATATCTAGAGTGACAGCACTCGTATGTTTTCCTCGCCAGGCGAATACTAACATGCTTTTTCCTAGTCTGGTCTCAAACTATAATTTTATTAGAGCCTTAACGTTTCATTGATCCTTTTAATTAACTATTACATTCAAAGTCATGTCAACTTGATATCACATATAAATATAACGCTTAGGGCATATACAGCAATCATATTTAATCAGTTATGCACATGGATTCCAGTGTCATTCTAAATCTTTTAATGTAAGGTGACATTCGTATAACAATTATCTTTATCTATATGCAGGTATACTTTACAGAAAATTGTTTATTTTCAACAATAGCAGGTGAAAGCATTATGAACGTAATATGAACACACAATGCTGTTGTTAACACTAACGATATATATAATGTTGAAAACAAAGAATAAAAGAAGCATTTTCTTATTTACTCAGTAGTAGAGTTCGGTAATAAAATGAACAATATTAATGAAGAAAAAACAAAAAAGACAGTTGAACACGCACGTCGGGAACCCACAAGCGGACCGCTGGCGCATACGCACATTAGCAAAAAGTGTGTTCGTACACACACATACAGGAGCAAAAACTTTGCAGATGTGCTCACACGCATCGTTGTCGAGCAAAAAGCGACCGGCGCGTCTTGATCTCGCGACGGAGCTGCTCCACTCGCTCGCTTGTATCTCCTCATTTCTCATATTTTTGCCAGATAAAAATTCTTTAGAATTTAGTGCGTTTTAAACCGCTATTCTTAATCATTTTAATAGGTAGTACGACAACTCTTTGAACATACTATACGTTTTTCATATCGTTTATTCTTCTTTGGAGTCTGACTTCTTCCCAAAATACAATAGTCTAACTAAGATAATGAAGATTCCAGTGCTAAAAATGATTCGATAACAGCTCAAACTTTTGTAATCCGTCTTCCAATAAAGTCTTCCATTCGTGTGAAATGTCTGCGGAGATAATCATCTTGGCTGCGATCTCCCGCCCGTGGAAGGGACTCTTTCTGTTTTATTTTGAATAATTTCACTCATTTTATTCTATTCAGCACCTGTGCAATTAAATCTTTATTATCCCTAAGCCGAGCTGTCGTAGTGGTAACTAGTTTTTAATTACATTTTAAGTACACATCTACTTATACAAAACAACTCTCGAGACATAGCTCGACATCGTCGGCCATTATTTGAATGTCACTACTTGGTGTTATGCTGTCGTCATCATATTTATAAACATATAGAGCAAGTGATAGGTACATGATTATTAATGTTGCTGATAGTATTTTAATCGTAAGTGTATCAGTGAACAATGTATTTTCCTATTTAAGTGCATGTTTAGATCTAAAGTAGACAATTGTGAATTTGAATATTTTTATTATTTGCCACGCAATTAAATTATTCAATGAACAATTATTCATACAAATTACATATTATTAAAAGAAGCGGCAACGCTCATTTAATAAAATACTTCATAAAATGACTAGTTTAGTTTCATTATCTTTTAAAACTAGAACTATTAAGTGATCCCCCGCTTTGTTCATTGTACATTTGGAAACATAAAAATTATGTATCTAATACTTGTTTTTATTTCTACGTACAAACACAAGTGAAACCTGTTTGTGGATTTGTGTAAAATGTCAAACATGAAGGTCGATAGTGCGAAGAACCGACGACGACACCCAAGACTTCCGATACATTGTAACGTTGATTTTATCAGAGGAGAACTGAGTCTTGAAAGAACTGATGGTATAATATTCGTAAAGATCAGAGATCAAAACAGCAATAAAAGCGGCAATACTTTCGCTGTTAACCAAACTTTAAGTAAGAGAAAACCAAAACATCATCTAAGTAAACTATCGAACGAGAGCAAGAGTATTCTTGCGTAGCGCTGACGAAAATATTTTTAATTCCAATAAGACCCATTCAATGATTGAAAAATAAAACAGAAATGCTTGTTATAAAAACTACTTTTCAAATTCTAAGAGCAAATTAAAATAAAACTGTAGTGCATTCACCAGTTAGAGTCTGAGAGTTGTAGGGCAGGTCATGGCTGAATGCGTAAGCACAAACGGATGTGCAAACGATAACATTATCACTATTCCACAAGTCTGTTTGCAGCAGAAAGAGCCAGTTAAGAGAAAACAAATATTTGATCTCTGCTATCTTCTGTAGCATTTAAAATCTGATGCAAAAGACTTCTTACTTCAGTTTTAAACAAACCCTGTGTTAAATGCTGCGTAATATTTGCATATTTTTTTCGTTCGTCTTTACTGTTGCCATTCTATGACTAGCCTTGTCGTAAGTCCTACGTCCAATTGTCATGTTTGTCTGGAGTACAGTGTCTGGGCTGACTTCAAGTACCAGGCTAGCAGCGGATCGTGGCGGTGTCACGTTACGCGGTGGCTGTTGACACCAGCGCCTGATTAATATTTATGATACGCCTGAGCATCTCGCATGGCCGGTTCGCTCACTCGATGCGAATTATCTTCGTCCTACTCGCACATGTACGTAGTTCTTATACGCTAGACAGAACACGAACATATAGTACATATGGCAACTGCTCTTTTAACATTCGAATGTGCGTAAGTGCGAATGAGAATCCCAAATCTTCTTAATTTTTGTTAAGTTTCGTTTTTGCTACCAGTTTTTGCAGATTAAACGTGTCTTGACCTTGGTGTAGTGGCACGTTGAGGTTTTGGTAAACATTTGGACAAGTTTTGTTTTAAATATTTTTTATTTACCATCCGATTCATATAAGTTTGCTATTAGAATTTCTCAAACAATATTAGAAGTTGACATTTCGGTTGTTGAACTTAATCTTCATAGTGGAGACGTAAATCACTTGATCGGTGTCAGGCCCACTGACCATACGATTGCAAATCGAAAGAATTGAGTATGTGGAACGAGGCGTGGGACCAACGCGACGCCTCGAACCTGACCGTATCGAGGTATCTCAACCGGACAGACTCGATTGCCATTATAAAAAAAATGCAACAGCTATAAGGGAAAACCGTGTTGTAGAAATTACAGCCATTTAGAAAAGGGAACACTTGTAGCATGTTTGTAGAGGCAGATAATTAAATACTTCACGACAGTCCCTCTACCTATTTAAGCAGATTCATGTTCATTTGAATTAATCATTGGACCGTTTCATTAGTCACTTAATCAGACTTGCACGTCGTAAATTGAAACGCATCAAAATTACTAGCTTGATCTCCTTTGCTTTATCAGTCTCGATGACGAAATCAACGTCATTTGTTAATTATTGTTTCGCTCGTTCAATTTGCATATTTGCCTTTACAATGAGATCAGCGTATTTAAATTCTTAATTTTTCAGTGGACAGTGCATATAAGGATATTTTCTCATTGTGTTTCCTGCATGGATCTCTCACATTAACAGAATTATCATTGTGTTTGCGACACCATTATCGTTGTTTGTCTGGACATTTTCCGTGAGCTCGCGCGCTTCCAGCGCCGGCCGGCGTTCGCGAGACTCCGCTCCAAGGTCACGTTATCGTGCTATCGCCAGCCCTGAACTAATCCAAGGTTAACAGACGAATATCCACTTTTGAACATTCACGGCGGGGTCTAGACTCTCAATTTTTAAAAACATCGACATCAACACGTCACTGGCACGTCTTACAGGAACTCGGCAATCTCGACCGTCGCGCGCCGACTCTTTATTGTTAATTTGCGAGCGCTAGTGGAGCGCGCTCCGGACGCGTACTCTCGCTTTTAAGTAGCAATACCGCAATATAGTCTCAAATCAAATTAGCTGCGTGTTTACATTTTATAAATAGAGCGCGTTCACGTGGCGCCGCAGCGAGATAAGCGTCCATCGACTCGCCGGCATCACTCACCGTGCGCTGTTAACATCCTCCGCGGGGTGGCACGGGATCCTCCGTCACACTGACACTCGTGCGGGATATAAAGCACTCACAAACGGCGCACTAAGTTGAGCGGCACACGCGAGGACTGCACGGCGCGACACCCACAACTAGAATGCGGGTGAGACGGCTGGTTGCGGGGTGCGGGGGGAGACCGGCAGCGACACACGGCTCATACGAAGGCGCGGCGACGAGGACTGCGGCCGAGCAAGAGCGCGCTCCCCCCCATTGGTTGGAAACGGCGTGACGTCATGCAAACTGGCCAATCACCGCTTGGCCTTTAGTTCCCGCCGCCTGCCGGTAGAGGCGCTGCTGTAGAGGAAGTCGCCCGCCCTACAGAGCTTTCTTCAGCTAGGGCGTGTGCTTTTGCGGGCGGCCAGCACGGAAAGAAATCACGGCATAATGAATTATGTATTATTATAATTTATTTGGTATCCTCAACTGATCAGAATAATAATTATTATTTATAGTAGTAACCTTTCCGTTCATAAAAACGTTTCAGGATCTGAACCGATTATTCAAATGAGATCCGGTATTGAGTAAATATTGAAGAAGGTTTACATACACAAGATCTAAATAAATTCAAAAATGATTAGAGAATCTACTTTGGGATACAGGTTATTTCGGTTAATAGATTCTTTTCAGAGAGAAATTACAAAATAAAGAGGCTTATTATTTTATTGTACTCACTTACCGTGTTTACCTCGTTGTTTTTGTTTAAAGCTCAAATTACCAAGTTTAGTTACACAAATGAAAGTTTCAGTATCTCTTAACAAGCGAAATATTTATATTTGCTAAACTAACAAACAATTTGTTGAACAAGAAACTGAACTTAGTAAATACAAGCCTGTTTGAATGTTGAATGAATTTAGTTTAGTAGAACATTTTGAATGGGTTGAAGTTGATGAAAATAATTATGTAGCTTAAAGAATCTCTTTTATGTAGAACTGTTTATTTAATGTGACGGGGTCTGAAGTTTAGGGAAGCGTGGGTAGTTAGCCCTTTATGATGTAATGAATTAGTAATTACATTTTGACTAGTTTAACATAAATTGACTTTTGAATTGACAGGAGTAGTTGAGTTGTTTAATAATACAAGCTATAACTTATAGTTCCGTTTCGAGCGGAACAGTGGTTGCCCAGTGGTAAAGGCGACGGCTTACAAGCTGTAGGTCGTGGGTTCGAATCTAGGCAGGCACTTTACTTTGTGTAAAATTATTTCATCACGCAAAATGTGTTCTTTCCTTCACCGTCTTCACCACGAAGACGGTGAAGGAAAGAACACATCGTGAGGAAACCGGCACGTCCTAGAACCAAAAATTCGAAGACATGTGACATCCACCATGCACTGGGTCTGTGTGGTGGATTAAGGCCCATTCCCTCTCTCACAGAGAGTTTACCTGTTTCCCAGCAGTGGGAACATTATTAGGCTGATAATTATGACAAAACAAAGAAAGGATTAGAAACGCAAATATTGTACTGTTATAAGATTAAGTCGAATGTTTTAGTTACCAATGTCTAAATGGTTTTTCAATTGCTTTCTTTTGATGTTTAGTTTGACACATATCTCTATTATGAAGATAGTTTATTTATTGTTTTGCCGCTGAGCCTTTTTCCCAAGCTGTCTTTAAATTTTCTGAATTTCTTTCAATTCTGAACGAGTCCCCATCTGCTATTGCTAATTTGCCAATCTTCTTTTCAATTTGTTAATCTGGTAAGTATTATTTTGTAATGTTCAAAGCTTTTGTCTTGCAATTTTAAAAAATTTCAATGTTTCATCTTCAAGGGATTTTTACTCTTGATCCTCATGGTTAAAGATATATTTTGGAAAACCTTTTCAGGTCTGAAAATATTGGTTTGATTGGTACGTGCCCTACAAACATTTTCATCACATTACACGGTAGATTAACTTGGTGGTAGCGAGTGCGATTATGGACTTCTTTTTGTATTATTATACAGGGCGTTAAGTCCCAATTTAGCTATCTGTTCTAGCTAGCAGCACAGTGCCTTCATATCAATGGGCTATTGGCGTATCTATACACACTTATAAAACAAATAAGTATTAGTAGATTTTTTGTTGGTCTTCGTTAACGGACAAAGAGTTATGGAACTCAAATGGAGTTCAGCAGGACTTATGGTAAGAGTACCTTAGGTAGTGACCGAGTGGCATCCCAGGACTGGAAGAAGTGTTGTTCTTCTGGCAGTGGGAAGGACAGAATTCGCTGGTTGAACTTGGATTAAGTTTGCACAGGAGCGTAGTGATTGGTACAAAAAAGAGAGGCCCAGCAGAGGGCAAAATTGGACTTAGGGAAAAAAGATTACTGCATCACTGTACAATAACGTCGTCAGTTGGAGCACGGGACCCTAAGTCCCTGTGCTACACCCAGGTGAAGAACCTAGCTGAAGCACGGGTCCGGTGTCCTGTGGATTATGACGTCATTTCATATGTTTCTTGGTAAGTACTTTTTATTTAGTAAATTGGTACAGGCCATACAAAGGGGATTTCTCAAAGTTTTGCGGCATTACGTCCCTACACACCCAAACTAAATTCAATCAGCTGTTCAAAGGAGGTTGCCCTTCAAAACCATTCCGTTACGCGTTCCACCCTGATTTGGGTGACGTCGATAACAGCTCACGGTAAAAATTTGTTGCCTCAGTACAAAGACTATTGGAATTTGAATTCGATAATACCACTGCCTACTAATATTATATATGGGGAAGTCTGTATGTATGGATGTTTTTCTATCAATCTTGTCTCAAGGACTGAACGAATTTGGCACACAGGTAAAGGTAGACCTTGATTAGGATGTAGGGTTACTTTTTAGGGTTCCGTACCCAAAGGGTAAAAACGGGACCCTATTACTGTATCTGTCTGTTTATCTGTCCGTCTGTCAACAGGCTGTATCTGATGAACAGTGATAGCTAGACAGTTGAAATTTTCACAGATGATGTATTTCTGTTGCCGCTATAACAACAAATACAGAATAAAATAAATATTTAAGTGGGGCTCCTATACAACAAACGTGACTTTTTGCCGTTTTTTGCGATAATGGTACGGGAGCCTTCGAGTGCGAGTCCGACTCACACTTGGCTAGTTTATTTTTATTGATTCGTTCATTTGTAGGTTACAAATTAGTATTCCATTTTTCACACACTTCCAAGCATCCAATTAAGTTTAAACTAGGGATACTTAAATAAACTTGGAGAGAGTGCTATAATATGGTACTATGAAGCTGGTCTGATGACGGAGTTGGAAGGTGGTCATAGGAACTCCTCAATCAAACAAGATAACACCATCGTGTTTGGGCTCATTGGATATGTATTGATAAAGAGGTATTACATTTAGTACAAGACAAGCGGTATTTTATAGTGAATCAAACATTTGAACTTACACTTTACTAGCGACCCGCCCCGGCTCTGCCCATGACAAATTATAGACAAACACCTTCCTCGTATCTCATTCTTTCTATTGGTGAAAACCACATGAAAATCCATTCAGTAGTTTTTGAGTTTATTGCATACAAACGCGACGAGGGACTTTATAATAATTATGTGGTGATTAGGTAACCGGAAAGTAAGCTCTCGTGGAATATTTTCTGACTTTTACGCGGGCAAAACCGCTGTTGAAAACCAGTACAAAATATTGCCACAGCAATTTTCTAGGAAGAGAAAATTCTTTCCAAATATATTGTTCTAGAAATGTGGTAGTTCAAACGATTTGTTCGATTGATATTCATGGGACCTTGACCATTGTTAATGACAGGCATAAGGGCCAAGGGCGCATGAAATAATGACGAATGTGTCATTACGGTATATAATGCTGTGTTTTTGAAGGGGCTGTTAATACAACACACGTCAAAGTCATTATTTAACAACTATAACAAAATGTTTCGGTTTTCGAAAGATTATTATGATATTTGTACAAAATAGGTTTGTATTATAGTGGTTATTCTAGATTACTTTTTAAAAGAAAAGTACGCCCTAGGTTTTTTTATACCCTCTATAGGCTTGCGCTTGACCACTATCTCACCTGATGGTAAGCGATGATGTGTTCGCACGCTTGCCTAGAAAAAACCTATTCACTCTCGGGAAACACAGACTCCGGCAGGGAATTCCACTCCTTAGCTGTACGCATAATGAAAGTGTCCCCAAAACGTTGTGGGATATCCTCCATGTACCGATGACGCATCGCCGTATGTCTGGTAGTCCGATTATGGAACGTGCTGGGCGGAATTAGATCATGCAATTCCATCGCACACTCCCCGAAATGCAACCGACAAGCAGGCAACTCGGCGACGAT
This sequence comes from Orthosia gothica, assembly GCA_949775005.1. Taxonomy (NCBI): domain Eukaryota; kingdom Metazoa; phylum Arthropoda; class Insecta; order Lepidoptera; family Noctuidae; genus Orthosia; species Orthosia gothica. The sequence continues at coordinate 12,705,022 of OX459057.1, forward strand.
ATTCAAGGCTCTGGAGCTTTGACTTGACCAGTGCCTCATTGGCGATGAGTCGCTTGGTCCGCTTTTCTTACTTTTCCGCTGTTCTTTTGTGATTAATTTCGTTGAGGGATCCAAAAAAGCTGAATCGGCTCCAGGACTCTCCTAGCTTGGCTCAGCGATTTTCTGGTGGTCATCATTATTGAAGGAGAGAGATAAGAGAAAAAGGCCTTCTTCCTTTGGGCAATGAAACACAAAACACAACAACATACAATATACAACACGTGTGTTATTACAAAACTTAATAATTTATACTAGTTACCCATCCTCCAGATATCAGCTTCCAATTACAGTTTCAATGTTTCTTGGGCCTCACAGAGATGAATTATCGTAGATAACAGACCAATCCTATACTTTTCAGTCTCTTGGAATCATCTCAACACGAGACACTTTGTAGTCTCAAACTCTGCTGAAGAGACTCATCGAATCTCATTTATCAAATCTATAGCTAGTACAATTTAAAACTTTTTTTTCGTATTTTCTATTGTATATGTTAATAAGTTTATATGATGTAACAGGAATTGAATCCAAAACGAGATGATCCGGAAGAGCAACAAAGTTGTCGACATAGCTCACAGAATAAGTAAGCTGAAGTGGCAATGGGCCGGCCATATAAGTCGTAGAATCGATGACCGTTGGGGTAGACGTGTTCTTGAGTGGAGACCGCGAACTGGTAAACGTAAGGTAGGACGCCCTCAGGCTAGGTGGGGCGATGATATTCGCAGGGTGGCTGGTATCAGTTGGATGACAGTTGCCGAAAATCGAACCAAATGTCGTGCAATTGGAGAGGCCTATGTCCAGCAGTGGACTGCTATAGGCTGATGATGATGATGTAACAGGTACCTTTGGAAGTACAGATCCGATAATAACAATTCTATCACTGAATACGGCTACACTATAGCTAAGTTCAATAGGCAAAGGAAGCAAAGGAAGAAAAATCGGCAAAATCTAATACAATTTATTATCGAAATATGATTTTTCAACCACAACACTCTACAAAACAAGAAGTACCTACAAAGCCGAGTGTGAGTCAATATTCAGAGTAAGGTTGGTTGTTCACGAGGCACCGTACCACATGATTTGTGGTCACGATTTTTATTACAAGACACACTGCAGACGATCTGTCGTCCGTTCGTTTGTTCACGAGATACGATCCTGCGACGACACTGCTGTGCACTTGTATTGTTCTATAAGCACGTGAGTGACGAACCACGCGTGAGACGTGCGGTGCGGTGTGTCGTGTCGTCAACAAGCTCATACTTGTTTGGTACAGTCGCTAAATCGTCATTGAAAATAAGTCGCGACGACATACATAGCGGCATCGACGAAATTGCCGAAAAACCGTTTGTAAATCGTGTCGCCTGCAGTATCATGCAATGAAAGAACAGTCCATACAAATATATAGAGCTCTGAATCGAGACCACATTTTGTCGTGTTGGGTGTCGCGTCGTGAACAAACGGCCTAAGCAATCCAGTAGGTACCGCGGAGATCTTTGTCATTAGAGTGTGCTGTAAACAAAACCCTTAGTGGTGCCCGGGGGAGCGACAGCTGTCTCCAAGCCTCACTCCTGGCCATTAAACACCCACGTCGGTTCATAACAACCATAAAAAACACACTGAAAAATCAACCTTAGTCTTTCAAATACAGAGTTCAATTTGGAAATACTAGAGTTCTTTCTTTCTTCGCAGTTATACGTATACGTTTAGGCGAAAATTCAAATTGAGTTTTATGAAGTGCTATATAAGATTGGTTTTGTGATGGCTTCAAGTAATTATATTACAGGAAATTGTATCGGCGATTTAAGTAGAAATAGTGTTAGTGAATGGAATAAGGATTCTAATGTTGATATTTAGACTAAGTTGTTTCTTTTGATTGGTGACATTGGAAACTATGAATTTCGTAACTGAGTTCAGACTAAAATTGAAAAAATAAGATTACCATAGAAAAAAGAATGATTGTCATAGTTAGTTCCTACTTAGAGAAAATGCTGACAGAGAGCTCCGACTGAATTTCATAAGTAAAAAGTCATAATTCGAGGTTTGGCTCTCGCCTATTTCCTCCTCCACTTTTGTATTAATATAAAAGATATTCCAGTAATTGATTATAAAGAAATTATGTTGTGCTTCAATGTTTTTATTTTATCATTTTCAGTTGTCGAATTTGTACACAAGGGCTCTGTTGGCTGCGCAGTTTTGAGCATTATTTGAGGGTTCTAGTGCTTCTAAAGATATCATAATTATAAAGGTCAACGAAAAGGAAAACATAGGGGTACCAAAGTATATATCTTTATATTTCAGAAATAATATATTTTCACCGATTGGGTTCAAATAAGTGCAACCGTTGGCGATCAAACTCACAACCTTAACAGTCCATGCCTTAACTTTTAGACTATGGGTACTAATAATAGGTAAAAAGCAGGAAACGCGTTTAATTACGCCTTTATAACACACACAGAAACAATACCAAGAAGTGTAAACAAACCGTAGGAACATATATTAAAAAATCGATGGGAAAAGCCACGTAGTCGCCTATGGTGTGAAATTAAATGAAATTATGTGAGATACTCCAACAGAATGTTTTTGTTTCATACTGTAAAGGAAAATGAAACAATTGTTTTAATAAAAGGTATTTTGTTTCACTTGAGGAAGATGTACTGAAAATAATACTGAAAAACCGGTCAATTGCGAATCGGACTCGTGCACTGAGGGTTCCGTACAAATCTCATCTTAAAGGTTTTATAGACCTGGGTATTTGATATGAATTTAAATTTAATACCTCTACGAGTTCATGGGGAAAGGGGTAGTAAGTTTAAAATATTTTAATTCTATGATGTAACCAAAAATTTACGGTTTTCGCAATTATTCCTTTATCTGTGCTATAAGAGGTTGCTGCGTACTAAATTTCAAGATTCTGAGTTCACGGGCAGTACCCTGTAGGTTTGGATTCCCTTGCAAGTGTCGAAAATTTGCGGCATAAACGGCTGTATCTTTTGATTGCGTTAGTGTAGAAGTTCGATTTTTCACAGTTTAAGGGGCAGTAGACTTGAGTATTTGATATAAAGTTCAGCTTGATACCTTCACGCGTTCCTTAGAAAAAGGGTTTTGACAGACAGACGGACAGACAACAAAGTGATCCTATAAGGGTTCCGTTTTTTCCTTTCGAGGTACGGAACCCTAAAAGTGTGAAAATTTTGGTTACACCAACCAACTTTGATTGTCTTATAGTTAACTGGAACTACCTGACGTTGTCTGTTTTTAGTTTTTAAGATTTTTATTCTCAAAAAAGACACAAGAAGCAAGAAAAAAGAAACAAGACATGAGAAGTAAATTATATAAAGTTCGTCACTGACGTCACGGTAGCATTTATGATGCACCCATCCTATGCATGATGTTATATGTGATTAAATATGCAGCTAATTGAGTTTTGAATGCATTGAATGAGTGCAACCTTTTTATACATGGTGGTATTTTGTTATATAATTGTGTTCCTTCAAAAGTTTTTTTTTTTGCCAAACTTAGTTCTCATCTTCAGCAAAATCAGCTGAGATTGTTCGGCCACTGCTACGTTGGGTTACTTATTTTACTTTAACAAACGATAAGTTAATCTGTATACTTTTGTTGAGTGCCTTACGAATAAAACTATATATATATTGTATATATATAAAAATATATATGTATTGGCCCCGATTAAAATGGCGGTTTGACAGCTTTTGTATAGAAAATATGTCAAACGGCCATTTTTATTCCTCTATTTGTTAAATATTAGCAGACTATTGAAAATTGGACCTTAGAAATATACGTATATACTACAAAATTTACGATACTTTGTTGATATGGGTAGTTAAAAATCATTTTATTCATTTGTTTTGTGCAACTTCGAGACTTGCTAACTTCGTCTTGACCGCACTGTCCTAAACTTCAACCATATATAGTAGGTGTGGTTTTTCCTAATTGCAATACAATCTAGGAGTCTTTAATTCAAGAGTAGACAGTTTACTAACTTCTGGGCAAGTATGTCCCATCGTCGACCACATTATCGCTAACCATCTGTTTAGATTAACAACAGATCAGTAGCGCTATTCTGCAAAAAAACACCTAGAAAAGTTAAAGAGTAAATATGAAGTAAGCTGTCAAACAACCCAATCATTGTGGGTTGACAGTTCATATCAAACTTTCAAGAAGTTTTCAGAATAGACCATCTGATAGTAGTGAAATGCGAGCCTACAAACAATAAATCGTAAAAAATATTTTCATGATCTTTTGTTATGCTGTTTTAGAAAAACCGGCCAAGTGCGAGTCGGACTCGCGCACGAAGGGTTCCGAATCGAAAGAGTTGTAACACTACTCCTTATTTCCGTCATTTGAACATAAAATATTTGGAAATCGAATTTAGTGTCTAATCTGAATATGCATTCAAACAATTTCATAACCTTCTCTAATTTGTACCTCAGAAAGTGTGCACTGGTGCTACATAACCTGCTCTTACCATCTTCCCTTCGATACCGCACTACAAGACATATTGCAGGGTAGTACCATTCGCACTTGGTTGATATTCCGACTGATTGCATTAAGCGCTTCTCCGCCACATTTATTAAGCCCACAGTCAAAGTGTGGAACTCTCTGCTAGCAACTATGTTATTCCCTATAACCTATAACAATCATATTCTGGTCTCGCTCGTATTATTGTAGACCTCAACTATCGCTTCGTACTGTATAGTTCTCTCTCACACTGCCATAAAAGATTTTACACGTCATAGTAAGGCCCCTCGCAATCGAGGTCATGAAACGCAGGTCGTTGAGGTAAAAAAAAAATTTACTGGTTGTCCTTAAACACAAAATTATAAACAAATTGATGACCTAAAATTTTTCGAATATTTGAAAACTGAGTTCAAGAACTCAAAAATGTCTAGGAGGCTTCATAATCAGAGCAATATAAGAAATAGTTGTTTAATAATTCTAGAAACTTTCGGAAGTAATTCTATACAACGGTATGTTGGAGTCACTAGCTTAGTTGTAATTGTGGGAGAATTGACATGAGTTCCTCAACTAAGTTTGTTCGCAAATAAGTTGTGGACTGTATCGCTCACAGGGTAGTGGACATAATTTTATTCAGTTTTATATTTATTAAATGTAGCACTGCAGGCTTATTGCCAATTTTCGTTTTTCGCCTTTTATTTTGACAACTCAAAAACTGTTTATGATGTATCATCGTTTTTTGTCGAACAAACGAATTCTAAAAACATCTTCATCATCATCATTTCAGCCGAAAGACGTCCACTGCTGGACATAGGCCTCCCCCAGGCGTCGCCACATTGACCGATCCCGTGCGTCTCGCATCCAGCGCCTTCCCGCAACCTCAACCAGGTCATCGGGTCTAAAAACATAATTTGAAGCAATGAGTTATGGATTGACTTCAAAATACTTCGCATTGTAATGTAGGAATTACGCAAATAGGGTTTGTTGAAAAAAAACCCTCTTTCTTAGTACTGCTTCTTTCGTATCGCTAAGCTGCTGATAGATATTGCAATACCATTTCAAGCAGGCGATGCAAGGGGGTGATGCTCAAGCTGTGGCATTTTGTGCGCGAGGTTATAAATGCATGCTATCTCATCCGACAACACGTGCGAAAGATATAGATGCTGTGATGAGCAGTAAGAAGCTCGTTCGCGTACGAATTACCACTTTTGCTAATATGTGTCGAAATGGATGATGATTTAGGACGAAAACGAGCGCGCCATATTTTATAAACAGACCTTTGGGAGTCTAGAGATCATGAAAAAACGACTAAATGTATATTTTCAAAATAAAATTATTTGCATTGTTGAACTACTAATCTATCCCTGCACCTATGGTGGCTGTTTTGCAAGTTTCCTTCTTCTTATGGTATTTATTTCCGCCCAAGGATGCGTTAAAATTTGTGTTGAAATATGGAACTTTCGACGCTCATAATTTCAAATATATATTTTTTTACTTTTTTGTTTACATACAGGGATAGATAATGATGAGACAAATTGATATAATTTTTTATTTTGAACGTTTGTATGGAAGAATTTTCGACTAGTATTTTAACCTTAAATACAAGAAGTTAATGCCATAGGCATAGGAGAAGTCTGCAGTTAATGGCAGGTGCATAGTTTTTTTGTGGTTGCGAGCAGTATTCTACAATAAGAGCTACCTATAGAAAACACTGATCCTGATTTTGGTTCACCTTTCACCAAAGCTAAAAATAGAAAGAAGAAACATTTTTATGCATCACATAACACATCACCACGGCAGTATTCCCCGAAGGGGTAGGCAGAGGGGCACTTGCATGACACCCACATTTCGCCATTAGTGTAACATACCCCCAGTCTCTGATACGACACTCCCGAGGTAGACGTAAATGAACTATTCATAATGCAAAAGAAGCGTAAGTGTAGTTTAAGTGTACAAGATTTCTAGCCCAAATAAATAGTATGGAGCACTGCAAACTATAATTTACAAAATATCAGATTCTAACTCTGCCGTCAATATACAAACATGATATTTGCGTGTTTGTTTTTAAAAATATCGACAAGTTCACTAAAGTAAAACAATTCGCCCAACACTTGCTATAAAAATAGTTTATGCGCTCCATTCTCAATAATTAAAATGTTAAGACGAACGGGAAGACAGATGATGATAATATGGGCTATCCATATTATCATCATCTGCCTAGCCTTTTCCCAATTGTTGTTGGGGTCGGCTTCCAGCCTTACCGGACTCAGCTGAGTACCAGTGTTTTACATGGAGTGACTGCCTATCTGACCTCCAAAACCCAGTAACTGAGATAGCCCATATTATATAACAATGAAAATATATAGTATGTTGCCCAACAAGTTTAAAACTGAAAAACCGGCTAAGTGCGAGTCGGACTCGCGCACGAAGGGTTCCGTGCCTTTACCGCAAAAAAACGGCAAAAAAATCACGTTCATTGTATGGGAGCCCCACTCAAATATTTATATTATTCTGTTTTTAGTATTTGTTGTTATAGCGGCAACAGAAATACATCATCTGTGAAAATTTCAACTGTCTAGCTGTCAAGGTTCACGAGATACAGCCTGGTGACAGACAGACAGACAGACGCATGCGGAGTCTTAGTAATAGGGTCCCATTTTTACCCTTTGGGTACGGAACCCTAAAAACCAGTAACAATATTCCAAAAATGCTACAACTATACCTAATCGAAAAATGTTTCTTCACGGTAAAAGAATATTTAGAGTCTAGCTTAAAATAACGATTTTCTCTCATTTACAAAAGTGGCGATCTGTCCTATACAAACAATAGGATTTAGTCTATCCTATTTAACTTTACAAAAAAATATAATTTCTGTTGAAAAGTATGACATTAATAATGCTGAATAATTTTACTAAATTCATAAACATTTAATTTTGACATAACTATAATTTCTAAATTTAATTGTACTAATAGAAATAAAAGAACAGTAGTGACCCAGTGTTATTGGCCCCGACTTACGTGTCGTAGGTCGTAGGTTCAAACCCAAGCAGGCACTTTACTTTGTGTCAATTATTTCGTCACCTCTATTCTAAAAACGGTAAAGGAAAACACCTTCAAGAAACCAGTATGTCTTAGAACCAAAAATTCGACAAACGTGAGATGTCACGTTTGTCGAATTTTTGGTGGATGCACCAACCCCCATTGGGCCCGCTTCGTGTATTAAGGCCCATTCCCTCTCTCACAGAGATGAGTTCTGTGTCCCAGCAGTGGGAACATTAAAAGTGATGTAGTGCTGGTGATGAATGAATTAATATAAAAGAAAATAATTAAGTTACAATAATGTTTAATGCATGCTAATTTAGGATGAAAAGGGCAGGCGAATGATAATTGCAGTGCTTTTTAAAGGCAGCTAAGTCATAAGTACTAAGATACTTGAAACATAACATTGTACATTTATTTGGCAATAAACGTATTGACTTTGACTTAGATAAATTTGTGAACACGGTTAACTGCTCTGTGCCAATCAGCAATGGTTCTCAGCCGCTCTTCTCTTGTGTCTTCCGGCAGACTTATTACGTATCCTTTGCTAAAAGCAAAACGATAGCAATCAAACGGTTTATGTCATAAAACTCGGGATTACCTGGAGTGTAGGTATGGTAGGTCCTACACAATCGTTTGCTAATCGCTCGCTGTTTGTCAAATGCACTTATTTCAATAAAAACTGCCAACAACTATAAAACTTCTGTATTGAACAGCAATTATTGCGCAAAAATCGCTATCGTTTTGCTCTTGCAAAAGACACGTGATAATCCTGCGGGTGTCAATTTTAAGAACTTTTTTTGCTGCTTCCTGCCGTAGATTGTTCAACTTTGCTTGCATGTTGGCGTGGACTCAGTAGGGTAGGTAGGTACCCATATTATAGGGACCGACATTTTGCCATCACTAAGGGCACAAATCCAGGCTCCGGGCTGTTACAGACAAATGCCAGATTAAAAAACCCAAAAACAATTACTCACGCTAGGAAAAGAGTTTTGTAACTGTTTTGGTGTTAAAAAAAGTACATAATATTCTACTCTATTCTAAACTCTTTCGCAACCACCATGAAATGATAAACTTTTACTTAAACTCGAATAATTTTCCAGCTTTTTACCCGACTGCCGAGGAAGGGTTAAGTTTTTCGCGCGTAACTTGTATATATGTTAATATCTTTATTACTTGTATCTTCCAAACTTCTGGATGGATTTCGACATTTAAGGAATCTTTATATTCGTCTAAAAACTCCAAGTGTCCTAAGATAGCTTTTGAATAACAAAACAAAATGGCGGACTTTTGTCGCCATATTGTTGGGGTTATTATTTTTTTTGTCTTTCTATGCCATCAAATGGGGTATCAAAATGAAGGATTTTTAGAGGTGATTACAAAAATATATAACATAGATCTTCAAAAAAAACTCGAAAAAAAATCTTTAAAAAAAATGTTAATACAATTTAAAAACGCTGCATAAGCGAATTAAAAAGATGTAAACACGAAGAAAATCATGCTGTATTGTCACAGAGGATACATATTCGTGAGCTGGCTGACCAAAACTATAAATATCCTCTGACTGCACAACATGATTTTCTTCTTGTTTACATCTTTTCGAGTTTTTTGATTTTGTTAACATTTTTAATTTACTTATTTCGTCTCTATCAGACAATCAATGTACTATAACAAATAATAAGTCCAGCAAAGTCAAAGTCAAAATATATTTATTCAATTAGGCCAATAAACGGCACTTTTGAACGTCACAAAAATTAAAATTAAAATTTACAAGTAATAAAAAAAATAAAATTATTCTACCGTGCATTCGGAAAGTAGATTATTATGGAGAAGAACGCACAAGAAACTCCATAACGCACAAGAAACTCCATCTGCCAACCCAGCTCCAACCCAACCCAACTCCAGCCTCTTTTTAATCAACCGTGGTAATAAGGACGTATAATTTACTATCTCCAGCATCTCACAGCCGTGGACTATAAATCTGTCAGGAGTTAAATGCTTCGCCCCTCAGATTTATACTAATACATTAAGTATTTTTTAAATTACTGTGTTCTTTTGTGTACTTGAAGTTGGCATTCGAATACATATTTAGCAACAAAAGATTACTTCTATCCTATCTAATATTAAATCGCCAAATTTAAGTGACAGTGGGCAGGGCACATTGCTCGCAGAACAGAATTGCTGATAGGGCAGAAAAGTTCTGGAATGGAACCGCGAACCGGAAGACGTTGCGTTGGAAGGCCTCCCACCAGATGGAACGATGACCTGCTGAAGGTTGCGGGGATTCGCTGGATGCGAGACGCACGGGACCGGTCAATGAGGTGACGCTTGGGTGAGGCATATGTCCAGCAGTGGACGTCTTTCGGCTGATATGATGAAGATATAATATTATGCTAATGTGAGTATGTTTGTTTGGTACGCTTACACGTTTAAACGGCTGAACGGTTTTGAATTAAACTTGGCAAATGGGTAGACCATGTCCTGGATTAGGTTAAAGGATTTTTGTTTTGTTCCCTTGGGATGACTTTCGACTTTTACGCGGGCGAAGCAGCTGGCAGGAACTAGTCTATAGTATAGATATACTATATATATTATATAATATAATAATCTATACCAATATTATAAAGAGGAAAGATTTTTTTGTTTGTTTGTTTGTACCGAATAGGCGCCGAAACTGCTGGACCTATTTAAAAAAATCTCTCACCTATGGCAAACTACATTATTCCCGAGTAACATAGGCTATAATTTTGACGGGAGCAAAGCCGCGGGGGTTAGCTAGTAATAATATTATAAAGAGGTAAGATTTTTTTGTTTGCTTGTTTGTACCGAATAAGCTCCGAAACTACCGGACCGATTTAAAAAAATCTTTCACCAATAGAAAGCTACATTATTCCTGAATGACATACATTATTTTTTAATCCCGAAAATGGGTCCTGTGGCACTCCACCACCGTCCGCGGCTTCCCTCACGTGGACCACCGTCCACGTGAGCCGTAACAGAACAGTTAGTAATTTATAAACCTGATGAAGAACGACAGAACACCTCTAAACACCCTTATCATTTATTTATCTCTTCATTTTAACATTTTAAAATAAATGCCGCCGAAGAGACTAAGTAATAAATATGATAAATTTTACGGGTCAAGGACAAATTAATAGATAGACATTTTCACGCATTCATATCGTGCATTCATATGCACGGTAGAATCATTTTTTTTTTTTTTTTTTTTTTTATTACTTTTAATTTTTTTTTTATTACTTTTAATTTTTAGTTTTAATTTATGTGACGTTCAAAAGTGCCGTTTATTGGCCTAATTGAATAAATATATTTGACTTTGACTTTTTGACTTTGACTTTGACTTTTCAAGGTCACATTTTGTAGTACATTAATTGTCTTCAAGGACTTATAAAAAACGTAGTTGTTCCTTAATTTTCTCATACTTAATTAAACTTAAATAACATCGGCTTAGCTTAGGCGCGTGCTAACGCTCCAGCACCATGGCAATATGCAAGCACAGGAATCCATGAGGATTCTATTTTTGAACGGTTCCCCTCGCCATCGGCGCGGGCGCACTCCTCAGGGAGACTTTTGAGTTTAATGTACCAATAAGTGTAATGGAAGTAAGATGTAGTTTTTTTTTTTCATTAAAAAGTTGGAGACGTCTTATCGGAAATCCGGATTTTTAATGAAGCAGATGTTATTTAAAATGTCGTTCAAGGTTATTTATCTGAAATGATGAACGCATTTAATACCTCTTCGTAATCAATAGTATATTCGTAATAAATATTTATGTATTTCTGCAAACTTTTCATCACCATCATAATCATGGTGAAGTAGGTTTCCTAGGTAGCAGGAGATTTCCTTGTGTTCCTGAAGGATAATTAAAACGTAATGATCCGTATAACTGTCAAAATATAATTGCAATCTCATCTTAGCGACCAATGTAAAAATGGTGTGAAAAATATAAGTAAACTAGAGGTATTTTTGACATCGAGCTGTGATTTGCCCGTGTGATGTTTCAAGTCGCTTTGGATACTCTTACGAGCTAGTCTCTGTAGAGTTCAATATTTCGTTGCAGTTGGTAATTCTTTCAGTTTCAAGAGCTCTGTTTTAGAACCGAATGGTTGACTTTTCAAATGGTAGTACTGCTATAATCCGTAGCGAAGGGAGCCCCTGAAAGATTCTTCTCTAAAAAGATGGTGGTGATCTGTAAATAAAAACGAACGTGTTATCAGTTAACTTAAGGGTGGCAGGCTTATTACGTACCTTTTGAAAGAGCAAAACGATAGCGATTTTGGCGCAATAATTGCTCTTCTAAGATGAGTCTTTAAACTATTGGACCTCTCTATGTACTTATCTCCCATGATCAAGAATCAAAGTCCGGTAAGAAAGCATATTTTAATCAGTAACAACTTGGTGAAAGTCTATCATACGAAGAGAAAAAAACTCATTGCCTGTGCTGAAAATAAATTAAATTAACTTGGCACGAATTGTGCAATAACTCGATGTTTTTTTTAATGAACGTACCAGATATACTCCATAGATTTCTTGACCTTAATTGGCAATGCTTGTTGGAAATCAATGAAAGAGGTCTACGATGGAGCAAACGAACCCAGAAGATGTCATGCGTTCACTCTGGCTTTGAAGGCCGTTGGGGTATAGGTTGTAGTGAATTAACTGAGGATATTGTATAACAACAATTTTTTGCAAAATGCACACTTGCGTCAAGTCCATAGTTACAAAAAAAATAACCACGTCTCACTTCTTTTCATAAGCCACCATGTTATAAGACTTTCACACAAACATGGCTGATCACGAGTGATTCGCACACTGTCACCAATTCTTACATAATAATTAGTAAGTATAATAACTATTTCTCAATATTGATTTCAAATTATTTTTTTGTATTTTAATTCATTAATTCAGAAGTTACAAGTAAAACGAGTAGCCGTGATAATTTAATAAAATATATTGGTGGCGTTAATAATAATCGGAAAAATATAATAAAAATATTATTAGATAACATTGATAATCGTTGGTAATCGCTTTGTGATAACAGTAGTCAATTCGGGCGTCATTGATTCCTATCTATGTGCAGTGTAATGTAGATAAATTAATCTGCCATTTATGCGTGCAATTGAACGATAATCTAGATTAGATTGAATTAAGATTGTACTTCACATGGACCCTAAGGCTTAGTCTACAATATGCACCGATTTTTACCTGACTGCCGAAGGAGGGTAATGTGTTTATCAGTCTATGTATGTATGTATTTTTGTTCCTATATGCCGTTCTAGAGAACAAATGCGTTGACCGATTTTGATGATTCTTACGTCAATCGATTCGTCTTAACCCTGCGAGTGTCACTGGCGACATTAAAATTGCAAAATAGAAAAATGGCGGATTTTGGGCGCCATATTGTGGGGGCCCAAATTTTATTTTCTCCCAAACCCATCGTGTGGGGCATCAAAATAAAGGGTTTTAAGAGTTGATTACAAAAATATAAATGTTTATATATATATTTGTAATCACTTCTATAATACTTATATGTTTAAACGTACCTAATTCTAAAAAAAAAACTGAAAAGTTCTGAATAAAATAATATTAAAAATAACAAAAAATCCGGATGCTTAAAAAGCCAACTAAAAAGACGTAAACAAGAAGAAAATCATACTGTGCAGTCGGAGGATACATCTGGTTTTGGTCAGCCAGCTCGCGCACATGTTTTTATATGAAAGCGCAATTTTTGTATGATATATTGTCTTGTTGGATAAATGCCTAGGTGTACCGTAGTTAGGTTACCACCGCCGTACCCACCCTAGGTGCCATGTGCTGATTTGGTCCCTAGGGTGGTCACGGCGTACAGTTGGAGTCCCACATAACTGCACTATCTCCCCGTGGTAGTGCAGTATGCATGAGCATTTCTCCAAGAAAAATAAATAAAATGTGTATCGTAGTTTCTGGTTTATGGAGGTCGGAAAGGCAATCACTCCATGTAAAATATTGTTACCTTTTCAGCTGCATACTATTACTAGAGGTCGATCCAAACAAAAGTGGGAAAAGGCCTTATACAGAGTAGCACAAAACAGTCTTTATATCTATTTTTTCTATACTATATTATAAAGAGGAAAAATTTGTATTTTTGTTATATGTTATGTTATCTATACTAATATTATAAAGAGGAAAGATTTGTGTTTTTGAATTTTTGTATGTACCGAATAAACTTAGAAACTACTGGACCGATTTCAAAACTTCTTTCACCATTGGGCAGCTAAACTATACCCGGGTGACATATTATAGGCCTCTTTTTATCCCTGTATTTACGCGGGATTATAACAGGATCTACGCGGGTGAAACCGCGTGGCGTCCGCTAGTTATCGAAATGTTAGCACATTACCTGCACCAAGGTAGCTTAGCCTTGAATGCCCGAAACGTGGATCGCGAGACACAATGGTTTATTTTAATTATTTCGGTAATTACGGCATTCAACCGTTAAATTTAGTACACGAATAGCATTCATGCCGCATGCACTCATTTATCATTCAATCATACTTTTTTATCAATAAATTCCAATCAATAATAATCAGTTTACCAATCGACAACAAATTAAGTTTTAAGGACCCAAACCGTACAGGCCTAGAATTACCAAATTATATTACCACAAAAATCGGATAGGTTGACTTAGGCCTAGTTTTTGAAACAAAAATATAAGGAAAATTAATGGCAATGGCATCTCTTAATTTGCGTTAAATTTGTGCTGCGTCCACAACGTTTTTCCTCAAACCGAGAATTAGCCAATATTGTAGATAATCCTTTTTTTTTAGGTGGGCAATCTTCCAATGACTTCTCCCGCTCTGGGTGAAGCGGGAGGGTCTCAGACTTTTACTGACTAAAACCCACCTGTTTTCCTTCAGTTTCTTGAGCCAGGGCCGCGGTAACTCTTTCTCAAATTTAGCCGCGACCATTGTAGATATACCTTTTACTTCAATTGCATATAAACACTGATTCTCTCTCATTCAGTTACTGGATGAGACCCTTTTGTAAGACTGCTTATCAGACATTTGGGCTAAAACTACCAATACTACAGATAGGTATACTGCAGGACACGTAAGTTGAACCAAAATGTATTATCGTTTTACTGAAATTAAACCATTTAAACCGAAATAAATCCCTTTTCTACGACCTAACCGTTTACAATATACAATTTGTCAACGGTTAGATCATAAAGAAAAGACTAATTTCGGTTTAAATCGTTTAATTTCAGTAAAACGATAATATATTTTGGTTCAACTTACGTGTCCCGCAGTATACTACAAGTGAAACTTTTTCCTCGTCAATCGAAAGAGTTTCCTTAAAACACGTTCAGTATTCATAAATACAGCTTTATAAAAATACTAATTGGAATTTGAAATGAAAAGAGGTTTTGATTGAATGCCATTGATGTTATGATCAGTGTAGTTGCAATGACGCACATTTCTACCTTCATGACGTATTTAGTACAAGGTTATACAGGTGATTACAAAAACTGATAGCGTGGAAAGAATGAGGGTTATAAAGTGGAACTGGGATGGTCATGTCGGATGCCAAATTACAGCTGGACCACAAACATTAGAGAATGGATCCCAAGAGTTGATACAAGGTCTCGTTGACGTTAAAGGAAAAGATGGGTAGACCTATTCATACAAAGGTTATGGCCGGTCTGTATGACCAAGGCCAGGGACAGGTATTACTGGAAAGAAATGGGCCAGGGCGACGCCCATGAGGCGACTACTACATAATAATTTGATTTATTTTAGTTATTTTTATACACTTCATTATTACACTAACATTATAAATTTTTTGGACCTCACACAACCCTGTAATTTATTTTAATATTTTTTCAGTTGTGA
This sequence comes from Orthosia gothica, assembly GCA_949775005.1. Taxonomy (NCBI): domain Eukaryota; kingdom Metazoa; phylum Arthropoda; class Insecta; order Lepidoptera; family Noctuidae; genus Orthosia; species Orthosia gothica. Next base: position 12,720,462 of record OX459057.1, read on the forward strand.
TACAGTTATTATATTATTTTGTAAATAATAAATATGAATATGAATTGGTAACGGATAATTGAGATGAAAAATTAAATGAAATTGGAATAGTATTTAAATTGAATTGTTTTTGGTTTTTGTAATTTACTGTAATTGAAATGAACTTTTTAAATTTATATATTGTATTGTTTTGTAATTATTTTTTTATAAAAGGTATACTTTTATTTTATAAGTGTAAGGCCTAATGCATAAATGATTTAATGTAGTAGAATAACTGGCATTTTTATTTTTATTTTAAAATATGTATACCTTCTCTTTTTGTTTTGACAAGAGCTGTATGAGAAATGTTCGTCATCTTCCTTCTATCCATATCCTAATTTATTTCGGATAATCGCATTGTCTTCTTCTGCCATACATAAGAAAAGCTCCCCAAAGTCCCCGTCAAACCTGGCGATGAACCGTATTGGTTCGAGATAAGCACCGAGCATATAAATGACGTGGAGCAAGGTGAAGCGTGAAGCTCTCGCGATGGAGGACTGCTGTTGACGCTCTCTTCTCTAACTAGGGGACATAGGATCTTAAGTAAGTCAACTGCTAAGAAGGTTAGTTACTCAGCTAGGTCAGCGTGGACATGCTTACGTCAGTGGTATCAAAAACCAGTATATGAAGGCCAGTTATTATTTTGAAACTTTGTTTTATGCTAGGCTGTCTCAAGGCTTATACTGGGTGGGCTGTTGGCTTGGTCGTACTGTAAGTGGCTTAGACGAAGCGTTGCGTGCACAGAAGCGACTGCTGATGCATTCGGCTTTTCAAGCATCCGTGTCGAACACTGAAGAACTTTGTCGAGTTCAGCAACCAAATGATTGACTTAACGACTGGGTGTTTATACTAGGTCGTTTGGCGACTTCGCCTGCTCACCGAAGTCGTCTGGTGTAAATAAGTGACCCTTAAATTTACTCCAACAACGTGTGGTTGGCTATACTTTTATATTTTGACTCATGGAGTTCCATATTTAAAGCTTAAGACTATTTTGGCTTTGACATTAACATTAGAAGCGGGATAGCATTTGGAAGCGGGATATTTACCATGTTTACTGTTTGTTGCGAGTTTCCGATATTTCGGTGCTGTTGAAAGCACCAGTTTATCCGTGATCATAATGCTTGCAACAGCACCGAAACATCGAAAACTCTAAACAAACAGTAAACATGATAAATATCCCGCTTCTAATGTTAATGTTAGTGTTAATGACCAATCAATCTGCCTTGCCTTCTCCCAACTTCACTGGGGTCGGCTTCCAGTCTAACCGGATTCAGCTAAATACCAGTGTTTTACATGGAGTGACTGCCTATCTGACCTCCATAATCCAGTAACTGGCTAACACGATACCTCTTGGCTAGACTGGTTTCAGATCTAAGGCTTCTGACTACCCGTAACGAATGTCAAAGATCTTCAAATGACAGCCGGAACCAACGGCTTAACGTGCTTTCCGAGGCACGGAATAAAACTCGGTATGTTGAAATGGTCACCCATCCACGGACCGACCTCGTCAAGCGTTGCTTAACCTTGATGATCGACCAGTGCGGCTGTTATTATTTAGCCACGAGCTCCTCGTTAGTGTTCATGATAGTTTAAAACTTATATTTTGGCATTTTTTTAAAAAGAGTAATTGTGGACTATCTTGTCCGTTCTTCTCTATAACAAGCTACTTTTTCCAATGTATGGTGGATTTTTTTTTACTATGAAATTTTAAATTTTGACTTTCAAAAGTGCCGCTTATAAGCCTGATTGAAATAAATAAATTTGAATTTATTTTGATTTGTAATCCTCTCAGTTTTTGTTGATTATCTATTATTTTATTTAATCCCTCTCTAGATAGCCTGCATTCAGTATTCAATTATTTGCAAATTTTGTCATAAATATATTAAAAAGAGTGTGCTGAATTGATAGGGCTATCAAACAGGATTAAAAACGTCACGGCACATATACCTATTGGATATTAAGGTATTCCCCTGATACATACTTCCGATACATTATCTTATCGTTACAATCAAAGAAAAATAACTGGAACAATTTCACAAACGAATTAATTATTATATAACTAATAATCAGGTAAAGTAGAAGGAAAACTATGGCAATATTTTGTTCACATGGCTAGAGTAAAACCGGTTTTTCCTCAAGCTGAAGTATCCAGAGCCTCTAAATTGTACTTCTGCAATATGAAATACAACAATACAAAAGAAAACTCAAGTACATAAGAAAGGTATTTGAACTCCTAAACTTTCCGTAGCGGACAAACTTTCAGAGTAATTGCCTGCCTATACAAGGCAGCTTATGGTCAGTTTCCGCTATTACAGTTAGCACGTATGTGTACACAAAACGCTTAAACAATCCCCACCGTACATTAAACCAACGGAACGTGACCGCGGCGCCCTCTCGCGGCCGACCAATAAAAACTTTAACTAATCAGAACAACATCACGAATGGTGGAGGAAACGCAATATTATTGTTATTAAACAAAGTATTGGTTTACGTTTTATATGTAATTAAAACAATGTGGGATTGCTTGTAAGATGTAAATTGAATGAACCAGTACAGCACCTGTAGCTAAGTTGACAATCTGCAATCGATCACGCTGGTAGAAAACGAATCTATATATGGAACTGATCAGAACGTTAAGTTAGGTGGTCAGACCATACAAATAGAAGGCGTTCACGATTGTAAAAAATCTTTTTACAAAAATTACAACCGACTTACAATGTGAAAAATAACTTCAATTTCGGAAGTCGGTGTTCCTGTTTTCATTTGTTGATTTTTGACACCGACTGCCGAAATTGAAGTTATTTTTCACTATGTAGTGTTTAGGTCTGTAAGTCGGTTGTAATTTTTGTAAAAAAAGATTTTCACTTTTTAGTTGTGGTACATAATGAACCAGTTCTAAAGGCTAGCTACCTATAATGCCCAAAGTGAAGCCAGAATATATTAACCCAATAACATGAGACTTAAACAAACTGTGGAATGAGAGTATACCAAGGGTAACTGTTCACACCTGCGTACCCCTTTAGAGCGTACCAGTGTAATGTTATTTTATGAAATGGTGTAAAAAATAAACAGACATGCGATTGTAGCTATGTTAAATGATTTGCCGTCATTTATTGAAGAGTTCTGATGTATATCACCGAAGTTCTTCATCAGATCTCGAAATGGGACCACATGATAAGCACCAGTTCAAATAAATAAGAATCATCAAAACCAGTTCGCCCAATAAAAAGTTTTGAGGTAACACATATAAAAAAATACTGTCGAATTGATAACCGCCTCCTTTTTGCGAAGTCGGTTAAAACGAGATTAGATATGAAACGTTTGTAACTTGGCTAGTGAGGCTGTAGAATTGTACTTACCGAACTACTGAAAATGCTATAATTTTTAACTTGTTGTATGATGTAAACCGGAACATGAGAATTTAATTGAACTTCTGCTATAAAGTTTATCATAAGAAGAATTCACAGTTGTTTTATATCCTGTAAGTTGTGGTGATGACATAGCTATCCACGGTAGTTTGACTAAGTGAAATACCTGAATACTAAGATATCGGACGCACTATATCAGGCCAAAGATCGAACGAATGGAGGATGATTGGCACTTACGACACTACAGTAGGCAAACTACTCGAGAAGGGGACGAAGTGCTGATTTCATTTGGTCTAGAATACATTTAAGAATAAATCAAATAAAACGCCTGCCAGACGATAACCACTTAATATCTTGAAGTCAGAGTCTTATTGAATATAGTTTTCAAATAAGACGGATCTTTTTGGAACCTTAACTATTGACTTCTCAATTTGCTTAAGTGTATCTAAAGATTAGTTAGATTTGAGTTTAAGTCGCTTCATCAGCTGCTAAGAAAATGTTTTTTCTAAAGGGGTTCGGCCGTTGATTTTTAATAAATTAACACTTTAAAGAAATAATTGTGCTCCCGTTATCTCCGAAGTATCAGTTTTTAGGTTGAAAGTAACAGTATCCTTCAAAATGTGGGCCAAAACATTTTTTGTTACAAATCTCATTTTTTCTCTATCTCAGAGCTGCACGTTGTACAATGTGGTACGCATAACGTTTAACCTTTCGCCTGTCTCATTGGAGTCTCCCACAAGGTAACACTGTTTTACATCTCGCAACGTAATGACTGCATCTGTAACATTCAAATTGAGATCTTATAAGAGTACAGCTTAGGTTGCTTCTTCAAAAATGTTTAGTTGTTGTATAAGATTGTTTGTTTTTATATTCTCGTGCCCAGGACCCACGTGGTGTAACACATGTTTAGGACCATCGCATCCCGAGTCAACCCGGGAGACGGGAGATAATACAATTTAGGGGAAATTTGTCTTTTACTAAATGGATTTTGAATTCCAAGTTTCGGGATGTTTTAGAGAATAATATTAATTTAGTGGTTTATTAAGATTTTGTGACAAACGTAGCGTTTAGACCTGAAAGGTCAGAGTTTGTACTTATAATGATTTTCTTTTTAATAAAAGTTTTGGGTAAGGGTTACATAATTATTTGATTAGCACTGTGGATTCAACGTTTTATGTATCTTTGCACTTATTTATTGTTTGTAATACCAGTACATTAATTATTACATAAGTACTAGGTACTTAAAATATTTGATATAGCAGGATTATCTTCTTTTTATTCGTTGTCTTCATAGCTGAAGGTCAAACACGTCTTGGAAAGCTTTGACGGAGCCACTAACGAGCTGTTTCCAAGTCACTCTTTTTGGTGTAAACGGCTCTGTATAGCAGGATTAGTTTAAGGTAAACTTCAGTTGTTTTACAGAAGAAAACTATAGGGGACTGTTCAGTAGAAAGAAAGAAAGAAAACTAGTTTATTTGGCTCACACAGATACACACAATTGAGGTACACATATAAGGGAACTTATTTTTAAAACAATTACATAGTGTGCCCCGCGGCTGCGCCAAATAGGACCAATTCAGCAAAATGACAGACAACTACGAAAAAGGTTTTCAACTGAACCTTACGTTGAAGTGTACGGATGTGAACAGATTTTACGGTGATAAATATACAGGTAACTAGAAATAATATGTAATGAAAGTGTGTTATAAACGAAATATATGTGGTGGTGTATTTGGTGTAAACCATTATGCCATGAGCAGCTGAGCGAAATAGACGAATTGCAAGTAGCGTTTAATATTAAAAAGTTGTACAGTACCTATAGTTTAGTACAATAACATTTTTGTTGCTCCCTATATACAATTTCTTGTACGGATGTAGATTGCAACGTAAACAGGATCTTGAAAACAACGTCACAGATAAATAAGTACCGAACTTTATCACTATAATAAAATGAATCATAACCGCCTGAATAACGAATAAAGTTAATTATGACAAAACAAAATTCAATTCAAATATGACAAGAGTCAATGAATCAGAAATTCTCATGAATTCTTGGCGGCGCGGGCGCATGCACGTGTCCCGCACATTTTGTGAAACCCCCCGCTACCCCCCGTCCCTCGCACACGTACCAACCCCCGCTAAGGGAACCGCTGAAAAAATGGACCGCAAGGAACTTTAGAAAAAAGTGACCTTTATATTAACCGACGCACGGTTTATATTGCAATAAAATGTGAATGTAGAGTAACGGTATCCAAAGGGACATTATTTTTTCCTTCAAATAATTTGGATTAGGTCGTTGACCTCTTTATTTGGCACACATTTTGTCAAATATTTCTTTGTTTTAATGTCTGTTCCAATTTCTTGTTAAGTTGAGCCCTTAACTTATAATGTTTAAAATTCTATAATTCAATTAACTGAACTTAGTTTAATTGGAGTAACGTCTTATGATTTTTAAGAACGATCGACAAATGTAATTAAGACGTAAGACGACACTCTTTACACAATGTGGACAAGCCAAGGGTTGATTAAAGAGTCGGAAAAGCTTGCTGAGGTTAACCAAACCAATTAATGACAGCAGGTCTAGTGAGGCATAGAAGAGACTGTGGCTCCTCAAACATCCTCCTCCGACTGACTATGTTGAGCCTGCAGAAAATCTCCCTGCAGGCTACCAACTACCATGACCCTCCTGGAAATCTTTAAACCGCTTCCGAAGCCAAGTGGGTCGCTGCAGGCACAACTTAGTTAGATGAGGGTACTCCAATGACCCGCAGTGTGATTGCGGAGCTACATCCCAAACAATGCCCCACCTCCTATCGTGATCTCTATGCAACAACACCTGCACCATGAAGGACCTTTATGAGGCAAATTAAAACGCTATTGCCGTGTCTGAATTCTGGTCAAAACGAACATATTTTTTTTTTATAAATTATAGGATCACGCTTTACCACTTTCTCACCTGATGGTAAGCGATGATATGGTCGACGGTGAAGCACGCTTGCCTAGAAGTAACCTATTCACTCTTGACTTAAATACACCTAGATTGTAGCTATTGGGAAACACAGACTCCGGCAGGGAATTCCACTCATTAGCTGTACGCATAATGAAAGTATTTCCAAAAGGTTAAGTGCGTATTGGTGGGATGTCTACCATGTACCGATGGCGCATCGCCGTACGTCTTGTAGTCCGATGATGAAACGGGCTTGGCGGAATTAGATCATGCAATTCCATCGCACACTCCTCGAAATGCAACCGATAAAAAACCGACAAGCTGGCAACTCAGCGACGATGTTCAAGGCTCTGGAGCTGATAATCGAGGGATCATTGATACAACAAAGATGAATGTAATTCGGTTACGGATTGTCGCAGATCAAAATATAGAACATAATTTAGTTCCAAAAATGTATATACAGTAATTTATGAAGGAATGGAGTACAACATGCTTAATTGTCATATCATAAGCGATGGTGATCATACAAATGCCAAACTGTAAAGGATTGATCACGAGAAATTTTGATAGCGCTTGGTAATCCCATAAGTTTTTGACATTTTCACAATGACTATTGCGACGCTTCCCCGTCTATAGAATGTATGTCTTTAAGGTTACACTAGTCTAAGATTCTTCCATACAAACGTAGTCTAGCGATTACTCCACTGTTTGACGATGTAAGTACAAAATAAAAAATTATATCAATTTGTCTCATCATTATCTAGCCCTGTGTACAAAAAAGTAAAAAAATATATATATTTGAAAGTTATGAGCGTCGAAAGTTCCATATTTCAACACTAATTTTAACGCATCTTTGGGCGGAAATGAATACCATAAGAAAAAGGAAAATTCCAAAACGGCCTTCATACAGGAGTAGATTAGTAATTCAACAATGCAAATAATTTTATTTTGAAAATATACATTTAGTCGTTCTTTCATGATAGACTCCCAAAGGTCTGTTCATAAAATTTCGCGCGCTCGTTTTCGTGCAAAATCATAATCCATTTCGAAACAATTTTGCTAAAGTGCTAATTCGTATGCAAACTAGCTTCTTACTGCTCATCACAGTATCTATCTCTTTAGCACGTGTTGTCGGATGAGATAGCATGCATTTTAACCTCGTGTACAAACAAAATAGTTCGTGCCGTCGACTAGGGGAACCTTAAGCCTCTAGTCAACTTTAAAACATTAATATTTTACACGGTACGGAAAATTCAAGTTGACAATATTTAGCGAATATCAGACGAATTACTAAATAGGTATCACTAAGTGATAAAATTTAATTTATCACATAATTATGTGCAAATTGCATACATACGTACAGTAGGTATACTTCTATTATAATCGGTTAAAACAACGAAAAACATTGAGCAATCTTGAACACTGCATCATGGTCAAATCAGTTGGAGAGTTCATTATTGTAGGATTTGTGAGACTAACAATTGATGGGTTGCGGATAAATTTGAAAAAGAGTAACCGCGGCCCTGACTCAAGTAACTGAAGGTGTTCCTTCAGTTACTTGAGTGGGTTTTAGTCAGCCTTCTTCTTCTCTTCGAGACGATGTGAAACTCTTTAGATATTTGGGACCAGTAGGTAACCACACAATAGCAGTGTCAGTGGCGTTCATTAAGTCCTTCAAAATGTAAGTGTGTGGGCACTTAGGGCACTTCAGCATGTGTGTCAAATTCTGCACAGGGGCACCGTATTCACATTGTGTGTCAGACGAGTCTAAAACCCCATTTCGCCAAGTTGTCATTGCGGCGGCTTAACTAGGTACGCAATCGATAAATAAAAGTCTGATACTCCCACTTCACCCAGAGCGGGAGAAGTCATTGGACGACTCCCAAACAAAAAAAGTTTTTTTTTACAATCGATGAAAAACGCGTTTTACCGAAATTTTAAACTATTGGTTGAATTAAGTAACTACGGATCAAAAAACTGTGCCTATAACAAAACACACTACATGCATACATACATAACGTCACGTTTTGCCCATTGGGTTAGACATCAACTAAAGAATGCTTCATACTACGATTCTTTCATACTCCTTTTGCAAACACACTAATCACACATAAAAGTAATATAAACTGCAAATTAACGTTTTTCGAATTATTTCCTTCAGGTGCTTACTTGTGCACAATCAAGGATACATTCTACAAAATCTCATAATTATTGAACTGAATCTTAAATGTGGGCAGGGCAAATTGTTTGCAGAACGGATGGTCGATGGGGTCGAAAAGTTCTAGAGTGGCTACTGCACACCGGAAGACGCAACGTTGGAAGGCCTGCCTTTAGGACTTTAGGTGGACCGATGGCCTGGTTAAAGCTACGGCAAGACAATAGATGCGAGACGCACAGGACTGATCACTGTGGCGATGCTTGGGGAAGGCCTATATCCAACAATGGACGGATTTCGGGTAAATTGATGACACGTTAGTTGAGAGTATAAAAATATGTATGTGATATTAATTGCCATATCTTTTAATTGGATTAATTTGAAAGCTTGAAATTAAAATACAAGCGACTATAGAGCACACAGACGGACAACATGTTGATCCAATTTTGACGGTAGACTAAAAATACCTTTATGATAACGTAGGATAATTATAGTTCGTCATCATAAAGGTATTTTTTGGACACTCACTATCGTATTAAGCCGCGTTCACATTGGGAGAGTTTGGCAACCCTCGAGAGGGAAGTATAGTCTAGATGAGACTCGTAGGAGGAAATCGCTAGTCGAATTATCGCAATACATCATTGCCTGGTTAAGTTTAAGGGAATCCGCTGGATGCGAGACGCACGGGATCGGCCGAAGTGGCGACGCTTATCGGAGGACTTTGTTCAGTGGACGTCTTTCAGTGGAAATACTGATGAAGATGACTATTGCGGATATTCGGATACGGATTGTCGCAGTGCAAAATATAGCCCTTCATTTAGTTTCAAAAAATTATATAGTAATTTAAGAAGGAAAGCGGGTACAATATGCTCAATTGTCATACCAATTTGGTTTCCACGTTTTCACTGAAGGTTGTAGGCAAAACAACTGTAATTATTTTTAATTACAGTGTGAATAACGTCTGCTAAACACCTGGAAATTCTCGTCTTTCAACGGGCGATAAACTCTCTTCGTGTAAACGCGGCTTTACTCTCCTATCAATTAAGTCTTCTTATCATTGTATCGATGACGTTATCATAAAAAGAAACATTTATTAAAGTTATCTAATTAAATATGTTTCCATTTCCCCCCGGTATTCAGTTTCAATACCGCGGTTGCAAAGGAAGCATGATATTACTATTTTCTGTTTGTTCTGTGCTGGCAGCATCGGCTGCAGGCCAACAGACACCAACGGTCAACATCGCACAAGGTACCGTGATAGGGAGTGCTGCAACCGACGGGGATTACTTTGAGTTCTATGGCATACCATATGCAGGATCTACATCAGGAACCAACAGGTTCAAGGTAAACATTTTTTTTTCATCCTTTGTTATCCCACTGGGCAAAGTCTTCCATAGCTTGCCACTCTGCCCGATGTTTTGCCTTCCCCATCTAATTGCCTGTAATATATTGTAAAATATATTTTTTTAATTAATTGGTGTATTCCATCTTAGTAATAAATTGAAAGATATAAAAATAATTTTAAATACGAGAGCAGTGTCTGTCTTGTATAAAATCACATAGGTAAGTTATGCTATTTCCGCTTATAAAGGTTTGTTATTAGTTAGTTGATCTAACAATGAAACACAGTTGTTCTTTCCTGCTTGTAAATATATAGTAAATAGGTATAGGTAGTCATTTCATACAAGATCATCATAAGATTTTTATGAGCTATTGATTATAAATAAAACAAAATAAGAAAAAAAATTAAACGGCTGCCAAAGCAAAACACTAAAAATATAACTTTCTTTTTAGTTTTGGTACCTTATATTACCATTTAAATACGCATTATTAAGGATAACTCAAAAACTACTGGTCAATTGTTGATCAAATTTGGACAACCACATGAGAAGCACAAGCTTCCGAATAAAAAAGAATCATCAAAATCGGTTCACCTAGTAAAAAGATCTGAAGTAGAACAAAAAAAACTCGAATTGAGAACCTCCTCATTTTTGAAATCGGTTAAACAGGATTATGGAAGAGTTAATATTTTAATAAGATCATTATGAACTAGCTCAATCAATTACAGCCTTTTGTCCAGCCTTTTACCAAATACTTTGAGGTCAGCTTCAAGTTAGTCTAATCAGATGTAGTACATCCACAACCCAGTAACTTGATAACACGATAACTCCTGGCAAGACTGATCTCAGATCTGGGTTCTATATCGACTGTCAAAAACAGCCAGAAACAATAGTTTAACTAGCTTTCCGAGACAATGAGAAATCTCGGTATTTCAGTAAATAGGAGGTTCTAAAAAATACTTATTAGTCAAAAGAACATAGCAGATAAAAAAAATGTTTCCTCATCCCTGTTTCATTGGATCCTTAGGATCTAAGCTAATTAGAGTCTGATTCATGCTGTGACGTGTCCTATCGTGATGCATCATATTTTGACGCGTTATCAGAATAATTGGCTGAAGTGCGTCAATGTACAAACGATTTTATAATATACAATTCATTTGGAAAAGTTAAGAAAACTTGCATTCGATCGTAATCAACAAGAAAAAATTACATACACTATTTTTGAGCTTTTTTTTCATATCAAAGATATTAGATAGATTTTTTTAGGTACGGTAAAGGGCTAAAGACAGGTATTTTTTTGGTTTGGTTACATATAGTGCTACTTTTCATAAATATTTTGATTCGACTAATCTTGACATACAATGTTTGCCAGCTTTTTATACTATGTATCATATCAGAGCCTTGCAACTGATGCAAAACTATATGTAGTGAACGAAGTGTACTGTGAATGCGAGATTAATTATAGCTAAATATTATTTTTTAACAAATATTTTATTTTTAGGCACCGCCAGCCGCTCCAACCTTCGCAAATCCCTTTGTGGCGAACTTAAGAAACATAAGATGTGTTCGAGCCTTGGGTGTTGGATTCGAAGGCATCGAAGACTGTTTGGTAGCAAACATTTTCACGACAACTTTAGACAATACTGCACGACTGCCCGTCATGGTTTGGATTAAAGGAAAAGAATTTGACCAAGCAACTATACCAGAATTGTCTTTCCAAAATTTTGTCGAAAGGGGCGTCATCGTGGTTTCTCTGAATTACCGAGAATCTATCCTTGGATTCTTGTGTCTTGGAACTGAAACCGCCCCAGGCAATGCTGGATTAAAAGACATTATTGCAGGATTAAAGTGGGTTAAAGCAAATATTGCTCAATTTGGAGGAAACCCGGAGGATATTACCCTCATTGGTCACGGAAGTGGAGCAGCTGCCGTTGATTTAGTCACTCTGTCCCCTATGGGTAGAGGTTTAGTTCAAAAAGCGATTGCACAAAGTGGAAATGCATTGGCCCCGTGGGCTGTAACTCGAGATAACTTGGAATATGCCGTTATAGTAGCTGAAGCACTTGGTCATGACGTAACTACCACTGAACAGTTGTCAACTATCTTCACTAGAGGAAGTGTGTCAGCTTTGATGGGTGTTATTAATGAACTAGATTTAACTAATAATGCACTAGCTTTCGCCCCATGTGTAGAAAGGCATGAATTGGAGGGTGTGGAACCATTTTTAACTAAAACTCCCTCTCAAATCATCCGGGATGGTGAGTTTCTACAAATTCCTATTATAATTGGCTTTGTTGATAACGAAGGAACCATTAGAGCTAGAGAAGCGTTGGAAAATAATTGGCTTGACCGAATGGAAAGATCTTTCATTGACTTTATACAACCAGACTTGAAATTCGATACTGATACAGAACAAACGGCAATTGCTCAGGCAATAAGAGAATTTTACTTCCAGGGAAATGCAATTGATCTTGATGGATATTTAAAATATCATGGCGATACAATGGTCCTAGTATCATCTATAAGAGAAGTCAGAAACCGAATACTTGCTTCTTCGCCATTGATTTATCTGTATCAGTTTTCCTACTCAGGAACACTCGGAGAACCATTTGTTGGTCCTATAAATGTTGAATCTGCAGCTCACAGTGAAGAATTGGCATATTTGTTTTACGATACTCCTGGCACACTCCATAGTAGAGATCATGTTATTGGTGACCTTCTTGCAGAGAGGTGGACCAACTTTGCTAAAACTGGGTGAGTTGCAGATATCTTATTTTTGAGAATATTATTCCATAAAAAGAATAGTTAGTTTTAAGTTTTTTATAATGAATTTATTTTGTAATATGTATTTCTTTTTACAGTAACCCAACAAGTGAAACTTCACTTGTCTCTTGGCTGCCATGTACAAGCCTCAATTTTAACTACATTCGCGTGCTGGAAATGCAAGAAGGTGCGCATTTAGAAGTTGCGTTACAAGACCCACATGTTGCGACTATTACTTTCTGGGACCAAATTTATACTGACTATTTCCTGGATGCCGAAAGTAACTGGGAGATAGAAGACGAAACCACAGAACCTCCTATTACGGAAGGAACTACTTTGACCCCTCTTCCTCCAGTTCCTCCGACAGAGGGAAGTACTATAACTGAAACAAGCACTGTCACTGACGGAAGCACTGTAACTGAGGGAAGCACTGTGACAGACGGCTACACTATTACTGTTCCGTCAGTGACTGAAGGAAGCACTGTGACTGACGGAAATACTGTTACTGAGGAAAGCACTATGACAGATGGAAACACTGTTACTGAAGGAAGCACTGTGACTGACGGCAACACTATAACCGTGCCGTCAGTGACTGAAGGAAGCACTGTGACAGAGGAAAGCACTGTGACAGACGGAAGTACTGTTACAGAAGGAACCACTGTGACTGACGGCAGCACTGTTACTGTTCCGTCAGTGACTGAAGGAAGCACTGTGACAGACGGAAACACTGTTACTGAAGGAAACACTGACACTGACGAAAGCACCGTCACTGAGGGAAACACTGTGACAGACGGAAACACTGTTACTGAAGGAAGCACTGTGACAGAGGAAAGCACTGTGACAGACGGAAGTACTGTTACAGAAGGAAGCACTGTGACTGACGGAAGCACTGTTACTGTTCCGTCAGTGACTGAAGGAAGCACTGTGACAGACGGAAACACTGTTGCAGAAGGAAACACTGTGACAGACGGAAGCACTGTTACAGAAGGAAGCACAGTGACTGACAGCAACACTGTTACTGTTCCGTCAGTGACTGAAGGAAGCACTGTCACTGAGGGAAGCACTGTGACTGACGGAAACACTGTTACAGAAGGAAACACCGTGACAGACGGAAACACTGTTACAGAAGGAAGCACAGTGACTGACAGCAACACTGTTACTGTTCCGTCAGTGACTGAAGGAAGCACTGTGACAGACGGAAATACTGTTACAGAAGGAAGCACTGTGACTGAGGGAAGCACTGTGACAGACGGCTACACTATTACTGTTCCGTCAGTGACTGAAGGAAGCACTGTGACTGACGGAAATACTGTTACTGAGGAAAGCACTATGACAGATGGAAACACTGTTACTGAAGGAAGCACTGTGACTGACGGCAACACTATAACTGTTCCGTCAGTGACTGAAGGAAGCACTGTGACAGAGGAAAGCACTGTGACAGACGGAAGTACTGTTACAGAAGGAACCACTGTGACTGACGGAAGCACTGTTACTGTTCCGTCAGTGACCGAAGGAAGCACTGTGACAGACGGAAACACTGTTACTGAAGGAAACACTGACACTGACGAAAGCACCGTCACTGAGGGAAACACTGTGACAGACGGAAACACTGTTACTGAAGGAAGCACTGTGACAGAGGAAAGCACTGTGACAGACGGAAGTACTGTTACAGAAGGAAGCACTGTGACTGACGGAAGCACTGTTACTGTTCCGTCAGTGACTGAAGGAAGCACTGTGACTGACGGAAACACTGTTACAGAAGGAAACACTGTGACAGACGGAAGCACTGTTACAGAAGGAAGCACAGTGACTGACAGCAACACTGTTACTGTTCCGTCAGTGACTGAAGGAAGCACTGTCACTGAGGGAAGCACTGTGACTGACGGAAACACTGTTACAGAAGGAAACACCGTGACAGACGGAAACACTGTTACAGAAGGAAGCACAGTGACTGACAGCAACACTGTTACTGTTCCGTCAGTGACTGAAGGAAGCACTGTGACAGACGGAAATACTGTTACAGAAGGAAGCACTGTGACTGATGGTTACACTGTTACTGTTCCGTCAGTGACTGAAGGAAGCACTGTGACAGATGGAAACACTGTTACAGAAGGAAACACTGTGACAGACGGAAACACTGTTACAGAAGGAAGCACAGTGACTGACGGAAACACTGTTACTGTTCCGTCAGTGACTGAAGGAAGCACTGTCACTGAGGGAAGCACTGTGACTGACGGAAACACTGTTACAGAAGGAAACACTGTGACAGATGGAAACACTGTTACAGAAGGAAGCACTGTGACTGACGGCAACACTGTTACTGTTCCGTCAGTGACTGAAGGAAGCACTGTGACAAACGGAAACACTGTTACAGAAGGAAACACTATTACAGAGGGAAACACTGTTACTGTTCCGTCAGTGACTGAAGGAAGCACTGTCACTGAGGGAAGCACTGTGACTGACGGAAACACTGTTACAGAAGGAAACACCGTGACAGACGGAAACACTGTTACAGAAGGAAACACTGTTACAGAGGGAAACACTGTTACTGTTCCGTCAGTGACTGAAGGAAGCACTGTGGCAGACGGAAACACTGTTACAGAAGGAAGCACTGTGACTGATGGAAACACTGTTACAGAAGGAAACACTGTGACAGACGGAAACACTGTTACAGAAGGAAGCACTGTGACTGACGGCTACACTGTTACTGTTCCGTCAATAACAGAAGGAAGCACTGTAACAGACGGAAACACTGTTACAGAAGGAAGCACTGTGACTGACGGCAACGCTGTTACAGAAGGAAGCACTGTGACTGACGGCAACACTGTTACTGTTCCGTCAGTGACTGAAGGAAGCACTGTGACTGACGGAAACACTGTTACAGAAGGAAACACCGTGACAGACGAAAACACTGTTACAGAAGGAAGCACAGTGACTGACAGCAACACTGGTACTGTTCCGTCAGTGACTGAAGGAAGCACTGTGACAGACGGAAATACTGTTACAGAAGGAAGCACTGTGACTGATGGTTACACTGTTACTGTTCCGTCAGTGACTGAAGGAAGCACTGTGACAGATGGAAACACTGTTACAGAAGGAAGCACTGTGACTGACGGCAACACTGTTACTGTTCCGTCAGTGACTGAAGGAAGCACTGTGACAAACGGAAACACTGTTACAGAAGGAAACACTGTTACAGAGGGAAACACTGTTACTGTTCCGTCAGTGACTGAAGGAAGCACTGTCACTGAGGGAAGCACTGTGACTGACGGAAACACTGTTACAGAAGGAAACACCGTGACAGACGGAAACACTGTTACAGAAGGAAGCACAGTGACTGACAGCAACACTGTTACTGTTCCGTCAGTGACTGAAGGAAGCACTGTGACAGATGGAAACACTATTACAGAAGGAAACACTGTGACAGACGGAAACACTGTTACAGAAGGAAGCACTGTGACTGATGGCTACACTGTTACTGTTCCGTCAGTGACTGAAGGAAGCACTGTGACAGAGGGTAACACTGTTACTGTTCCGTCAGTGACTGAAGGGAGCACTGTGACTGATGGATACACTGTAACTGAAGGAAACACTGTTACAGAGGGAAACACTATTACTGTTCCGTCAGTGACTGAAGAAAGCACTGTCACTGAGGGAAGCACTGTGACTGACGGAAACACTGTAACAGAAGGAAACACCGTGACAGACGGAAACACTGTTACAGAAGGAAGCACAGTGACTGACAGCAACACTGTTACTGTTCCGTCAGTGACTGAAGAAAGCACTGTGACAGACGGAAACACTGTTACAGAAGGAAACACTGTGACAGACGGAAACACTGTTACAGAAGGAAGCACTGTGACTGATGGCTTCACTGTTACTGTTCCGTCAGTGACTGAAGGAAGCACTGTGACAGACGGAAATACTGTTACAGAAGAAAGCACTGTGACTGATGGCTACACTGTTACTGATCCGTCAGTGACTGAAGGAAGCACTGTGACAGATGGAAACACTGATACAGAAGGAAGCACTGTGACTGACGGCAACACTGTTACTGTTCCGTCAGTGACTGAAGGAAGCACTGTCACTGAGGGAAGCACTGTGACCGACAGTAACACTGTTACTGTTCCGTCAGTGACTGAAGGAAGCACTGTGACAGACGGAAACACTGTTACAGAAGGAAGCACTGTGACTGACGGCTACACTGTTACTGTTCCGTCAGTGACTGAAGGAAGCACTGTGACAGACGGAAACACTATTACAGAAGGAAGCACTGTGACTGACGGCTACACTGTTACTCTTCCGTCAGTGACTGAAGGAAGCACTGTCACTGAGGGAAGCACTGTGTCAGACGGAAACACTGTTACAGAAGGAAGCACTGTGACCGACGGCAACACTGTTACTGTTCCGTCAGTAACTGAAGGCAGCACAGTGACAGACAGCAATACTGTGACTGATGGAAACACTGTTTCAGAAGGAAGCACTGTGACTGATGGCTACACTATGACTGTTCCGTCAGTGACTGAAGGAAGCACTGTGACAGACGGAAACACTGTTACAGAAGGAAGCACAGTGACTGACAGCAACACTGTTACTATTCCGTCAATGACTGAAGGAAGCACTGTCACTGAAGGAAGCACTGTGACCGACGGTAACACTGTTACTGTTCCGTCAGTGACTGAAGGAAGCACTGTGACAGACGGAAACACTGTTACAGAAGGAAGCACTGTGACTGACGGCTACACTGTTACTGTTCCGTCAGTGACTGAAGGAAGCACTGTGACAGACGGAAACACTATTACAGAAGGAAGCACTGTGACTGACGGCTACACTGTTACTGTTCCGTCAGTGACTGAAGGAAGCACTGTCACTGAGGGAAGCACTGTGTCAGACGGAAACACTGTTACAGAAGGAAGCACTGTGACCGACGGCAACACTGTTACTGTTCCGTCAGTAACTGAAGGCAGCACAGTGACAGACAGCAATACTGTACCTGATGGAAACACTGTTACTGAAGGAAATACTGTGACAGACGGCAACACAGTTACTGAGGGAAGCACTGTGACAGATGAAAACACAGTTACTGAGGGAAGCACTGTGACCGACGTAAATACTGTGACTGTTCCTTCTGTGACTGACGAAAGCACTGTGGCAGACGGAAACACTGTTACTGACGAGAGCACTATTACCGATGGAAGCACTGTTACTGATGGAAGCACTGTTACTGACGAAGAAGTATCAATGACACCTACGGACGGAAGTACTCCTGAAAATCCTATCACAGATGGAAATGAAACGGAAGATTCTACTACGGAAGAAACGTTGGCACCTACGGATGAAACTACTACTGCAGATGCTGGTATGGAAGATACTACCACGGAAGGTCCCAGCGTCCCTGATTCCGCAACCAACGTAGTCGCTAGTACCATGTTCATAATAAGTCTATTTTCCTTGCTCAGCCATTTCCACTCATCACAAATAATGTTATAAGAAACTGCTTAGTATGTTAAAAAAATCAGAACATTTGCTTTTGTACCAAAATTTGTATCATGGACATTTTAGTTTAAGTATTTATTTAATTTAATTTATAAGTCTAATTACAATAATTTTAGAAATGCTCAGGTGCGTGTGGAATATGAAAGATAAGATGCTATCTTTCGATAGTGCTGTATTACCAAAGTTCCATATTTGCGAACTAGAACAATATCCAGTGTATTAGTATTACGGTGTTCTGTAGGATACCGTTTAATTTAGAAAACATATTAATACATACATTATCTGTGTATGTTTAAGTTCTGGCTGTGTTATTTTTTTTTTATTGCCCTTCACTTTTAGAATATTTTTGTATATCGTAATCTTTCTGCCAAAACTGTACGTAAATCAAAAATGTTTATTTAAATTAGTTAATCATTTCATATTATGAATGGTATGTTTACGTTCTGACTGTGTAATATTTTTTCGTTTACCCTTCACTTTTAGAATATTTTTGTATACCGTAACTTCTTTTTGCCAAAACTGTACGTAAATCAATAATGTATATTTAAATTAGTTAATCATTTCTCATGTAAGTGAAATAATTTCTTATGGGATATAAAGACATCTCAAACCTCATCATACTTGGTTAGAAAATAATAAAATTAAGTCTTGACAGAGATGTAATTTTTATTGAATTGTGATTTAGTTTATATATTTTAAGTACCGATAGTACACTGTAAGTCTGTAAATAACATTGTCAAAATTATAATACACACATAAATACAACTACAGTGTGTTTCTTATTAACCTTCCCTTTTTCTGAGATGCGTGGTGGTTTACTTAGTCAAAATAATGATATACGAATAAATTTCCTTTTATACATGTATAACTATATAAATGAAAAGACTGGCTGAATGATCTACCAATGCAGAACCCAGTACTTTTGGGTCTACCTCGAAAAATTGCACTGGGGAACCCCATAGCTCTTACATGAACACCCACTAAGGGGATGAACTTTTGTATTTAACTTTTTCACGTACTAAGTCATGAGCAAAAGCTATTTTTGTTATATAAAATTTAACTGTAAAACGTATTTTGAATAAAAATGTTTATTTATTTACTAAAAGGTACATTTATTTTTACAGGTAAGACCCAAGTTAACAATCGTGGACCCGAATTACAAAGCCCAAACAAAAAACATCTAAATACAATATGATTTTGCAAGACTATATTGTGTTTACATCCTTTAATACCTGGTTGTAGTACTTAATTTATTATTATAAGATTGTACAATACCCTGCACACTAGATTTTGAAAGTTAATAGTTATTTCTATTGAAATTCTGATGTGAAAAGCAAGTTATTTTTTTATTTATTTAAAAATCATACTATTAACTAACAGTGAACCTTGAACGCGTTATTTTTATTCTTAAACTTAACTGCTCAGTTAACTGTTATTCTTTATTGTACTGTTCTTATTTATTATATGGAAAACCAAGATATGTGTATATAAAAAAAAAAAAACTTTTTACAAAAAAAAAACTACCGACTTCCAATTAACAAAACTACAAAGTGTAAAATAATTTTATTTTTGGAAGTCGGTGTCCATAACGCAAAAAAATGGTACCCACCAAAGACACCGACTTCCAAAAATAAAATTATTTTATACTTTTAGTTTTGTTAATTGGAAGTCGGTAGTTTTTTTTTGTAAAAAAGTTTTATTTATTTTCACTTTTTAGTTGTACCTCCCTAATAGGCAAGTAGTTACGTAAGGTACCTATAATGCCAGAATATATTACCCGAATATCATAAAACTGCACATAACCGGTGAAATGATAGTGTAGCAAGGTGAACTCTACACATCTGCGTACCCCTTTAGAGCGTACTGGCGTGATGTTATGTTATGAAATGGTATAAACAATGAACAAACATGCGTTTGCAGCAATCCCGAGAGATTTGCCGTTATTTATTGAAGAGTTCTGTTGTACATCTCCGAAGTTCTTCATCAGATCTTCAGCAAATTAAAATGGAACCGATTTCGGAATATACTCTTTCAAACAAAAACAGATTTTTTTAAATCGGTTCACAATTGACGGAGATATCGGTGAAAAAACAAAAAAAACATACAAGAAGTCGAACATAGAACCTCCTCCTTTTTGGTAAGTCGGTTAATTAATAAAACAAGTTGCCAAGACAAGAAAATAAGAAGTTGAAGTTGACAAGTTGTAGCCAATTACGACAGGTTCTCACGGCTAGAAATATAATAATTTTAAAGAGATCTTAGGAATCACTAGCAGTAGGCAGAACAATCATAAAAATTTAATCACTTACGCAAAAGAACAATATTGCACACTATCCACTTTTGAAAAAGTCAAGCTTAAGCTACTTACACACTAATGCGCTTTTAGTGGCAAACACAACAAACGAGAACTCCTTATACAATAAGTTAAGGGCCTTCCAACGCTTTAGTGCCGTAAAACGGTTACTTTATAAACTATACTCCTTAGTAACGGCTAGGTCAAAAGGTTTGAAGAAAATGTATATGTGTTTTTGATTCATGTACATTATTTTAAACAAGGTTTTTTCGTGTAACTAATAGTTTTGCTTTAACAATACGATATTTTTTCGCAACTTTTGGATACTCCTCCAAAAGAACGACTTGGATGTTTAAAAATATTTTTACACAGAAAAATGTATGGCTGGAATTTCTTCATAACTGAAATAGCATATGTAAAACAAATAATATTTTGCAAATAAAACTATTCAAAAGGAGGTTCAATATTGATATTTTGGCTCCGAGCGGGCGCACAGCCGTACTGCGTTAACATTGAGGCGTATATATCGCCCATATCGTCAATTGATTGGAAAACAAGTAGACTGTGTGATTACTGCAGCCTGGTGGTATCGAGTTCATAGGTAAAGCTGAAAGTGTCGATGGGTATGGTGGAAGTTCTACTATGGACGAGATCTATAGTAAAGAGACTCAGTACAGGTAAAGTAATAAAATTTATTAGCTCTGAAACACACTTTTCCTGTTTCAAACCTTAGACAAACCTTGTGCAAAACTTATTGCATGATACACTATGAGTTACAGCTACTTATAATATAATCAACACTGTCGTTGATCGAATAAACAAAAAACATTGAGCAATCTTAAACGGTATTGAAATTGTTTGTCATCTCGAAGGCCTCTTTTTGAAATTCACTATCGTATTATTTTCCTATCCACCGACTGTTTCCTATTATCTTCGTATTGATGACATTATCTGACATCATGACATTATCGAACGAAAGAACTTAAGACTTATCTAATCAAGATGATTCCGTCTTCTCTTAGATCTTTATATCCAGTTCTAATTCCGCAGTTGTAAGAAAATGATATTACTATTGTCTGTTTGTGCTGTGCTCGCAGCATCGGCTGCAGGCCAACAGGCACCTACGGTCAACATCGCACAAGGTACCGTTGTAGGCAGTACGGTAACCGAAGGGACTTTTAGTTACTCCGAGTTCTATGGTATACCGTACGCAGACTCCACCTCGGGCATCAACAGGTTCAAGGTAAATCTTTATTTTACTCCAAGACAAAAACAATGTGTTGTCTTTAGCTGTCCATTATTATCTAGCGCCTTTAATGCCTGTTGCTATATATCACCGGGTCCTTGATATTGTATTTTTTTTTTAATATAGACACTTAACTTCTGCACCTTTTATTCGGTATGTTTACGATAAAGGGAACGCCTACTTAAACTGCATTTCAATGTTCCCCAGAGATCAGTAAGATTTAATCCATCTGTTCCCATCCCCTACTCTTCATCTAATTACAGTCGTAATTCATACTTAGTGCGAGCGAGTAAAGATCATCACTCATTGTGGGAGTTCTCGTTTGATGTGTTTACCACTAAAAGTTTATCAGTGCGTAAGCATCTTAACCTTGACTTTTTCAAAAGTGGATAGTGTGCAATATTGTTCGTTAGCGTTAGTGATTTAATTTTTTCATTTTTCTGTATGTTGTGCCTGCTGCTAGTGATCCCTAAGATCTCTTTAAAATTATTATATTTCTAACCGTGAGAACATGTTATTGGCTTAATGTAACGTAGTCAACTTGTATTATTCATTTTATGTGCGGTTGTTAGTTTTCTATCTAATAAATAAATAATATTTGTTATAAAACCTGTATACTCCCTGTCTGTGTCTGTCCCTTTCTATAAATCTGTCAATTGGATTACAAACTCCTCGTATTACCTCACAAACAGAACTTCATACAAGATAGTTACTAGATTGATCGTGATTTTTATCGCTGAAGTTGAATTATAAAATAAAGACTTATTGTAATGAACTAGTAATAACGCTAGACCAGACTCACTTCAAATTATAAGCACGAGACAAGTAAAATATTGACAAACTTTCATTTTCAGGCACCCTTACCAGCTCCATCGTTCCAAGTTCCCTTTGAGGCAAATCGGAGAGACATAAAATGTGTTAGAGCCTTGGGTGTTGGATACGAAGGTACTGAAGATTGTTTGGTAGCGAACATCTTTACGCCTACTTTGGATAATTCTAGAAGACTACCTGTCATGGTTTGGATCAAAGGAAAAGAGTTCGACAGAATCAATGGAGAAGATCTGTCGTTTAGAAATTTTGTTCAAAAGGACGTCATTGTTGTTTCTCTGAATTACCGCGAATCTATCCTTGGATTTTTGTGTCTCGGGACCGAAGCCGCTCCTGGCAACGCTGGTTTAAAAGATATCATAGCGGGATTAAAGTGGGTGCAAGCGAATATTGCTCAATTTGGTGGGAACCCTGAGGATATTACCCTCTTTGGTCATGGAAGTGGTGCTGCTGCCGTTGACTTAGTAACTTTGTCTCCCATGGGTAGAGGTTTAGTTCAAAAAGCAATCGCTCAAAGTGGAAACGCATTAGCGCCATGGGCAGTATCTCGAGATAATATGGAATATGCTCTACAAGTAGCTGAAGCACTTGGTCATGATATTGAAACCATCGAACAGTTGTCAAATGTTTTTACTAGAACTAGTGTGTCAGCTTTGATGGGTGTTATTAATGATCTAGATTTAACGGATAATGCTCTAGCTTTTGCCCCTTGTGTGGAAAGGCAGGAATTGGAAGGAGTGGAAACTTTCCTAACTAAAACGCCCGCTCAAATCATCCGTGATGCAGAGTTTTTGCAAATTCCTATGATTATTGGATTTGTAGATTACGAAGGCACCATTAGAGCCGAAGAGGCGGTAGATAACGAATGGCTAGAACGAATGGATGAAACATTCACTGAGTTTATTCAACCAGACTTAAAATTCGACACCAATGCTGAACAGACGGCAGTAGCTCAGCGAATAAGAGAATATTACTTCCAGGAAAATGCAATTGATATGGACCACGTTGATGGATATTTAAGATATCATGGCGATACAATGATTCTAGTATCTTCAGTGAGGGCAGTCAGAAATCGAATGTTCGCTTCTACATCTCCGGTCTACTTATACCAATTTTCATACTCTGGAACGCTTGGAGCACCATTTGTTGGGCCTATAAATGTTCGATTTGCAGCTCACAGTGAAGAATTGGCTTATATGTTCCACAATACTCCTGCCACGGGAACAAACAATAGAGACCTCATTGTTGGAGACATTCTTGTAGAAAGATGGACAAACTTTGCTAAAACTGGGTGAGTATAAAAAACTTCTTTAAATATTAATAAACTATAAGTGTGGCGAAATCATCCGAGAGTATACAACTTAAACTTAATTATGTTATATATGTTATTTTGATGTTAAAGCGATATTATTGTACATGTGTTATAATTTTATCAAAAGCCGTTCATTTGTTTTTGTGCGAAACAGTCACTCTCGAATATTCACATTCATAAAACTATTAATAGAATTAATCAATAGTAATTAACAATTAAGTCTTGATTTTTATTTTTCAGAGACCCACAAAGTACAACTTCAGAAGTTACTTGGTTACCATATTCAGGTATAACTTTGAACTACCTGCGCGTGCTTGACGATTCGGAATCCAACGACATATTTGAAGTTCCATTACAAAACCCACATTTTGGAATAATTAACTTCTGGGAGAATATTTATTCTTCTTATTTCCTGGATGCCCAAAGCAATTGGTCGATAAGGGACAGGAATGAAGACGAAGATGATGCTACTACTACTGAAGCTGCTCCAACATCAGATCCTCAAACAGATGAGGACAGTAATGCCACTACACCAACTCCTAATCCTGAAGATGACGATAATTCTGCATCTACCGCAGTTGGATATACTTTCTTAATAGTCAGTTTATTTTCCTTGCTGAGCCATCTCCATTCTTCGCAGATAATGTTATAAAAACTACTTAGTAGACTTATGTGCTACTGATGCAGTTTTTCTAAGAGTTGTCAAAATCTTCTTTGTGTTTCGCACAGAAATACATACGAAGGCATTTCACATTTATTTCTTGATCATACCTTTGCTACATTAGGTGTTTTTTATATCCCATAACTCTCTCTCAAATTTTCAATGATTATATTGTTTTATACGTTTTTCCTACAATAATATTACGCCTGTTACCCCGGGGTGGGTGTACGTTAGGCAACCTTTAGTAAATCCACCCCGACACTATTTTTTTAAATTTTAGCTGGGAAGAAGAGGTGGTGCAACAAGCTCCCCAGCAAACGTAACAACACTTTCGTGACAATGTACTTCACAATGTTAGACTTTCGCAGTAACATACATCGCAGTAAAGAACTTTCGCAGCAACGAACGTCGCGATAGTAAACTTTCGTAGTACCGTACTTCGCGGTAATGAACTTCGCAACAATGGGGTTCACCCGATTATTATTTTTACTACTATAATTATAATTTTAGATATAAGTTTAGGTATGTTATAGCATAATATCTAATAAAATAAGATGATGATGATCTTTCCATTAGTGCAGCATATTCTAAAGTACAATTTAACAATCATTCAACGAATATTGTATAACTTAACAAAATATTTTAACATCTTTGTCAATTTATTGTGAATAGAATAAAATTTGTAAAACAACTAAAATGCGTCATTATTTAAGTGCCCTTTGAGATAAAGGTCTTCAAGATGCCGTTATCACCTTAAAGATTATTGGAGTTGATTGAGACCGATAGGATGATCTATATAAACCTTATCAAACTCAGTATAGTTTTTCAAACATTCGTAGCTTTTGGTCTCTCTGCAGTTGGAACATTCTAGATTTTACATGAAAAAAGTGACTGACCAATCCTTTTTGTTTTATTATATTTTAGTGTTAGCCTGAAATCTTTTTTTTTTTTGTCTGTTCGTTAAATAGTTTACTATTAATAATTTTGTCTATCACTACAACAGCTGTTATTAAGAATGCTATAGTTTAGAGTATTCATCACATTATTACGAGTATATTTAGGTCATCTCTTACGTTAACCACGGGGTATATATGTATGTAAGATTAGGTATCCTGATCGGTTTCGAAATCATAAACCTCCCAGACACAATAATTATATGAAATTAAATTTCGTGACATATATTTTCTCAAATTCAAATTAAATTTATTGCATCCGTAATGTACATAAAGGTGGTAAATAAGAGAAACAATTATGGACCCTGTCGGGCACATCAATATTCTAGATACAATCAGTGTCTAGGAGAGAGGAATAGCGCTCAATATTTTCCTTATGTATTAACATTTTAGTTATCTATTCCCTTTCTATCTGTTTTACTTGGTTTATTGCAGTAATACGTATACTTCTATAATTTCATGTCAAATTAAAGATTATTCTTAAATATTAATTACTCGTTTTAGTTTTTATATTACAATAAGTATGTTTGATTTAAATAGTTTATATTCCATAAAATCAATACAAAATAAAAAATATTTTAAGTCAATTATTTATTAATGTCATTTTACTTATCGAGTTAACAGTTGTCATTATTTTTAATTGAATTTAGCCGTTTGATATTCGTCAGTTGTTTAATAGGTTTTACTAATTAAGAATTGATTTGATTCAATCAATCTGCCTAGCCTTTTCTCAACTATATTGGGGTCGGCTTCCAGTCTTACCGGATTTAGCTGAGTACCAGTGTTTTACATGGAGCGACTGCCTATCTGACCTCCACAACCCAGTAACTGGGTAACACGGTACCCTTTGGCAAGACTGGTGTCAGATCTCAAGCTTCTGACTACCCGTAACGACTGTCAAAGATATTCAAATGACAGCCGGGACCAACGGCTTAACGTGCTTTCCGAGGCACGGAGGAAACTCGGTATGTTGAAATGGTCACCCATCCACGGAGTTCGTGATCGAGATCGTCAAGTGTTGCTTAACCTTGATGATCGAACAGTGTGGCTGTTATTATTTAGCCACGAGCTCCTCAAGAATTGATTTGATTCATGAATAAAAATTTTGGTTTTATTTACTTGTTTTATGAATTCCGGTAATTTGTTATAAGTTTTTATCGACATAGCATACGGACTAGATGAGTGTAATTTGAGGCGGGAGAAGGGTGCATATCTATTCTTTTTTTGTGGCGCAACGAATATTTTATTTGCATGTCTGCCGTGTGTTGTAAGACTCTGGGTATTTGCGGACTACTTTACATAATTCTAAAATATAAATATTTACTAAGGTGAGGATTTTAAGTAAGTTTGTGGGATAAATAGGGAGGGAGCGTTCGTGCTATTAATAGTCTGTGTTACTAGTACGCCATAGCTTAACCAAGAGTGCGTAGTATGTCACTAGTGCGGTTTGTAGATTGGTAGTTTTTATTTCTCGTAGGGCATATGAAAACTTTGAAATTTTCGATTTTACTTTCTGTATGTGAGATGTGGGGATAGAAATATCATCTGGAAACAGTACACATGGCCCGTCTATGGTTTTGGGGAGGTCATTTATGTATATTTGGAACAATAGGCAGCTTATTACACTTCCCTGGGGAATTGAACCATGTATTGATCTGACATCTGACCTAATGAGCTGTACTTCTTTTATTTCTTTAATATAATACTCCACCTTGACAAATTGCTCTCTGCCTTGTAAATATGATTTAAACCATTCATGAGCTTTTTCAATAATATTTTAAATTTCTCCTTATCATGTCTTTTGTCATGTCGAGTAGTATTCCTATTGCGTATCGTTTGTTATTTAGAAGATTTAAAGCTTCTATAATGTATTTATAAACTGCTAACGTTGTGGATCTATTTTTGCGAAATCCGTTTTGGCAATCATCAAAAATCTTATATTTTTCACAAAAGGAATATATTCGATCGCACATTGCTCTTTTAAAGACTTTAGATGCTGTGGGCAGAAGGGCGATAGGTCTATAATTATTTGGGTCTGTTTTGGCATCTTTTTTATGAATCGGCTTATTAAAGATGTTTTTAGTTGATTTGGGAAAATGCCTTCTCCAAACGATTGATTAAGTAATTGATAAAATGGGATTGTAAGTTCGTCAGCGCACTGAATGAAAAGAGTTGGTGGGAGTTCATATATGCCGTGACTGTTTTTATTTTCTAAGTTTTTTAAGATCCGGTTTACTTCACATCCATCGACTGGGCTATAGAACATGGTATTTTTAGTGGGGTTAATCACAGACGTTTCTTTTGATTCGCAGCCGGGTGCTCGAGTGGTATTTTCCCCAATAGATGCGAAGAAGTTTTTGAATATGTTTACTTGTTTTGGATCACTCACTAGGTTTGTCGATTGTAATGTTTTATTTTGCTTATACCTTTTATATTTTTAAGTGTTTGTTTTGTTAACAATATC
Source organism: Orthosia gothica (assembly GCA_949775005.1). Taxonomy (NCBI): domain Eukaryota; kingdom Metazoa; phylum Arthropoda; class Insecta; order Lepidoptera; family Noctuidae; genus Orthosia; species Orthosia gothica. The sequence continues at coordinate 12,748,306 of OX459057.1, forward strand.
CCACATGATTTTAACTTTATTAGCTGATTTTATTTTATTTTTAGAATAAAACTAAAGTACTAGGGCGTTTTAAGTTGCGTAAAGGTGCAAAGTTCACAGGCCAAGCGTCAGGCCAACCGTGTAAACTCTCCGAGGGCGAGTCATTTGCAGTAATGTGGGCTGATAATGTCAGATGATGTCTTGGCACCATATAGACACATATCGATTTGCAAAACCAAACTGAACAAAAACACATGGAAGAAACTAAGTTGGCTCTCCCAACAGGGGCAAAAGGTTGATCCGAAACTCTTTAAATATCCAGCTATAATAGTCCAGGTGAGCAATACTCATAACCAGCGTGCGTGTATGACTAGATGTATGCACGTGTGTGAAGCAAAAGAAGTATGTAAGGATCGTAGCAGGTGGCGTTCTGTAGTTTCTGCCTACTCCCATGGGATAAAAGACGTGAGTTAAAGAGATGACAAATTTACTGTTTCACTTTTATTTTAAAATATCAACCGAATTTTTGACTTTGTTTATTTTATATTTTCTCAATAAACTTATTAATTGTACATATTTAAAAAAACATGTACGCCAATTTTGGGCAGAATGTATGGCTCACATGTTAAATCTCACGATCTTGTCCTAAATACCTTCATCTGCCAAATAAATGATTTGATATGAAAAATCTGCGAGCATTACTACTTCGCAGAAGGAGGAGACAGCTTCCCATGCCCCCTCACTCCGTACCATGGCTTGGACCAGGGCCGGAAACGAGAGGTCACCACCGCCTATTGCCTCCACGAAGACACGGCGGTGGTGATCCACCGTGTCCTCCGGGCAGTCCACACAATGGTGACACCCGGGCGTTTCCTCCCGAACTTTTGATGCCCTGCCTTTTTACTTCGAATACATGTATTCAAACAGTTGTGCAAAAATTTAATCTAATAGTAAAACTGAGCGAATATTTCATCTCCTTATCATGACATTATCGAACATTGAGCATATCTTATCCAGATGATTTCATTTTTTCTTAGATCTCCTCATCCATTTTTAATACTGAGGTTGCAAAGGAAACATGATATTTTTATTGTCTGTTTGTGCTGTGCTCGCAGCATCGGCTGCCGGCCAACAGGCGCCAACGGTCAACATCGCACAAGGTGCTGTTGTGGGCAGTACGGTAACCGAAGGGACTTTAAATTATTTCGAGTTCTATGGAATACCGTACGCAGACTCCACTTCGGGCATCAACAGGTTCAAGGTAAATCATATTATTATTATTATTTTCCTTTATTCATTTATATTCTTATTTAATCATTTGTTAATATTAAAAAAAAAGAAAACTTTAACAAACATTTAAAAATATAAAAAATAGAGGCCCACCGGTATCGGGAACAGGGTCCAAGCTACCGGTGGTTAGGACTCCAGAGACAGGAACCTCCTCACAATGCGAGCCGTATCGAGGAGTACAGCCTTCTGTATCAGGCCCTTGATCCAACCGCTATTATAAGTATATTTACAATAGTTAAATCACAAGAAAAAAAAAATACTCGCACGTAAAGTTCGTATTTGGAAATCAAAAATAGTATCTTTATGGCAGGCTTGATCCACATAAAAATAAAACCTAACCTAACCTAACAAGATAATGTTTCAAAATAACTTTCACTTCACTCATATTTTAAACAACCTAACCTACTACAATTATAATTGTAATAAACTCATAAAAGACATTTGTTTTAGGCACCTTTACCCGCTCCATCGTTCGAAGTTCCCTTTGTGGCGAACCGGAGAGACATAAAATGTGTACGAGCACTGGGTCCTGGATACGAAGGTACCGAAGATTGTTTGGTAGCGAACATCTTCACACCAAGCTTGGATACTACTAGAAGACTGCCCGTCATGGTGTGGATCAAAGGAAAGGAGTTCGACAGAGTCAATGGAGGTGACCTATCGTTTCGAAACTTTGTTCAAAAGGACGTCATTGTCGTTTCTCTAAATTACCGGGAATCTATCCTTGGATTTTTGTGTCTCGGAACCGAGACCGCTCCAGGCAACGCTGGATTAAAAGATATTATTGCAGGACTAAAGTGGGTACAAGCAAATATTGCTCAATTTGGAGGCAACCCGGAGGATATAACCCTCTTTGGTCACGGAAGTGGAGCAGCTGCCGTTGACTTAGTCACTATGTCCCCACTGGGCAAAGATTTGATTCATAAAGCGATTGCTCAAAGTGGAAACGCATTAGCACCATGGGCTGTATCTCGAGATAACTTGGAATATGCTCTTCAAGTAGCTGAAGCACTTGGTCATGAAATTGAAACCATTGAACAGTTGTCAGATGTTTTTTCTAGAACTAGTGTGCCAGCTTTGATGGCTGTTATAAACGATCTAGATTTAACCGATAATGCTCTAGCTTTCGCTCCTTGTGTAGAAAGGCAGGAATTGGAAGGCGTGGAACCTTTCCTAACTAAAACGCCCGCTCAAATAATCCGCGATGCAGAGTTTTTGCAAATTCCTATGATTATTGGCTTTGTAGAAAATGAAGGTACCATCAGAGCCGAAGAGGCAGTAGATGACGATTGGCTAAAGCGAATGGATGAAACTTTCACTGAATTTATTCAACCAGATTTAGAATTCAATACCTATGCAGAAGAGACGGCAATAGCTCAGCGAATAAGAGAATATTACTTCCAGGAAAATGCAATTGATATGGACCACATTACTGACTATTTAAGATATCATGGCGATACAATGATTCTGGTGTCATCTGTGAGGGAAGTCAGAAATCGAATGTTCGCTGCTACATCACCGATCTATTTATACCAATTCTCATATTCAGGACCGCTTGGAGAACCATTCGTGGGTCCTATAAATCTCAACTCTGCAGCTCACAGTGAAGAATTGGCTTATATGTTTCACAATTATCCTGCCACGGGAGCGACCGACAGAGACCTTACTGTTGGAGACATTCTTGTAGAAAGATGGACAAACTTTGCAAAAACTGGGTCAGTGTATGGAAAATACTTAAAATAAAATTTAAAAAATAATAAAAAAATAATCTTGAATTTTCTTTTACAGAGATCCACAAAGTACAACTTCGCTGATACCGTGGTTGCCATATACAAGCTTAAATTTCAACTTCCTCCGCGTGCGAGCCAACGGGGATATCAGTGAAGGCGCAAACTTGGAAGATGCAGCACAGAACCCTCATTTTGCGACAGTTAATTTCTGGGAGACTATTTATTCTTTTTATTTTCTGGATGCCCAAAGCAATTGGTCGATAAGGGACAGGAACGATGACGAAGAAGATGATGATGCTACTACTACCACTGAAGCTGATCCTCAAACAGATGACAATACTACTACTACACCAGCTCCTGAGGCTGATGATGATGATAATTCTGCATCTACCACAGTTGGATATACTTTCTTAATAGTTAGTCTATTTTCGTTGCTGAGCCATCTCCATTCTTCCCAGATAATGTCATAAAACACTGTTCAGTAGACATACGTGCTACTGTTGCTGTTTTTCTAAGGTTTATCAAAACTTTCTTTGAATTTTGCACAGAAATTCATTCGAAGGTATTTTATGTTTATTTTTTTCATAATTATCATTAGTTTTATAATAATTTTAGATATTAAAGTAGTATATGTTTAGATATAAAAGTAGTATATGTAATTTTACTATGAAAATTAAATAATTATTACGATATGCTGCACTATGGGAAGATATAATCATTTTTAATAAGAATTTGACAAACTCGCTGAGAACATTCATCAGTTTTATGGTGTTTAAAACATACTTGGATATCTTTTGTGTGTAACTTTGATTAAAATAAAACAACAAAACTGCGTCATTATTAAAGTGCCTTTTTATAAATCTCTTAGAGATTGAGATGGTGTGATATGGTTATTGATTACGACTGGCAGGATTATGTGCATATACATCTTATCAAATTCAATACATTTTTTCCAAGCCATGACATCTTTGATCTCTCAAGTTCCCAACATACAGAATCATTCTAGATTTACTCCTACATAATATTTTACAGTAAAATAAGCTTGAAAATCAAATCTTCTAATGATCGTTTAGTTATATTCTGATCATTTGCTTTGTCTAAGTAGGTAAACCTTTTATTATTTAATATACACCTATACATATAGGGTGAAATTTTTCAAGTGTTCGAGGATGGCCAAATCCAAAACTATGAGAAATAGCGAACAATACTCAAAGGATTCACTAGGCTGATTTTGATGAAAAGTAAAAGTAAATTTGAAGAAAAAACATATCCTGTATTATTGCACAATTTGAATGTGTATTAAGGATCAAATTCTGTGAAGTAATGACTTACGACAAATTTAAGGAAAGGGGTAATTTTTAACTAAATACTTATTTTCCCTACTTTAAGTACCTCCCTATTAAACTTTAAGTGATGGAATGATAGCTTATATTTCCAAAAAATAGCCAGATTTGACAACTCAAGCATTGTACTATATTCAGCATTACAATAATTTTGATTCCGTGTAGATTATTCTCCAAAGATTTTTTCATGTCATCAATTGCATGATGTGAATCTTCGTAGAAATCCTACAAACACAAAGTATTTTGTTAAAAATGGGGTTTTTCCTTAAGTTAGCCGTATGACATTAGTAGAATTTTATCTTTATTAGCGACACTATCCGATGGTGCAATAACACAGCGTGTGTTTTTCTTTCCAAAATCAAAGAGTTCGTTCCTGGCTAGAAATATTTATCTTTCTAAAGTCCAATGATGTAGTTTTAGTTTTCATCAGAATCGGCGTCATAACTCCTTTCGGTGTTTTCGCTAGTTTTTTCATAGTTTCGGATTTGGCCATCCACGCCCAGTTGAAAAACTCATTCTGTATAGTTAATAGTACACATATTTTATTTAGTAGACCGATAAGTTTGTGAGAGCTGCGGAAGCCCACAAGATACGAGCAGCACTGGACCGGTCCATGTGACGTTTGTGGAGGAAGGGTTATTTCTATCAGTGGTCTTACATCCGAACCAAAACCGCTTGTAAGTTATAACAATCATAAAGTTATTAATAACGTAAGGAGGTACTTGAAATCCTGATTGTTTTAAAATACGAGTTAAGTTTGTTTATCGCGAATGGCGGAAGCTATAAAATGCAGATTTGCAGGCCTGTATGCCCACATCTGTGTCTGCATTGTGCGTGGTGAGTGCTAAACCAAGTTTGCAGATTTGATTTTTATTTAGTATTTTTGATAGATTCATTGATCTGTGGTCTTGATCTAATAGATATTCCTTCTACTATGTCGACTTGCTTGTGCGGTAACTTTTTGGACAGATCGGACATTATTGGAACTAACATAGGTAAATCATAGCTGCTTTGAACTCAATAAATAAAAGAATAATTGTGTATATGACTTACTTAATACGTCTATCGTCATGTTTTATTTTTAAATGTATTTTTATAAAACTTATCTTTTAAAATATCTAGATTTTTATAGAAGGTGTGTATAGTATTCGTTCTAGGCAGATAAGACACTCATAGTAAGATACCTAATCTACGGCACTCAGAAGCATCATATAACGTTCCTACCTAATCAATCAAATTATCTTCTGAGCCAATTTATTTGCGTAAGAAGACGAGATCTTGAAGACTCTATTTACTACATAGGATTATAGAATCAGGTGCAGCAGCATGGTTTCTGTCACGGTTCCGGCGCTGCAGGGCTCCGGCGGTCCCAGGCGATACTAAATTACACTCTAGGGGTAGGGCAGACAAGACTGCGTGGAGTCGGATTTACAGCGAATCGTTTCTGTCACTAAAACCTATTTTACCCGACTGCCGAAGGAGGGTAATGTGTTTAACAGCCTATGTATGTATGTATGTATGTATGTTTGTTCCTATATGGCGTTCCAGAGACCAAACGCGTTGGCCGATTTTGATGATTCATACGTCAATCGATTTGTCTTAACCCTGCGAGTTTCATAGGCTACATTAAAATTGGACAATAGAAAAATGGCGGATTTTGGGTGCCATATTGTGGGGGCCCAAAATTTTGTTTTTCTTCCAAACCAATCATGTGGGGTATCAAAATAAAGGGTTTTAAGAGGTGATTTCAAAAATATATAACACTTATATAATACAATACTAAGGACATATGACATTATTTAGTGCAAAATTAGGAGATTCAAGAACTCGATATTTGACTTTGGTAATATTCTGCCGAGTAAAAATTTTACTTAATGAAAATGAGCGTACTAAATTCATTCCAAATATTGCATTGGTATAAAAAACCGGCCAAGTGCGAGTCGGACTCGCGCACGAAGGGTTCCGTACTTGGTAAATTGCGGTTTACGATTTATGACGTATTAAAAAAAAAGTACTTGCTAGATCTCGTTCAAACCAATTTTCGCTGGTAGTTTACATAGTAATGTACATCATATATTTTTTTTAGTTTTATCATTCTCTTATTTTAGAAGTTACAGGGGGGGGGGACACACATTTTACCACTTTGGCAGAGTCTCTCGCGCAAACTATTCAGTTTAGAAAAAAATGATATTAGAAACCTTAATATCATTTCTGAAGACCTATCCATAGATACCCCACACGTATGGGTCTGATGAAAAAATATATTTTTAGTTTTAGTTTCAAGTATGGGAACCCCCAAAATTTATTGTTTTATTTTTATTTTTGTGTGAAAATCTTAATGCGGTTCACAGAATACATATACTTACCAAGTTTCAACAGCATAGTTCTTATAGTTTCGGAATAAAGTGGCTGTGACATACGGACGGACAGACAGACAGACAGACAGACAGACATGACGAATCTATAAGGGTTCCGTTTTTTGCCATTTGGCTACGGAACCCTAAAAACGTTGCAAAAATATGTTTGGATAATGAAATTTTGTCATAATAATTTCGGATCCCGGCCATCTATGGTCTTCTTCATTAGTTCCGCTTCACCAAATGATACTTTCTGAGTTCAAATGAATGTATTGTTGATGAAAATACTAAACTCGCTATATGTGTGCATATAATATTTGAGGAGTTCCCTCCATTTCTCCAGGATCCTTTCATCAGAGCCCGACCTGATGACCATGGGACCATCAAGCAAAAAGATTTTTCCCAGTCGGTCCAGGCGTCTTTTAGTAATCGGGAAACATACATAAATAAAAAACAAAAAAGATTCTGATAAATTAAGAACCTCCTCCTTTTTTAGAAGTCGGTTAAAATATAAAAAATGCTATACCATTCTTGTAAAAAAATTACTATCCCAAAAATCTCAAATAATAATATTGTTCAATAATGTGCGGATCTGAATCATTGAACAACAGCGCGTTAGTCGTCACTCTGAAACCTGAACAAGGTGCGTCGGATGTGGGGCCACATGGCCCGCAGGAGACGGCTGCGGCACGCCTCGCGCCCGTACGATAGAAACTTGTGGAGGTACCATTACTAATAACTTAGATTTACCTACTATAAGAGCAGATTTTATCACAACTATAGTGGAATTTGACTAACAATATTTTCTGACAGTAAATTAATTATCTATTTCCCACTGCTGGGGAACGTCTCCTCCATACTAAAGGTTTCAATTCTCTTTAGATTTTGCTTTCCTCGGTAAATCAGTCAGGAACGAGTCAAAATCGACACGCTGGCGCTCCTTTGGCATGTCTCCGAGACGGCGCCCGTTTTCAGGCAAAATAGACAATTAATATAGCTGTCTAGTTTTGTTTTCTGGTCTATTTTCCTCTAGGTGCGGATTGATCGGAAATACAACATTCCTAATTGCAAGATGGTTTATGAGAGACGCAAAAGAAAGACTGCTCTTTAAAAATAAAGTTACCGGCACGTACTTCGTCTTATGCAAGAAGCAGTCTGCTGTAACTAACTCTACAAAGGACTGCACATTCTTGCGGTAACTTGGGAGGTAGAAATTAAATACGCCATGTGCTAAGATCTTAACAAACCTCGATGCAATTTCCACATTTAGAATATGGAACTTTGCAAACATGCGCACAGTTTGCAAGGCATCTTTACTCACTTCATAACAATGTCTGACTTTACAAGAAGTTTTCCTTGTTCTAGAAAAAGATTATCCGCTTTTTTTGCGCTGTAATCTTATCGCCTTTCTATCTAAAAATATACGCACGAATTGTTTTGTAATCGGGTAAAAACAGATTGAGTAATTACAGTCTTGCCATTTAAAAAATATTTATGCCTGTATTATTTATTTTATAGGTAGGAACCTAAAGACTTTATTTATTTTGTATTATTTTAAACATCGTGATGGAAACCATCGTGAGGAAACCGGCCATGTCCTAGAACCAAAAATTTGAAGACTTGTGGCATTCACCAACCCGCACTGGGCGCACGTGGTCCATTCCCTCTCACAGAGAGGAGGCTTGTGTCCCAGCATTGGCAACATTAACAGGCTGATGATGACGATCATTTAAACATAATTGTAATACCTACATATAAGTTGTTAGTATCATCAGCCTTTTTAATGTTGCCACTGCTGGGACACAGACCTCCTCTCTGTGAGAGAGGGAGTGTGTCTTAGTCCACCAAGCGTACCCAGTGGGGCTTCGTGGATGTCACACGTCTTTAACATACCCACCTATTTGTTCAGAACAACAGGAGCCGGCGACGGGGCAGGCCCAGAACGAGATGGCATGATGAGTTAGATTCCTATCTAAAGCAGCATTCGTCAGATGTAACAAAACACAAAATGGAAGGGAGGCCTTGCAGTGGGACACAACATGCATATAAAAAAAAACAGTAACTACCTTACGCCCGCGGCCTAACCAACGTGAAAAGTGTGTAATTATCCCAAAGTTACGTTATGCTCAGTTTATCGGGATAAAAGGTAGCCTATTTACAGAATTTCATCCAGATCCGATGAGCTATTCTGGAGAGAAGAAGTAAAAAACATCCGACAATGCAAACGTTCGCATTTATAATATTAGAAGGATGTCCACACTAATCAATACTTGAAACAGTGAGTAACATTAAAAATCGTTTGGGGCACGTGTGCAACGATTTCAGATGAATGCACGAGTGGCCGCACCTAATGCTTCGGTTGGTAGTCGTAAATATTGTTTCTTATTACATTGCTTAGGCAATAAGAGAAGGGGAAGTCCAAATAAACGACGGATGGACTGTGTTAAAGGTTACATGGCTAGTAAGGGGGACACTATTAAAGAGGTTTGTGAAAGAAGACATTTTGCACACACTGCAAAAAAAATGCATAATATTATGGCTCATTTACATCCTATTCGGTTGCAGCCCGCATTCGGTCACCGACTGGTGTAAATAAGTTTTCGGTTAGCCGTATTCGGCCGCAGACCATTTTCAGTGACCGAACACGGCTGACTAGTTGAAACGCGTCACTCATAAGACTGAAGGTTGTGTTTGTTTTTTTTTCTTAATGCGTTTTTGTTCCATGCCATAACACAATATGTAGGTCCATGATGATGCTTTCAACACGAGTGTACACAGATTGGCTGAATGCGGTCTCCAAATCCGGTAAACCGTCAACTTAAATGAATACGGTTGCCGTTTTCGGTGACCGACTTAATGTAAACAGCCGGTTATCTATGAAACAGCCCAATTCGGTTAACCGATCCGGTTCAACCGAAAGCGGTCATAGTATACAGTGGCCGACCTAATGTAAATGCGCCATAATGGCGCAAAAAACGATTGATGGACTGTGTTATAGATGGTTTGGCTTCTAGAAATGGGAAAACTAATAGAGGGATTTGTAATACACGACATATATATTGCAGCCACCAAAAAAATTAATTTGGGACAAAGAATGATGATCATATTGCTTGGGGCGGTGAGGATCTTTCAGCATGCCTTAATAATAATATGCAATTTAACAGAATTCATGATAGAAGCCAGAAGGCAGTCTGCTGAATTCGGCTGAACTAGAAGCTGACCTTAAAATAACTTAGGTAGGTGGATGTTTAGGTATAGTGATTTTAAATTAATAGATGACTGAAAAGATTGTGTCAGACCTTATTCAAGATAGTGTATAGACATATTAAGTGGCATAGTAGTTTATGATAACTATGATTGTACGCATACGCAAGACAAGGAAAAAATACAGTTCGGCGCGTAAATTTTTGTTTTCTCCATTACGACAGACAAATATTGTGTAAAATAATTCTGCGAATTTATATCAGTTATGGTTTATCAGTTATCGATTGTATTCAGCGCCGTGTAACGATTGTAAAAAAATATTTTGGTTAAAACTAGAACTCTGGCGTCATTGAAGATAACTAAGCGTAATCTTTAGCATCTTTATCTGAACCTTTTAGCTTGGGTTTTATCGTGAAATTGGATCATTGCTATTAGTATCACGGAGTAAATAAATTTTGTTATTAATACATTAACTTACTCGAGTTGAAGCCTGTTAAAAAAAATGCAGTGCAGCACCGAACACGTGATAGAAGTTAAAGTTCTAAAAATTATAAAGAATAAGGCCCAGTTTTTTATCCGTAGTTAACTCAACCAATGGTTAAATATGGTAACCAATGGTTTCAAATTTCGGTAAAACGTGTTTTTACATAAATTGTAAGGTGTAATAAAAGGTCAAATAATTAGGTAATTCTCCAATTTATTTGACCATTTCTGAGCGTGACAATTTTTCCAAAATTTAAATCCATTTATCCATTTGGAAACGCCGGCAGGGGACGCCCTATAAAGACATACATTGACCTTATAGGTGATGTTCTTCAGAAAGGCCAAGTGCGCAGTACCCATAACCGGCGTGTGTGTATGACTAGATATATGAATGTGTGTGAAGCAAAAGAAGTATGTAAGGATCGTAGCAGGTGGCGTTCTGTAGTTTCTGCCCTTTTTCCCATGGGGGTCCATGGGAAAAAGGCGTGAGTTTATGTATGTATGTATGTTAAATCCATTTAACCATTGGTTGAGCTAACTACGGATAAAAAACCTATTGTGAGAGCAGCCTAGCGAGCATGGGTGTACCCAAGGCATTTGTGACAAGACATGATAAATTATGTCATGTCTTACAATTTGTCTTAAATGCTAGCACGGGTCAAACATGTGACATATTTTAAAGGCGCAACATACCTTTCTTGTTGCTGCCCGGCGAGCACGGCCTACTGTGACATGGCTTGAGTCACACATTTCATCGCAGTTTGGGCGATAAAGCCATTTTGTCTTAAATAATAGCACCGGCGGCGTGAGAAAATTTCCTGAAGTTTATTTGGGACTCATCGGGTCTTAATTGCTAATACGGGCGCACCCATTTTTTCACAAATGTCACATTTTGACAGATGATTTAGAAAAATGTATTACTTTTGTTTGGAGGTGGTGATAAAATTTTATAGTTGAAAAAAAAATATTTTGCTTCTTTTTCTTATTTTTTTACTGCACCAAATGGCAATAAATTTATTTTGAGTGTGTGGTGATCAATGCTTATTAATTGATTGAAATGTTACAGGATTATTAATTAATTTTATATTATTACTTTTTATTATTGTATGTTTTTTTTTTTATTATTATTATTTTGTTTTTTTTTTCATAATTATTATAAAAATATAGAAAGTAAGAAGCATATGGTATAAAAGTATTTATACCATATGCTTCTTACTTTCTATATTTTTAACTATTTCTAAAATAAAACCCCCAAAAAACCCAAGCTAATTCCAAGCTATTATATTTTTTAAGTAATTATTAAAATTTTCACAATAATTATATCTTTCTAACAAACACTTAATATGTTATCAAACAAACAAAGAAAAATAAAGTGTGCGTATCTCTATGGTCGTGGGTCAAATATTAATTTGTACCCAACGAAATTAAAAAGTTGTTTATCTGTATGAACGGCACACTTTTTACGTATTATTTTATTTGGTCCTCTATTCAGATTATGTCGCACTATGAAGTCAACAACAAGAAAGGCATGTCGCGCCTGTAAACTATGTCACATGGTTGCCCTGTGCTAGCATTTAAGACAAATTGTAAGACATGACATATTTTATCTTAACTTGTCATAGCCGTAGTTCAAGTCGAAAACCAAGCAAAGTAAAAAAAAAAAAACTTATAAATTCATGTTGGGATGCTGCTAACATGGGGGTAGCAAAGGAGGGGCTAAATTTTGGTTATTTTTTGCCTAGGACATGCCGTTTTCGAGATACCATTTTGGAAATATAGGTCGTTTTATGCAAAATAAAATAAGATACGGAGGCCCATAATTAGGAAACAGTGCGTCGTAGGGCTATGCTTCTCAGAACCTAAATGGTTTTTATGGCCAAGGTTAAACCGAAACTGCAATAAAATTGGAATTTATCCGAAAATGAAAAAAATAAACGTCAAGCAGTTATGCCACAAGTCAAGAAAATATATCACGCCGCCGTGCTAGCATTTAAGATAAAATCGGTTTATCGCCCAAACTGTGATTAAAAGTGTGACTTAAGCGATGTCACAGTAGGCCGTGCTCGCCGGGCAGGGAGGAGTTATATCTTTCTTCGCTCTTGTGTAACGAAATGTACCTAAACATGACGCGTCCTTAAAATTTCACTGTCAATTCCTATTAATATCGAACGCCGCCTAAGTTTCACTTTAAAAATGTATTTTTTTTAAGAATTGACATTACTCGAATGGACAAAAAGAAGAAGAAATAAGTATCTATACTTCTCTTTTCTTAAGAATACATGTGGCGTGAATAAGAGCAAGATAATGATTATCATAATTATAGAAGAAACGATTCATACAACCCATTGCCTTAACAATATAACCCCATATTTTTATTGTATTGTGAGCGTAAGCAAAAACTGGACAATATTTGAGGCGGGAACTAACCATGGAACTTACAAAGCATCATATTAATTTTCAGTGCTTAATCTCAAAGTATCAGCAAAAAAGCTACAATTAATCTGATTTATTTCAATTTAATCGCATAAAAACTTAATGAGTCACCAAGCTACAGGTAAACAAGAAACTGGAACAAAAAATACTAAAGACATTAACGAAATAATAGGTGATCAATTTTTTCCACAATTTTCTTACGAACTGTTAACGAGCTAGTGAAAGTTTACGATTTGACACCATAGTTCGATTTTATGGCAGTTATAAAACACTTTTAAAACTTACTACCGTACAATGTTATACTAACAATATTAACGGATGAGTTACTAAGTCGTTAATAGTACCATTAACAGGTCTGTGAACTTTTATTTAGTAATATTTGGGCTTCTTGAATTCTAGGATTTAGTTTTAGTTAGGATCAAAGATAGAATTTAAAGATCCCATCAAAAACATAACATGTAAAAACTCAAGTCTCGCCTTCTACTAACGCAAAAGTTGGGAGATCTAATGTAATACATTAGTATCCATTATGTATCTTAACAATTTAGGTAACAAACAATCAAATTTACCGCCTAGGTTTACATAAGGTCTTGATATTATTGTGTTCTTCTAATATAAACCAAGTCGGTTAATTTATTTTTTGATATCTAAATTATTAAGGTACCTACTGAATAAATTATCCAACTTGGTTATAAATTAGATCTCACAACTTTTGGCTTCGAGAAAAGGATGGTAAGGCAGTGTCTTTGTTTGCTCGACTTGTTGGGTGCACTGCCGTGCCTCCAGATAAGTAATCATCAGCTCAATCATCTTCCTCAGTTTGTTTAGTGTCGGCGCATTGAATGTCTTCCTCTTCTTTAATATTTGCAACCGCCATTTCAATATTTACCCTTATCTAGATAGATCGTCTTTCACATAATCCTTTCTTAGTTTCTTGAATCTGCCTCTATTATTTTATCGATCTATCCTTTTAGTTTCTAACTTCTTTATTTATCGGTAAAATATGCTTGAACTACCGGTACTTAAGGCCCTTCAGAAGCTGTTCGATTCTGTCATACTCGAAGAGAAAACACCACAGGTATGGTACAGGAGGGTGGTGGTACTCTTCTTCAAGAAGCGTGACAATGGACACTTGTAGAATTATAGGCCCATCTCATTACTAAGCCATGTCTACAAGTTGTTTTAAGGGTTATAGCGAACCGAAAGAGTGGATCTTAAAAGGAACATGGACAAAAATAATTTGATGTTGAATGGCATGTTGCACCCACTCCTATCAAGGTCGGAGACTCTACACTCGAAGTTGTGGACGATTATGTCTACCTGGGACAAACGGTCCAGTTCGGTAGGTCCAAATTCAAGAAAGAGGTCAACTGTCAAATCCGACTCGCCTGGGCAACGTTCGGGCATCGGAATCTTATCGTCCAACTTACCACAGTGTAGCAAAACGAAAGTCTATGACTAGTGTGTGTTGACGTATGGAACCAAAACGTGGTCGATCACAACACCCTCATCAGAAGACTTAAAGTCACCCAAAGGGCAATCAATGAAGAGAGCTATGCTCGGAGTTTTCTTGCCTGGTTGAATCAGAAATGAAGACTTCCGCAGAGAACCAAGGTTACCGACATGGCCTGAAGAATTGCCAAACTTACGTAATATAGTGGCAGTGGGCAGGGCACATTGCTCGCAGAATGGATGCCGTTGGGGCCGATAAGTTCTGGAGTGACGACCGCGAACCAGAAGAAGTTGCGTTGGAAGGTGGATATGAGACACACAGGACTGATAAGTGTGGCGACGCTAGGGGGAGGCTTATGTCCACCAGTGGACGTCTTTTGGCTGAAATAATCATGATGACAGGTACTTACTTACAAAATTCACTCATACCACTATAATAGTCAAGGTGGTAGCGAAGCTAGCTGTCCGAGCTGTACCAGAAGCATTTTTTGTGCCAATGTTCAAGTATCTTTCATTCATCATCGTCATTTCAATCGAAAGTTGGCCACTGCTTGACATAGGACGCCAAGCTTCGCCATCTCGACCGTTTCTATGCTTCCCTCACCCAGCGGACTGCGGTAGCCCTCACCAAGCACCCTTAACCCATTGGAAACCACGACAAAATAAAAACTAAACGGTCACTAACCTAATAATTACCAGAAAATAACTGACTTCTTACAACAATGTAGCTTCATGTTAGTATCAAATCGGCATTTCATTTCCCCATAGAATTTCAACTACAGTTATTTTTATCAAACGACTAAAGTTTGAAGGTCCTATGAAATTGTCAGAGGTAATAACTCGAGTGTCAATGTCAAACGATATTTACATGTAAATTCGATTTATTCCATAGAGAGCTGGTTAGAAAGTTACTGAAAAGTAATCATACGGCGGTAGTTTACGATATTCTACAAATATTAGGTTGACTAGGTCATAAATATAAATTGTTTTACGATGATTCCACTGCTGTATATAGGCCAACCTACGCCAAGCTTTGCCACATCGACCGGTATATTATGTACTGCCAAAAACTGATATCGAGAAAGAACTCTGTGACAGAAGGACATAATTCGTCTTGCAGATATGTTCCGATTTCTTCTGCAGGTCAGAACACAAAATCAGGTCTTAAAAACAATTGGTTATGAAAATATCCAACTGACGGATCAGAAAAGAGACTGACATGCATTTTCATTTATGAACCTACCGAAAAAGATGAATGAAAAGAGATTACATTTAGTAGAGATGAGAATGTTGAGATGGATGTGGCGCCAGTGACAGAAAAGTTGAAAGGAAACCGTTTGTCTTGGTATGGTCATGTGATGCGGAGGGATGAAACGCATGTTACTAAAAGAGTTATGAATATAAATGTGGAGGGATAGAGATGGAGAGGAAGACCAAAGGATGGATAGATGGACTGTGTAAGGAGTGATATGAAAGAAAAGGAAGTCAGTAATAGCGTGAAAGGGGACAGGACTGAATGGAAGAAGTAAACGTGTTGCGCTGATGCCAAGTAACATGGGATAAGGGCAGAAAGATGATTAATGAATCTACCGAATAGATAATTCTATTAGGTAGCACAGACAAAATATTGCTATCATCAGAGCCATACTGAAATAAATAGCAAAGGAGATAAACAATCTAATATTGTTTCTACTTCCGCTACTAACGGAAATGATTAGCCAGAAATAGTAGAAAAATATTAACTACAATATTATCTTCCTATCTTTCCCGATTTCTCTATATGTATTTCATTCCTTATTAGTTTTCTAATAATACGAGATCAATTCAAAAAGTCATCAAAGTGCAATCTAAAGAAGGAGAAAGGAATAGAACTGGAGGTCTCCGAAGCCCTCGCCTTCCGATCATAACATACTTTGCTTGCGTTATATTCATGGCTAAGGCTGTTCGCAGACCGGAATAGGCTCCATACAATGTGACTATGATTCGTAATAAATTTTGCGTTTAAAAAGTTCGTTGTCTCTGTTTCGTGTTGCATCTGTGTGCCATTAAGATTGGGTTGCCGCGGTTAGCGGTGTCGTCAAAAACTGCCGCAAAATGACGGTTGCATGAAAATATTCGTCAATTGTGTTGTGTTATAACTGTGCCAAAATATGTTGTCTGATTGAACGGCCGTCTCCAAATGATGGCAAATCTTAAAACGTAAGGCAAGTATTTAGGCAGATCGCTGTATGAAATCAATAGTAGCTCACATACCTGCAACAAAACAGTTTACTTATAGTCAAAGTTGTCTTAATACATTTTAAAATGGTTTGGACTCAAGAGAAAATTATTTTGCAATAAGAAATACCGCCAGACAGAGCCGTTTATCGGTGTGAGCACTCTTTGAGAACCCAACTCTGAATTCCACGAAATATTGTCGATTTGCACGAATTGAGAAAGGGAAAAATTTCTGGGAAATATGTCTGGATTTACGAGTATTTAATTTTCTTCATCCCTTTGGAGGTTCAAAATGGGAATTTACAAGCACATTTTTTAGACGTTTTTTTGTTTTTGCACGTGTTTTAGGACAGGTAGGTACTAAAACAAACGATAAGATTAGGAAAAATGATGCCATACATAAGAAAAGTAATCGCCTGAATAGTAATCCATACATCGCATTAAAAACATTTATCAGTAGGTATATCGCATATATGAACAGATCTGATTTTATTCTTTACATCGTTATCTTTGGCTCTTGTCAATCTTAATACTTTTACTTTACACGGATAATCAGAATGATTTATTTCAGAAAGTAGATCGTCAAATGCGTAGCCACATACCTACCTACGTAAATAGTACGTGGATGGTCGATGATGGAATTCTAGTACGTTGTTCGAAACATGTGCGCGCTTACTACCTTTTGTTTTACTACTGGCATTGTGCCGAAAACGCAACAATGTGTTCCTGTTCAAGATGGGAATTGTATACTATTGGATACAGTTCAACCATGCCGTTTTATTTTGGACATCGGTAATGTACCAGGCCCCTCAGAAAGTATTGCGAAAAAAAGTTTTTATATATGGGAGACTGGCCAGTTATAATGTTTTTCGAAAATATGATTATTTATAAGTAAAAATAAGTAAGTTCCAATTTCAAAATTTCCCTCCACATTTTTTGCGAGTTAATTCAAAGTATTGTGTCTCACTGAAATATGGATCTGCGCCGGGAACATTTTAGAGCTATGATTTTATACGATTTCAAGTGTCGCCTGAAACCGGATGAATCGTACGATAGACTTCAAATGGCATTCATGGATGAAGGCCCTTCCAAGGCAACCGTGTATCGTTGGTATAACGAATTCAAGCGCGGTCGACCAACTTTGGGGGATGACGAAAGAAGCGGTCGCCCTTTGACGGCTGTTACCGAAGAAAACGTGCTAGCAGTGAAAAATTTAATCCAAGACAATAGGCGAATTACATATCAGGAGATTCAACACATATTGAAGATTGGATCGGGAAGCGTTCACGAGATTCTACACAGCCATCTTCGCGTGAGGAGGATAGTATCACGCTGGGTGCCGCACAACCTCACCAATGCTCAGAAGCAGGCCCGGGTGGAATGGTGCCGTGATATGCTTAACAAATTTGAAGCAGGCTCGTCTCGGCGTGTTTACGACATCGTTACAGGTGATGAGTCCTGGATTTATCAATACGACCCAGAAACCAAGCGCCAGTCGACTGTTTGGGTGTTTCAAAATGAGCCAACGCCTACCAAAGTGAAGCGATCTAGAAGCGGGGGTAAGATTTTGATCGCTAGCTTTTTTAATTTGACTGGCCACTTGGTATCAATTCCCTTACGGGATCAAAGAAGCATTAATGCCGAATGGTATACTACCAAATGTTTGCCAGAAGTTTTCTCTGTTATAAGCAACAAGCGACCAAACACAGGGCTCCGCGGGCTACTGCTCCACCACGACAATGCACCTGCGCACACCGCACTCAAAACGAGGGACTTCCTGGACAGCACGCCAGTCAAACTCCTGGGTCACCCTCCTTACAGCCCTGATCTAGCACCGTGTGACTTCTTTTTATTCCCAAAAATAAAAAATCAGCTCAAAGGGATACAATTTTCGTCGCCGGAAGATGCGCTGGCTGCGTTCAAGCAGGCTGTAAACGAGGTGTCTGCGGCGGACTGGAAAAAGTGTTTTGAAAACTGGTTTAGGCGCATGAATCTTTGTATAGAGGCTGGTGGAAAGTACTTTGAAAAGATTTAATAAAAATATATGTACGTATAGAACAATTTTTTTTAGTTTCGCAAAACTTTCTGAGTGTCCCACGTATTTTTCATTCTAGAGGTTGGCCACCCTAATTCCGACTTGCATAAACAAATCAATCACATGTCTCGCTCCCTTTCCTCTGATAGGTTATGATTTTTTAAGTGCATAGTTCCTATTTACAAATATGTTTTTAAATTCAGCTTTTGGTATGACCAAATGCGAAGTTTGCTTACACTTCTATAGTGTACACCACGGCAAAGTTTACGCAGTTTTCAACCAAAACTGAAAAATAGGGATCATTTCATTCTGTCCTGCGATCCGATCTAAGAAGTGACAGTTGAAAACACAATTTTTTTCAAAAACTGACCAGCCCTCTAAGAACCATTGCACATAGAAATACACTTCTTTTACCTTCAGTTACTCCTTCAAATAGGTGGTATTTTAAGAAAATAAACGTGTGAAAAATTCAAGTAAAGTATCCCTTTTACCAGCCGTTCAAGACGTAAATGGTAGCATTTAACGATTGGAATCACTACCTCCTTAGCCACTAATAATAAAATTGCAGTGTCATACATACTTTTCAACTTAAACCACTTTGTAGTCCGCTTGGAACTGTCTGAGTTGTCAAGTGTAATGATGCCGACTCGATGTGTGTTGCCAGTATTTATTTATAAATCCTACTATCGATCGGTTCAGAGTTCCGTATATCTGTAAAGAAGACTGTGGAGAGATCCTTGACCAACTGACTGGTTGAAAGACTAAAAAATACTAGGGTTGTGACAAAATGATCCTTATCACTAAGCAACGAGTATTTCACTCTATTGATAATTTTGATTGATGTAAACAAAACTTCGGTAAAAGGGAACTTGATTAAACATTATTTTGAGTGACACTGGCATGTTTTATTTTCGCTTAATTAAAACCTGTACTAATGTTTATCCGAATTGTATTTCAGAAGCTTTCAGTTTGAATTTTAATTAATAACTCGTGTAATGAATGCGTGGACGGAACGTGTCAGAAGTTCTCGTTATTATTTCTGAATATTTGTTTTGTTTACAGCGGCTAAGACCTCGCTTCTCGTGCTTGAGGTCTTGAGTTTAGTAATGTGACTTTTCAATTCATGTGTAGTTTCTAAGTTTACCTTGGACATCACTAACAACGGTGAAGGAAAACATTGTGAGGAAACCTGCACTTATAGCTGTTAATTAATATAAGTCTGAAAATGCCAAACCGCATTGAGCAACCGTGGTGATTAAGAGGAAATATGGGCAGAGAGCGCCGACTGAATTTCCTAAGTAAAAATGTTAAATCAAAAAATCAAAAAACCCGACTGCTTCAAAAGCGAACTAAAAAGACGTAAACAAGGAAAAAATCATGCTGTGCAGTCGGAGGATACATATTCGCGGGCTGGCTGACCAAAATCTGGTGTATCCTCCGCCTGCACAGCATGACTTTTTCCTTGTTTACGTCTTTTTAGTTCGCTTTTGAAGCAGTCGGGTTTTTTGATTTTTTGATTTAACTTTTTTTATTTATAAGTTTTTAGTTAAGTTTTTTTCGAATTAGATACATTTAAACATATAAGTGTTATATATTTTTGAAATCACCTCTTAAAACCCTTTATTTTGATACCCCACACACTGGGTTTGGAAGAAAAAAAAAAATTGGGACCCCACAATATGACGCCCAAAATCCGCCATTTTTAACGTAGCCTATGACACTCGCAGGGTTAAGACGAATCGATTGACGTATGAATCATCAAAATCGGCCAACGCGTTTGGTCTCTGGAATGCCACATAGTAACAAACATACATACATACATACATAGACTGATAAACACATTACCCTCCTTCGGCAGTCGGGTAAAAAGTCATAACTCGAGGTTTGGCTCTCGTCTATATCCCCCTCCAATATTGGACCAAAATAAAAGATATTTCATAAACTGGTAAAGTAAGATACTATGTCCCTATGTTTTCCTTTTTTTAATTTATATTTGTCAAATTTGTACACTAAGCCTCTGTTGACAGCGCAATTTTGAGCATTTTTTTAAGGTTCTAGTGCTTCTAAAGATAATGTGTCATCAAAAAGGAAAACATAGGCACATATAATATATCTTTCGTTTCCTCTTAATGCTATTGCTTTCTCTGTATGAGAAGCAGCCTTTGACTTGCAGTAGAACAGAAGCAGTCTAATATTATAATATTTTTTAATAGTACGGAACCATTGATGTTATTTTAAATCTAACAGTGACTTGATGGGTGTAATCATTGAAATGAACCGTCAATTGAATTGAAAGCAGTTATAGTGAACTCTTGAAAACTAGCAGTTTGCCACTTATTATCTACAAATAGTGATATTGTCTATTTCTTTTTCTTTGTAAGTTGGAGATATAGGTGGTTAATTTTATTCTAATGGGTCGATGAAGGAACAAAGGGTTTATTAAAGTAATTTTTTATCTAGTACTAGACTGGAAGCCGACCAAAACATCTCTAGATAGATAGATAGCACTAAAAGTGAGTCAGTGTTGCGTCACACAGCGTATGTTTTTAGATTTATATGCGTAGCCAAATCTCTGTAACGACATAGATAATATAATACTAGCATAGTAATGCGTAGTAAAACTATACATTGCGTTATTGTTACGAATCATCATCATCATTTCAGCCGAAATACGTCCACTGCTGGACATAAGCCTCCCAAAGCGTCGCCACACTGATCGGTCCTGTGCATTACGCATCGTTGTGTAAACATTATAATAACTTAGAAATTATCCCTAATTGCCTACAATTAAAACTTATTATTGTCGATTAATTAACTGCTTCGCATGATTTTGATAACTCGATATAACGCGATTTCCCTATTCACGTAAACCTTCCGTATTATTTCTCTAAATGATGGTGTAGACTAAACCAATATCCGTTACGTAGTTAAGAAGAACAATGCGCCTCCAAATACAGAAACATAAAGAAATTTTATATTAGATATGTATAGTTAAGACATTAACCCCAAAATACAGAAAAATAAACCACAAACCCAATACACAGTAAGCATTAATACAAAGTCCAAATCAATAAAACAACAAAAGGTTACACTGCAAAATAATATCACATATCACGGAAAAATGGTATCGGAGGCGTTCCGAGCCTGAATTATAGACAAGGAGCCGGCTGCGGCGTCTCTCCGACATGCTTTCACAGTAATGAACAGACAAACGATAGTTCGACAACACTTGTGATGTTCGATGGCTCTCGGGCTACGATAGAGTAATTGGTGCTATATGCGGAACTGTTTTAGTTTCATATGCTGTATAGTGGAATGGAGAAGGTAAGGAAGAAGTCTGAAAAAGGCGTCAGTAAAAAATTTTTGTGGTAATCGGTTCTCCTGAACCCTAATTGCGTAACTTTAACTTTTTCTATAACGGTTGAAAAATTAAAGTCTAATTTTGACTATTCAACGGTATTAATTGCGTGTGTTAGGACATAAAAACATCGTTGTCAGCAAAGTTTAAAGTGAATAAAGGAAAATAAAAAGAGTAAAGGAAAACCAAAAAACAATGGATGGATTGTGTGAAAAATTATATAGTAAAAAAAAGAATGTGTGTGATATGTACGAATCAATGCAGTATGACCGTCAACCGTCAGTTGACCGACATCGTGAGGAAACCTGGACTTATAGTGAGTTTATTATAAGTTTGTGTTCCTAGTGAGTTTATTAATTGGTGTAATTGCTGCAAGGCGTTCCAGTGCGAGAATAAACTAATAAATAATATGACATTCAACGGTTTTTGAGGCAAATACTTTACTGTTCCTTTTTTATTGTCGGTGCAGAAACCTTCTAAAGACGCCTGTTCTTTTGGGGAAAAGACCAGACGCATCGCATCGGTCAATAAAATCACCCCGGTGATCGCTATTAGCATGGAGTACCCCATGACATCTTATAAGACGACCCTGGTGCCCCTGTTATATGTATTTTTTTCTTTTTTTTGTTTGGGTGATCTTGCAATGACTTCTCCAGCTCTGGGTGAAACGGGAGGGCGTGTCAGATTTTACTGACTGAAACCCACCCGTTTTCCTTCAGTTGCTTGTGCCAGGGCCGCGGTAACTCTTCATAAATTTATTTACGACCCATACAGGCATTGGCCCTAGTGGGCCCCGTCAGTCAGCGCCGTTGTTCCTTTTTTGTTGTCGGTGGGGAAACCTTCTAAAGGCGCCTGGTGTTTTGGGGAAAAGACCAGGCATCGCATCAATAAAATCACTCCGTTGATCGCCATCAGCACACGGAATACCCCATGACCTCTTATAAGACGACCCTGGAACCCCTGGTAGGGGACATACCTAGGGACTTTAACGATCCTTAGTTAAATTTTTCAGGCATTTGTCATTGAGATTTTTTAAAGGTCACTTTTGCTAAGCTAGGGTATAATTAGGCTGCTTGCTCATCCCTTAAGCTCTTAGTTAAAATATTTTAAGAGTTATGCTTCAGTTTGAAAAGTGAATCACTTAATGGAAACGTAATTATTGGTAAGATTATTCTCTATTTTAATTCATTCACGACTATACGATATATTAAGGGTTAGTTAGATTACCAAATAATGTTGGAAATATATTTTTTCTTTTGTAACTTAAACAAAAATTAATGACGATACAGTGCGTTGAAATTCCTCGTTAACACTAGGACACTTTTTACTTAGAAGTGACGTCACAAACGCCCACTCCTAAACTTTGATGCGCTTTATCTTTGTCAGTTTTTATTGATTTGATAAAGCAAAAATTACCTGTCGAATATTTTTTGATAATCTAAATGATAGAATAAATTAAATTATTATCTTTTACTCAAGAATTAATATCATCCAATAAAAAAAAACAAAATATTTACCATGAAGTATAAATTCGTTCACTTATATTGCCATATTATTAAGAATGATTATGATTATAATAATGTTATAAATGATAACTATAGTAAAGACATTTGTGTTGAGTAACAAATTAGCGACATGTGTGTAGTTCTCATTGAATTGTAAGGCCTTTAAATGCGTCGTTTATTTTGCAAATGTGTTTAATACTACAATGTTTTAGGGTTCCGTACATGCAGGGTCCAAACGGAGACCTATTGCTGTCACTCACGTGTCCTTCTGTCTATCCACCTGTCTGTCCGTCTGTATGTCGTCTGTCATCCAGGTATTACAGCCAAACGGTCAGAGCTACAGTCTTCAAATTTTCACAGTATATTTAAGCATCTTGTTGATCCAAAACCATACAAATTGTCCAATAAATATGTTTTAAGTCTTTTAAGGCGGGATCCCAAACAGACGAAGCGAAAATAAAATTTTGGTCGTTATTTAGAGCTTTTGATTAGATAAATGGTGTATTCTTGTTTTAAAAAATATTGGAAAATAAAAGAATGAGAACCCAAAATTTTGTTCCGAAGAATTTTTAACTGCCCTATGAACTTAAAATTCGATGATAATATTTATTATTACGTATATTTTACTAACAAATACCAATATATTGATAAATCAGGTTTTTCTTTGAAATGACCTGCTGTGTGAATGTTTCCTATTAAATCCAACTTGTTTTTGCGGTTTGATACAGAACCTTAATTGTGCGAAGTATAACACGCACTTGGCCGGATTTTTTTATGCTGCTTTACATATTTTTTTTACAAAACATTTAACTCATAAATAGTTTGTTGAATAAAGTTGCCCAGCTCAAACATACTTATTGGTATAAAAATTGTACACACATTTCTACAAGGACCAAATTTTTACACAGATAGTAGAAAACTAAATGTCTTATTATAGCTGAAACAATATTTGATCATCATCATTTCAGACGAAAGACGGCCACTTTTGGACATAGGCCTCTCCCAAACGTCACCACATAGACTGGTCTAGTTTATTTATAAGTGCTTAGTTTTAACATTATATATTACTTAGTTATTACATAACTTACATAACACTTAAACTGAATTATTAATATAAATAAATGAAATTATTGTTTTTTTTTAAACTCTACGGGCCTACCTCCTACCTCTACCTATGTTTGCAATATTTGTAAGTACGTGAGAACCATGTTCCTATTTATCAAGTAAAGGAATTTACCTGTTAGTGCTTGTAATTCTCTCATACCTATATGTAGTATAGTGGTGCTGGGTACATCGTCCTCACATATATGAATTTATTAATGTATGTACTTATATAAATATTGTATAAAAGTTTTTTTTAAAAGAGTAAGTATGGAGTTTCTTGTGCGTTCTTCAAAGAAAATAAAAGCGCTTCCTGTCAGATGATTTCCTAAAGTTCACGATAGAGGTCAACGCCGCCGCCGGGTAGTACCTACACGCGCCGCGTCAACCGCGCTTTTTCAAAATCTAATAGAGCTAGATAGGTTAACGACTTTGAACTGATTACAGTAAATATAAAAGCAGTCTTTTTTCAAAATTTAGGAAAAATTGACGATGATGGCCTGTACTGAATCCATGGTATTTTTTTTCGCGTCGTTGTCTGACACATACTGTATATAGCCTTATCTCTAAGCTGTTTAGCAACTTTTATGCAGATTCTTAATTCTATGTAGACAATTTGAATTAAATAACTGTTAATCAGCCGTTAAACCGTATTGAGTTTTTTTTTTTTAAGAGTGTAAGTGTTAACAAAGTGTTGCGGAGTTGTCAAGTTAAGTGTTCCGGAGGAGCTCGTGGCTAAATAATAACAGCCGCACTGGTCTATCATCAAGGTAAAGCAACGCTTGACGAGGTCGGTCCGTGGATGGGTGACCATTTCAACATACCGAGTTTCCTCCGTGCCTCGGAAAGCACATTAAGCCGTTGGTCCCGGCTGTCATTTGAAGATCTTTGACAGTCGTTACGAGTAGTCAGAAGCTTGAGATCTGACACCAGTCTTGCCAAAGGGTACCGTGTTACCCAGTTACTGGCATGTGGAGATCAGATAGGCAGTCGCTCCATGTAAAACACTGGTACTTAGCTGAATCCGGTTAGACTGGAAGCTGACCCCAATATAGTTGGGAAAACGCTAGGCAGATTGATTATAAGTGTTAACAAAACCGATAAACGTAGACGCCATTGTGTTATTCACCGCAAAGTCCAACCACGATTTACAGAACAGTAAACAAAACAGCATTTAAGTATAATTATTAGGTAATAGCCTTACTAATCGGTACAATTAAGTTAGTTAGCCGTTGCTGAAGGCTTCAGTATCTAGTATTCACCTAATAATGCTCTCGGTGCATATTGGATGAGGTGCATTGTCAGTAACTGTTGTTTTCTTTACTGAGGTATAAAGCTTTTGCTGGCTTAATATATATACACAGTTCTCTCTTGAGTACCAGTGGGTAGCTACCATCATCATCAGCAGCCTTTTTTAATGTTCCCACTGCTGGGACACAGGTCTCCTCTCTGTGAGAAGGAATGGGCTGTGAACCTCCACACGAGCCCAGTGCGGGTTGGTGGATGTCACATATCTTCGAATATTTTGTTTTAGGACATGCCGGTTTCCTCACGATGTTTTCCTTCACCGTTTTTACCCGGATGCCGAAGGAGGGTAATGTGTTTATCAGTCTATGTATGTATGTAAGTATGTATGTATGTTTGTTCCATGGCGTTCTAGAGACCAAACGCGTTGGCCGATTTTGATGATTCTTACGTTAATCGATTTGGCTTAACCCTGCGAGTGTCACTTGCTTTATTCACAGTCACACATTAAAATTGCAAAATAGAAAAAAATTGCGGCTTTTGGCCGCCATATTGTGGGGAACCAAATTTTTTTTTTCCAATCTCATCGTGTGGGGTATCAAAATGAAGGGGTTTAAAAGGTGATTACAAAAATATATTATACTTATAGGTTCCTAAAAAAATAAAAAGTTGTAGATAAAAAAAAAAACCCGACTTCTGGAAAAGCCAACGCAAAAGACGTAAACAAGAAGAAAATCATGCTGTGCAGTCGGAGGATACATCTGGTTTTGGTCAGTCAGCTTGCGCATAATTATGTATCCTCCGACTGCACAGCATGATTTTCTTTTAGAGATATATTTTTTTTAAGAGTAGCAGCTACCATACTTATTAACAATTGCAATTTTATTTTATGAGTAGAATTTCATGAATAATATCGATATTATGAAAATATTTCAGTTAAGCTTATTACAGGATGTCTAAAAAAAAACTCACTTTTGAAGATGCATAAAAAATTAACGAATACACGTTAAATTACAAAATCAGAAACTGGAGATATGGGCAAATTTGAGTTTGAAAATAACATTATTCAAACGTCGTTCTCGGTCCTTCGCGTCTCTGGCACTCTTCAAAGCGGTCTCTAACATTCATAAGATCGCGCTTTAGAAGTTGAGTAGCCCACACCTCCGGATTTTCTTCGTCTGGAGTTATCTGTAGTGCCGGGGTGTACAACCACGTACAACAGTAATCCATCAACCATATCTGAATTAAATAAAAACATTACTCAAGAAATCAACAACATTTCTACTCAACTTGGAGGTCTGGGCTACTCAATTTCTGAAGTGAATTTTAATGAATGTTGGAGATCGCTTTGAAGAGTGCCAGAGCCGCGAAGAACTCCATTTGAATACTGTAATTTTCTAAAAGTAATTTTCACATGTCTTCAGTTTCTAATTGTTTATTTAACGTGTATATTTATGTTTGTAAAAAAAATATGCATCTACAAAAGTCCCAGTATTACACCCAGTATAAACGCTCAACTGTGGGCAAATCAAAATTTTATTTCGAAAAAAAATTTCGCTTTGAAATGTCCTACATTTTTTGGACAATTTTGCCCCAGAAAGAAGCATTTGATAAACAAGAACAAGAATTTTCCTAATAAGCTATCGTTTTTTGACAACTGAAGACCGCTAACAAATATTCGAAATTTAGAATCTACATTTCACAAATCTGCTGCATCGCTTCACCCCTGTCGCCGCAATCTGTCCAGCGAATGTATGTTAATATGAAAACAATATTAACTCAATAGGTCTCCCCTGGGTGAGTCACATTGCCGTCTATGTGAGCCAACACGTGGCCAAACTCATTAATTGTCACATTGTTGGCAAATCCTGTAGCTTCATAATAATCATTAGGATTATTGTGTTGCGGATTTGTATCGAAATACGTAATCAATTTGGGTGGAATATCAATGTTGAGAATCACTGAGCCATCAATGTTATCTCTCCAATAATAATATGATAATCATATAGCCAAAAGTCCAAGATCATGCATCAGTCCTACAACTAACTTCATGATATCTTTACCATGACTTCAGTTTTTCTTATACCATTAAATTTTAATTAACATTAACATTGATTTTGGTTTAAACCCTAAATCAGAAAAACCGGCCAAGTGCGATTCGGACTCGCGCACGAAGCGTTTTGTACTTGGTAAATTGCGGTTTACGATTTATGACGAAAAAATTTTTTAGTTTCAGTTTTAAGTATGAGAACCCCCAAAATTTATTGTTTTTTTTCTATTTTCGTGTGAAAATCTTAATGCGGTTTACAGAATACATCTACTTACCAAGTTTCAACAGCATAGTACTTATAGATTAAAGAAAAAAGTGGCTATGACATACGGACGGACCGACAGACAGACAGACAGACATGACGAATCTGTAAGGGTTCCGTTTTTTGCCATTTGGCTACGGAACCCTAAAAAGGGCAATAGTACACATTTTCATAAGATTGTTTAATAGGATTAAACCGAAATCGCAGCAAATTTAATCTGCTAAACATTTTAATCTTCACTTAGATCGGTTACGCACTACACGTCCGTGTCCATGATCCGTGTCCGTGATTTGAGTTCCGAGTTCAAAATGTTCTGAATTGTGACAGATTATGACGGACACAGTTCGGATGTAGTGCATAAGCTTCCCTACAAAAACCGAAATTGCACGGACACGGATCGAATGTAGTGCATAACCGCCCTTAGAGATCAATAAATCAACAGAGAAGCCGTTTTTATGTCGAGACTTAGAATTGATGTCAACAGATAGTGGTCAAGCGCGAGTCTACAATGAATTTAAAAAAAATACTGATTAGTCCAGTGACTCCTTCTCAGGTTACCCAAACAGAAACTAAGCTTATTTGTCAGATTTGTAGTATAGAAACTATACATGACAAGACCACGATTTATATAAATCCTGATATTGTTTGTACACAAACGCCAGTCAGATAATAGAATGTACAAAGAAAATGGCTCCGAAATTGTTGAAAGTGGTTTCAA
Organism: Orthosia gothica; assembly: GCA_949775005.1. Lineage (NCBI taxonomy): Eukaryota > Metazoa > Arthropoda > Insecta > Lepidoptera > Noctuidae > Orthosia > Orthosia gothica. The sequence goes on from OX459057.1 coordinate 12,777,068, forward strand.
GTGGTAACACCCACGGCACTCGTGCGCCTGGAATTCACTGACTACCTACACTCGAAAACAGCCTGTCTAGACGATTATAATAACATTATGAAATAGAATCAATATTCAGAATGTGTTTTGATATGTGAATTTAACTAAGTACGTTACAAAACCACGATTGTTACTGAGATGTACGATCATCCGCCTGCTCTTATCTATCCCTATTTATTTGGTTACTTCTGGTTTTCATCTTCTATACATTTCTATCTCTTGTTTTTAGGGTTCCGTAGTCAAAAGGCAAAAAACGGAACCCTTATAGATTCGTCATGCCTGTCTGTCTGTCTGTCCGTCCGTATGTCACGGCCACTTTTTTCCGAAACTATAAGAACTATGCTGTTGAAACTTGGTAAGTAGATGCCGCATTAAGATTTTCACACAAAAATAGAAAAAAAACAATTAATTTTGGGGGTAACTTGGGGGTACTTGAAACTGAAGCTTAAATGTATTTTTTTTTTATCAAACCCATACGTGTGGGGTATCTATGGATAGGTCTTTAAAAATGATATTGAGGTTACTAATATTTTTTTTCTAAACTGAATAGTTTGCGCGAGAGACACTTCCAAAGTGGTAAAATGTGTGTCCCCTCCCCTGTAACTTCTAAAATAAGAGAATGATAAAACTAAAAAAAATATATGATGTACATTACAATGTTCTGATGACATTACAATGATCTCGATCAAACCAATTTTTGGTGGAAGTTTAATCCACCAAAAATTAACCTATTAACCAATTCAAGACCTAAAAATATCCTATCCGAAAATATATCCCTTATCTCCAGCACAAAAATGAATACTGCAACGAAAACTGCAGTTTTTAAGTCCCAGATAAACAGAACAGAAATACAATGTGCTAATTTCCTTTTACCCGGCAACAATCTAGAAACTTCACTAATTTGCAGTGGACAGAGCTAGTTCGGAAATATCTTGTCCTAGATTCGATAAGGCCTAGACTAAAACAGTCCGAGTGTTACAATGGATGTCGCTCAATTTTCATTAATATGCTCTCTGGTTGGGTTAAGCGGTTTTCTGTGTTCCATGGTCCGAAAATAAGCGCTGAGTTTGCTGAATGCAGCGTTGGATATGGCTCAGACGTCAGGAATGATTAAAAGTGTCGCAGGTTGCATTTCAATTGTATCGCTTTTATTAAGCGCTTTTAGAGCTGTTTTGTTTTAGACTTTGTGATTGTTTTGATACTGTTTTGTTTAGGTATTTGCTTTTAATTTGTAGGCAGATTGTATGTTCATAAAGTAGGCTTTTGGGTATACAAATGCCATTTTTGGTTGAACAAAGAAAGTCCAGTAAAAAAAACACTTTGCCCCATACTAGGAAGTTCTCTTGTATCGTGAGTGCATTTACAAACATATAAACTCACATACACAAATTAAAAAGCTAGCAATGTGTCACATTAAATATTTATTATTATTGCTGTAGTAAAAATAATTTGACGATTAAGACGGTACCCTGACCAAAAAATCGGCATGAGATATGAGCATTCCTATTGGTCTAGCGGCACTGGTGGCGCATGAATTACAGTAGTGATACGCCCAGATTTTAGAATAAAATCTTTATAAAATCGAATATTGGTAATTTGAAAAAAAAGACTACAAAAATGTTCGTTATTAAATTGTCTATCCATTAGTGTTAGTACAAAAAATAATTAATGAACACATTACAAGGAGATGCGTAATATCAATATAATTTCTTATTTTTATGTTTTTTGGAAGGAGATTAGTGAAATATATACAACATTAAAAAAAAAACTAAATCTACCATTTTAGAATCAATATTATGTAGTAATTTAATGTATTTTATTAATTGATATTTCTTTTTAAATAACGAGTAGATAACTCCTAAAAAACTAACGGGGTACCGCCTTAAATAATCAGTTCTTAGAAGTACAAAAACCATTGTAGATAAATGATAAACACGGTCAAATCATAACAGTTAAAACACACGATTTAGCTATTACTTTCGACCATAGGAAATCAGTGCCCATCGAAAAACGATAGCGTCAGTTTATATTGACTCAATTCCTTCATAAAGTCTAATGTATCACATGTGCATGCTCAAACTCTTCCGCATATTAACTAACAACCTTTCATAGCTTACCATATCCCCACAATTTTCCATAACCCTCTTTCACTCAAACTTTCCATACCAGCTATGCAAACAGGGCCGTCTCCATAGCTGCTGCATCCATTATTCAGGCACCGCTAAGTGGCAAAGCCATCCGCTTCGCTGCCCATATATTATTCAGTTCCTGACTTGACACGTCGACGCTGACGCTTCCACCCCGAGGGGGGCGACGTCAGTTCCATTCCCAATTATGCACACGCTGAAATGTCACAGGCACTTAGCCCAGAATGACCCTTAAACCTATTGGCCTTTTATTTTAGTGTTTTGGGTTAGGGGTTCGGTAGATAGCAAGGTCGGGTTGGGGTTCGAAGGTACTTTTTTGGATTTTTTTTCGTGTAAATACTTAATTTGATTTGGATATTTAACTTTTTTTTCTGTTTTCCTTTTTTTGGGTATTCACGGTGTTTTTTTTGGCGTCATATTGTGTGATCGGAAGAAAAAAAGGAGTTGATTTATTGTGTGTGATGTACATTAAGCTACATTAACAATTAAACAATGAAAAAGTTACGTTGCTGGAAAAAAAATGTTGTCTTTCAATCATATTCGCTAGAATATGATTTTTGACTGTTTAGTCAAGGACGCTTTGCTTGTTTTTTTTTGTGTATATAAAATTAACCACCATTTAAATCCTGCAGATAAGTCCTTAGTAAAGTATCTATCTCATTCTTCTTCTTCGAACTACCATCACCTGAACTACCCTTCCAAACACATCACCACCACAATAATTACAAACCCATTTTTCTATTCAATCGTCGCTTAAAAAGTTCATTATTCAGAACCGTAGCGGAGAGAATTAAAAACTAATAACTCAGTGCGCATGCGGGACGTGCGCGGGCGCAGGTGTCCCGCCGGATGCGGCTGAAACGGGGGGGAGGAGAGCGGGGTAGGGTGAGGGGGCCCAGAGGAACTGAGGGTGCTCACTCCGTGTCGCATGTCGGATTTTATTGTGTTTTTTGTTTTCTTTCCTGTAGGAGTGTAGACTGTAGGGTAACGGCAGATTGGTTCGAGTTTAACGTACTTGCTCGAATGTTTTGGGTTGTAAATTTTGTTTAATATGGCTTAGAAATTTTTAGAGGTGTTTATGAAATTGCTGTAACACAGTACTAGAGAGTTTTGGGGTTCTAAAAGTGCTTCAAATATAAAAGTAAAGTTTACCGCTGGTCGACAATATATTTTTTCTAAAACCAGATCACATTCCACACATTTTGCGCCATTAGAGTGATGAAGACATAGGTAATTGAATAACAATCTTCTAAAGAGCTGCTTATGTTTAGGTACAGCACTTCAAAAACTAAAATGAATAAGATTCCATTTCAAATTATGTTTATAAAAAGATAACTTTTAACCATCTGTATTACGTCGAAAGTCATAATTTCCCCAAGGATTTCTCAATCTATCCTATTTCAAAACACCTGAAAACTTAACATAACGCAAGGCCTAACAACTTTACTTGGTAAACTTCAATAAATAATGAGCCACGCTATTAAGGACAATTACCTGAAGTAAACTCTCTTATACTTGTGTATTCAAAGGCTTTTAATTACAGGCTGTGAACAAATATGATCATTATCGACGCGACTTGAGGAACATTTGATATGCTGTTTTGCTTTGACATAAACCCGTTATTAGCGCCATTATAGTTCTCGTGAAAATTTACACATACATTTTGTGTGACGTTTCATGTCTAATGCTTTTGTCTTTTTTAGAATGTTTGTTATAATACTGTTCAGCTTGTTGTTTTCAAAATGGATCAGTAAACTGAAAATGTTCTTAATCTAGTCGCAATTTCATTTCAGAGAAAAATCCTTAACACAAACGAGAAACTTATCAAATATTTTTGTAAATTAGAGTATATCACTGAGCTGACAGATGGATCAACCCATTTTGGAGATAATTTTATAACGTTCCTAATGAAAGACGTATTGATTTTGATTTGTATTTATTTTGTCTTTTGAGAACAATTCAATAGTTCGCGTTAGATGAGACCTAATAAGCACAAAAAAGTTTTCTTCAATCGTGGTTTTATAGAGCGTAGAAATTTTCCAACTCCGAAATTCATCAAGGAAAAAAATGTATTCAATATTAATCTAAAACACTTCAAACTTTAACAAATGAGTTTCAGTCATCCGATGCGCCGGCGCCGAATTTCGAGGAGGGTGCCTTACAACGACGAAATAATGAACCCGCCGTGACAATTGATTTGAAACACGTTTGACGAAATTTTATGCACTGTCAATAAGTATTTTCATTTTATGCTGTTAGTTTTTTTAATATATCAATTATTTTATGGCATTTTAAATAGGGGCGGCAGAAGGTGGGTTTATTTTATGGCAATTTTTGTATTTAGAATAATATTATCAAATCTTGATTTTAATTTTTCTGCAGTAATGTAGTATCTGGCGATTGAAAATATTGTCGCTTAATAAAAATCTCTATATTATGCAATATTTTTTGTACGAACACTTTACATAGAATTAAATTCGCCTCTATACATTATTTGGTGTAAAATATTGAAATAGTTTTGTTACTCACCTGAACAAACACCAATTCCTGGAAATTCTGTAAAAGCACTCAAATACTTACCCAAGCATGAAATTAATTGGTTAACTGAAATCGAAATCAAAACAGAATATTAATCGTTAAATATATAACGTAAGTACTTACATCAGAAATTGCTCCGGGTCGCTCATATCAATTAAATCAAGGCTGAAGTCAACCTGAAAATTAAGGTCGATTAGGAAAACGGGATCATTTGACGGCGGATGTACTAAGGGTAGTTACACACAGCACTGCTAACGCACGGGTCGATGACCGGGCCGCATTTTTTTGTGCTTACCGGCTGCGTTCGCTTCCTGTCACAGTTTTTTTTCTGTTGTAACACCGTTACAGGACGGTGTTGTTATTGTTTTGCAGATGAGTGTGACGTCATATTTAATCTGTCGAGGAATTAAAACTAGTAACGGCACACTGTTTTTTTTTCTTAAAAGTTTGATAAAGAAAAAGTCAGGTTGAAGACCGATTAATATGTTAATAATTAAATTATTAATCTATCTGAAAGAGAGTTAGTGAAGTGCTTTAAAAGTTTTGTTTTTAAGTAAAGATTAGCCTTTACGTTGACACAGCACAATTTACTATGTGTAAAATAAAAAATTCCGGTTAAGTGGGAGTTGGACACCATTATTACAAAAAAATGGCAAAAAAGTCACGTTTATTGTATGAATTTTTTATTTTATTCTGATTTTAGTATTTTTTGTTATAGCGGAAACAGAAATACATGATCTGTGAAAATTTCGACTGTCTAGCTAACACGCTAACAGATACAGCCTGGTGACAGACAGATATATATTACAGATATATAAAATATTATGTTGAATGGAAAGGATATTTTAGTATAAATATTTGTAAAAATATCAAATATCGATAAACAGCTAACAAATCATATCTAGTTACGTTTTACGCAGTTTACTGAAATGTCAACTAGATATCATAAATCTACCACATGGAATCACCGAAGAAACACACAAAATATTCAACTCCTGAAAATACCTAAAAAATTTAGGTCCTCGCATCCCTCATAAAATCAATAAACCTCCCACTCAAAGCCATGGATACGCCGACCTACCACAATCCAGTACTACATCGCCAACTGCGCATTAACTCCGCATCTCCATTACCCATTCGGCTGTTACTGCACTTGCTAATTCAAATTGACAGATCAGGCCAGACCAAAATACCTTTGCCCGTCTAGCGGGCCGGGCCGTAGTGTGGGGAGTGCACGGCGGGTGTGCACCCCCCTTTAGTTCCCAGTTTATATCGCAGCTCACTGTTGGAGATTAATGGTTAATAATGGTTTTTGACAGTGCAGATTTAAAGTTATGTATTTTTTAGTTTTTGTTTATTGTTCGAAGCTGATTTTTCGTTGGAGATACTTTGTCCTTTTTAGGGTTCCGTAGCCAAATGGCAAAAAACGGAACCCTTATAGATTCGTCATGTCTGTCTGTCTATCTGTCTGTCTGTCCGTCCGTATGTCACAGCCACTTTTTCCGAAACTATAAGAACTATGCTGTTGAAACTTGGTAAGTAGATGTATTCTGTGAACCGCATTACGATTTTAACACAAAAACAGAAAAAAGACACTAAATTTTGGGGGTATACTTGAAACTGAGACTAAAAAAAAAAAAAAACTTCAAACCCATACGTGTGGGGTATCTGTGGATAGGTCTTCTTGGGGTAAATGATATTGAGATTTCTAATATAATTTTTTTCTAAACTGAATAGTTTGCGCGAGAGACACTTCCAAAGTGGTAAAATGAGTGTCCCCCCTCCCCCTGTAACTTCTAAAATAAGAGAATAATAAAACTAAAAAAAAAAGTATGATGTACATTACCATGTAAACTTCCACCGAAAATTGGTTTGAACGAGATCTAGTAAGTAGTTTTTTTTTAATACGTCATAAATCGTAAACCGCAATTTACCAAGTACGGAATCCTTCGTGCGCGAGTCCGACTCGCACTTGGCCGGATTTTTTTATTGTCGTTGAATTGGATAGCGGTAGTTGAATGGTTTCAGCGGTTTGAGTTGCTGGCATTAAAATAACCATTATATGCTCAATTTGGTCATTTGCGAGAAGTAGTGCTCATAACTTAAAGCAGATTAAAGAACTATTAGTACGAAATCAAAATGGAAATAATGATCCAACCTATGTTCTATTCATTTGATTCTACTGATCAGACCTAAACGCTGAAAGACTAGCCGCTGAAAGACCATATAACTTAATATAGATATCAATAAACAATTCGATTTGAAACAAAATTAACAAAATGATTATATATCTCATCTATACCAATACCAATTGTACGGGTAAGGTACATTTAAATGATAAACTGTTTTAATTGATAATTATGTATTGATTTAAACACCCGAAAAACTGATAAATAATCGACCCGCGGCGAATGAGTCAACCCAACAACGATGCTATGCAACTACTACTTTTTACTCTACTGTGCGATTTTATTCATTCGCTGCGTGTCGATGTCAGCATAAAAATTATACTATTGATATGTACGGGTTTGCTCGTACATGCTCCCCGACGAAAAGATATAAAGACAATGTGCGAAGAAACAAACAATTATTAAAAAGCCTTGAAGTTGGTCATCTGTTTTCTCATCATCTCATCGGTCTTGCTGTTTGACCCCTGAGACTTTAAAGATTGACCTGAATGTTGTTGTACGGTGCTTGAAGTAGCTAGAGGAGTAGCAGGCTTTAGAAGCGGTGTTGATGGTCTTTCCTCTGTTGGCGGATGATTCTGAATAACTGCTCTGATTTTCTCATATCTCTCCTTCACAGTGTCAAATTGCTTCGAAGTGAAGTAAGTATGAGATCTGGCATATTCGATGCTACACAATCTTGTATGATTAGATTGATATTCTTGCCAGCATGCATCCAAATTCTCTAACCTACGGCGTATGTAGTCCGAGGTTTTGCGGTCGGAGCCATCCTTTTTGAAGTTGGTGTAAACTTGCTCTATCTGATTGAGTAGCTGCTGTTGTTGGGCGAGAACGTCTTCCATTGAAGACATGTTGTTGATAGAAATGATAGTAAATGAAACGATCTTACTTGATTGTCCAAGCGGGAGCTGTGTTGCTCACGAAATACGGATCCCTGTTGATCCCTGCTGATTGCTGTTGCTGCTGCTGTGTACTGCACTATTGCTGGCAGTACAAACACCCTCACTGCTAGTTCGTTTGACGTCACTAGTGAAACACTTTACGGTACTTGGTTGCTACACTGTAATGTACACACGCGACATCCGGCTCGAAGGACCAAAAATGTACGGATAAGGTACATTTAAATGATAAACTGTTTTAATTGATAATTATGTATTGATTTAAACACCCGAAAAACTGATAAATAATCGACCCGCGGCGAATGAGTCAACCCAACAACGATGCTATGCAACTACTACTTTTTACTCTACTGTGCGATTTTATTCATTCGCTGCGTGTCGATGTCAGCATAAAAATTATACTATTGATATGTACGGGTTTGCTCGTACACCAATATTATAAAGAGCAAAGATTTTTTTGTTTGTTTGTTTGTTTGTATGCTTGTTTGTTTGTACCGAATAGGCTCCGAAACTACTGGAACGATTTAAATTCTTTTACCCATAGAAAGCTACATTATTCCTGAGTGACATAGGCTATTTTTTAAACCCGAAAACGGGTCGTGTGGGGTGGTCAACGGGAGCGAAGCCGCGGGGAACAGCTAGTCTAACATATACCAAATAATACTAACAGACAAATAACAAACAATTACTTAGTAGACAATCGTTCTTAAATAAAGGCTACTCCTGTAAAAGCTCATCACAGCCGTTTATCGAGAAATAAAGAAAATCATAGAGCCTACATCGGGAAAATAAGTAGGCACACAATGTAAGGGCTAACTTTAGATCTGTTATTAGGAATTAAAACCGCTCCCTTATATGTTATTAGGGGGTAGCGATCACTGCTTCTTATAACTGCTATCTTTGAGGGAGGAGTTAAACACACAATACAAATTTACAAGATGGAGTCGTTACAAAACAGAATATGTTAATCAGGCTAGAATATAATATTTTTTGCGAAAATCTGATAATATAAAATTTCAAAATATCGCAACATTGTAGCTCTAGGCAAAGAATGAGCTAGCTCATTCTGCAACATTCACAGAAATACAGAAAAATACATCAACGTGGTACAGGTACTTCCGGATATAAAGCAAAGGATCAAAGTGAAAAACTTAAGAGTTCCGCAGTCTGAATGCGTACAGCCCGACCAACTTAACTGTGCAATTATGAGTGGCGCTGTTCGTCACCATTTCACCAAAAAATAAACAAAAACCGATCTTAGGTCTATTCAAAATGTAAGTTCCAAAAACGTCCGTTTCACCAGTTGGTCGGGATGTAAGTGAATTTGGCAAAGCGAAGGAATTAACCCCATCAATCGACCAATCACGTAGACGGAAATCCACAACGCATCTTTCATCTCGCACGTGATTGGTCAATTGATGGGATCAAATCCTTCGCCTTTCCGAATTCACTAACGCATTAAGGCTGCTGGTCATAATATTATTCTCAAAAATATGGAAAGCTTCTACATTTTATTCGATTTTTCTTATTGTATTACTTGTTAACTCAATAAAAAGTAAATAACAAAATCTTATAAACAACTTTTTAACTTTTATAAAAGTTTTTCTTGTAGAAAAACCAATTTCCTACTTTAAGCAACTTCAAAATTCATCAGGAGGCATTATTTGCTTGAATAATATTCAGATGTAGGGTCGTAGCATGGGTGCTACGAAAGTAAGAAAATGCTTAATAATGGACCATTAATTAAGGCTTGATAAAATTATGTATGCAATTAATAAAATCCTTCAGGAATCTGCTTCGAAGGGTTGTTAAGATATTGAAACGTTAGAAACGTAATTAATCAGTGCTGAAACTTAGAGGTCACGTATCGGGGAGGCCCCACGCTTGAGAGCTACGCCGCCTCGCTGCGCGGGAGAGCACCACTTCTCGCGCCGCGTAGCGCTTACTCCCGCGAGCAAAATCCTCACAATCAATGTATAAATAATCGTTTACCAATGCGTCCGAAAACACGCAAACCACCGGCCGTAGTACGATATTTCAGGAAGGTATTCCCCCGTCCGTCAGACGAAACTTCAGCACATCCTATTTATAAGCGTCTATGTATAAATTCACTAAAAGTTAACACCACAACACACGTAACGAATATAAACTCGGAAAAGCCTCTATTAATAATCGACCGACTGACTTTGCTACCAAAAATAATAGTCTAATTGTGAAAAGTTTATGCGCGATGGGTCGTGGACCGAGGCTATCTTGGGGCGGCTAAACTTAGTGGTGCGTGCGAGCCAGATGGTAAAATTAGTGAGACGCCGTCTGCTGCTCCTCATGACGCCAGCGCAGCGTCCATTCACTCACCTCCCGCCACCCATCGCGACCGATACGTAAGTAACTGCCAAACTTATGACATTCCATTTACGAATTAGCCGCCATGTTGCCAGGTCGGCCATCTTAGTGTCGCTCATTTATAATCCCGTATCAGTCACCAATGATGAATTTGGTGTGATGCACTGATTTATGTGGTGCATCCAAAGAAATTGTGATAGTCTTATCCGCTGGCGTTTTGGCTGAATCTGCAGTGTTACTGTCTTCCTAACCATGTGTTTGTCATACTTATTGTTTATTTAATTTAAAATTCGTGTATATTAAAAATACGGCACTGATTATTTATTAAACCAAACTCTGTGTTTGACAATTGTTTTTAAATAAAATTTCTTGCCTTTCCAAGCATTTATTTTGTTCGGATAGCTATCATAACCAGGACCATGTCTTTTATTTCTGCCTAACCATCTTTGTTCCAAATAAAATTTATTTTACGATCTCATAAACATAAAAACATTTTTGATGCCTTAATTTGTTTCCGGGTTATGAAAGTAGGTTTGAAGATTTTATATAAAAAAAAAATACATTGAAATAGTTAATAGCATAAAACTTTCTAAACTACGTAAATAAAAGTTTATGACAACTACAAAGTGAAGGCGAGTTTTAATTTTTATTAGATATTCTTAAAAATTTTCAAACATGCAGAAAATTTTATAGAAACTTATTGAAGCAACACGTGAAAGTAGATTCACTCGAATTTCAGGCCCTATTGAGTTTTGAAGCCTTTGACCCGGGGAAATGTGATGGAGCGGCAAATCAAAGGGTTTTTCAGGGGCTTTTGTTTTCAGTGGCCCATTAATGTCGGGATAATTATATGAAATGTCCACTGGCTACAGTTTTGCCATTTTTTGTGACCCTTTTTATAAGTCACATCGTGTTTGGGCTGACCTCACGCTTAATTTCTTTGTGGTCGACCAGTTTACAACCCGTGTGAAGAGTTGGTTTCAGAATATTAAAGCGAAAATATTGTAGAATGTGTTCAAAGTCACAGCAGAAATAATCAATAATTCATGAGACTATAATATGAGCTCTTGTTGTTGTTGTTGAGCTGTATCAACTTAAATAAATAATGAAAACTTCTGTAAACTTCGTAACATTTATAAGTGAAGTGGAAAACCTTGATATATTAGCTTGAGCTAGCTCCTAAATAATTTACTTTTAATAAGATCATTATCTATACTTTTATTCAATTTCATGTAAACAGTTCAGTGGCATTTCTTTATTTCAGATATCAGTAAAAGTTATGACCTAGAAATTTTCAGGAAAATCATAGAAAAAAAACATTCTTCTTTGTTTGAATTTCTCAATTCCTAATATTCATAGCATTATGATGATCGTTTCGTTCGACTCATATGTGTTTTTACGCTATTGAATCCTTGAAATCGTTTCTATAAATAACACTGGCAGCTTTCCAGCTATAGACTGATGTTAATAAAATGTATGAGATTTCGTCGGGCCGGTCAAAAAACTTGTGTAAACTCTGTCTTTTTACATTGTTACTAATAGGAGAATGGATAAAATTAATGGGTATTATATATTTTTTTGTTTTTATCCCCACGCCTATTATATATCTGAAAGCCAGTTTTGTGATACGTGTTTATAATTTTTATTTGCTTATCCTACATTCACGCCCCAATGCTATAGTCGATCGTCTAGAAATTTGACGCACCTGAAGTGAGACGTAGTGACATTATTCTATGAACTCTTTATTACACACATTGGCTCTCTAATACTGGTCTGGAACACTCCAAGAAATTCCTGGGCTCTACGTTCAAAGTACGAGAATGCATTTGGAATATGAGCAGGGGGCAAATCCAGTAATTGCTTGGGGCCCTCACTTGTCTACCAACGACATGCTCATGAAGATTGGTCTAACCGCGACACCCAAGTGCAGGTTGTGCAGGAAAAATACGGAACGCATGGAGCACCTTCTGTGCATATGCGATGCACTGGCTAATAAGCGAATGAGTCTCCTAGGGGTTGGATAACCCCCAGGTGGGTCCCCGCATTTTCGAGGCGGGGAGGTTCAGTAGCCGTGGCTTGTTCACCCACGGTGAAGTGAAGAGGAACCCGAGGAAGGGCCGCTCGTCAAGGCTTATGCCGATTAAGACGACGATGTAGCGGCCAAAAAGAAGGTTGCGGTGCCGCTTTGTAACAGAGGTGACATCAAAACTGAGGCGGGCCGCGATGTCGTATATATATGTATATATATATATATCGTATGGGTATTACCCATACGATATCTCGGTTAAGGGTTGGAGACAGCGTCGGGAGAGGAGTGCCAGTATTGCGGTGCGCCGCTCTCCCTACCTTACGCGGCTTGGACGGGGTCACTATCACCGTCTGATAGCGGAGGCGGTGTGGCTGCATGGGCGGTCCCTATCCACTGCATCCAAAAATTGGTAGGTGGCGGGCCACTGATCTGACCCGTCACGGGGGGACCAAGGGTGCCATACACAGGGTCGTCTGGCACCCATGTCCTGGTATGGTCCCTGGGGTGATCACGGCGTGCAATGTGTTCTGGTGCTGTCGGTGATGGGGGTTACTCCCCAGAGAAGGGTTCGGTGACGGACAGCCGCGCCGGGTTCACGGTGAGTGCTAACGCGTGACCGTGTTCCCGCCATAAGCGGCACAGGAGGACACCGTGGAGTTTTAAGGGGTTGGAGTCCCACTTAACTGCGCTATCTCCCCGTGGTAGCGCAGAATGCATGAGCATTTCTCCAAGCCAAAAATTAAAAATAAAAAGGTATGATATCTAAGACCAGAAGACTATAGGCTCATATCTCTTAATCTCGATGTAAAACTTATGAATAAGGTTTTCAACGAGATTGGAGAGGAGTAAGTTATATAGAGGACTACAAAAGATCCCAATGGGTCGAAGTGTCCGAGTTATTTCTCGGCCCATCCACAAGATAAGGTAAGATGGACACTTTATTAGGGGTCAATTCAAGTGAGGGTTATTTTGGGTACAAGTGCGCCAGAAGTTAGAAAGAAAAATAATCTTCAAACAATAAGATTTTTTAATTAACATTGTATTATCACAAGAAACAAAGGTGTGTGCAAAATTTCAGCGCAACGAACTGGGTCAAATTGAACAGTAGTTGTTGAGCGATTTTTAATTCCATTTCTTTTTAAATTTCTCATGAAGAGTGCCACTGCCAGCTGTAAATATCCTATGATTAACATATTATAGAAATTTTTAAGACTGATATCCAGTAGAGTTTTGGGCGTTAGTTTTGTTGTTTGCTTATCCAAAATCCCTGATGACATTCGCATATTTTTGTTGTCATAAGTTTCAATCTAATAAAGCTCCCAAAATATCTACAAGGATTTTTAACTGAGTTTGAATTATAAACAATCTTCTGTAATAGTGTAGTGAATGTGTTTTGTTCTACACACACAGCAATACCAAAGGTATAAAAGCTTTTTGACATTGAATTAAATGTAAGCTGGCAGATTATGGTATCCATAGAAAAGAAAATTGAAGGACCTTTTCTCGACAATAGAACCAAACACAGTGCCCAAAGCGAATTTTTAGTTTTTTGTTTTTGTTTCGGTTTTCTGAGAAAAACTACATATTTGATGTTTTGTCCAGAAAGAGAAAAATAAAAGAAAATTATATAATATAGTGTTTTCATTATTTGTTTTTTTACGGATGCTGGCAATAAATAGGCTTGCCCCTATTACAACATCAACATCATCAACATCAACAGCCTTTTTAAATGTTCCCACTGCTGGGACACAGGCCTCCTCTTATAGAGGGAGTGGGCTATAATCCACCTCGCGGTCCCAATACAGATTGGAAGATGTCACATGTCTTCGAATTTTTGGTTCTAGGACATGCCGGTATCCTCACGATGTTTTCCTTCACCGTTTTGAGAGCAGTGGTGATGAAATAAATCATTACATTAAGACTACAGCCCCTATTACATACAAACTTAAACATAACTGGCTCAAAGGGGGCACTACAGCTGAATCTCTATTTTATCCCTTATGTTTTGGGGAATACAGTTTACTTACTTAATTTTAGGTTTCATACAAGAAAATTTTGTGGAGACCATAATAGGAAGCAGACTGGCTCAAAGGATGCACTACAGCTGAATCTCTATTGTATCCCTTATCCTTTGGGGAATACAGTTTACTTACTTAATTTTAGGTTTCATACAAGAAAGTTTTGTGGAGACCATTACAGGAAGCAGCCAGCAACACACAAAACTTGTCAGCAAATAAAAACAGTAATTTTCTTTCTGTTTTTATTCTATCATTGGCATCCATTGTTTAATTTAAATGTAACCTGTGAACACAAAAGGAGAGACCGTAATCGTTATTGTACTGAAACCAATACCTGCCTTGTGTCTACACAATGGCACTATTAGGTAATTACTGCATAAGCTCGGCCCTAAGTACAGTCAGCTTTACACTTGTAGATTCATATATCAGAGGCTGAAAGTGAACTCGTGAACTTTCTTCAAGGTCTTTCTTTAAATTAAGGGATATCTAAGTATTATATTAGGAGTACCCTACTATCGAGGTACCTATGTAAATAATAGTAAATGATATACATAACTGAAAATATTTGTCCATTAATTTACAGTTGGTCTCTTAGTAAAAGTGGTTTAGATTCATTAGTCAATATAGGCTTAGAGAGATTGCTAATCAATTTAAAACCAGCATGTATTGTTTTGATATTGACCTGTCAAAATGGTCACTAGTGTAAATTGAACTAATGTCTTCTAAGTTATGACTACCTATATTGAAAGCTCCCAATCCTTAATAGGACGGCTCATGCCTGTACATTAGACAGTCACTTCAAGGTCGTTATCTCATAGATTTTTATTAGAATTCTAAACTTTATAAACATTAACGACCCTTGTTAAAGTTACGAGTGTACGTAAAAAGGGTTAAAATAAAAGAAACGTGTACTGCTCTTTTCCGCCAACATTTTACATAACGAAACGATCAAGTTGCTGACCTGCGGTAGGCCTCGAATGTTTTTGTAAGACTTCAAAAACTTTACTCTCAGTTGAAAACGTGACACAAAAAACGACTTTCAAAACAAACTTCTGGAAAATGTTGCCAAACTCTACCCGAGTCAAATTGACGTACCTATTTATTTTTGAAAATCGTGTCGTAAGCTTAAATGATTATCTAATGGCTTTTTGATTAATTAATTATAATTATCTTCTATGTTTATCCAGAGTGGGCAAGAGGGCATAAACCTTCATGTAGGTTAATGATTCTATATTAATTTCGAACTGTCTGTATAAGATGTTACCAAGTTTGGTCCTGATCAAAGTAATCCGGCTCGAAGGACCAAAATATCGTTTGCAAGATTGGGATAGGTAAGTACTTATTTCCGTAGCTGTTTTTCAAAAACATCCAAAATGACTACCACCCGTCAATCATTTTCATAGATTTTTTTGATTTCAATGATGTTTTTTTCATTACAGGTACGACGGTCTTCCGTACAACAACAAAACAGTGACAAAGACAGAGTGAAAAAAATGTAATTATTATCCTCTTCATCACCCAAAGGCTGGTAGCAAATAAATAACTGGTAGAAAATGTTCGAAATAGTAGTAGCCCGGCAACCTGTAACCATGAAACCCGAGGTGTCAAAGTGCAATCCTGTTTTGTCCAAACTGCTTTCAGCAAGCAAACAACTTCTTATTTCATTTGCCAACGTCTGCTCACCTCTTCCTTTTACTGCAACGCTCACTATGTAAAAGTTGCCCATAATTTCAAAACTGTCAACAAAAAAAAACTGTTTGCAACAACTATCCCCATTATCTCTGACCACAGTGACCAACTATCGATTGTCTACGATACACTGCTTGCGTATTCACTCCAAAGTACAGTCTTGAACATAAAAAATATATTCTCGCAGAGCTCACGATAGGGTACATTTCAATCACGGTAGCCACGAAGGTACAATTACTTGTGTGCCCACTTATACCTAAGCTTTTTATAGCGAGAGTACTAAAAAAGCTATGTTTGTAATTTATTTATACGGAGACTAGGTTTTAAATTGAAGAGGTTTGCGTGTAAGACGTGCGAGTAATTAAGATATTAGTAGGTAATGGTCTGTCTGAGTCTGAAGCAGGAAAGGTGAGACCATTTTTGAATGTCAAACAATGACATTTAGCTGGTTTTGGCTAAGTTTTAGCTTGGCCAAATTCAAAATAAAATTTTAAATGGTTTTTTGATCCGATTTGAACAAAGTGAGATATGTGAAGGTTGATGTTAATTTTCATAAATATAATAAACAGCTAAAATTGTTTGTTTTCGGGGCTGAATAAACCCTTCCTTTCATGGAGGACAGATCGCCAGTCCTGTATCAACTAGGGACTGAGTATATTCGTGCTCCACAATGTGCGCAGACCACCAGTTACACAATGAAAATTCTGAGTTTGGTTCTATGGTTTGAATGATAGGCAAAGTAAAAATTGTCACTGATACGCTTGTATTGAAAATTTTGACATTGCCGATTCAAGCAGTGGCCGCCGAGGCGTCTAGGTGGATTATTATGAAACCAATCTTATTTTTAAATGAACACGGTAAAAAAAACAATCTATTCCCTATACAACACACTGTGTATCTTATACATGAACCTATGATTTATAAGCTTTCAAACATTGCGTACGTGTCCGTAATCCCGGCATAGTAACGGTCAGAAACATTTCACAGATGAGGCTTACATCACTAAAAAAACAAACAACGGTTTTTATACATAGTGACGTCATCATCTCTGTGTGATTTCTAATCAACAGAAGTCTTTCTAAAGCCCAAGATTTTTACTGTATTATGAACGGTTCCCTTATTAAAGTATTGGCACCACCAATATTACTGATGTGGCTAATTTTTTTGGTCCATCGTCATAACTTCAGCTGAAAGACGTCTACTGCAGACACAGGACCTCTCCCAAGTGTTACAACGACGTAACCTGTGGGTCTCTCATCCACTGGATTCCCGCAGCTTTCACCAGGTCATCGGCCACCTTCCTACGACGCTTCTTCCAATAATTGCTCGCCACATTTATTAACAACCAAGCATACTAGTGATGATGACCTATGGCTCTGAGAAGTGGCGCTCACAATGGGCCTCATCAGAAATCTTACAGTCATCCAAAGGGCAGTAGAGACGCCCATGCTTGGAGTTTCCTTACGTGATTGAATCAGAAATGATGAGATCTGCAAGAGAAGAAGGGTTTCTGACATAGCTCGAAGAATTGCCAAACTTAAGTAGCAGTGGGCAGGGCACATTGCTCTTAGAACGGATGGCCGATGGGGCAGAAAAGTTCTAGAGTGGTGACCGCGAAACTGAAGGCATTGCGTTGGAAGGCCTCCCACTAGGTGGATCGATAACCTGGTGAAGGATGCGGGGATCCGCTGGGTACGAGACGCACGGGAACGGTCAATGATGCGACGCTTGGGGGAGGCCTATGTCCAGCCGTGGACGTCTTTCGGCTGATATGATAAAACATACTTGAAAATTCTTGAGCTATCTAGTTTGGCAGAATCAAAAATACTTTCATTGGTGCCTCTTGTTTTTATCGTTTTTCAACACCGACTTCCGATTTGAAAGTAATTTTTGCATTTTTTAGTGTTTTGCTGAAGTCCGTTTTTTTTTGTGGAAAAAGTTATATTTCTCTCTTTTTAGTTTTAGTACCCTAGCACAAAAAAATGGGGTAGTTTTAGAGTGTACCTAAAATGAGGACAAAAACCCATAATAACTTAATTTATACATTCGTGCTGTTTGCCGCTAAGGCGTTTGAAATACATATCTTGAAAACTACTGAACAGATTTTGATGAAACTTGAACTTTTCCCTAAGTTGAGAGATACCTAATCCAATAAAAAAAGTATGATCACGATGCGATAAGTAGTTTCAGATAAATGCGTGGACAAGCATTCATACAAACAAAAAAAACAAATTATACACTTATAAAATTTGGCTCACGTGTCGAACTGATAACCTCCTTTTTTTTAAGTCGGTATAAAAGGCGTCCATCATCTGAAGAGGCAAGTTCAAGTGAGTAAAGCTCTTGATGCAGGAAAGGCCTTCGTGGTCATGGCTGGAAGTTTGAGGAACTTTCTGTCTCTGGGGCTGTCATTACAGTAATCTAGATCCTACTTCCTGTACCACACATTGAGGCAGATACTTCAAATGTTTTTTTTTGGAATTGTAACACTAAATTTGCACGAAAATGCAAAAACGTGACAATAAACACAACAGTCTTGAACATCCGAGTACCGAAAGCACAATCCAAAATTTAGTATTCAAGTTCCTCGTACCAGACAGGCGACAGACTGAACAAACACCAACTTTCGTAGCTTCACGTCTGAAGTACAAGTGAAGGGTACGAAGTAGCATTTATCATTTATTCACGGTTTTACGAGTGCACGGTGTCAGCCTGAAGCCAATAGTTCCCGCGGATTTCCTGCTGCTAGACAAGACAGTGTTTGATTGTTTCGGATTCTCGAGAAGGGAACTGTGCTTGTGTTTTGTTTTTGATGTACCTATGTGCTAAGCATTGTAGGTTGGGATATGTCTCTTCTACATATTTTGTTGAGTTTGGTCAATGTACGGTGAGTAAGAATAATTTCGTTGCCAATCGAGGAATATGTATAGACGATTTTGCTTCTTATTTAATATAATTTATGGATAACCCATGAACTTTATAAAGATCACTAAAATTTGTCGTAAAAGACAAATTGTAATGTAGAATTATGCGTACAGCTAAGGAGTGGAATTCCCTGCAGGAGTCCGTATTTCCTGTCAAAAGTCAATAGGTTACTTCTAAGCAAGTGTGCCCCATCGTTGACTACATCATCGCTTACCATCAGGTGAAATAATGCTCAAACGCGAGCCAATCAATAATATGTTTTTATCCAAAAAATACAACCGATTCCAAATAAAAATACTTTTTTATTTATCACTTTTTATTTACGATTACCCGAATAACATGAAACTTGAACAAAACCGGTGAAATCAGAGTGTACCAGGGTGAACTGTACACATCTGCGTAACCCTTTAGAGCGTACCGGTGTGATGTAATGTTATGAAATGTTGCAAACAATAAACAGATATGCGATTGCAGCAATCCCGAGAGATTTGCCGTCATTTGTTGAAGAGTTCCGTTGTTTAACTCTGAAATTCTTCATGAGATCTTGATCAAATAGTAAATGGCATATGAGAAGCAATAGCTTTCAAATAAAAAAAGAATCATCAAAATCCGTTCATCTACTCAAAAGTTTTGAGGTAACAAACATTAAAAAAAAACAGTCGAATTGAGAAACTTCTCCTTTTTGAAGTTTGTTAAAAATGCTAACAGATTGATGATAGAAGGTTCCAGCTCATCCTCTCAGATTTTTCTTTATCAAAGAGTTGGTTCGAAAATTCCTTTCCAATATTCAGTTAAGGGACAGCCAATAATTATATTAAATTCTGTGGGTGTTTTGGCTTCAAATATCTAATTACTTTTGATAAGGGTAGATCTAAAAGATAATAAAGCATTTGAGTAATTTTCTGATTACTTTGGCAATCTGATTAAATATCACTCAATCTTTGCCTGCCACGATTTTCGTTTTGATTGGCTCGCACAACGTCATAGAAGATGTTGATCGGAACTCATTACCGTACTTGTTGCATCAGATTTTCAAAGAAATCATCATCTTTTAGGCACGGTCATGCTACTGCATAAGCTCCGTTGTTTACAGGCAATGTTGCCCTGATTTACATCAATCTTCAGACAACATTTTCTAACACAATATGCCAATTAAAGGAAGTCGATAGTACATAGCTTTATGAATAAGTAACATTAACGACGATTTTAAAAGCAGCAATTCAAGTCATTAACGCGTAAATTTTACTACCCTAACTAAACCTATGACTGTCAAAGAAAAAAAAACAAAGATTTATGGTTGTTTATACAACACAATCTCTAGGCCTGTGGACGGCTCATTAAATACGACGTCAAGAAGGAAAATGTGAGACGGGCTGCCAGTGACCACGGCTAGGTATGGCGGCAAAGATTAACGGACTAGGGGGGAGAAGCGACTGTGCTTTGTTTGAGATGACGAGCGTTCTAGAATCTTTCGAATGTTCTGAAAACGTCTAAAACGACTCTCTCAGCGAAGATTGGTGATATAATGTGAAGACTAACATCTATGATGTAAACAGTGTTTTTTTTTGCAAAATACACATCAAGAGTTCATTGGGTACGAAAAATGAACAAATTCTTTTATAAATTTTTCGTCCCCAATGAACTTCTGACAGAATAATCATGTCATATTGTGACTAAAATTTGTTATGCAAGTGGGCATTTTAGATAAGACATGAGACCATTTTTTTAAATTTACATATTTAAAAGAAATGTCTTAACTATCACAACTAATGAGCTACAAGCCGAATTAAAAAAAGAACATTAAATAATCCCCTCAACCATTCAAAAAAAACACCTACAAAATCAACCACCCCACACAAAAGAATAAAATCAAATCAATCGTCGCGTCTACGCAATTCAGTGGAGAGTTAGCGGGGCGGGCGGGGGAGGGCGGGCGCCGCCCAAAATAGCCCGCACGTGCCGCTCGCCCGGCTGCCCACGCGCATGCAAGATGGCCGCCGCGCCTGCGCCACGCAAGTATATGTGTGTGTGAGCGGTGCAAGCGACTGTGGCACGTAATGCGCGGTAGATTGTTATGCATGGAAAATCTGTTTATGATGCTTGAAAGCTGAGATTCGATTGCGATGTGGTGTGGAATTTTTTTGCTGCCCCTAGTACCTACATATTATGTTCCTTTGTATCAACAAAAAAAAACTGTCTGTATGACTGTGTTTATGCGTAATCTTTTTTTGTTCTCAAGATATGCCTACCACCAGACTTGACATTCCAAGTCGGTTTTTTAATATACCTCAAAACGAAGTCTCGCAATGAAAGCTATGAATCAACCTATCATCACATCCTGTAGGTATTCCAAACACTCAGATCTTCGCACATGCTGCCACCATCCCACCAGACGCTACCGAAGTTTCAGGAAAGATTCGTGAATCATGCTCATACTTATTAATGAGAAAGTCTGTCTGTTTGACGGGGCTTTATAATTAAATAAATTATCTTAGACAGTTTGAGAGTATCACAGTGATTTGATAGACACCGATACTTTTTTTTTTTGTTTTCACATGCGGTGTTTCTGGTCAGTTTCAGCATAGGATCTAACCTACGCTTTAAAAATGAAGATACTGATAATAATGCTTGGGTAGTTGGCTATAAAATTATTTAATACTACAACAAAAAATCGAAGCTGCTTTGTTATTTCAAGAAAAAACAATAACAGTATTATACTATTGTAAAAATATCTCTACTCCCAATTAAATACACAAAATTGTGACACATGCCTCCCAATGATCTGTACACGATATGATACATTGAGGTGATGTGGATGATAACTTTTGTTTTGGACGAGCGCCGAGTAGGCACGTCTTTATTGTCTGCTATAGCCGACTTTATAGTCTTTGTTTTATGCCTCTGATTATGAGATTTCACTCTCCCTTTCTTTCTACTTCCCTGTCCTTCTCTTTTCGTCATGTCTTGAACTCATTTCCACCTACTGCCTCTTTACGTCTCTTTGTGAGGTTTTAATTAGTCATCACTAGCTGTCCTCATCTTCATTTTCCTTTTGTATTGACATGGTTCTTTTGAAATGTAAAGTTATTGACAAACTATCAGTATCTATATGCTGATAACCAGGGTCCAGCATGGTTTATCGTGTCCAGTTAACGTAACTGGTTGTGGAGCTAAGGTCGTCGGTGCGAGTTAAATACTTAGTGTCCAACTTCACACGGTTACACTGGAAACTGATGATAACTATAATTAAAAGGATGATCAGTATCCACAGTTTCCTTAAGATTGTCATTAATCTCTTTCTTAACTGTTATTTATTTGTATTATTTCACGATAGGCTCGCGTACGACCACTATCTCGCCTGATGGTAAGCGATGATGTTGTGGTAACCTATTCACTCTTGACTTAAAGACCCCAAGCTTGCTGTTAGCTGTCACTCCTTAGCTGTGCGCACAATGAAAGTGTTCGCAAAACGCTTTGTGTGTATCCGTAGGATGTGTCATGCACCGATGGCGCATTGCCGTACGTCTTGTAGTCCGATCATGGAAAGGGCAAGGTGGAATCAAATTGTGCAGTTCCATCGTCCACTGTCTTCATTCATCCTTTTTCTATACTTCCTAGTATAGCATGCTCCTCATCTATATTGTTAACTTATTGTCTGGCTGTCTTATAAAGCATTCTGGCATGTTTCTTGTCTGAATTGCTTTTGTTTTATTGAATTATTGAAGCGTTGGCAGACCTTGGTCGACCACCTGTCCTCCCTATACTGATAGTATTAACAAATACTTGACTTTGAGATATATCATTATTAATGGTAGTAACGTTATGTATCTAAAGAATACTTGGTTACTTACACTTATGTGACACCGGTTAAAGTCATAACCCTCTTTGTGGCTTATTTGATGTCCTCTTCATAATGATTTTTTCTTTATGGTAAAGAGTTATTTTCTTGAGGCACTGTGATGATTTTAAAGCAGTGTTAAATAAAATTTGTTTTTGCCTGCCTATTATTCCAATCGTCTATTATATTATTGTGAGCAAGCTCAATACTATTTCTTCCTTAAGATACCATCCATAGTTTGGCAAAGTTTAGCTTCCTATGATATATATCATCAAGTCTTAATATTTTATTAGATTAAGACTTTGAAGAGAGTGCTGAAGCTGATATGGAATCTTTGCCCTTGCCATAAAACAAAGCGAATCTTTACATAATCATGGCCAGACCATTTGGGATAAAATAAGTATTGGTAGGTATAATAAAATTTGTCATTACTTTTGTATTCCAAGGTTACGAAGAAGAGTATTTCAATAAATTTTTAAGCAGTCGTAAATGTTATCATTGCAAATTTTTATCGTAGTTTTGTGTCAAAACATGAGAAAAACAATCTAGAATTTTCTTTTATCTTCAATATTGTTATGATTCTTTGAGTTATATTATTTTGATAAAGTAGACGATCGTGTGATATTAACAAAATATTATCATGTAAAATAACAATTAAAATATTTCCATTCTCAATTTATTTCTTATTAATTTAAACAACTTATCCAACATTATCAAATTAAAATCATTACCTTTCGGCACATAAAAAAGACCACCCTCTATCATTCATTTAAATATTTTCTTTCTTATATACCTGCACCGTAAGTTCACTGCTCTCGCCTCTCGCAGGTACATACAGCGCAAGTCGCACACACACATCTTGGGCGCCACGCATGCGCTGTGAAGCACGCGCACCGGCGCGCGCGCTTCTAAATATAGCCGCCTCCCGTCGAGCGACGTTACCAACCGCTGGAGATCTTGAAGATTCCTTAATTATTGCATTTTTTTCTCTCTTTTTCTTCACTGTTCGGTAACCTGATGATGGTTCTAAGACGAGGAAACAATTTTCTGAGGACTGCTTGAGTATTTATGTAGTTCAGTGACTTTGAGTTATGGGTAAGGAAATCGTCTTTTATTATGGGTAATTTGTTTAAAGTTTTGTTGGAGATGAATAATACTCAAATGGGATAAAATAAAATGCATGTTACACCACAGATAATATAATACTAGCATACAGATGCCTCATCCCATACAAAGAAACCGTGCCGACGTAACTAGCGTTTTTCATCTGATTGTAACGATTATTTTTTGTAAATCGATTGCGTTCGGTTCCGTTCCACGGCGATAGATAGATCACCATCTATATCCGTGGAACGGAACGGAACGGAACCGATCGATGTACAAAAAATAATCAGTATAATATAATCTTTGTATTCTATATATTTATTATGTATACTATATTATACTATTATTCTATATATATTTGTAAATCTAGTTCAGACATACATAGAAAATCATCCACTTACCACAAATCGTGTTACCTTTAAGGAATCCACTTTAAATTAACAAATAAACACTCATTCACCCGGATAGACTATCCGGCCAAAAACTGTTAACCGCCAGATATCGCGATCGCTCAGATTTTGGCAAATGACCACCAAATAGTTTGGTACGTCACAATCCGGATGGCGATTGTGTCTCGTCTCGACCTATTTGTTTGAAGTCTTGGTTGGGGACGACATAGTATAGACAGTAAAGAGACGATCACATATACTGTAGGATGATATTATGAGGTTATGTAGCTAGATTTATGTGGGTTTGTCTGGTACTGAAAAAATATGAAATCATAAGTCCGGTGTTTGATTTTGGATACGAAAGGTGGACTAATCACACTTAATTTATGAAGGTGAAAGTTTGTGAGTTATTGTGTGTGTGTGTTTGTATGTTTGTAACTTCTTCACGCTCAAACGGCATGACGGATCTGGATGAAATTTGGCACAGATATAGATTATAGTCAGGAATAGCACCTAAGATACTTTTTTATCTCGGGAATATGTTCCCTCGGGGCATTTTTTATTGTTCACGCGGGCAAAGAAGCTGGCAGAAGCTAGTACACACTAATATTATAAAGGCGAAAGTTTGTGAGTGCGTTTTTATGTTTGTTAATTCTTCACGCTCAAACGGCTGGTCGGATCTGGATGAAAATTGGCACAGAGATAGATTTGAGTCAGGAATAGCATAAATCATACTTTTTGCCCTGGGAATATGTTCCCTCGGAATTATTTACGACTTTTACGCGGGAAAGCCGCTGGCAGAAGCTATTAATATTATAAAGGCGAAAGTTTGTGTGTCTGTGCTTGTATGTTTGTAACTTCTTCAGGCTCGAACGCCGTGACGGTTCTGGATGAAACTTGGCACAAAGATAGATTATAGTCAGGAATAGCACATAGCATACTTTTTATTCCGGGTATATGTTCCCGGAATAAAAAGTTTTCGTATTCCCGTTTGGGATAATTTTCGTCATTCACGCGGGCGAAGACGCTAGCAGAAGCTAGTGAATTTATAATTCGCGTACTTTGCGTATCTTTGGATTTGAAAACGAAAAATGTTCTAAAACAAATCAAAGTATCAGAAAATATATTGCATTGAATATTCGACGAACTAATAAACTTCTAACAGATCACTTATTGTTCAAAAATAACAACACGGTGAGATATTCAGATATTAAAAATCGAATTCCTGAAATTATTTATCCGGCTACGTAGAACGTGAAATCAACACCTGCGAATGGGTAGATACCTGCTTACGACAATTTTATGAAACCTGAACTTTATCTGAGCCTTATGTTATGTGGTTAGCATCATCATCTAATATCATACTAAACTTTAAGTGCATATTCAGCTCGGAAGATGATAAATATTCCACGGTATTAGACATTTGCGATCACCAGTCTTAGAGTAGGTACTTCGTTGTTTATGCAACTGAAATCTTGAGTGTGAGTCTTTGGGTTGACGTCTTTTGGCTGAAATGCCTATATTTTGCACGTAAATTGAGTAAATAACAGTCGATAACAGCTTTATTCCCTATTGCACGGGGTCTCATTGCTAAGAAAGAATATTTGGTTCAAATAAATCTCACTAGATGACGCGACATGTACACACAATTCAATAGAATTGTGTTAAAAATTAACATTATCTGGAATTGAACATAAACATTGTATGTTCTTGTTTAATTAACTCTCCTTAGTACAAAATTATGGAATATTGGGCTCTTAATTCACATTTCAAAGATTATTTAAACGGATTATTTAAAATTGATGCCATAGATGGCGCATTTTTAAATTTCTGAGGCATTAAACTCGATTGTTAAAATTTGCATTTTAACACATATTGGTGCAAAAAAACTGTAACAACGTGCAAAAAAATACTATAAAACGAAACTTCACTGTATTTAAAGAAAAAAATATTCACGAACCTCGTAAACCCTTTTACTTGCAGGCGCTGCCAACACCATCTATTGCCGTGAAACGGGATCAAACGCGATTGATGTACTCACAAAAATAACAAGAATAAGCAGATAAAAAACGCTAGTTACGTCGACACGGTTTTTTTGTATGGGATGAGGCATCTGTATGCTAGTATTATATTATCTGTGCCTATTGGAACCAACAACCTTGTTTTTGTTTATTGTTGGCAAATTGATTTTAAGCTCTACTTTTGAATTGTTCTGGAAAATACAAATTTGCTATGTAGGTAATGGGATCACCGGACCAGGAAAGGAAGAAGAAAAACAGGTAGTGTCTTCATAAAAAAGTAAGAAAATAGTGTAGTGTAGTGTTTTTTTTTGGAAGCCAGTTTTTTTTTTTTTTTTTTGTTTAAACGTATATTTTTATTTTTGGTTTAAACACGACTAGGATACATTGCTTTATTACGGAGTTCCGGTGCCCACCAGTGTTCCAGCTTCATCACCAGATCAGTTTGATGGTACTATTTAAAACCATTTATTTAAATTTGTTTCATCATAGTCACTATTCGGGATATCTTATACCCAAAACATACTTAACACTGAGAAGTTCATCCATCTGTGGTCTTCTTATCAGTACCACTTCACCAAATGATACTTTCTGAATGCAAATGCTTGCCATGTTGATGCAAATACCAAAATCGCTATAAGTATGCCTATAACATTCGAGGAGTTCCCTAGATTTCTATAGGATCCCCTTATCAGATCCTGACTTGGTGACAATAGGACCTTGAGAATATACACGTTCGAAAAAAGGAATTTTCAAAATCGGTTCACAATTGACGGAGAAAACGGAAACACACAAAAAAAAAATCGTTTCGTCGAACATAGTCGGTCGGTAAAATTTTCAAAAAGATGTTCCAAATGTAAAATCAGAAAAAAAAACTTAACTATTTGATTAAATTTTGCTTTTCCGATACTAATTTGTGAAAATACAATACATTTAGAGAGCGGAAAATGTAAAATATGAAAATCAGCGTACGCAGAACACTTCAATATTTACATTTACATACGGTAACACATCTAACCTTGTAAAAGGGAAGCTTGGTTATGTAACGTTGTTTACGATACTATGAGGAGTCATCGTAAATTGTGCCAGTTTAATGGGTGCCAGTATTAATGGCAGCAAACAGTTTTATATGAGCTTCGGTTTGCGACTTTGCTTCATTACTCAGCAGGAAACTGAGAACAATTGAGAATAGATACCGTACACTCGTATCCAGCGATTTTCCGCAGTCCTCACCAGGTCAGGTGTTGATCCAGTAGTAGATCTATCAGCCGAGAGGTTGACGATGAATTTCAGACTTGCTTAAGTGGTCTTAATCTTTAATAATCCGGTATTTTTACTCAGACATTCTTTTTAAATTAAAAGCAATTACAAGTAATCTAATTTAACACCAGATTAAGACTATCATTTTGCTATAAATAGTCCGATCTAAAAATAGTCTTCACTGGGACCTCCCGTGGGTGTTTGTGAGTCAAAGATTGTAATCTGTAGGATCGACAGGCATCCACCTGTTTCAAGAACTTGTCACTACATTCAACACGCTTGCCAAGACAAGCGGATGACCAATCAATTATGGCATAATTCTGAGAAGGAATTATTCGTTTGTGTTTTCGAGAAGGTGCATGGTCAGTGTAAAATAAACATACTTTATTATGCAAGAAACTGTTAATAATCTGCTCGTAAGTGAGTGAAATTTTCTCAATTTAGAGGATGAGGAGGAAGACGTGCGATGCGCCATCGGCTCATGAAAACATACGCACAATACTTATTGGAAACACTTTTTAGTATGCGTACAGCTAAGGAGTAGAGTTCCCTGCCGGAGTCTTTGTTTCCCGATAGCTACAATCTAAGGATCTTTAAGTCAAGAGTGAATAGGTTATTTCTAGGCAAGCGTGTTTCACTGTCGACCATATCTTCGCTTACCATCAGGTGAGATAGTGGGCAAGCGCGAGCCTATAGACATTAAAAAAAAAAACATCTGAAAAGGGAACTCGTCATTCGTTACATTTACAATCATGCGCCAAATAGTTTCAATAAACTGATACTTTTGTTACCCAGGACCAGAACAGCAGTAATGGTGAAATAAGTTGTTTGTTTAGCAGAATTCTACTACATATATCACACTAATATTATAAAAGCTAAATTTTGCCAGTGTGTGTGTGTGTGTTTGTATGTTCGTTACTTCTTCACGCTCAAACGGCTGAACGGATCTGGATGAAATTTGGCACAGAGATAGATTATAGTCAGGCATAGCACATAGGATTTTTTCCCGGGAATCAGTTATCAGTTATTGTATTTTTTTTTTGGAATTTGATTGCATTGATTGCATGCACTGTTCCGTTGTTGTTGAATTAGGTATTTTACCTATGTTTGTAATATTTGTAAGTATGTGAGAACCATGTTCCTATTTATCAAATTAATTAGTTTACCTGTTAATGCTTTTTATTCTTTATACCTGTACGTAGTATAGTGTGTAGTGCTATTCTGGGTGCATCGTCCTCACTTTTATTAATGTATGTACTTATGTAAATATTGTAAAACACCCATTTAAAAAAAAAAATAGGTATGGAGTTTCTTGTGCGTTCTTCTCCGTAATTAGCTACTTCTTTTATTACTTGTAAATTTTAATTTTTTTGACGTTCAAAAGTGCCGTTTATTTGGCCTAGTTTAGTAAATATATTTGACTTTGACTTTGAATATGTTCCCTAGGAATCATTTTCGACTTTCACGCGGGCAAAGCCGCTGGCAGAAGCTAGTCATACTATATAAGACTAATTCTAATTCTCATACATCTCATTCATACATGCAGTACCCAAGTTGTCAAACTGATAACTTTTACAGCAGTATGAACATGAAGCAAAAATTTCGATGTCGTGTCGCCATCAATAATTTATTGTGTCCAAATTGTTATACGTCGGTGTTAGCTTAGGGCAGATTTCAGAATTGAGTAGGTATTAGTGGTTAAGAACGAGTTGAATATTTGTCAAACTATATTTTAGCCTGAAAAACCAATTAAAGAGTAGTAATTAATAATTTTCTATAAATTTAAATTAAGAAGAGTGTGATAAACAAAAAACAATATTATACAAATGGTGGGGTGCTTTATGTCCATTGTTATAATATTTTATTGACAAATATTGGTATTTAAAATGATTTTAGTTGAATGAGAATATTTATTTTTTTACTTTTTAGTTCAATCGCTAATTCTGAAGATCCTGGTAAGGATATTGGGACAAACTATTTAAATTATTGCATTGTCATCGGTTCTTGATAAGTGAAATTAAGCCGACGTTTTGAAAGGGGTGAAAATCACGTTCAACGATACGATTAAACAAAACGATTTTTTTTTTCTTTTAAGTTCGTTATTACGTCGGCTATTTTTTTTGACAATTTTATTTTTCGCTTTTCTGATTACTTAATTTCAACAGACTCGATTCACCATTGTTAATTTAGAAAATTATCTATAAACCCTTTTTTTCTACCTTTAGGGCTGGAATCTATTTTTTTAATTATATGGTACCAACTTTGAGACACTCATTCAAATAAAAAAGAAAAATATGAAATCGAGTGTAATATGAGTTAGTAAGAATTTAAATGTTAAGGTTTTATTGTGCACTTGAGTATGCTGTCCTCTTTTAATAAAACATCTCTATGACAATGAGGTTTGCTGTAAGAGAACCCAATTATGGGTTAAGCTCGCCTTTGTACATAAGCTGTCCTTTTGTATTTTTATATGTGTGTTTTGTGTACAATAAAGAATAATAATAAATCGAACTTCCTCACGATGTTTTCCTTCACCGGTTTGAGAGCAGTGGTGATGAAATAATTAACACAAAGTAAAACGCCTGCCTGGGTTTGAACCCGTAACCTACAACTTGTGAGTCACTGCTGTCGTGGTATGTTTATAACATATCATCAGATCTGTATTCTCCAGAGTTTTAGGTCTAGGAGGTGTTTCAATGGTACTATTACTTTTCGATAGCTAGGTTTATTTCCCATGTAATATGGGGCACCAATAAAAGACTCCAAGCTGCATCTCATCTCTTAGGCCCAGATACCCCTCAGTAGCTGAATTTAAAAAGAAAATCACGTCTAAACGGCTAGTCGTATTTTTTTGGAATAAATATATGTTATATCAGACCATTAATAATTTGATCTTCGAATTTTTTTTTTTCGTTTATCATAGTGTAATTAATTTATAAAGTTATGTCTAACACCAGCAAAAAAAAAACGAGAATCGCACCAATACCGCCGGATAAATTTTAATAATATTTTATAGACAGTTGAATTATCAAAATTTTGATCTAAAGCTTTTTTTTAAGTCATAGATTAATAAGGATAGTACAAAAACTAACGGATTTTGGGTTGCGCGGGTGTGAAACGAGGGCGAGCTTTGTTCCTTCCAGGTCGTTGTGATTGTCGTCGTCTCAATACTCTTGTTAAAAGTAAAATTCTTACTCCAAAACTTATACTAGATTAGTAACACATTAAAAGTTGTTTTCCCTCTCAATAACAATGGTCTTAATCCTCAAATTCAGTACTAAAACAATAGCTTGAAGAAATAAGAAATTGAACATACATCTCCAAGGTTTACACGAAGCAGCTGTCGCGAACGTGTGAGTACCACGACAGCTGCGCGTGCGCACTTCTCTCGTAAATTCACTTCAAGTGAGGCACCGTAACTTTAGTTTTACGGGATTTATCTAATGATGTTACGTCTATAAGATTTGTGTTTTTGTTGTGCAATATTGGCTGGAGATGCATGTTTGACGGTGTGGATGATAACTGCATTTTTACCGACTTTCTAGAAAAGAAGAGGATCGTCTGTATATACCTATATATTTTTTAAAGTAGACGTCTTGAAAGAAGTTTGAAAATTAAGGAGGAATGAAACGTCTATGACTCAACCTGGCTTCTGAAAAAGCACCTGTAGGATACTGACTGTTTACAAATGCTTTTGTTAGAAGCATCAATTTGAAAAATATACATTTCCTCAACCGAGTAGGCACCTACTTTTAAATTTGCATAAGAATAAACATATAAAAAATTGCAGAGCCAAATAAAAAAATAACTGTTTAAAAAATACCGCAATTCTTTCTAAATAAATAATTGGCTCTCAATTCCCTGGAGGAGGCCCCTTAACTGCCATGGAAGAGTCACCCTTTACATTTTGGCATAACGATTAAATTGGCTTATGCAACGAATGTGACATGTGTCGTTTTTGATAGAGCTGTTAGGGCGACACGTGCGCCGTGCGCAAAGTAAACTGAGATCCTTTGGCAGCTGCGACTCAATTGTGACGCTTAGCTCTTCGTGACTCACACGCAAATGGGCCATTCTGTAGCGTT
This sequence comes from Orthosia gothica, assembly GCA_949775005.1. Classification (NCBI taxonomy): domain Eukaryota; kingdom Metazoa; phylum Arthropoda; class Insecta; order Lepidoptera; family Noctuidae; genus Orthosia; species Orthosia gothica. The sequence goes on from OX459057.1 coordinate 12,808,566, forward strand.
GTTTAATTACTTCAAAACAACAGTCGATGTATAAGCTAGACTTGTGGTAACGACTTGGTTGACCATCGAAGTGAAATGTGGAAACAAATTTAAAAAGAACATGAAATAAAAACTAACCGAGAGCTGTCTCAGATGGTATGGTCACGTGATGCCAAAAGACGAGGAACACGTAGTGAAGAAAGCGTTGCAACTACCTGAACACAAGAGAGGTAGAAGATGACCTCCAGCTTCGTGGTGGACTAGCATGACGAAACTCCTATCGGAGGAAAAATTGTCCGACCCAACCACCCAGGTCAGATTGTCTTGGCGCCAGAAAAAAAGGATTATCTAGGAAGAAGAGAGATGAAATAAAAACACGAAGAAAAATCGATCCAACACAACTGTTGGCTACGTATAAAGTTGGTGCAATTAATACATGGTTATCCTGGAGTGAGACCACTTAGTTCACCTGAAGACCTAGACAAGGCGGCATATTAACGACTGTCAAATGGGACTGGTCACATGACATTTCAAAATCCAAAATGTATGAGATGGGTATGATGTGCTAATTTCGATCCCTTACTTTTTGTTTGTTTAGACAATGGTTATCGCTGAAAGAAAGTAAATTTGTTGTGGATCCACTGATCTCAATAATCTTGATTGATTGATTGTTCTACAAAACCATTTACCCAAAAACATCGGGAACTACAAAAATAGCCTAACGTGCAGTAACAAGCAAGTGCCGAAATTCCCAAACGACGTAATTTCAAATTAGTCTTTAAAACAATGAGTTAGCTTTCAGAATTGCTCCAAGAAATTGTGTTAATGGCACAGCGAAGCAAGTCGGATGAGCATTAGTGAACGTCATTGAAAAAATACTCCAATTGCTAGTTCTTTGTAAGAAATGTTGAGCCAATGATGTCATGACGGTTTGCGTCATTTAAAGTGATTCATTTAAAATATTATTCGTCTTCCTATGTTTTATTATTCACAAATTTTTTTTCATGTCTTCGGGATCATGCAGTCTACATTAATTTAAATTTTTTATCATGGTCTTGCGTAACTATGTTTTTTCTTTTAAAACTTTTTTTGTTAATTTTGAATTCAGAATGCATTTAAAAGTTGTTTGAGCTATAAATAGTGCCTGTTAGGTATACATTGAGGTATATAAATCAAACTTGAATTAAAAATAAAATATGCAATTTTTCATCTGTGCCTCTGACGTTGCAGTCCGTCTGATAAGCGCTACATAAACAGAGAACGAACTGAAAAAAAAATCCTTATCATAATATTTTTGACTCATAAAAGCATTATTTTTGCAGTTAATTCACAGTTTCAAAAATAATCAGTAATCATTATCTATTATCCAATTTACTCACACATGAAATACAGAACGAAAAATTCTGCGAAGTCTACTTTTTCACAATAGGACAGTAACTTAATTAAATCAAATCAGAATACCAAAACAAAATCTTATAAAAATCAGTTCAGAAAAAAACAACGGTCATTCAAAGCCAAAACACTTCAGAGTACCTAAGTGGATGTTCCATTGAGTTCACCCAAATGAATAGCAATAAATCTGTTATGATAGCATCCAAACTCTGCTTGTTGAATCGACTCGGTTTCAATCGTAAAGTCTACACCAATAAGCTAGGAATGCGTTTCAACTATGTCCTTAGGTTGTTGATCGCGTAAGCTTCGGCTGCTAACGGGAGGTGAAACGAGATTCAAATATCGAATCGAGTCGAAAACGAATATTCAATTTTGAAAATCGAATGAACTTTCAAAGTTTTTGCTCATAATCTTGTAGCGGCGTTTTTGAAATTCTAGCATATTGGTAGAGCCCCCTGCAAAGTATTTATCTGTCGTCGAGTTTGTAGAATGAGGGTAATATCGCACGTGTTTACGTTAATTAGTTCGCGCTTCAATATTATTGGACATCTGGACTTTATCTAGTGCACATGTAATTATCTAATAATTAATTAGCAGTAGATATCATGATAGTAATCACTTTCTTTGAAATAAGACATATTTTTCGAGACAACCTTTTTTTTACATTTTACTTTCAAATTAAAAAATCATCGAAGAAAATGTATTTGTCGAAAAAATATCAGCAATCGACAAGATTTTCGCCATCACTATCGAAAGCTCTCCCGCTAAGCGTCAAGAGGGGGTGATTTGGTGTGTTGGCCGCACGCCAGGCGGCGTCTTTGGCCGCGAGCCAAATCCGGAGCGCACAGTGGAAAAGAAATGGCGTCGCGCATCTTTGATATGCGTCAGAGGCGTACGCGCAGCCCGCCTCGCCGGTAACATGTTTTTCACGATGTATAAAAGAGGTTTTATTGCGGTTGGACCATGAAACTGATTGCTGTTGTGTGTAAGATAGATGGTAGGCGTTCGTTACGGGTTTCAGGAGGACGTCGTTAATGACTAGGTGGGTGAGGTAGGGGGGGGCAGGGAATGGTATCGTATGTTGATATTGACTACTGTAAAGGTGGTTTTCAGAGGCACTGGTGCAAGTTTGCTGTGCAGAATTTCCACCTTAGTTTATGTTGAGAGTTATGATCACGGTTATGATGCAGTTTGTTGAACGCATATATCAATCTGCCTAGCCTTTTCCCAACTCGGTTGGGGTCGGCTTCCAGTCTAACCGGATTCAGCTGAGTTCCAGCGTTTTACATGGAGTGACTGCCTATCTGACCTCCACAACCCAGTAACTGGATAACACGGTACCCCTTGGCTAGACTGGTGCCAGAACTCAAGCTTCTGACCACTCGTAACAACTGTCAAAGATCTTCAAATGACAACCAGGACCAACAGCTTAACGTGCCTTCCGAGGCATTGATGAAAGAAAGAAAAGATAGAAAGAAAAAGTGTTTATTTGTCACAAAACGACATACATACAATATAAGAACATACTTATGAAACTCGGTATGTTGAAATGGTCACCCATCCACGGACCGACCTCGCCAAGCGTTGCTTAACCTTGAAGATCGAACCGTGCGGCTGTTATTATTAAGCCAAATGGAAAAACACCAAAAAGTTTGCACTAATTCAATAGACACTGCAGTTGTTGGTATCAAGAAAGTTTTATTATAAGTCACAGAAAGGTATTTGGATCTCTTGATACGAGTATACAAGTACGTCAATCGGCGCGGACCGCAGACGCATCCTAATAAAATGTTTTGAAAACCACAAAATAATTAATATTTGATTGCGGTTGTACCAGTTTATAAGCTAAGAAGATTTTCGTGTACACCAATACGATGCAGTCATAATAGTTATCTTTTCATGAAAAACGTATGTCATAACTTTCGTATGGAATGCTGGAAAACGGCCAGACACTAAATGTTTCTGAATGGAGAAATGAAAGAGAAAAATGTGTTACGTTTTAGTGAGCTATGGTGTTATCATTTCTTTATAGAATAAAAACCACTGAATATGTATGCTGCTCCATTTTATTCTGAATTCGGTTAGAAATACTTGTCAGTGTCAGTGTAATGCGACTTATCTGTCTTAGGTATCTGGAATTCAGGTACTGCGACTTACGTGGTTGTCGCCATTCCTTCATGAACCCCTTCTTATGACTAGATGACATAGCCGGGGTCCCAGCGCTAACAAAGAAAATTTGGTTCAAATTAATAATAATAGATGGCGCGATATGCATCGATTTGTTATTGAAATGTGTGTAAAATTAACATTTTCTTGAATTTACCAAATAAATTGTAAGATATTGTTTAAGCTCGTGGCTAGATAATAACAGCCGCACGGGTCGATCTTCAAGGTTAAGCAACGCTTGACGAGGTGGGTCCGTGGATGAGTGACCATTTCAACATACTGAGTTTCCACCGTGCCTCGGAAACCACTTTAAGCCGTGGCTCCCGGTTGTCATTTAAAGACCTTTGACAGGCGTTACGAGTAGTCAGAAGCTTCAGATCTGACACCAGTCTAGCCAAGGGCTATCGTGTTAACCAGTTACTGGGTTGTGGAGGTCAGATAGGCAGTCGCTCCATGTAAAACACTGGTACTCAGCTGAATCCGGTTAGACTGGAAGCCGACCCCATCATAGTTGGGAAAAGGCTAGGCAGAATAATATCTTGTTTAATCAACTCCCATAAATACACAATTATGGAATATTGGGCTCTGAATTCACATTTCAATGATTATTTAAACGGATAATTTAAAATTGATTCCAATAGATGGCGCGGTTTTAAATTTCTAGGCATGCCGCTCGATTTTTTAAATTTGTATTGTAACACATTTTGCTACAATTAAACTGTAAAAACGTGCAAAAAATACCATAAAACAAATCGTCACTGTATTTATAGAAAAAAATTGCCACGAACCGAGAAAACCCTTTTACTTGCAAGTCACTGCTAACACCATCTATATCCGTGGAACGGAACCGAAAGCGATCGATGTACTTACAAAAATAATAAGACGAAAAATGCTAGCAGATGAGGCATCTGTATCCCAGTACTATATTATCTGTAGCTATAGTGAATACCAAGACCAATAGTATGAAAATATATTAATTATTTTTTATTGAACAGGTGCTGTAGGGTAGCTCCAGATTCCAACTACCACTGACAAGGGTTCCTCTGCATTTTCTTTAGGTCAAAGGATACATAATATAATAATTCCAGCCTGTAACTGTCCCACTGCAGGGAAAAAGCCTCTTCTCATACAGAGAAGGCATGAACATTGATCACCACGCTTGCTGTAGGCGGGTTGGCGATTTGAGACTTGTATTAAAATATAATTCCAGGTATCCTCGCGACGTTTTCCTTCACTAAGAATAGGAGGCCTACAAACCCAGCAATGGATTATGCTAGACTGAATTTATGATGATGATAAGAGAGAACCTGCTATTCACCCGGGTTAATTCCCAAACCACTGCAACTCCTGAAAGCCAGAATCAACAGTGGCGACCACCATAAAAGCCGCGAGGCAATAAAGCTCAACAAAGTCCTGGAGAATTTAACTGAACTTGAATTTAAAAATTTAACTGTCTTGGATCCCGCAAAGAAATTAATCAGAAAAGAATAATGGAAATTTCCACTTCCCTCCATATTAAGCAGGAGATAGAACAAACATGGCCAATAGGCACAACGGGTCGTTTACAACTGGGATAAGCCCAGTTGCCTAGCACCACGGATAAAAATTAGCATTAATATTAATCTGGGTTCAAGAAGTATGACCCGTAGGATGGCAACAGAAAGAGCTAAGCTCTGAAGAGCCTCTAACCCTATTTTATCGTCTACCTGATCTCCACCCACATAAAATTATAAAAGCTTCTACAACCTACGCAGATTAGTCTCGATAGTTTTCCAATTAACAATTATAACGTTTGTTTGATTACAAAGTAGGCCAATAATAAACTTCATTCATTAAATATATTTGTGTAGAAGTTTGCAACTGATTCAACTGTTGTTATGTAGGTCGGTGTTTCCACAAGGCCTCATGGGATAACTGAGTTGAGTTTAATAGCGTTTCTTGGCTCGGTGTTGATAGAAAGATTAGGCAGTGTTGGTACTATCGTAAGCTGTTTCTGAGACTATTATTTAAAACCGGGCAAGTGCGTGTCGTACTTAGCACATTTAGATGATTACTGATTTATCAATATATTGCTATTTGTTTGTAAAAAAAAAGTTAAATCAAAAAATCAAAAAACCCGACTGCTTCAAAAGCGAACTAAAAAGATGTGAACAAGGAAAAAATCATGCTGTGCAGTCGGAGGATACATATTCGCGGGCTGGCTGATCAAAATCTGGTGTATCCTCCGCCTGCACAGCATGATTTTTTCCTTGTTTACGTCTTTTTAGTTCGCTTTTGAAGCAGTCGGGTTTTTTGATTTTTTGATTTAACCTTTTTTATTTATAAGTTTTTAGTTAAGTTTTTTTCGAATTAGATACATTTAAACATATAAGTATTTTATATTTTTGAAATCACCTCTTAAAACCCTTTATTTTGATACCCCACACAATGAGTTTGGAAGCAAAAAAAATTTGAGACCCCACAATATGGCGCCCAAAATCCGCCATTTTTCTATTGTCCAATTTTAACGTAGCCTATGACACTCGCAGGGTTAAGACGAATCGATTGACGTATAAATCATCAAAATCGGCCAACGCGTTTGGTCTCTGGAACGCCACATAGGAACAAACATACATACATACATACATACATACATACATATATACATACATACATAGACTGATAAACACATTACCCTCCTTCGGCAGTCGGGTAAAAAATATACTTAATAATAAACATTATTAACAAAGGTGAACGGCAGATTTCGTACCACATACTTTTTTTGTTGTTCGGTTATAGAATTTGTACCATTTATTAAGGCAACTAAGCCATTTATTTTTATGTAAGTTAACTATTTTTAGAACTCCGGATTAATTAATAATATCAGTAAAAAGATTTGAATAAATAAACGTAATAAAATCGTATATTAAACGCAGTTATGTTTTAGAAGTTGCCTTGTTTAAAATAACACAAATATTGAAATGATAATTAATTATTTAGAAATACAAATAACATTAAATGTAATCAAACTCATCATTATCAAACTGTTGCAATCCGCTGCTGGACATAGGTATCTTTTAATGCCCTGAGTAGGTACAATCCTATCTCAATCTACCTACTTAATGGTAAGTAAAACACTACAAAGATAGCAAAAAACCATTTTGAATATTTACTTTATACATTTACCTATATGTAACATTGGTACACTACTACATAACCTTAAAACTTAAAACTGGTTATAACTTTTACGTCCCAAGTTCTAAAAATCTAAGAATCTGTCTCTACTATAAAACTCTGGAACGGGCTTCCCCTTGGCATAAAAAAAGCTGAGAGTAAATTTTCATTTAAGCGTAAAATCCGGAACTATTACTTGTCCTCTCTTACATAGCTCGGTCTTCGTCATATATATTATATTTAAATTTCTGTTTCATTTAGAATATAGTATTTATTATAATATTTATTAGTCTATTGGTTTAGAAATTATTTATGTATTTTATTAGTTAGATAGTTTATTATCCAATTTTAATTATTGTTCATTTTTTATTTTTATTTTGGACTCCTACCACTGTTGTTTTCTTTTTAACCCAAAGGTTGACTGGTAGAGAATGCCTTGCTGCATTAAGTCCGCCTATGTATCACCATTGTACATGAAGTTTAAATAAATAAATAAATAAATAAATTTAAAAAGGGATTATCTATCATATAAACTACCAATTAAGACAAAAAATATCCCAAAACAAGAAAATTTAGTAGCGGTACGAAATGCCCATACAAACCTGCCGTTCCCCTTTCAGGTTCATAGGTCAATTGGAAGTAAAAAATTTTTTGGATCAAAATTGTGTGACAGACGATGGACAGACAGGTGGATACGTGTGTGATAGCAATATTGCTCCGATTTGACCCCTCAAGTACGGAGCCCTAATAAATAAATAAATTATTTATTATCATCCAATGACTTCTCCCAAAGAGAGTAGAAATGTAGGTCTGGAAATTAACAGGGAGAAAACAAAAGTAATGACAAATAGTCAAACTATACCGCTAAAGTCAGATTCAATAGAAATAGAATACGTCGAAGACTACACTTACTTGGGACATTTAATATCTTTCAAGTCATGCAACGATAAAGAAGTAGAGCGAAGAATCAAAGCAACATGGAACAAGTACTGGGCAATGAAAGAGTTATTCAAGAGTAGTCTCCCAGTCACACTGAAAACTAAAGCCATGCAGACGTGTTTAATACCCTGTCTCACTTACACTTCTCAAACATGGCCGCTTTCAACAAAACAGACTCACAAGGTTAAAGGGTGCCAAAATAGCTTGGAAAGGAGTCTCTTGGGCCTAAAACTAAGCGATAAAGTGAGAATTAAAGACATCAGAAAAATCACCAAAATAAAGGACATAGCAAAAACTATAATGATCACCTGGTGACAAATGGTCCAAAATGGTCACGAATTGGTTCCCTATATACAAGAAAAGACGAAAAGGAAGGCCATTGAAAAGATGGAGTGATGACATAGTTGCCACAGCTGGAATTACTTGGCATAGACGGGCAAGAGATAGAGAGAAATGGAAGGAAATGGAGGAGGCTTTCACCGCCAGAGCGGTCCTTACAACAAAACACATACAAATGAATTAAAAAGTTGTACTTACAAACTAGATTAAGCGAAATACTAACATAACCAATAGAAATGTAATAGTGTAAGGAATAAATAAAGCTTTTATTATTATTATTGAATGTAAACTTATCTAATAAATTTATTCTTATTCTTATTCTTATTATTAATGACTTCTCCCGCTCCGGGTAAAGCGATAGGGCGTGTCAGACTTTTACTGACTAAAACCCACCCGTGTTCTTTCAGTTGCTTGCGCCAGGGCCACGGTAACTCTCTTTCAGATTTATCCGCGACCCAGACAGGCATCGGCCCTATCAGGCCCCGTCACTTTTGCTGACATCTCTTTGAGGCGCGCGTGGAACACTTATGAACCACCATATGACTACACCTTATCGGACGGTAAGCTACCCATAACTTGCCGTCCGCAAGCCCACGCCTACGGTGGCCACCAAAAACCTCGAGTAAAACGTAAATGAATTCTCATATATTGAATTAGTTATTCAATAATATGATAATGCCACACAAAAGGCACCGATACATCACGAGAAATACTCAACCGTAGGTGATCGATGTACAGTAGGAATACCGACAGGTTCAACATTCAGCAACAAGTATCAAGGTTGAATAAAAATAAGAACGGTTATTTTGACTACCTCAATACGTGGGTTCGAGTATATATCAGTGGATTGTAAGAGGTTATAATTGGAATATACCTTTGGGCTAGGCTAAATTAATAAACTGTTTGGTGATTGATAGTCTTTTCTTTTCAGTATGTAAAGAGGATCTTTGTAATGGGTTAATATGCTAACCCAGCGTTTACCATTTGGTGGGTCGCGACCCGGTACCGGGCCATCAAAATAAAATACCGGATCGCAAAATTCTCGCCTTATTTTAAAAATAATACCTCCTATCGATCGACGCATCGTAAGTTTTTGTTATTTAGTAGTTTAAGTGAAATACAAAAAGAGAGACAATGCAATTCAAATTATAGAATATTTATTAGGACTGCCAAAAACCTCCAATTCAATCAAACCAAAACCACCAACCACAGCAAAAAGCTTTTACAAGAAACCCTTTCACATTCAAGTTAGATTCTGAAACTATACGCGAACTGGAAGACATTTTGTTGGAAAGGCTCCCACTAGGTGGAGCGACGATCTGGTCAAGGCTGCTGGAATCCAGTGTATGCGAGACGCACACGACCGATCAGTGTGGTGGCTTGGGGGAGGCCTATGTCCAGCAGTGGATGTCTTTTGGCTGAAATGATGATTTATGATTGATAATGATAATAAATGTGAAGCCACCTAGTATCAACACTAGTCTACCTTAAAAACAAATATGGAATCCGACTTGAAGTGAAACCGGACCTCAGGATAAAACTTTCGTAATTTTTCGCAAACTCGGATAATTTATTTTAAAAAATAAGCAGCAGCTCCATACTTCACACTAAATTGGCGATACTGTTGAGACCCGCTCCGCTCGGCGAAATAATATTATTAAAACATTTATAGTAAAAATAAATGTATATTATTTTACTTAATGTAGCTTGGGTTTAGAACTTTTAAGTTGGTCACGAAGGGACAGAGTGAAAAATACCGGGTTATGGCAGAACAATGTTTGGGAAACACTGTGCTAAGCTAACCCATTACAAAGATCCTCTTTGTTGATTGATCGTTTAATATTGAGAAATCTGTATAACTAAAGTTTGGTCAAAACCTGCTTAGGCCATTGCTTGGTTAAAACCAAGGCAATTTGTAATTAGATTCATTCGAGCAAACGAAAAAGTTGTCAAGAAAAGTCTTGATCCAGGCCCTTTGACCAAAATTCCTAGAATCTATAATTTTAAACATTCCACCTTCGTCAATATTTAATCGCTTGTCATTAATTATGGGTTTTCATTCAGTGACCTCTTAATCGGAGGTAAATAAGACTAGACCATAATCAATTATCCTTGCAGACATTGCAAGCAATGTCAAAGTTCTTTGGCCAGCCAAGCGAGGTGATACCAAAAAACACAAAATCATTAACTTTTTAAGGTATATGATTACATCTACGTATATAGTAGGTGCATGATTATTATTTTAACTAAGGTCACACTAATTATAGTGTGGAGTAGAGAATATAAATTGGCCCTACAATGTGTGGGTGTCCGAAAAGTCAACAAATCATTATTTTCAGTAGGCATTGAAACAGCTTTCACCTTTACCCAAAAGGAAATAACCTCTGAAAATCAGCAAATTCAAAGTTTTAAAGATGTATATATTTGATTCTTTATTGAACACAAAACATAAAAACAGATGCAAATGCCATAGGACAGTTTATTGTCCAAGGCGAGGTTTGGGGGTATGCGGAACAGGGTGTAAAGTACCACAACCCTCCATAGAAAAGGGAGGAACCTCCGACTGCCCAACGGTTGTCGTCGGACTGTTGTATGTGTTCTAATCGCGCCGAAAACTTTGCTTGCGCGATGCAGGATTTGTGTGACGTCATGTCATTAGTTCGTAAGTGGCGGCGTCGGGCTCGTGTTCTGGCATAAAACAGGCAGATGCTGCGTTGGAAGGCCTCCCACTTGGTGGACAGATGACCTGGTGAGAGTGGCGAGAGTCCGTTGGATGCGAGACGCACGGGACTGGTTATGCGGCGACACTTGGATGAGGCCTTTGGCCAGCCGTGAACGTCTTTCGGCTGATATGATTATGATGAACCCATAATTGGGTTCTCTAAGTTTGAGAAGGAAAAGAGGAAAGATATAGAAGGAGGATAGCATGATGCCTTGAATCACCTAGGTAGGTATCTAATACCTTCTGTGTCCACGGCTCTGTGAAGAGCCGTAGACAGAGTTGCTCTGGAATAAGCTTGTCAGTGAATCCGTCAAAGCTTTTCTGGACAGGAATGATATTCAGTAATGGTGAATGTGAATAAGAGGTAGAAGTGTTATCTGTTCCGAATATAGTTGTTTGTGGACTGCGATTACTTTCTCAATAGTTACCACTTCAAACTCAAATTAACTAAGAAGTCACACTTAACAACAAGAAAATAGGCCATCCCACTCCTCACGCACTTAACAACCGTTGGCTATAAACCTTTACAGAAGATTTAAACTCTCTAAAACATGTCCAAAATTTTATAGACGACATTATCTAGTCGAACATGCTGTCGTGAAAAACCGCACGGTACTGTTGGCAAAGCTCCAGGAGCAACAGGCGGCCTGTCCCACTAAGGTTTTCGTGTCACGATGAATTTATGGAAAAATATTGACTTAACGGTATGTTAACATGTTATGGTTGAAGTTTTAGGTTGGATATTGGTGAAAAAAGAACGGGTATAGCACGTAACACTATGAAGGTATTTATCATCTTTAGAGCCGCCATCTTTAACACAACCATAGGTAGAATTTGCGTGAATACTGCCAATACACAGTGAGGAAGCGTAATCTATGCTATTGTTTTTTTTTCGTGATAGTAGAGGCCTCTGTCAGGTTTGTGATATAATTTATAGCATCTGCTGATCTAAATACGAGTAACTCTCTTTTGCTGTCATATAAGGCATATTTGCTTGACGCTAACAGAGGTTTAATCTTCAAAATTGTAGGTCAAGCAGTGCATGTACAAATTGTAAGATTATACCTTTTTAGATGCTACCAGTCAAAAATTCTCTTGAAATTACAGTAGCTTTAGTAGTATTCATGCAAACAGTGTATATAAAAACGCTGTATTAATCATAGATACAACTAAAATAGTATTACGTCATCAAAATCGTCGTTTACAAATCGAATAGAGCTCGCCAAACAAAATAAATCATTTACCAGAAGTTCTTGTTAACCGTGACGTCGGATGTAATGTATGGGGTTCAGAGATCACTAACTTATGGTAAATAAAGTACTGTGTGGATGGTGTATTAGAAATATGTTAGTTAGTTTTGTTGATAATTTCTCATTTCTACTGACATACCGGCAAATTAATGCTAAAACCAATGCAGTGGAATGTGAATTAAAAAGCAGTTTTTAGCTGCATGAATGCCTGTCTTTTAAGTCTTACACAGGTTCATTTTATATGCAGCTGTATTGATTTCAATAGGATCTGCATATTTCTTAAAAGTTCAGTTTTTTTAAACTTCAAGATCAGTACCTATTTCTCTCTTTTTCTTGTTCATCTTCGTCGTATCAATGATTCCGAATTAAATGTGTTTCAACCATGAGTAAATGTTGTCTGCTAACTAGCAATGTCACATCTAGGAGAGTTTTCAAAATCATTTACATCCTAAGCATGGAAAAAGTTACGAAGATATTTTTTGATATTTTTAAATCACTGCACTCATTCTTCCATGCTGTCACTCAAACATTTAAGAGCATCGCAGACAATTCAAGGAACGCTTGGGATTTTAAACATTCTCATTTGGGACGCATTTTCCTCGAAAGCTATGTAGCTTGTGAGTATTTTTCTAAGATATATTCCCAAAAGATCATAATGCATCTTGATTCTACGTAAAATATGTACAGGGAATCTTGTGACGTAGACAGATATAAAAATGCGGTAGAAGATTGATGACAACAGGATAGTATGAAAATGTTTGAGAAGTCTTTTTCAGATTGTTTACTACAAAATAATAAAAGTGGACGAAAAAAATCACTTTTAAAAACATCAAAAAAAAAAAATGATAGAGAAATCTCCCTACACTGTTCCTACAGAAAATAAATAACAGGTACTGATTCCGTTACTTTATAACATTAATTGCTTGAAAACGCCGAACACAATGATATATTTTTCTATAGAACTCGAATATAAGACCGAATCACAGATAAGTACAGGAGTTTTTGGCCGAAAGCCAGCACTGAAAGTTGTAGTGGTGAAAATTTATATGTGTGTTCCAAAGTAGTACGGTCGGCAAAAGAAATTTAGTTCAGCCTAGATTTTGTTGACGTCATCACTTTATTGCCTGCGTTGGTGGTAAATTAGCGTGATTTGGTGGGTTGAGTTGTTTAAGTTTTAGCTCACAACGTTATGTAACAGAAATTGTAATTTTATCTACCTCATATTTTTTGGATAAGAGGCACCAGGTAAAAATCAGCATTCGATGTTTGCCATGACGATGGTCAAAATGTCAAAGTCAGGTATATCTGGCCTTTACGCATACTGAAAATAACCTTGTTCTAAGAGCTTACGGTCACCCTACTGATCAATTTCTTCATAGGCTTAAAAATTGTCTGCTCGATAGCGTAACACGTATTTAATAGGTAATGCTAAATGGTCAAAATCTAAGAATTGCGATTGAAAATATAAATATGAAATAATGAAATAATAAAATAAAAAAACATGAATATATTTTTTTTTTAAACAAGCTGTTTTCGTATTCTTCTCATTAAACCCTTTCATTTGATACCCATATCATGGCAGTGCACAAAAAAAAGCTAATGCGCCATTTTGGGCCGTTCGCCTTATCGTCACTTAGCTAACCATGCATTTTCATCCAAACTAAACGTCTATGCAAAATTTCATCTTAATCGGTGGAGGACAACTGATTATTAAATTCAGTTGCAAGATTTCACCCGAACATACATACACACAAAATAAAATAAAATAAATAAAAATAAAAATTCTTTATTGTCGCCAGTTAATACACTTATCTATCTTATCTTAAACTAACATATGTTTCGTATTAGTGTATTACACAAAAGTTGCTGCTAATGATTCCCAAATTAAGCCTGAGCTTGTATTTTGGGAAACAGTGTTCACATACACTGCAAGTTAAATAAAAGCTTGTAATGGCTCCTTTCATCGATGATTTCAGTTTATTGAAAAGTACCTAAAACGCCTTTGCTAATTATACCGCAGGTATATACATACATAAACTGACGCCTTTTTCTCCATGCGGGTGTGCAGAAACTACAAAACGCCACCTGCTGCGATCCCACCGCAGACACATTTTAAATTCTTTTGAAAAAAACTTTGTTATGATTAAATGTGGAAAAAAGAACAAAAAGTAAGACGTTTTTTATGTCCTTGTCATTCAAAAATACCGAATAAAGTTTTCTTCTATTATTTTCTAAGGCTAAGCCTTTTGTTCAGTTGTCTGAGTCTTCAAAGAAAACTGTTTTCCCGACGCTACCCACTAAGAGACGATGACCTCGAATGGTCGTCTAGCCAAATGTCGGCGTGCCGATCTTGCGTTACGTCCCTAACAGATAAACAAGCGAGAACGATTTATGCATAAAATATACACGCAACTGATTGCGTAGGTTATTGAAAAACTATGAAAAATATCCGTTGTAGTGTACCTAGCAACTGTTTTGTTCGCGTGATAAGATTGGGGGGAAAACGAGTTGAGGCAGTTTTTCTTTTGTTTTTCTGCCTTTTTAAGATTGCAAAGTTAGATTAGGTTTATAAATCGGAACATTCAATATACTCACCCCAGCAAAGACGATGGAAAAAACTGCGGTCAGGTTTGTTGTATTCCTGCAAAGAAAACAGTGCATGAAATAGAGATGCTAAATAAGTATCTTATAATATATAAGTATAAAAATACCAAAATCAATACTTGTGACATACGCCAATCCGCATTGGGCCCACGTGGTGGCCCATTCCCTCTCACAGAGAGGAGGCCTGTATCCCAGCAGTGAGAACATTAAAAAGGATGATGATGAGGATGAGAAAAAAAAATAAACAAATGATTTAGTTTATAAATCAAAATGAGGAATATAATTGGATTAGTTTTATTGCGTCTCGAGAAATTCCGGAAAATGTTGGCAAAACTTAAGTAGGATTTCGTAATACCAAATATTTTAGAATAACCATCCTCGTTTTTAAGGTTCTTTAAAATTCAAATTAAGTAGACTTGCCAGAAATTATTACAATAACTCCACTTTATGAAAGTAAATCCTCTTTTGTGAGTAAATAATACGCGAGACAATGGTGGCTGTGAATTTTACCAGTTTAAGCTGATTAATTAATCAATGTTAACACAATTAATACGGTTCAAAAGGATGAACCGTGACCAGACTGGAGTCGTTTTGAAAACCAGCTGGTTTCAATTATTGGAAAGTCTAACCTAACAGATTGCAATAAATCAGTTGGAGTGCAATAATAGTTCCATATGTCAATAAGATTGTTTATTGCAAGCAATCATTTGAGCGGATTCGATGTCTGCAGTGCATTGTTCGGACTTAATCTTACAAATATTATAAATTTGCAAGTTTGGATGGACGTGTGTGTGGATGTATGTTTGTTACTAAATCACGCTAGAACGGCTGAACGGATCTGGATGAAATTAGCTAGCAGTATGGTGTGACAAAAGTCTATGACCAGTGTGTGTTGCCAGTGATGACATATGGCTCTGAGACGTGGTCGCTTACAATGGGCCTCATCAGAAAGCTTACAGTCACTCAAAGGGCAATGGAGAGGGCTATGCTCGGCGTTTCCTTGCGTGATCGAATCAGAAATGTAGAGATCCGTAAGAGAACCAATGTTACCGACATAGCTCGAAGAATTGCCAAACTTAAGTGGCAGTGGGCAGGGCACATTGCTCGCAGAACGGATGGCCGATGGGGCAGGAAGGTTCTGGAGTGGCGACCGCGAACCGGAAGACGTTGCGTTGGAAGGCCTCCCACCAGGTGGACCGATGACCTGGTGAAGGTTGCGGGGATCCGCTGGATGCGAGACGCACGGGACCGGTCAATGTGGCGACGCTTGGGGGAGGCCTATGTCCAGCAGTGGACGTCTTTCGGCTGATATGATGATGATGATGATGGTGTCCAGTAAGCCCCAATTTACTGCACGCCATGTGTAATGAATATACTTTTTTTACCCGACTGGGTTATGTGTTTCGCGCGTATCTTGTATGTATGTATGTATGTAATATTCTTTATTACCTCATATCTTTTAAACTACTTGACCGACTTATATAAATAAGACATCGATAAATAAGTCTTGACCGCCCAAGTGTTCTTAAATAGGTGAAATTCTAAAAAAACAAACATGGCGGATTTTGGGTACCATATTGTGCGGGTCCCAATTATTTTTCTTCCAAACCCATCGAGTGGCCTATCTAAATAAAGGGTTTTAAGAGGTGATTACAAAAATATATACCACATATATGTTTAAAAGTAATTCAAAAAAAAAAAGTAACTAAAAAGTTGTAAATAAAAAAAGTTAATTTAAAAATCAAAAACCCGACTGATTAAGAATCGAACTAAAAAGCTGATAAAAATCAAAAATCATGATGTGCAGTCGGAGGATCAGGTGGTCAGCCAGTTCGCGAATATGTTTCCTCCGACTGCACAGCATGATTTTTGCTTGTTACCAGCTTTTTAGTTCGATTCTTAATCAGTCGGGTTTTTGATTTTTAAATTAACTTTTTTTTTACTTTGTCTGATCATGAATTTCTTACAAAGTCTTACGTTAAGTGTTATTTACAAATAATTAAAATTTGGAACAAGGGAGTTCCATAAGTAGCATTACCTAATCGAATAATTTAAATACCCAAACCGAATATTCTACGACCATTTTAATAAAAAATTGTTCGAACAAAAATACGTGTCTCAATAAAAGGTTACTGGCATAGCTTTATTTTAATACGACTATAAGTTTTATTATTATGTAGGAATTTTCGCGTAGACGTTTCCCGCCATTAAAAATGAAAAGTTTTATTAATTTAATTGTTAAAAAGTTTAATAATTCGAGCGTGGAAATTTATGCGTAGTTTAGATATTGTTAGAATAAATATAATTTAAATTATTATGTGGTATGAGGAGCTCGTGGCTAAATAATAACAGCCGCACGGGTCGATCTTCGAAGTAAAGCAACGCTTGCCGAGGTCGATTCGTGGATGGGTGACCATTTCAACATACCGAGTTTCCTCCGTGCCTCGGAAAGCATGTTAAGCCGTTGGTCCCGGTTGTCATTTGAAGATCTTTGAAAGTCGTTACGAGTAGTCAGAAGCTTGAGATCTGACACCAGTCTTGCCAAGGGGTATCGTGTTACCACTGGGTAACACGATACCCCTTGGCAAGACTGGTGCACGGAGCAACTGCCTATCTGACCTCCACAACCCAGTAACTGTACTGGGTTGTGGAGGTCAGATAAGCAGTTGCTCCGTGTAAAACACTGGTACTTAGCTGAATCCGGTAAGACTGGAAGCCGACCCCAACAACAATTGGGCAAAGGCTAGGCAGATGATGATTACCATCTAGTAAACGCAATAAAAACATAAAAAAAGTTTATTTATAAAATAAAACGCAACGAAAAATCGCAATAGTGACAATATTCTGACACACCTATGACTGTTTCAGCAATATTTATGTTTCCTCAGCCAAGTCCGAGTTGTGTGGGCGTAGTGTACGGGCGCCATCTTGGAATTTTATCACGGACAGTCCCAATAAATTTTGTGTTTCGAATACATGCTTGTCTGTGCTAATTTATTTAAGTGGTGCTCTGTTTGATTTTAAAGCTGCGTTATTCATAATTTTAATTATTACAGATGTGATCGTTGTATTGATTTATTGGGGACATTCGTGATCGTTATCTTCTGGACTTGTAGAAGTTAATATCATACTTCTGAAATCTTCAAAACACCTTGAACAAGCGTTGTGATTAATACTGGTCTTTGTATGAGGAGAGGCCTTTATTCGGGAGTGTGACAGATCCAGACTGGTACTATTGTAGTTTTCTCCATAATCATTCATGGGCCGTTTGGTGAAGCAACTTTCTCCTATCTATAACAACGAGTATTTTGTTTGTATTTCTGTAAAGTATTCCATAGTTCAAAAGACATAAGCTTCTTACTCCTCGACAAAAAAAAAAACGACATTCCAATAATTTGACTTAGGAATAAACTACAGATTCACGCTCTACCCATTTATCCGGCTTTTTCTAATTACAACATGGGGCACCTACACTAGATGATGAAATGAAGATGGAGCTAGTAAGCAAAAACAAAATTAATGTAATTTTCAAAGTCGCCATAACATAAATTAATGCGAGCAAAAAAGCTGCCACGGAAAAATATACTCTAAAGGTTGCTTTAGATGAAATTAACTGATACCTCTCATAAAAGTGGTTTTTTAAATCAATTAATTGAAACCTTTCAAGGAAAAGAAGCGGCGGAGGACGGTATTTATGATAAAAAGGTAGGAGCAAATTTTCAAGATCGGAATGTCTTCAATTTTCTACTGTACAATTATGATAAACGTGAAGCCCTAGGAATTCAATAGGACTGAAAAGTTCTTTGCAGATGTTTACTTTATTCTGATTACAGGTTAGAGATCCGTAAGAGAACCAGGGTTACATACATAGCACGAAGAATTACCAAACTTAAATGGCAGTGGGCAGGGCACATTGCTCGCAGAACGGATGGCCGATGGGGCAGAAAGGTTCTGGAGTGGCGACCACGACCTGGAAGACGTTGCGTTGGAAGGCCTCCCACCAGGTGCACCGATGACCTGGTGAAGGTTGCGGGGATCCGCTGGTTGCGAGACCCACGGGACCGGTCAATTTGGTGACGCGTGGGGGAGGCCTAGGTCCAGCAGTGGACGCCTTTCGGCTGATATGATGATGATTACAGGTTCCATCAATCTGCCTTCGTCTATCCCGATACAGCAGAATACCAGTAAAATACACACACTGACCGTCCACAATACGAGGTATCCTTTGGTAGGACTGGCTGTCAAATTTTCGAACTTCTACATGTAACGACTGGCTCTCCATAGGCATCCAGGCACCAACAGGTGAGATAGTGGTCAAGCGCAAGCCTATCAATAATAATAAAAACCGGCCTAGTGCGAGTCTGAATCACGCACAGAGGGTTCTGTATAAACAGCTTAAAAATACATAGGTAACATTACTAACGTTCATAAACAATGAAAGCACCGAACATTGCTGTAACGAAGGGTGAGAAAAAGTACATTTTATAATTTGGTCAACTGTTGCTCGTAAAGCCTACTTAATTGTGATGGCAGAACACTTGACTCTAACAAAAATTTGTCATTTAAAGCTTAATTTTTCAGAGACCCGTAATATTTACGAATGGCCTATCCTATGTTTTTGTATCCCACATCATGGGAGAGACGAGAAAAAAACATTCCTACTTTACGTGTTCAGGAGGTAAGTTTTTTTTTTTCGTGCTTTTATTTTAACACTTTGTCGGCATGATTAATATCCGTGCCAAATTATAGATTTCTAATACTAAGAGTCTCTGAGCTAAGCTGCAAACAGACGGAGGGACGAACAGACGGACATGGTGAAACTATAGGAGTTCCTTGTTGGCTACGGAACCCTAAAACAGTCCTAATGTGCTTTCTAATTCGTTGTGCAACGGATTGTCATTGCAAGAATTGCTTAACTTTGAAAATCGTCCCTGTGGTAGTTATTGGTTACCCATGAGCTTTACAGGTTGATAATTACAAAATAGGTCAAAGCCAAAACACCTAAAGGTGTTTACGCAAAACAGAACAATGAAAACAAAGTTTCGATGTTGTTCATATACAAGCATTTGATGGTGATAAATTAGTAGTCAATTCAATTCTGACTTGTTTTGTAAACTTTGACCATCCATGGTGTTTGTGTGTTTTGTATCACGTGTACCATAGTGGCCTGATTCCTTCATTTTAATTGGCATTTAGTAGTTTTGTGGTTGGGTCTGTAAACGTGGGTAGTTAGTAGAGCATATTGTGAAAGGGATTTCCTGTACTATTAGCATTCTATTCCTTTCCTTATTTCAGTAAGTCTAGTTTTGCAATACGTCAGCAAACTCCTTTGAATGGTTTATTCTTCATCTCTCTTCATCATCATCCTACAGTTCTTCACAATATGTCGTCTCCTTTTCTTATTCTCCTAGTCGTTATTAAATTTGTCATTCTCTTTCTATATTAACCATGTCTCATACAGTTTCTAGATCTGATATCTTTCATTCAGTTTCTAGATCTACCATCTTTCTACTCTACTCTCGTATATAAAATAACTTGGCTATCCTTCTTTGCTCGTACAAGAATAATCTTCATACTATAGATAATGGTTACATCATTCCCACCATGTAGGTACCACCACCACCACCATCACCACCATTTTCTAGTATATCGAAGACATGAATTCACCTGCTGAATTTATCGATCATCAATGGTACACAGTGTTCGGGCTTCCTCTCTTTCGATTTCCTAGATAAAAATTTACAACTTTGTATTTTAATTTTAATTCCATTCCTTCATTTACTTTCCTGTGTACCTACTTCCCCTCTCAGCTAGTTTATTTATTCAATTTCTCTCAAGCTTAAAACTTGTTTACTTTAATTTCTTTGTAGAAGTTTCTTCTTTATAAAGTTTCTCTTGGTTATTGCCAAGGTCAATGTTTATATCAGTTCAGTGGAAATGTTGGTGAGTTTTAAAGGCGTGGAATAAATTGGGCGTTCTTTTAATTTTGGCATTGGTTTCTACCAAAATGCAATATGCAAGCACAATAATGTTCAGCATCTTCCAAAAACAAATTTGCCAAACCCCTTGACGATTTTTTTTAAGCCAGCTTTTGCTTTCGGTCTCACCTGAAATTGATGGATACCGAAAATGTTATCATTAATCAGATAATTTTAGTAAAAAATGAGGATAGCTTCAGCCAGTCCTCGGCCTGAAACTATGAAATTCTTTCTACATTTCCTAAAAGTCGAAAATATTATGGCCATTGGCTGCCGCTTATTCTCTTTCTTCTTCATACCGATTTATCAGATCTAAAAATGTGACTATTCCTTTATACTACTAAATTGATTCAGAACTTCCTACCGAAGCTATAAAAAAATAATGTTTACCTCCAGTTCCCCGAATCGAAGAATTGAACCATTCATAGTAAATACCACGTGGTAAATATTTAGCCGATCACTCGCGGAAAGCGTAACGCAGCCAATGAGAGACATACACCAGTCAGATTCACTGACCTCATTCAATATTTTAGACTATTTTATATGTTTTAAGAGCAATCTTTGGGAAGTATGTTCGGTGAATGGACAGTGCCATTAAGAGCTGGCTTCGTTATGCAAGTAAACTCGGTCACAAAGTATGGTGGTTAAACCATATTTGAAGTAGGTACCTACTCTCCTTCCGAAAGGACTGGTCGACACTAGCAGGATGGGCTAGATATCCAGAGATACACTACATACTGTGTGTTTTCCGTAAAAAAAAACTTATTGATTTTTCACAGACTTATTATCGTAACTTGTAAAATAAATATTGGTTATTTTTTATGCTTTTGGCAACAACCTTTTTCGAGCAAAAAAAAATACAGAATTTTTCCATTATTTTTTCAAACAAACGGGGATGTTTTTTCTCTTAAAAACATGAAATAACATTTTGCCATTCAAAAACATTTTCTCTAAATCATGGTAGATATCGGATTTTAACGTTTGGCAACACAGAAATGTTTGCCTAAAGTACTAGACGTACTTGTAATAATTATTCAGAATACATTAGCGATATCGTAGACTCTTCATCAAAAGCTTTGAATTACATAATTTGATTTAATTTCAATGTATCTGCTTCATGTGCTACAGCTAATTAGTATTTGGCTCGTTTCTCTAGATTTAATGTGAAACGATATTTCATCTTTTGTCTATGATAAATGATAACTTTTACTATTAATTTTATTTTATAGTAATGGCAACTTTGAACCGGAGTCGATAAAAACAGATTGTCCGCCTAAAGGGGTCCAGTGACCACGATCCTTATTAATGAGTGGCACATTGTAGAAGAGATAACTTTAACAAAGAATATTAAGCACTACCCTACTAATATCCTAAGCAAAAAGTTATAATTCGAGGTTTGGCTCTCGCCTATTTCCTTCTCCAGTATTGGACAATACCGGTCATCTGTCCACCAGACCGAATCGGATTAGAACAATGGTAATTTCTATTGTGTCTGGAAATGGACAGTTGAAGGTTTAATAGATAATCCATAAATATCAACACTTAGCAGGGGTAATGTATTTGTAAAACAAAGGTGTAATATATGTACATACTTAAACACTAAACAAAAGTAAACTATACAAAAAAAATACTAAACCTAACTACTTACACTATATACAAAAGAAAAGTACACGTCAAAGAATTCCTCCATAATTAATCCATAAATTGAATAATACAGATATGTGTTGTGCTTCTACGAGAGCCAAACCTCGAATTATGACTTTTTACTAAGAAGACTCAGTCGGAGCTCTCTGCTCGCATTTCCTCGTATTAGTTCGCGTAAACTTTCGGAAACCACTTTTCAGCAACCTATAGTTTTTTAGGTTTGCCGCAATATACTGAAACAGAATAGTTTTTCTGTAATAATAACCAATTTTTTAAGAAGTCAGAGTCAGAAGTTGCCGAAGTTTCTTCTTACTATTGCTGTATCACGATTAATTCCCTCGAATTTTCTCAGAAATTAACTAGATTTACCCTAAACTCAGAAAAAAACTCAGTGACTCGACCTTACAGTGTGTGTATTCTGTATAAACGCCAACAAAATGATGACCCATTCAAACCACTGCTCCACTGGAACAAGATTCACAAACATAATCCCAAAAAGCCCGTCTCACGTATCAGAGTAACCTTTAACGCTATCGTCATGCGTTGGCTACACACTGGGTGACTAATTCCTTGGCAAAGAGCCAGTAACTCGACCTATATACTCGCCTCAAGTCTTCCTACTAGTACTCCCGGCCACCGGTCAAACTAATTAGGTTATGATTTTTATTTCTCCGCTTTATATGGAAAGGTAGGATGTTGGTAACCAATCATGTGGCAGGTCTTGGTTTAAAATTAGATTTTGCGGTAACCGGAAAATTGTTATCGATAAATTTAGTGGATTGGAGGGAAAACATAAATCTTTGTCAAGGATTAATCAAATCAAATCAAATCAAATCAATCTTTATTTGTGAACATAAGTACAAAAAGGTGTTATTTATGCATTTTAGCTGATCTGTATGTTTGGCCAATAATCGGCATACAAATATTATATTAGTAAGGTTATTTTTACTATCATAATTAATAAAGTCTAGGATAAAAGAAATGAAGCAATTGAAAAATGTCATGAGCCGCATAAAATAAAGTAATTGAATTATATTATTAATTATTTAGAATGTCAAAGAAATTTAAATTTAGTCATAATTTGTCATTTAGAAAGTCTTCAATCGAGTAATACGTCTTTTCAACTAGAAATAGGAACAACTTTTTTTTAAAATGGCTGACATTTTCCTCACTTCTGATACACTTTGGCAATTTATTGTATAATTTTGGAGCCATTACGAAAATACTGTTCTTGTATAAAGCAGTTTTAGATCCAACAGTTTGTAGCCGGTCTGCTCGACGCTGACTACCTACTCGGTCAAATTTATACATATTATTTTTGACGAACATAGATGTCTGGTATATGTACAATGAGGGCACTGTTAAAATTTTCATACTTTTAAAATATTGTTTACAGCTGTCAGTGGTTTGCAGGTTACAGATCGCTCTAATACACCTTTTCTGACACTTAAACACCATATCTTTACCCGAGGCGTTTCCCCAAAACATAATGCCATATCTTAATGTTGAGGCCACTAGACCATGATATGCAGTTAGTACGGTGTTTCGATTGGCCGTTTTGCTTAGCATACGCAGCGCATGAGAAAATTGGTTTACTTTACTACATACTTTGTTAATCTGGGTATTCCATTTTAATGTACTTTCAATATTTAATCCCAGAAATTTTGTCACATTCGTCTCATCAATCCTTTTATCATTATATCTTATATCTAAATTTAAATTCTGATTTACTGTTTGTTGAAATTTCATTATTACTGTCTTGTCTAAATTTATTACCAAATTATTATTCTCTAGCCAATTTATAACTAATTTTATGTTAGAGTTAATGTCTGATTCTAATGTATCTAATTGGTCACTGTTGAAAAGTAGAGTGCTGTCATCTGCAAACATTGTCATGGGATAGGTCGATGCTTTTGGGAAGTCATTTACATATATAATAAATAGGAGAGGTCCAAGTATGCTACCTTGTGGAACTCCATACATCACTGTTCTCGGGCTAGATTTAAATGTTGTTTCATGTTTTTTACATATTCTATTAATAACTGTTATTTGCTGTCTATCTTGTAGGTATGATTTAATTAAATTTGATATGTTACCTCTAATCCCGTATGCGTCAAGTTTATTAATTAATATTCTATGGTCTACGCGGTCAAAGGCTTTCGACATGTCCATATATAGAGCCAGAGCCGGTTTTCTTTTATCTACTCTGTTGCTAACGAGTTTTAAAAAATCATAGATTGCCATGTCAATGGATTTATTTTTCCGGAAGCCCTTTTGGCTATCGACAAATAATTTATTTTTCTCGAAATATGAATTGATTTGATTGTATAATACTCTTTCAAATATTTTTGACAAAATAGGGATCAGTGCTATAGGTCTATAGGAAGACATGTTGTCTTTATTATCTTTTTTGTAAAGCGGTTTTATGATACTAATTTTTAATTCCTTTGGAAAAACACCCTGCAAGATGCACATATTGATCAGGTGACTAAGGACGGGTGCAATTATTATAGATACCGTTTTAATAATTTTTGTGCTAATACCATCATATCCAGTGCTGGGAGTATTCTTTAAAGACATAATAATTTTATGAATGTCTTGTGGTATTGTAGGTTTCATAAACATGGACGAAATTGGAGTATTTATTGGTAATTTATTATTATTATTTGAACTATTAATTGATTTGACTTGATCCGCAAAATAATTGTTAAAAGCCTCTGCTATATCAAGAGGGTTGGTAAGTATTTTATCATTTGATTTAATTCTCATTGTGGATTGATTTGGTAAATTATGTTTGTTTTTATTTATGACTTTCCACGTTGCCTTACATCGATTCTTAGCCGAGTGAATGTAACGGTTATTGTGGGCTCTCTGCGTGAGATTGACAATTCTTTTAAGCCGGTTAGACAGCGTTTTGAAGTTTGTTTTATTATGTTCAGTCGGTGATAACCTGTATTTCCATAACAAATCTCTTTTTTTTTTGCTGCATAATCTAATACCGCGACTAATCCAGTTTGGTTTTACTTTCGTCGAAATTTTTATTTTAATGTTAGGAAAACATAAGTCATACAGCAATTTAAACCAGTCATAGAACAATTTGAATGCTTTTTCAGGGTTAGTTTCCTCATAAACATCAGAAAATGACAATTGTTTTAAATAGTTTGCGAATTTTTCTATATTTTCTTTTGAGTAGTCCCGTTTTGTACAGTGCCAGTAGTCTAAAAGGCACGTTTGTTTAACTGGACATCGTAGAAATTGTGCTGTGTGATCGGATACTGCCAGTTCCAAAACTTCTCCTTTAGCTCCTCGCACATTGTGGATTATATTATCAATGCAGGTCCCACTGCTTAATCTAGTTGGAACGTTTACGGCAAATTTAAGATTATAACCCGTTATTAAGTGCTTGAATTGCTGCGAACTTGTGGTATCTTTTAGCAAATCAATATTGAAGTCACCACACAGAAGCACTTTTTTATTTGAGTGTATGGATAAAGAATTTAACAGACTGTCTAATTTATTAAAAAATATTTCATGTTTGCTTTTTACTTCGGTACTATGTGGACTCCTATATAAACTTATTATAATAATATTGTGGTCGGTGAAAAAGGTGATTGTCTCTTGAATCTCTATAAAATAAATGCAACTTTGGATAGGCAATCCTTATCATCACAAATCCCTCAAAGGTGGCTCACAAGACTGTTTAAACGCTAGAAAACTTTAACGACTTTTCCCTAGAAAGTTTGAATGAAGTTCCAGACTAAGCGTTCGATTGATTACGTTTGACCCCTGCTGATCAACTCTAGTGGAAGATGTCTATAGACTCTCGCTATTGACGGCTGTCACAAAGTTCTCCGAACAATAATGAAAATAAATGAGCTCGGCTTCTGAGAGTTCAATGACAACTCCAGGTCACACCTAGTGTTGCTCTGCCAGGTTAACTGATGACGTATCTAGGTCATGACAGGAGGACATACTTATCTTGCCAATACGATGTTAGTTGATGATTGGGAGTTAAAGTTTTGTGTATTTATCTTACAGAAGACAGGTGTTAGTCATGCTAACCTGTTTGTTTTTTTGTGTGGAGGGCTGTTCAGGGCAATACCTACTCAATACTGAATTTTATGATGCCGACGCATGCAAATATTCAGCTGGAAAAGTAACCTGATATTTTGTTATGTTTTTATTGAATTTTTAGTAAGTAGAAAAGCGATGATAAGGGATTTTATTTTCACAAATTGTTAGGATATCCTGAATAAATATAGCAATTTTTTATGTAAAATTAGAGAATTGGGTTTATGGAAATTAAGTCCTTTCTATGTTTTGTTTGCCTGAGTGTTGGTTGGTAAGTCAGATAATCTATTTCGAAGGAAAAAGAACCAAAACATAATAATATGTGTACATTCAAGACCAATGCTTTTAACATTGCAATGAGCCACACATATTCAATAATTATTTTCTTTAGTTTCAATCACGAAAACAGAAAGAAAAACACTCTGCCTCAAGCTAAAACCTTTGGCAGGAAAACCTGTATTGAATTTCAGTGGTGTCAGAGTGCGGGTAACTGAAGGAATGAGTCCGATGCGAGTGTGAAAGACTTGTCGGCGTCATAGGCACGCACACAAAGACGGGTGGGCGGGGCGTCGCGTCGCACGCGCAGCCGACAACAGCCGGCGCCCCGGGGTACAGACGAGGAGAATAGTGGTTTCATAATGTCAGAAAGAAAATGTCGGCAGTCTACTGTCGTGTCGTGGTTTTATTTGCTGTGGATGGTTTGATTTTAGGTTGAAGTGTTGTTAATAAGTTGCATTGGAGCTATTTTTGACTGACTTCTTCAAAATGTCATATACGAAAGCAAGAAAAAAGGAGTCTATTTGTGCTAACGAATACTTACCATAACAACTTAAACACAAATGGGGAAAATATGCGTCAAATCACACAATGCTAAGATCGGTGTGCGAGACAGAGTCACATCGCTAGCTTATAGCGACAGCTGACGCTGAGTGAATGACGCAGGATGGAACGGGGTGAACTATAGCAACTCCTCTGACTTCAGGAAAAACAGGCGTGATCTTCTGTGTTCTGCAAAAGGAAAAAGCAAAACTAGAGGCCCTGATTTCCGAAACTCATTTTCGTAATCAACGTTAAGAAACATTTATTTTATAATTATGTATTTAGAAGTCAAGTTTGAAGCCGACATATCATTGAATTTGTTGGCAAAACATCCCAGTCGTGATGAATCTGAATGTTAAATCATAATATTAATAAGTAATAATAACATAATATTTCAAAAAGCGTTTTATTTTCTGTCTAATCAATTTTACATACATACATACATAAACTCACGCCTTTTTCCCATGCGGGTAGGCAGAAAAATCAAAATCAATTGTATCACTATTTGTGTGCTCAGTAATAATGGGTTGTGGAGGGCAGATAGACAGTCATTCCATTTAAAACGACGAACGTGGAGTTCTTCTCAATTAAAAACGATCAATTGGAACCGTACACTAGCCTCTAACGTTTTAAAAGTGCCCATGTAAGCCTTCTGAGCTTATGTGCAATAAAATATTTTGAGTTTAATTGATTCAAATAACAATGAATCGTGTTCCAATATTTTTGCTCTCCACTGTATAACAACTGCGCCAACGCACGCCATATACGGGGTGCCTCCCCTCTTTGCGTCTCCCCGCGCCGCCCGCCCCCCAACACCGTTTGGCTCACGTTTCGACATAGAGTAGACTGCAGACAAGACATTAAGTTACGGTCTTTGTAAACTAGGTTTTTGCAGTGGTTCCGCTCGCTTCAAAGTTTTTTTGGATTAGGCTACAAGCTTTTATTTTTTGACACTACTAACTGAACAGCGATCTTCTAGCACTGTTTTTGCTGCACGATCTACAGTATGTTATATTTTATTGGGTTTTGGTAATTTCTTAGTATGACATTTATTATTTTTACAAGCTTTTTATTAACTTGCAATGTATGGATAAATGTGTGTACGGGTCAAATCTTGCAACTGAATTTTAATACAGTTATCCGCCATCGATTAAGATTAAATTTTGCATACACGTTTAATTTGGATGACAATGCATGGTTAGCTGACGTCATTCTAAATCCAACATGGCGGAAGGCCCAGAAGAATATGCTGAGAAGAATAAGAAAAAAACTTGTTTTAAAAAAAGGGTTTTTTATTGAATATTTTTAATCTCTAAATTTTCTATTCCATCAGTATAATAAGATATTATTTATCTTATTTTTGGATGAATCGCCCCCGGAAAGTGAGGCCAAAGAAAGATGGATGGACTGTGTGAGGAATGATATGAAAGAAAAGGGAGTCAGTGATAGCGTGACAGTTGAAAGCGGAATGAAAGAATGAAACGTGTTGTCGGCGCGTCACGTAACATCCCAAGTCACTTGGAACAAAACGCCGGGCAGTTGTCATCGAACTCTTTAATACTAGTATTATTACATTGAAAAGAAGTATATGCGATAAGTTTTTCGAAAGTATTTAAATCTCAAGGATTGTCTATTATTAAAAGTATCAATATGTTTTGTTGTTAATAGCTGCGCTTATGATATAAATTCTTAGTTTTTTTTACTACAAGTGAAAACTTGTAATTGGCTAAGAATGTTTGTTATTAGCTGTAAGTTTTCCAAATAAAATAAATAAAAGCAGGAAGATGATGATGATCCTAATATGTTTTAATATAGGTCCCACGCAATAAACAAACAAATATCAAGTTATTTTATAAGTCAGAAACCCGACTGTGAACTAAAAAGATGTACACAAGTCGAAATTCATGGTGTAAACAAGTCGACGGATCAGGTGGTCAGCCAGCTCACGAATATATATCCTCTGATTGCATCAAGATTTTCTGCTTGTTTACAATTTTTATTTCGCTTCTTAAGCAATCGGGTTTTTTATTTTTAAATTAACTTTTTTTATTTATAACTTTTTAGTTATATATTTTTGTAAACACCTCTTCAAACCCTTTATTTTGATATTAAATTTATATTTTCTTCCGAACCTAACGACTCTCGTTAAAAACGAACGAACGAACGAGACCCCCACAATATATCGCCCAAAATCCGCCATGTTTATTTTTTTACCGTCGCCTATTTAAGAATACTTGGGTGGTCAAGACGCATTAAACGATGTCTTAATAATATAAATCCCTCTAATGGTTTTCAAAGATACGAGGTAGTAAAAACAATACGCGCGAAAAACTAAACCCTTTCCTTGAAATCGGGTAATTACACAACAAACACGTTTCTACCTACTGCCACATCTGATACTCACTGCTCAGAGCTGCGTCCGCGCATGTTTGTTTACACGGCATGCGCGGTGCATTTGTTTTTTCTCAACGCGGTGTAGTGACTTGGCTCGCATCATATACTTGAGTACATCGAGGTTTCCACACATTATTCTGAAGGACAAAACGTCTTCGAAAATGATTTATGACTGGACCTAAGTCATTCTAGAAATCTAGATTGCGTTCGGCCTTTTGCTAAGTTTTTTAGTATTTAAAATGAAACAGTTGTCAGTGCATTCATTGAGTTTCTATTGTTATTAACTTTTTTTGAAATAAATAAATTCATATTTAAGTATGTTTGAAAGTTTGTAGTAAATACAGCAACACACTGTAACTAACACATGTTAGGCATGCTTCCTTCCTTTCTGTCTTCCATCCTTCCTTTTAAGGGTAAAGGAAAACATCGTGAGGAAACCGGCATTTCCTAGAACCAAAAATTCGAAGACATGTGACATCCACCAACCCGTACTGGGCCTGCGTGGTGGATTACGATACGGCTACGGACCATTCCCTTTCACAAAGAGGAGGCCTGTGTCCCAGCAGTGGGAACATTATTAGGCTGATGATGATCAGAACACACACACAATCCTTTGAACAAAGTCTTTGTTGTAATACAAAGTTAACAATGATTAACATTAGAATCCATTTGCGTAACTTGATGTCATGAACGACATGCGATTTTCTAAGAAATATTTGGCATTGAAATATAAATATTTATAGGTTTAGTATAAGTTAATATAGTTTAGTTTTGTTTAGTGTTTAAGAATGTATCTACATATTTAGTCAATTGGAAATAAACAAATTTAGCAGTTTTTGTTTTTTTCTAGACGGTGTACTTTGAGCTAAACGTGTTCTCGGATGCAGACGCCGAATTGACAAACGTCTGGTTTAGTTGGAGCGAGGATCTTCGGAGGATGGCTGGTAGCTGCTAGATGAAAGATGTCCAGAACTGCGATGCATGATGTGCAATAATTGGACAGGCCTATGTCTTGTAGTAAACCTAAAGCAGCTGATTATGGTTTTACTATTCATAGGTATACCTACAGAGTCGGTCCCATATTTAAATAAAAAACAGTAAACCCGACTGCTTCAAAAGCTAACTAAAAAGACGAAAACAATAAGAAAATCATTCTTTGCAGTCGGAGGATACATCTGGTTTCAGTCAGCCAGCTCGCGAACATGTATCTTAGCTTTGTTTTTTTTAATTAACTTTATTTATTCATATCGTTTTAGTTAGTTTAGGCCCCACAATATGGCGCCCAAAAGCCGCCAATTTTCTATTTTGTAATTTTAATGTAGCCAGTAACACTCGCAAGATTAAGACGAATCGATTGACGTACAAATCATCAAAGTAGGCCAACCCGTTTAGTCTCTATAACGCCACATAGGAACAAACATTGGCAGTCGGGTAAAAAGAGTTTTCCACCCCTTCAAAAGTTGCCAATAAATTAAAAGTTAACCTTTATACCAGCCTGTGAAGTAAAATTCTAAAATCTACAGCCAGACAAAACACGACCTCAGCAACTTCTCAACCGCAGCCATTCAGCAAATATCTGAGCATTGTTTAGTGTTGAAACCAATAATGTTGTTACTCCCGTTCGTTGCACTGTAGAGTTAACTTTAGAACCAGCAGTTATGTTGCGAGTTAGTTTATTAGTTCATAAAACTGTTAGCGTTTGTTTAGTGTTAAGGTCATTTGTGTTGAATTCCATATAAATAGTGACCATCAATAAAAAAGTGATATCACAAAGGTCCCGTTTTTTCACTCAAAGGGCAATGGAGAGGGCTATGCTCGGCGTTTCCTTGCGTAATCGAATCAGAAATGTAGAGATCCGTAAGAGAACCAATGTTACCGACATAGCTCGAAGAATTGCCAAACTTAAATGGCAGTGGGCAGGGCACATTGCTCGCAGAACGGATGGCCGATGGGGCAGAAAGGTTCTGGAGTGGCGACCGCGAACCGGAAGACGTTGCGTTGGAAGGCCTCCCACCAGGTGGACCGATGACCTGGTGAAGGTTGCGGGGATCCGCTGGTTGCGAGACGCACGGGACCGGTCAATGTGGCGACGCTTGGGGGAGGCCTATTTCCAGCAGTGGACGTCTCTCGGCTGATATGATGAGATAAATATCTAGCTCGTGGCTAAATAATAACAGCTTCACTGGTCGATCATAAAGGTTAAGCAACGCTTGTCGAGGTCCGCCATTTCAACATACCGAGTTTCCTTCATGCCTCGGAAAGTACGTTAAGCCGTTGGTCCCGTCTGTCATTTGAAGATCTTTGACAGTCGTTACGGGTAGTCAGAAGCTTGAAATCTGACATCAGTCTTGCCAAGGGGTACCCTGTTACCCAGTTACTGGGTTGAGGAGGTCTGATAGGCTGTCACTCCATGTAAAACACCGGTTCTCAGCTGAATCCGGTAAGACTGGAAGCCGACACCAATTTAGTTGGAAGAAAAGGCTAGGCAGATTGATATAGACGATCGAAATACAATCTTTTCAACGTCAAATATAGGCCTTTTGTAATCCAAAGATAAGGACTTGGACAGATCGTTTTTTTTTTTAAATATTGCTATACTCTTGACAATATCAAGTCGATTACTGGCTGGTGTATGGTATAACTAGTTGCTACTATGTAGCTGAAATTCCTTCATAGTTTCCTTTGAGTGTCTCAGACTGTGATCCTTAGCTCTTCCTATCTACGAAGAGAAGTGACCAATACTCGCTACCTGGAATATTATTTTTGCTACCTGAATAATTATAATAATCACTGCAGCAGAGATGCGCTAAACGGTACATTTATAGCAATTGGTGAGAAGATCTGGCGACAGCACTTTGTTCCGTCTGCGTTAAGACTGTTTTTTTTTTTTTTTTATAACTTTTAGGCTCGCGCTTGACCACTACCTCACCTGATGGTAAGCGATGATGTGGTCGACGGTGAAACACGCTTGCCTAGAAGTAACCTATTCATTCTTGACTTAAAGACACCTAGATTGTAGCTATCGGGAAACACAGACTCCGGCAGGGAATTCCACTCCTTAGCTGTACGCATAATAAAAGTGTTCCAAAACGTTTTGTACGTATGGGCGGGTTGTCTACCATGTATTGATGGCTCATTGCCGTACGTCTGGTCCGATGATGAAACGGGCTAGGTGGAATTAGATCGTGCAATTCCATCGCACACTCCGCGAAATGTAACCGATAAAAAACCGACAGGCTGGCAACTCGGCGACGATGTTCAAGACTCTGGAGCTTTGACTTGACCAGCGCCTCATCGCCGATGAGCCTCTTGGCTCGCTTTTCGATCGACTCTAGTGGGTCAAGCTGGTATTTGGCAGATCCGTCCCAGAGATGAGAACTCTATGCATGACCTAACTTGCGCTTGATACAAATTGAGGAGCTGTTCCGGCACATACATGTCACGTGGGTACATGACTGTTACTTTAAGACTGTTACATCCAAACATAGTTGAATGAGTTATATGTTAGCTATTATTATTATTTATTTATTATATACTTTATTGTACACCACTTAAATAATTACAGGACAAAACATTTATAAAGATAAGTGTACAATGGGCCGTCTTATCGGTCTTATTTACCTATATTCACACAAAAGCTGAGTAAATTGATTCTATGGAAGGATTTTCAGAGATTTTTTAATGAAAAACAAACCTTATTAGAATCAAAGGACCCCTTGGCAAAGTTTTACCACGAAACCTTTTATCTACCTTAATAAGCAATTTCAAAAATATTTTCTAACCATATTTCCTTAAGAAACCTGCAACTGCCCTACCACAGGTACATACGCACGTTAAGCAAATTGACGTGGCCAAATAACAAATTAGAAGTTTTTCCCACTTTTAAGGCACTCTTACAAAATTTCGAAAGTATTGCGAAATTGTAAAAAGTCGGCAAAACTTGAGAATTTGCGAAACGTGCTGTATCAATTTCAGTTTTATTATGACGCAAGATAAGTTTGTGTTTGGCGTGACGCACGGGTGAAAACTTTGTTTTAATGATAACACGTGAACTGGAAATGAGAAGAAAACAAACATGTAGTGATTTTACTTTTGATTTAAGTTAAAGATTTATTAATTTAGCCTGTAAGTTAGTCTGAAATATATATAAGGAAAATGATTAAACAAGTATTAGGATTAGGAAAACATTTGCTTATTTTTTATCCTATTACATGTGTCATTTCTCTAAATTAAATTACCGTTATAAATACGTAATTTATATAGAGGTTAACTCTCTTTCTTCTTCTTCTTTCTTTTTCATGTGAGGATGTGGCCACGTCTGGTGTCAGAGTTAATTAAGCCACCTCTGGAAACCCCACAGGCCTCTGACTTGGCTATTTCAAACTTACATTAACTATATAAGTCCAGGTTGCCTCACGATGTTTTCCTTCACCGCTGCCTGTGATGTTCAAAATAAACATAGAAAGTACATATGTATTTGAATAAGTCACATAAGTACTTGTCCGGATTTGAACCCACGACCTCAAGCATGGAAGGTGAGGTCTTATCCACTGGGCCATCACGACTTTAACGATAAAGTTAGAATTATGTCAGATTATTGTGATTTCCTGATATTCTATAGACAAAACAGAGGTTTTTATTCTACTAACCCAAACTTAATAGCAAATATATTGAGCATTCAAGATTTTAAAATAATCTTATACCTCTGCCATACCCTTGGGAGATAACAGGCGTCATAATATCATATCTATAAACCACTAAGTAACCATCGGATATTGCGTTAATTTTCAGAATTTGCCACCAACTACAAACGATTCTATCACAAAAACTAGCCGCACCAACCCTATCAAATCTGCGTAAGCGCACTGTAATACGATACGCGCGCGCTTTCCCTATACGGCAGTTATGGCGGCCGCCGACCAATCACAGGCGTCGTCGTCTCGCCTACCACATTGTTGGGTAATGCTTATACTTTGCTCTATGTAATCGTTTCTGTTCTATTTTTAAATGTGATTAGGTATTGGCGTATTGATTTTGATAGTGGATGATCCTTAGGAGTTGGTTTTATATGTGTGTTATGTATGATAGATCTTTGCTTGTTCAGGAGATGACTGTACAGCTAAATGACTCATAGACATAGATTATGTCGCACTGCAGAAGTGATTTTGTGTGGTTGTAAGTAAGGACCTTTGAGTTTGTCTTAATTGTTAACACTCTTTTTTAAGATTCTGCAAGGGGGTACATACAGGTTGTAACGTTGTGAGTACCTTAACTGTAAATAGTCGAATGATGCTAAAATATCACTATTAGTAAGCCACATCACTAAAAATGCGATAGGTACAACACTGGTTTTCGGGGGACGCTGACATTCTGCCATTCCGATCCCGCTTGCTTAGCTGATGAAAGCTATTCTCTGACCCTCAGGACTATGTGAGCCCGACCTAGGGTGAATTCCGCATTAGTTAAGTAATACCTGATTCTCTGCGCTGGATAACCTATATTAATTTCATCTCCTATGTAGTATCTGATTTCGGGTGTGTCAATGCCACGCGTGGTGGCGCTAGGTGTTATCCAGCGCATAGGAGATTGTAATATGTATGAATTTCTACTGCACCGAGGTGGTGTAGTGCCTCATTGTGTTATTATAAGTGATGAGTGAGCCATCTGCTATGATCACGCTTACTTTGTGTTATGTTTACGTGTTCTTACTAATTTTGCATCTGTCAATGTGCTCGCTATGTTTGCAGATTCTTTGCCTGTTAACCGCTGCGATGTGCTGATCTTTCACCTACAATGCTTCCCACTCCGTTCCTTGGCTGCGGCTTCCTGCTAATTGTACCGCATCTAACATGCTCACCCCATGATGCTTCCAGGGTTCACCGTAAGGGCTGAGGGCAAGACACCTCGCCCACTGCTATACGCTGCTAGCTGTCTGCACGCTATCTACGCACGCTGCCCAGGTCTTGGCCTGCCTACCTGCGGCCTACCTACCTACGGCCTACCGCCTCGCAAGCCGGTGTGCTACCCAAGGGCCTGCGCACCCATAGACGTTACTGTCCGGCCTACTGCTGAGCCTGTGCTGAGCGGGCTACCCACATCTGCCACGTGCTACCCAAGGACGGTACCTTTCCTACCAGTGTGATAGTGCTCAGAACAGAACAGTGACCTTAATTACCCGCGACCTAGCTGTGGATCTAATTTACTGTAATATATGTATTAACTTGTCTAGCTGTTTCACTTATCATCTACCTAACTACCTACCTATCAGTAAGCGGCCCGCGCAGCC
This sequence comes from Orthosia gothica, assembly GCA_949775005.1. Lineage (NCBI taxonomy): Eukaryota > Metazoa > Arthropoda > Insecta > Lepidoptera > Noctuidae > Orthosia > Orthosia gothica. The sequence goes on from OX459057.1 coordinate 12,844,302, forward strand.
TACCATGCGCAGACCTAGCCGTTACAAGGTAAATTTATGATTATATTCTTCCATTTTTTTATGAGAATTAATCTTAATTTATGATCAACGTATGAAAAAAAAGGATCGCCAAGTTGTTTTAACAAATTTTGATCCTGATTAGACACAGGCTGACAACTTGCCCTCTAATTTCTCGACACAGCACTTGTTGCTTACAGATGCTAACAATGCAAAGTGTTAGTAATTCCTAACTAAGTACAGTACAGAGCGATCAATCTTCGGTTAGAGGCGTGAAAAAGGTAACAAAAGATGTTGTTCTGTAATAAGATCGATGGATAGTACCCAAATCTTTCGTTGAATTACTTCTAGCTCTAAGGAGTCACAATGTACCTATGAACGCACATCTATGGTAACTATTTGGCATTGACAATTTATTTATTCCCTTGAAGTTTGGTCAGATAGAGCAGTTCTAAACTGCTGATGTGGTTGGCGGTTAGAGTGGAATAGCCTCATTCCTTCTGTTCAAAGGATGACCCTGATAAATGTACAACCTATATTCCCCGAAGCACAGATAATATAATACTAGCATACATATGCCTCATCCCATACAAAGAAACCGTGCCAACGTAACTAGCGTTTTTCGTCTGAATAAACTTTTATTTTCCTAAGAACATCGATCGCGTTCGGTTCCGTTTACGGATATAGATGGTGTTAGCAGCGACTTGCAAGTAAAAGGGTTTACTCGATTCGTGAATACTCTTTTTTAAATACAGCTTCGTTTTTTTTATAGTATTTTTTGCAGGTTGTATAGTTTCACTGTACCAAAATGTGTTACAAACAAATCTAAGAATTCGAGTGGACGCCTCAGAAATTTAAAACTGCGCCATCTATAAGAATCAGTTTTAAATGATCTCTTCAAATAATATTTAAAATTTGAATTAAGAGGCCAATAGTCCTTAATTTTGTGCTTAGACGAGTTAATTAAACAAGAACATATTTTTTTATGGTAGGCTCTAAAAAATCGTAATATTTCACAAAACTCAATAACAAATCGCTGAAGCTTATCACGCCATCTAGTTCAATTTATTTGAACCAAATTTTATTTATTCGCATTGAGTCCCGTTCCCGGCAGGGTTGTGGTTAAGTCCTATGTAATATCGGGCGAGCCTATTTACCTGACATAGGACAATTACAAGCTGGCACGGTAATAGGGATATTTCCTGGGTAGAAAAATGATAATTCTATTTTGCATAGACTAATATATAATAGATTGAGACTATTTTGTCCGTCAGTGAGATCATAAAATAATATTGGACGCATATTTTTTGCTTTATCAGATAAATGCAAAATGACAAAGATAAAGCGCATCAAATGTGCTCTTGTTTTATGAAATAAATATTTTTATTATTATTCCATTTATTCATTTTATATATACATATCTTTACATTTTTAAATATTATTCTATAAAAAATTAAATAAAAAAACATTTAAAAATACAAAAATAGTAGCCCACCGGTATCGGGAACAGGGTCCAAGCTACCGGTGGTCAGGGCTCCTGAGAGAGGAACCTCCTAACGATACGCGCCGTGTCCAGGAGTACCGCTTTCTGGATCAAGCCCTTGATCCAGCTGCCCAACGAGAGCCTCCTCAGATGTTCATTGAGGCTCTTGGCTATTATGCCATTGGCCGTCACGACTATCGGCACAATGACTGCTGTATTCACATCCCACATGTCGACAACCTCGCGAGCCAGATCAAGATACTTGCTTTTCTTATCTCTCTCAGCCTTCACGAGGTTCTCGTCATGGGGGACCGCTATATCAACAATCATTGCGCGACGCTCTAGTCGGTCTATCACCACTATGTCAGGCTTATTGGCAACAATAGTCCTGTCAGTGATGATAGACCGATCCCAATACAATGTGACATTGCCATTTTCGAGAACTGGGTCGGGCACATACTTATAGTAAGGCACTTCCGATTCCACAAGATTGTATTTAAGAGCAAGTTGCTGATGGATAATCCTGGCTACAAGGTTGTGTCTATGCAAGTAGTCTCCGTTAGCCAGACTAGAACAACCGGAGATAATGTGACGGACAGATTCTCCCGGCCGATGACATGCCCGACAGATGTCAACTGTGCCGTCCTTCACAATGTATTTCCGGTAGTTGTTCGTCATCATAACTTCGTCCATAATCGCAAAGACAACACCTTCGGTTTCCCCGAAAAGGTCACCAAATCGCAGCCAGGCCACGGACGCTAAAAGATCAACATCGGGCCCATGTAGGACCCGGTAGAAGCGACCGTGAAGCTCCTTGCTCTGCCATACCTCCCTGCGGTCATTAGTATCTAGTACTATAGGTTTGCGCCAGTTCTCGTTAGCCAAGGAGAGCGGGGTAAGGCCCTTGTCCACCGCTACCACATCTCGATGCATACCCACGTCGACGGCCTGGAAGTATTCCCTAAGACTGCATACCTCGCGGTTGTTATTATTATTATTATAAAGTGTACTATCGGCGTGATGTCACACGATATTACAACGCGCTGTATCGTCGTAATTTTTTGTTTACGTGGTAAAAGAAGAAATACGTGTCCAATATTTTTTATTAATCTACCCGACGGACAAAAAAAACCCTTCTCATCTTATTGTTTTATGTTATCTGGTCTGTGTAGTGTAGTCACCTAATTAAAAATTAAGTACTTTGAATGTTTTTGGTATCCGATAAGAAATTCCTTCTTTTTACCCGACTGCCGAAGGAGGGTAATATGTTTATCAGTCTAATTATGTATGTATGTATGAATGTTTGTTCCTATGTGGCGTTCCAGAGACCAAACGCATTGGCCGATTTTGATGATTTGTACGTCAATCGATTCGTCTTAACCCTGCGAGTGTCACTGGCTACATTAAAATTGATAAATCAAAAATATATCACACTTATATGTTTAAATGTATCTTATTCGAAAAAAAAAATAACTAAAAAGTGTTAAATAAAAAAAATAATTCAAAAAATCAAAAAACCCGACTGCTTGAAAAGCGAACTAAAAATACGTAAACAAGAAAAAAATCAAGCTTAGCAGTCGGAGGATACACATTCGCGAGCTGGCTGACCAAAACCAGATGTATCCTCCGACTGCACAGCATGATTTTTTTCTTATTTACGTCTATTTAGTTGGTTTTTTGATTTTTTTTTTTTTCCGGACTGACTGACTTCGTCTGTGAGCACCAATATCTTTGACTAGCATCATCTTCCTGCTCTTGTCCCATGTTACTTGGGGTCGGCGCAACACGTTTTCTTCTGCCATACCGTCCTGTCCCCCGTTACACCATCACTGACTCCCTTTTATTTCATATCACTTCTCACACATTCCATCCATCTTTTCTTTGCTCGTCTCCTCTCCATCCATCCACATTTATATTCATAACTCTTTGATTAACATGCGTTTCATCCCTCCTCATCACATGACCATACCAGGACAAACGGTTTTCTTTCAACTTTTCTGTCTAGCAAGAATAATAATCTTCAGAATGCCAGACTTCTAATACCTACGTCCTTATATAAAAAATCTAACTACACGAAAACACGATTTCAATAAAATCCGTACGTGACTACGACCAGTTGCCTTGGTCTAGGGTGGCTGTGTTTTATCTTGTATCTTTTGGGACATCACCTTGAGAATATTTACTGGAATTACGTCGCTTCTTACTGAGAAATGGAACGTAATTTGGGTATTAAAAGGGCGGCGGTATTGAAGTTCTTGCCTCAAGGGTAATGTAAGTGCGTAATTTCTTTTTGGTATGTTGTAGCAATGACTGATGACAAAACGACCGCTAAATTAGTGTGGTATATATAATATTTTTCAGAGTCGTCAACATCATCATCTCGACACGAAGGACTCATTATTATAGTCATCGGCACGTAACTTGGCAAGAGCCGTTAGATGCGCACAAAACATTTTTCAGGTCTCTTTGGTTACCAAGCGGGACGCGGGGTTCGTTGAGCACCGTTCCGAGCGCGCGATTGGTTGGTCGGTTGACACAAGGATCGACTGATCAATGGTGTCGCGTCCATGTTCGGTTCGCTCTTTTGTGACGTAACGTTAGGCTCAGTCGGGCTAACGTTAGCTACGTTACTAAAAATTAAGATAAATAATAAATTATAACTAAAAAAAGGATATAGATAATAAAATAAGGTCCGGCTTCGCACGACGTGCGTAGCTAATCAGGCATCAGCAGGTCGGGCAGGAAGACGTGGCTCGGTGTGATGAGACGGCTTATGGTGTGCTATCAGAGTGCGCACCCAGGCAGCAGGTCAGGCAGGATGACGTCGTATGCCCGAAGTAGGTAGTAGGTCTAAACTAAAAAGCTGACGCCCGTTTTTTCAAAGGCGGGTCAGTCTGCGCTGCCATTACAATAATGTACAACTAGCTTAAGGAAAGGTCTAGGTACTCCATAGTACCTATGTTATGTCTATGGCTTAAGGCGGTACCCCGAGCAAACCGCCACGCAAGCCGTTTTTTGTGCTGTTTTTAGGAGCTATCTACTCGTTATTTAAAAAGAAATATCAATTAATAAAAATACATTAAATTTCTACATATTATTGATTCTAAAATGGTAGATTTAGTTTTTTTTTAAATGTTGTATATATTTCACTAATCTACTTCCAAAAAAACATAAAAATCAGAAATAATTATTGATATTATGCATCTCCTCGTAAAGTGTTCATTGATTATTTTTTGTACTAACACTAACGGATAGACAATTTAATAACGAACATTTTTGTAGAATTATTTTTTTCAAAAGACCATAATTCGATTTTATAAAGATTTTATTCTAAAATCTGGGCGTATTCACTACTGTAATTCATGCGCCACCAGTGCCGCTAGACCAATAGGAACGCTCATATCTCTTGCCGATTTTTTGGTCAGGGTACCGTCTTAAGAAAATAAAATAGATAGACAGATGTTATGTCAGATGAAAATGTCGCAGTAGAAAATTATTGCAATAATTACAAATTAGCAATATAATTTAAGTTTAAGATATTAAAACAATCAGAGATAACTAAAATATGCTTTCCGTGTAGTAAAAATATCAAAGAATACATAAAAAAAGAGTTACAAAAATTGATTCAATATCAAAAGATATGAAGATGGTTTGTATAGTGTTGTGAAACGTAACTAGATGTGGATTAAATAGCACACTATATGGTGGTTGGTCTACTAACTACTAACTACGCCAAAGCCTTGCCAAGTTAAGTGCCGATAGCTATAATCATGTTTGTTTCTATAAATTGACAAATTGATTGATGTTTTTTGTCATGTTTTTTTTTTCCTTCTTTGAAATTTTGTAACATTTATTTATTTATTCATATTATGTTTGTATGTTTATTTGTAAGTTTATGTAAAGTATTTTATATAGCTATATAATTTCTATGTATTAATATTTTTTTAAAGTTCCATTATACCATAGGCCATAGGCTACCCCCTGTTTTATTTTAGGTTCTTTAAGTTCATCCAAAGGTTGTCTGGTAGATATCACCGTCAGACTTTGTACCCATAGTATTAAGTTATTGTAAAATAAATGAGTAATTTTTTTTTTTTTTTGTACAATAAATTATATTCTATTCTATTGGTTTGAACACATTTACATATCAAACAAAACATATGTTAAAACTATATATGGTTGTTTTTTCCTATACGACAGTCTCTAAATACAAACATTGAAACAAACTTGAAAGTCGCAATCTCGCAGACCAGGGGGGTGACCACAAGCTCTTAGAGTAAGGTTATTTTGAGATCGAGTAAGGGACAGATGTATCTGACTTGTATACATCAGTCACTTACTCGATCTCAAAATAACCTTACTCTAAGAGCTTGTGGTTACCCCCCAGACAATACCTTGGTCTAATCGTTCATAATTTATGAGAATGATAGGTATTGGCTGTTTGATTGACTATATTCACTTATTAAAGATTTTGAACTATTATTTATAAAATAAATCTAATCCCAAAAATTTCAAAATCTGCAATAGATCCAAGATAAATTCTCACCAAAACTCAAGCCACCCTACTCCAGAGGCTTAGTTGCGTAGCTACGGAGTGTGCACCCCCTTTCATCCCTCACCACCCCCGGGACCCGGCCAGAGCTCCATCCGGGGTAGCCACTTGTTGATCACCCGGGAAAATTTGCGGGAAAAACCGGGATACAAACGGGTTTTTTTCAAAAGGTAGGAGGCAAATGTCTAGCCTTTTAGGCACTTTGTAATTTGTAAATTTATTCTGAACTTGACATTCGGAAATTGAAAAGGAAATTGATAAAGAGAGAGAGAGTAATAATGTTTGTCTTATAAAGTGAAAGATTTTTTTTCTGAAGAATAGAGTATTTATGGAAGCTTTTGTTAAAAGAACGTTGAGACAATGGTGAAGGGTTGAATTATAGGTTAAATTTATAATAGAAATCTTACAGAAATGCCTAAAAATCAGCGTTGCTGTTACTTGTTTGTAGACTTACCACATAAAACAATTATTTTACAAATTATAGGTAGTTTTTTATCTTAGGAAATACGATCATGTCTCTTAGTTCCCAAGGAGCGCAAGTGGCTTCCTATCCGTCTTCGTAGGAACACTCGCATATTATATCTCCTGTACAACATCCTTTTTAACCCTGCATAACCTACCTGCGCGATCCTTTTTCGTTTACTCACCCTGCCAATGCCCTGCGTAGATCCCGCTTTAAACTCCATCTCAATTGCCTATCCCATAAAACTAATTTCTATTCCCACTCAACGAACTCACTTCCGCAAAAGATCCGTGACGCTAAAAGTATCTCTATTTTTAAAAAGCAAGTCAAAGAACAATATCTTTCTTCTATTCTGTGATCTTATTATATTATAGGTATGTATATTTTTATAGTTTAATAAGGTTTTGTATCTTCATCAATATGTGTTTATATATATTTAGGCACTTATTGTAATTTTATATAGTTCGTATCCCGAACGTAGCCCAGCCGACTCGGCTGGGCAGCGTTCGGGAAATTGCGCGGTGTCTTCTCGTCCAACTTACCACAGTGTCTCAAGACGAAGGTACCTATATGACCAGTGTGTGTTGCCAGTGACCTATGGCTCTGAGACGTGGTCGCTCACAATGGGCCTCGTCAGAAAGCTTACAGTCACGCAAAGGGCAATGGAGAGGGCTATGCTCGGAGTATCCTTGCGTGATCGAATCAGAAATGTAGAGATCCGCAAGAGCACCAGGGTTACCGACATAGCCCGAAGAATTGCCAAACTTAAGGCGCCGATTCCCTTGAGTAGCTGATTTTAAAATGAGAATCACGTCTAAACGGCTAGTCGTAATTTATTGGAAAAAAATATATGTTATACTAGACCATTTTCTTAATAATTTCATCTCAGCAAATTTTGAGTTTTATTCGTATAACATAGTGTAATTAATTTGTAAAGTTATGTCTAAAACGGTCAAAAACACGACAATCACAACAAAACCGCTGGGCGTATTTTAATGAAATTGACACCATATCAAAGACAATTTAATTATCTACATTTTGATCTGAAGCTTTTTTTTTTAAAGTCATAGAATAATAAGAAAAGTACAAAAAACTACTAAATTTCGGGTCGCGCGGGTGAGAAACGAGGGCGCGTTTTGTTCCCTCAAGGTCGTTGGCGTTAGTCGTCGTCTTAAGTGGCAGTGGGCAGGGCACATTGCTCGCAGAACGGATGGCCGATGGGGCAGAAATGTTCTGGAGTGGCGACCGCGAACCGGAAGATGATGCGTTGGAAGGCCTCCCACCAGGTGGACGAAGACCTGGTGAAGGTTGCGGGGATTCGCTAGATGCGGGACGCACGGGACCGGTCAATGTGGCGACACTTGGGGGAGGCCTATGTCCAGCAGTGGACGTCTTTCGGCTGATATGATATGATGATAATGATAGTTTGTATTAATTTAGTTTTATATTCTCTTACCTTTCCTTGTACTTATACACACTGTGTATATGTTTCATATTTAAATCTCCTGTCGAAGGTCTGCTGAAAGAAATGTCTCTAGAAACAACGCCTTTGTGCTCTTCTGTCTTTATATATACTTTCTCTTTTAAATGTTCTGTGTGTAAATTAATAAATAAATAGGTACTGCTTGGTTTTTTATTAAGTTCAAAAATATTATCAGACATTCGGTATCAATCATGTACATCATTTATGCAAAAATCCACTTGAGAAAAGGAAAAATAAATAGCATTTCAGTAAATTTTTGCTCATATAATATGTCGGCTACAGCGCATCTTTTGGTCAACTCAGAGTGATAAAAAGATCTCACAGAGAATCACACAATATAAACCTACGCAAAGGAAATACGCCACGATACCACCCAGTGTTCAGAAAAAACATTAATTGCAAAAATACTGTATTTTTCTCAGTATCGCTCTTCGATAGCGAGGCCCCGGGGATGATCAACAAGTAAATCTTAAGCCGTGTCTAGTTCTTATTAGATGTTGTCTACAAATACGCCCACTACTGAGAAGGTACATACTTTGGATGAGTATCGCATCGCAATCAATAAAATACAAGATGGCAGTCAACAAAGAGATCGTCTTTAAATTTACGGACGTGGATTTATCTGTTCGCTAAGTTGAACTGTGTTCATCCTCATAAATAAAAATAATAATGAAGGAAGAAGTAAATTCCGAAAAAAGAGAGTGGTGTCTTATGGACACCCAGTTGGAAGTTCGATTAATTAAATTTATAGTATTTCAGTTTCGTAAAATAAAAGGTAAGTTTCGTAAGTTTTAATATTTGAAATAACAACAACACAGCTGATGCTCTGTGTAAGTGGCTGCTAAAGTTGCCCAAAATAAAAGGCCCGTTTTAGCAGCTATAAAAATACTTAATAATAATTAAACTTGATGCATGCGAATGATACTCGTTGTTATGTGTACGGGTAATATAGTAATTAATTATGATTATGAATTTGATTTTTCAATTTCTTACGTAGAAAGTTATCGCGGCGTGTAAAATGAGAAACGTCAACGGACTTCTTAGATTGTGATGACTTTAGATTAGGCACTGTATGTGTCTAGTCAGCGCGCGCTCGTACATCTTCGGTTTTCTTCGTGCGCTTCCGTCTCTCTCCTCGGCGTCTACCCTTTTGTATGGATCCTCGCTTGTTCTACCCTTCAAGCAGCACACTGTACCTCACACAACTTCATCATCATCATCATCATATCAGCCGAAAGACGTCCACTGCTGGACATAGGCCTCCTCCAAGGGTCGCCACACAATTAATCACGCAACGCACATTATTATTATTGGCCGATGTTTTTTACGGTCCAAACATTTTCCAGGCCTTAGATAATATTTATTTCTTCATTACAATTACTCTCTGCACTTACAATTTTACCCAACACATGCAGATAGTCAATAATTATATAATTACATGATATATTAATAATTTACATTTTATACAGGCAGACAAACCAATTAAACTAACATTAACAAAACTTTTAACAAAAAATATGATTATTTATAAAAATGGTACTTAAACGTTAAAATAATTAAAAAAACCGCCAAGTGCGAGTCGGACTCGCGCACGAAGGGTTCCGTACCATTATCGCAAAAAAACGGCTCAAAATCACGTTTGTTGTATGGGAACCTCACTTAAATATTTATTTTATTCTGTTTTTAGTATTTGTTGTTATAGCGGCAACAGAATACATCATCAGTGAAAATTTCAACTGTCTACCTATCACGGTTCATGAGATACAGCCTGGTGACAGACAGACAGACGGACCGCGGAGTCTCAGTAATAGGGTCCCGTTTTACCCTTTGGGTACGGAACCCTAAAAACTGCATATTCCCAAAATTGACAGCGAGCTGAATTAATTGAAAAAGTTATAATTGCCTAGATGATCGGGCTTGGGTAGTGCCTCAAAAATAACTGCAAAAAGGTGTCGGTTTCTTACCGACTGCCGAAGGAGTGTATGTATGTATGTTGTTTGTTCCTATATGGCGTTCCAGAGACCAAACGCGTTGGCCGATTTTGATGATTCATACGTCAATCGATTCGTCTTAATCCTGCGAGTGTCATAGGCTACATTAAAATTGGACAACAGAAAAATGGCGGATTTCGGGCGCCATATGTGGGGCCCATTTTTTATTTTTGTTACACTTTTTTCGGTCTAACCGTAGACCGCCGAGAACCGTAGTTCTGATTTGCAGACCTATAACGTGTGATAAGGAACTCCGGTTCCAAAACACGTAGTGTATTACCCAATATACCTAACGAAAAGTAATAGTTGCTCCTAGTTGTCGTAGATTCAAACTTAGTCATGGTTCACACTCCATCGTTCTGGACGTATTTTGTATAGTGATCCCAGCATCATAAGGTTATACGTAGCATTATATGACAGTCAAACCGGTCAATTAGGTGACGGCAAAATATTAAATTATTGAAAAATAATTGTCTTTCTTGACTTTTTTGTTGCATGAGTTTTTGTTTTTTCTGTCCAATTCAAATTTCAGCTTGATTGATAATGAATTATTGATTACACTTAGTTAATTAATATTATAAAAGCTCATCGAGATTAGAACAAAAAATATTTGTTACAAAAAATTACAACCGACTTCAAATAAAAACACAACAAACTGAAAAAGACTTCAATTTCGGAAGTCGGTGTCTAAAAACGAAGATACCAATAGTCGGTTAAAAACAAGAACGCCGCCTTCCGAATTTTTGGATTTCGGTTGTATTTTTTTCCACGTCATAATATAGTCTGTAATGCCCAGTTATGCCAGAATGAGATTACCCGAATAATATGAAACTGAAACATAACATAACATTAACATAATGAGAGTGTACAGGGTGAACTGTACAGATACCGCATAACCGTTTAGAGCGTACCAGCGTGATGTTATAAAATGGTGTAAACAAGAGATTTGCCGTCATTATTGAAGATAAACCAATTTAAATAGACCAATTCGGTAACATCTTTTTCAAATCGGTCCACAATTGACGGAGAAATAGGTGAAATAAACTAAAAAAACAATCATACAGACGAAAATAGGACCGTCTTCCTTGTTGGAAAGTTGTTTAAAAATCAAGTACAATACTACTATTCAAACAAACAGAGCACTTAATCGTTAATATATAACTACCAAACGCCAAACTGCGTAACAAGTTCGAAAGGCAAACCGAAAATACGCCACACAACTTGGGACCAAAACTAAACAATTAAACAACAAAATATTCGACTACCCACATAACGGGCATAATCCTCAGAGAGTACCTACGGCCCAAAAATTTAGATAAGTGTCCGGGCCTCCGTAATCCCAAGTACTTACATGCCCCTGAAATATTTATAGCAAGGTGGAAACTCGTTGACTCAAACTTATTATATCGATTTTGTATATTGCTGGTCGTTGTAATTGTGCTGCCGGTCGAATTGTTTTTGAGTTTCAGGGGAAAAAAATAAAAAATACATGTTTTGGCGCCAAAAGGTTTTTTTTTGTGTAAGACTTAAAGACCATGTATTAAAGTACTAAAAAACCATGTACTAATTTTGGAGTTAGAAAATCTGTCATCTGCCTAGCCTTTTCCCAATAATTGTTGTTGGGGTCGGCTTCCAGTCTTACCGGAATTAACTTAGTACCAGTGTTTTACATGGAGCGACTGCCTATCTGACCTCTACATCCCAGTAACTGGGTAACACCATACCCCTTGGCAACACTGGTGTCAGACGCAAGCTTCTGACTACCCGTACTTAGACAACCTGTATTAGAGGCTTTTCTCTATTTCAATTATTTCGCTTCTTTATGTGTTATACCAACCATGTTTTAATGAATGACTATGTGTTTTTTTTTTTTCTTGCCATAATTCCAATTTCAAATTCCTTAATACTCAAAAGGTTCGAACTAGGATTTGTCAGAGGTAAGGAAGCGATAGAGCGCGAAAATCACAGGAAAAAGTGTTTCAGAAATTCTTGAGCTGTTGTATGGGAGATTGAAATAGGTAGTATGTATATGATTTATCTCGCTATGGAATGGATATTAGTTCGATGGCATATGTGCAGAAGTAAGGTGAAATATTTCCATACAATTTTTTTAGGATCATGTCCGTATTATTTATTATTGTATTCGACATTATCTTACCAAGCTTCTACTAATAAAACACAATTAAATATTTAGGGTCTTACTCATCATCCGCTTTTTTAATGTTCCCACTCCTAGTAGACAGGCATCCTCTCTGTGAGAGAGGGAATGGGCCTTCATCCACCACGCGGGCCCAGTGCGAGTTGGTGGATGTCACTTGTCTCTCACGGAGAGGAGGCCTGTGTCCCAGCAGTGGGAACGTTAATAGGCCGATATAATGATGATGATGAGGTGTTGCTGCACAGGGAGCACGACAGGAGGTGTAGCATTGTTTCGGACGTAGCTCCGCAATCACACTGTGGGTTATTGGAGTACCCCCATCTAACTAAGTGGTGCCTGCAGCGACCCACTTGGCTTCGGAGGTGGTTTATAGATTTCCACGTGGGCCACGGTAGTTGGTAGCCTGCAGGGAGATTTTCTGCAGGCTCAACATAGTCAGTCGGAGGAGGATGTTTGAGGAGCCACAGTCTTTTCTTAGCCTCACCACACCTGCTGTCATTAATTGGTTTGGTTAACCTCAGAAAGCTTTTCCAACTCTTCAATCTGCCACTTAGCTTGTCCACATTGTATAAAGAGTGTCGTCTATCTGTCTGCTGCTTGTGTTTTTCGGAAGAACAGGCCATTTCTCTTCGGAGGTATGAGGAAACTACGGATAAAGGAATAAATAAATAAAAGTGAGTTAAATATTCTTTATTCCGCATAGAACCCGCCACAAAATAGGGCTGGTACATAAATGAAAAGCTACACAAACAACTTACTAAGGATGACACTTTACGGACGCTTTCAAGACAGTTGTACAGTTCAAAGGGGTTTAATCGCCGTAATAATACGTAGTTTACATAAAATATGTTGACAACCCATGCCATCGATGGCTTAACGCATCCCCAGAAAGAAAGTAACATAACTGAAAAAATACAATTTGTGGGCAATGAGCAAGAAAGTGTTGAGTATAAAGAACAATGGCGAGATTTTAGCTGACTTAAATTTGAGCGTCTGAAAGTGAGTTATATACGAAAGACGTTCTATTAATTGTCTACATTTTATAAATATATTATTGGGCTGGTTCAAAACGGATAAAAAAAATCATAATAAATAAAAAGTTATTTGATTTTACAGTTAATTTCTTTAGCTTAGTGTTGCCATTATATATTTTATCTGCTAAGTGACAAGTAGTAATATAATTAATGTATTTATTGCAGTAAATGAGTTAACAATACAGTTTATGTCTAAGTATAGATGTTCCTCGCAGGTAGGTAAGAATATAGTAGTGTAGTAGAAATAAATGAATTACTTTTAATTAGTTAATGATTGGCAAAAAGACTAGTATCCAAGTTTAAAAAATATAGCATGGTTGTTGACGAGGACGACGACCTTTTGATAAACGTCAAAGTCGCTTAGTATAAATAAATATACTCATTTTAAAGAGTATATTATACATTTCATGCTGAAATAACTAGGTAAGGGAAATGCTAATGCGATATTCCCCTTTTACTTCCACGAAATTGAATAATATTACCTATTAAACACATTATTAAAAGTTACCCAGACATAACCTACAAAAGTTTATGACTGAATATATATTATTCTCGACATTCTCGAACAAAAAATATTGCACAAACTAATTCAGAACATCACCCTGAGTTAAACCAGATATTTTTCATTTAAAGACGTAGGCATTTAATCTCAGCTAAAAAAATTTATGGGCACTTGCCATTGTTCTTTGAAATGTATCTCGCCCGTATATTATTGGAAATTATTGATTTTATTGCCAATTTTTACATTAATCATTCTCATTATATTTAATTTAAATGTATTTTATATATATGTTTTGACAAAAAAATAATAATAATAAAGTCACTCTATTGAAAAATATTTCTTAAGAGGAAACGGGGGTGGTCTTTTGTCCATACAAACGCTCTCGTCTGTTTTCTCTCTGGTTTATGAACTTAAAGCAATGTTTTTTTACAGTAAAATAAATATCAACTTCTTCTATGTCCCTATGTTTTACTTTTTGGTGATATATTATCCGTATAAGAACTAGAACCCTCTCAAAATGCTCAAAATTGTCTGTATTGAGTCGCTGTCTTCAGAGCCTTGGTGTACAAATTTGACAACTATTAATGAAAAAAGGAAAACATAGGGACATAGTAAATATCCTTCTTATTCAGTTTATGAAATATCTTCCAAATCGGTCCAATATTGGAGGAGAAAACAGACGAGAGCCAAACCTCGAATTATGACTTTTTACTTAAGAAAATTTGTCGAATCTGCAGTTGTCCTTATCGCACGAATTTGTGGGCGTGGTGAGACGCAAGGGGTCTGCATAATACGTACACAGACGGAAAGGTGATGCGTAGTAGTTGAAAATAATATCGATATACTAGTGTTGTAAACAGTTATCGATAAACAGATTTATATTGTTTACATGTGCTGTTCGTGAGAAATACAAATAGAAGTATTAAAAAGTATTGGATACAAAATAAAATAAAGTGCATGTCTATAAATGTTTATTACAAAAAGTTTTCAATACAAAACAGTAAATTATATATCGGATAGGTATCCGCAATCTCTAGATCGCCTACTATCAGCGAAATTTAATTTAATTCAACGTCAGCCGCACGGGTCAATCGATCAGGTTAAGCTTTGCTTGCCGTGGTTGGTCCGTGAATGGGTGACCATCTTTACATACAAAGACCCGTCCGTGTCTCGCCAAGCACGTTAAGCCGTTGGTCCCGGCTGTTATTTTCGGCTTTGACAGCCCGAAAGTCTGACCCGTTTTACCAAGGGGTTGCATATTACCGTTGCATTTGCGATCCATCAAAATACTGGTATTCAGCTGCATCCGACTCTAACGTAGATGGGAAAAGGCTAGGCAGATTATGACGACGTGCTTTCTCTCACTGGTTTATTCTTTGGTATCCAACCGTCAATTATTTCTGGTAAAAGGCTAATGCCTTAGGCTTGCCACTAATGTGGTAGAACTTTTCAAATCAAATCAAATCTATCGAAGTTTTCTAATAATGGTTCCATTTTTATGCCATAATGCATCGTCCCTCTTAATATTTTGAAAAATAAAAGCTTTTGGGACTCCATAAAATAAAATAACAGAAATCTCGAGTTATCTGTAGTTGGCCTTGTACTTGGTAGAAGTAATTGTGATTATGTTTTAATTGTAACATTTTGCCTTTAAACATACATAAATCTATTTCATCACGTGCCCTGCCCACTTAAGTTTGGCAATTCTCGGGCTTGCCAAATTCTATTGCTCGGGCTATGTCGGTAACCCTGGTTCTCTTGCGGATTTCTACATTTCTGATTCGACCACGCAAGGAAACTTCATGCATAGCCCTCTCCATTGCCCTTTGGGTGACTGTAAGCTTTCTGGTGAGGCCCATAGTAAGCGACCATGTCTCAGAGCCATATGTCTGGCAACACACACTGGTCATAGACTTTCATCTTGAGACACTGCGGTAAGTTGGACGAGAAGATACCGCAACTTCCCGAACACTGCCCAGCCAAGTCGGATTCGACGGTTGACCTCTTTCTCGAAGTTGGCCCTACCCAACTGGATCGTTTGTCCCAGGAAGACATAGTCACCCACAAATTCGAGTGTAGAGTATCCGACCTTGATTGAAGTGAGTGTAACATGGACATTCAACATCACCTTGGTTTTGTGCATGTTCATCCTAAGACCCACTCTTTAGGAAGCTCTACTGAGATCATCGAGCATTGTACTGAGGTCCTCCATAGTCTCAGCCATGACCACTATAACGTCGGCAAACCGAAGGTGAATGATGTATTCGCCATTGACATTTATGCCTAGCCCTTTCCAGTCCAGAACCCTGATCCTTGATTGATTCTGATTCTTTTTCCTTGCCATAATTGGTAGCCACGGTTCCTTTACATTTAGTATAATAACGTTTCTCATATTTTGCAAACCGACGTTTTCGGTCGCATCTTACATATTAGCCCAAAATTCGATGCCGTAAGCCTCTTTAGTCTTTCAATTTCCCATAAGCTATTATCGCTTTGGCCCCCACTATTTTTCTTTGAACATCCTTAGTTGAGAGCAATCTTTCAAGAAATTTATTTTTCTTTTAATTTATATAAATCCAAAGGCATATCTTCTTCCAACTCTAAGCGACCGTAGTTTTAACAGGTTATGTCAATGATATTCAAATAAACAGATACGTTATACACTCACAAAACAATTGAAAAAAGTGTTCCGCGCAGCAGCGGCAGCACACATACACACTTTTCATTCATCTGACATTTCACTACAATGTCGAAAGGGATGGCTTGATAAAACAAACAAGAAAATAAGAGACAGCTAGTGTTTGTCACTTGCGTGTGAATGTAAACAAACATTATTCTGACAACCAATGTTTTTTCTTTTTGTAACCTCCAAATATCAGAAAATTAGGAAAAAAAAATTGAAATAAATTAGTAAATTGAGGTGTATTGCGTATTTACATATGGTATGAGATCCTTTCTGTTTTATGTAATTTGGTATTATAATTGGTACACTTTCTAAATACACACGATGGCATTTTTTTAATTTTGTTTTTTTTTCAACAAAGCGTATCTCTCTTCGCCATGCGTGACATAAACTAAAGACTAAATCATACAATTGTCTACTATTCGAGTCTTCACAATGCGCGCGCTTATAACATATCTGTTTATTTGAATATCATTGGGTTATGTAGTTCTTTTTATTTTGCTCGTTCCGTCTTTGGGATACGTCAGTTTCCTTTTTCGGTAAATCTCTGTGATTTTTTTCAAACGTTGCTTTTGTTCTATATTTTTTTTTTGTATATTGGCCAGGACTGCAGCCCTGTATTTTTTTTTGAATGCGTGCATGAATAGCCCTTCGCTATTCCATGAAGTTACTACTCCATAACATCCTGTCTGATGTGATATGAGCCACTTCCTGCAAAGTTAATTATTTTGCCGCCAATACATTTAGCAATTACATTATTAAATTGCTCTACAGTATTATTAGTAACGTCCAAAAAAATATTTTCTGCGTTTGCTGTTAAGAATAACAGATATTGTTAGATATCTGTCCACAATCCACAACAACAAAAGTAACGAGTGACTGGGGCGATTACAAGAAATGCGCGAGCCGCGGCCGGGAGCGGAGGCACGCACACACTGTCAACTTACACACACATGGATGCCGGCCACAGGGCGGCCGGCCGCCACGCGCTCGCAGTTCGCAGAGCGACAGCGATAATTTTTTCAAATACCTATTTTTCAAAAGTCTCTCCGCCCGTATTTCCTCTTAATTCTTTATTGTACACCCAAAACAACATTAAATTTAGTGTGATAATAAAGTACATGTACAACGGCAAGCTTAACTCAATATTGAGTTCTCTTACAGCAAACCCTAGGGTGACAGAGAAAGATGACATTATAGAGGGCAGGACCCAGTGTACGATTTTAAAATAACCTATGACGAATTTAATAAAATATACTTACATAAATACACATGTCTATATAAATATTAATAATATGTCATTGCGCAAGGAAATGATCTTTAATCTTCCTCTTGAAGACCTCCAGAGAAGTGCTGTCACGTAGGGAGTGTGGGAGAGAGTTCCAGAGACGCACTGCAGTAGCAGAGAAAGAGTCATCATAGCGGCTGGAAGTGTGTCGTGAAGGGCGAAAGAGAAGAGAAGTGGCAGTGCGACACGGTTTACCCCTCAGGACAAGGTACTCCAAGCGATCACGAAGGTATTGAGGAACTATCACGAAGATATTTCTATATATAATAGACCTATGATTATATGTGTCGTTCCTCTTTTGTTTAATTTTATTACTCAACCTAAAAACAGTCAGTAAAATCCAATAAATATTTCGTGATAAAAAGACTCTTTTCAAAGAAGATTCAGTTTAACACAAAAATATATACTCGTATTTACAATAAAATGGCACTATTCGACTTCCGTTGTCGATGTTATACAAGTTCACTCGTGAAAAGCGCAATCAACTAAAGTGACCGATGTCATATGCTCTCCCTTTCTTACTCATAATTCGGGCTATTTTACCCGACTGCCGAAGAAGGGTAATGTGTTAATCAGTCTATGTATGTATGTATATTTGTTCCTATGTGGCGTTCTAGTGACCAAACGCGTTGGCCGATTTTGTTGATTCTTACTCGAAATGTTACTCGCTACATTAAAATTGGGAAATAAAAAAAATACGGATTTACTGTGCCATATTTTGGGGGCCCAATTTTGTTGTTCTTCCAAACCCGTCTTATCAAAATAAAGAGTTTGAAGATGATTTCAAAATTTGGAACATTATGTGTTAAAATGTACCTAATCCAAAAAAAAAAAATTATAAATTCAAAAAGTTAATTCCAAAAATCAAAACACCCGACTGCTTAAGAAGCGAACTAAAAAGACATAAACAAGAAGAAAATCATGCTGTGCAGTCGTAGGATACATCTACTTTTGGTCAGCCAGCTTGCGAATATGTATCCTTTGACTGCACAACATGATGTTCTTCTTGTTTACGACTTTTTAGTTCGCTTCTTAAGCAGTCGGGTTTTTAATTTTTGGAATTAAGTTTTTATGTCACCACAGGGTTTTAGAGTACGCTTTTTAGGGTTCCGTACCCAAAGGGTAAAAACGGGACCCTATTACTAAGACTCCGCGGTCCGTCTGTCTGTCTGTCTGTCTGTCACCAGGCTGTATCTCATGAACCGTGATAGCTATACAGTTGAAATTTTCACAGATGATGTATTTCTGTTGCCGCTATAACAACAAATACTATTTGTTTACTGTTTACTACTTTGTTTGCCGTTTTTTGCGATAATGGTACGGAACCCTTCGTGCGCGAGTCCGACTCGCAGTTGGCCAGTTTTAAGAAATGTTTATAGCACAATCAGAGTTTACATGAATTTTGAGTTAGGTCACTTTCGTTCTAGGGGAGCGTTATGTCCAGTTGGCTTCAGGTATGGTAACAAACATTAGATTATCTTCTTTACTACAAATAATTATATGTTTGTAAAAGTCTTTGAAGGTTCAGATCTGATTGCGAAAATTATTTCAATGATAGAAAGGTTATGATATGATAATGATACACAGCAGCTGAATGTCAAAGGCTACATTTATTCCTGGAAAAATATAAATGCACGTGTTCTGCAGGATAGGCTACGGGAATTAAAAAACCGGCCAAGTGCTAGTCGCACTCGCGCACAAGGGTTCCGTACCATTATCGCAAAAAACGGCAAAAAAAATCGCGTTTGTTTTGGGAGCCCCACATAAATATTTATTTTATTCAGTATTTATTGTTACAGCGGCAACAGAAATACATCAACAATGAAAATTTCAACTGTCACGGTTCATGAGATACAGCCAGTTCATGCGGTGACAGACAGACAGTGGAGTCTTAGTAATAGGGTCCCGTTTTTACCTTTTGGGTACGGAACCCTAAAAAGCGTACTCTAAAACCCTGTGGTGACATAAAAACTTAATTCCAAAAATTAAAAACCCGACTGCTTAAGAAGCGAACTAAAAAGTCGTAAACAAGAAGAACATCATGTTGTGCAGTCAAAGGATACATATTCGCAAGCTGGCTGACCAAAAGTAGATGTATCCTACGACTGCACAGCATGATTTTCTTCTTGTTTATGTCTTTTTAGTTCGCTTCTTAAGCAGTCGGGTGTTTTGATTTTTGGAATTAACTTTTTGAATTTATAATTTATTTTTTTTGGATTAGGTACATTTAAACACATAATGTTCCAAATTTTGAAATCATCTTCAAACTCTTTATTTTGATAAGACGGGTTTGGAAGAACAACAAAATTGGGCCCCCAAAATAAGTCAAACCTGAATAGGTTACTTCTAGGCAAGTGTGGTTCACCGTCGACCACATCACCGCTTACCATAATACGTATCGATAATAATAAAAAATAAAAGTTCACATATTACCATTTTCTTTACAATACTGAATGGTAAGCGTATTTATGTAACATGCACAGTTTTAGAAGTAATCATATAAACTCCAAAATTGATATTCAGACTGAGTTACGAGAAACGCAATATGTCAAGATATTTTTTAAATTATTTAGTTTTAGTAGAACATGTAAAACTTACTGCTAAAACAAACTAAACAAGTAAAACTACGAACCAATAGGTAACACCATCAAATCTTTAAACTCTGGAAAATAAACCGGTAAATGAACCTCAGAAACTACTCTTTATTGTTAAAGTATTAAATAGAATATTAAATTAATTAACCTTTATACCCCAGCGTTTAAGAATGATAAGGAAAAATTTGTTGCCAAATTCGGGCCATCTGGATTAAATCGTCCCTATTATATTGTCCGTGTTCACCGTCATCATGATAAGCAGGCCCAAATCTTTCAGGAAACACATTTACAAGGATAAAAACAATATCGGACACAAGTGCAATATAGTAATGTTATGATCCTAAAATAATCACTCTTATAAACAAGAATTCAGCGCAATTAGAAACCAAAAGAAAAACCATCAACATAAATAAAAAATCGTAATAAAATAATAATGAAATTTACACCTATAATAATTGCGGAAGAACATAATGTACAAAATTAAGTTAAACAAAAGTGAGAAAGCTCCACTTCCTACAATAACAAGTGCTAATATTCCTAAATTCTTCGTTATATTGCTAAAATATATCACAAGAATCCATATTAAAGCCGTTATTGAAGACAAAACCCAACCGTAGATGCAACTTTTTAAATTCTTTCTTTGAGTAAAACCATTGAAAACTTTTAAATTATGAACGTTATGCATGTTGTACATGACAATCAAATACCAGTGGTTTTTCGCAGTTAATAAGTACGTGAATATAATATAACTTATTTGAAGTAGCCGTGTATCAATTATGCTTTTTGGGACACCGTTTTCATCGTGAAACTTGTACAAAATGAACGTTGAAATGGAATAGAGTAAGCTATTTGCAAAAAGAGTGTTGAGATACACAAAGTATGAGAAGCTACGAAGCTTTTTCATGAGGCACCATGATGTCACTCCGCGGACTAAAGTAGCTGTGGTCAGGCTGAACGAAGTGTAGTGTATATAGAACAGGTAGGACCCTGGACGCAGGGTAACAATGGAGTTGTTATACATGGTGAATGTTACTTTCTTCACTTGAGTTGATTCACTTTTAATCCTTAGCATATAACGTTTTGGATAACAACTTTTTAACTATAAGTTAGTTTCAACACTGATTAGTAGATTCTACATTTAAATTTTTCTATCTAGAATTTGCCGGTTGGAAGTGTACCATGATGAATTTTACTTGTGTTACTTTGATTAATTTTTCGTCCATAGCTTAAACAATTTGTTGTCACTTTGGAGTAAAGCACTACAAAAAGGTGTTGCTTCAGAAACAGTCGACAGAATAATAAACTTAGATCAGGTAAAACAAATTGCAACTTAAGAGGGAAGGAATTATAATTGGCTCTTATATTAATGCGATATTTTCCTGTTTGATGACTGTCACAGTGGAATGCAAGGTACTTGCATCTGTTTATACAAGTTAATGGCATGTGTGATAAATTCCTGTCTTAGATTAAGTAATAATCTTACTCATAATTCTTAATCTTACCAATATTGTAAGTATAATATTTTGGTTTATCTTTAAGTGACATATTTGCACAGAATGAAGAGCAATATAGGTACTTACAATTTTTAAGTATCATATTTAATAAATATGTAGTTGGTGTCCCTATAAATAAATAAGTGTATAGGAATCAGCACGACTCAATTACAAAAAATTACATTCGTAAATACTTTTATACCCGAAAAATGCACGGTTATTGCAAAAAAGCAACGGAAATAATGTCACGGGATAAAACTAGTCTAACAAAAATAGCATCCACGTGTAGCGTCATCTATCCATCATATTAAATGCCTACCTTTTCCTCATAATAATAAACAGCGTTGCAGAATATCCCGTATTTAAGAGCTAAGTGACTTTTATTAAAACATTTAATATTCATTTCCATTTTGCGGTGATCTTTAACGTGAAACTGAAGAAATATTAAAAATAGGTGAAGAAGGAAATGCCAGTTGGATCAAAATCTTTCAATTAATGGAAACCCAAAATCCTGCACGGATTTAAAATTCTACCTAAAAGATATAGATTTAATTACTTTACTTATCCATGATAATAACGGCATAATTAAGTTATGTTATGAATAATGAGAATAAAATACAGAATAAATAGAGATAGGTAACAACTATGACAACAACAACAACAACAACAACAACAACAACAACAACAACAACAACATGACAACTGTAGAATGTTTCTTAATAAGTCACCAGACCATTGCAAACAACGTAGGTTTGTATTGAATTACGTGATATTATAAACTCTATCTTCTGAATAAGCCAAGGCCGGGTAGGTAAAGGTTAATTTTGACACAATTTATTGTAAATGCAATTAAAAATATAATTTTTTAATTGCAATTACAATCAATTGCAATTAAAATAATAATTTAATAAAATTAAATAAAACAATAATAATAAATATGTCGCATCAAGGCTGGCCGATAGATGCAAACCATCTGGAAGTCAGGAAGTATTCCCTTAGATTAAGACATCGTGTGCGGGCAGGTCGTTGGGTACAATCGTGCAAATGAAATCACAGAAGTTATTCGATACACTGGGTTTATTTAAATAGTCAACTCAAGTTACAATCTTGCTTACTAATATTACGGATCGACACTGATTCTACGACGTGTTCGCTCTACGGCGTTCAGTACTCAACTGCCATATTCTACTATCCTCACCACGCAAGTGATTAGAATAAGCGCGCCAATGCGTAGTTGTTCTTGCTTGGCCGCCAGATGGCGTGCTTGCGATTTGTTTTAACGTCCGTACTATTGACTAAACCCGACACGGCCATCCTGCGAGACAGGCGTCCTCGTCTGGTACTCATTGTCAGGTTTTAACAGTGTATCGAATCATGTGGAAATCCTCATGGATGTCCTCAGCCCTTGGGGGAAGTTGAGGGGTCTGTCAGACTCCTACTGACTAAAACCACATGGTGTTCTCTAGGCCGTAATTTCTCTTGAGAGGCGAGCGTGGAACACAACACGTCGCCTTCTCGGGCCTCTCTCAGGTGACAGATCCCCAAATCTATCACCCGCAGGCATCATCTTCTTGTCCTTAATCCATGCCACCTCATGTCGTGTTGCGCCACACGTCCTCGTAGTCTACTCCGACCCGTCAGTCTCCCATTATACAAGGGATATCTTTCTGAAACATAAAATTTCCAAACAGTATTCGCTCGGCCAATCCTGACTCAAACTCTAGAGTGAGGAAACATTTTGAAACAATCAAACATGATCATTTAAATCTCTCTGTTTTCCATTGCAAGGAACATTATACTTCCAATTTAATGAAAATAGCAACTTAATCATTGATTTGGTACCTAAAAGCACCTAATCTTCGTGATTACAAAGTCCAAGTACCACTGAAAGTCATTAATGTCACATTAAATGAAATAAAAGAAACAAAACCAGGTATCTTATCCACGATCTTTAGCAATCACATAGCTCTCCTAGCTATCTCATAGTTCTCTTAGCTATCACAATTGCTCTACTCGCACATCTCCACGATGTCGAATCAACTCAACTCTCTGAACTCAGAACCCGTTCACACAGACATTTAGTTTGACCTATGATACGTCAATTCATGATCAACTTAATCCCAATTGGTACTTGAGCTCTGTATGTCTACGCATTGTAATCAAAATTAGAAAAACCAAAATTATTTCAATTTTCGTAATAAAGGCTTGACGATTCGAACGTCATTAACATTAACATGGTAATCTCACCACACGCGTGACTATGTGAGTTTACTTTATTTTAACCTCGTAACTCAACAGGAACTTTCTGTAACTGTCACCTTGAGTCTGTGTCAAACAGACCTACAGTTGCTACAAAGGCCTCCAATTGCCATACAGTCCTAAAGTTGTCATAAAGGCCAACAGTTGCCTTATAGGCCAACAGTTGCCACCCAGGCCAACACACAACGCTCGACTAGTCCTGACCATACTAGTTTATTGGGTTTGTGAAAATAGAGAAATTTTGGAACCCTACTCTTTAACTAAATCATTGCCCTGGGCCATGTACCACAGTCATTCCAAACAAACTTTAAAACTTCTGCTGCAGTAAAAACTGCATAGCTTATAGAAACCCTCGAGTAAAACCTCTAACGCCACGGCTCAATAAGCCGACCAGCAATTGTATTGCTCTCACACAACGGTCTCTCTAGACCCCGACCTCCGCCAGAATCCACTGGTACGGTCAAACATAATACGGCTGATAGACTCAATTACTCGACATCTTAAGCTTGCTCATCATCATTAAAATCCTTTTAACATCAACATCGACTGGTACTTGACCCGCTGGCATCTCCCTTATCCTACCTTATGCATACTGGTAGGTTCTTAGCGTACCAATTTAAAGCTTTCGGTGTATAACGATCACCGTCCTGTCATAATCACCTATGGCGGACTTAATACAGGGCCTATTTAGTTTTCGTACTAAAGTTTCTTACACAACACTATTCATTAGAAAAAGGTCAGACGATCAACAAGTTCAAAAACTAAACAAAGTAATAGTAACAATGCTGTTACGGTTTGTTATAATTCAAAGGCAATGCAAACCCAACTCATGAAACCTCTTCAAAAACCCATCGCCACATGTTACGCATGAGGTGCGGTCCAGAATTGGTCTGACGAGCAGACATGTTACACTGTCATCAACTATGACGTACAATTCTCAAAGAACTTGGTGATCGGGGATCCTTCTCAAAAGATTCGCGATTTTAAATCAAAGATTTTGGAACATACTGACGGCTTATAGAAGGGAAACAACTAACCCTGATAATATTAAGGAGCTTCACGAATTAACTCGGATCAATATCATTAATATCAGATTATCAAAAGTAACCCTTTACTGTCACTCACTAACTTAGTTTTTATGTAAGGAAAACGATCGCGAGATCTACTGCTATCATAATATTACTCTGAAAGTAAGCAAGTGAATTCAGATCTGTAGACGGTGTTTGTAAATCTTTACGCAACATAAGATCTGTTCTGAATACACGTAAATGACCAGTACAGTTTCTAACTCGATACAATTGCGTTGGCCCAACAACATTACTAACTCACTTTGCCACTAAAAACGACTAGTTATTCAGTCATTTTGGATATCTCATCTCCTTCTTATGGGATATCCTAAAGTTCGTACTGAGCATAAAAATTACAACTATTACCGCCAATAGGAAACTCTTTAACTACTGGTTTTTACTAAGTATGTCTTAATTGCCTAGTGATAGTGCTAGGTATAAACACTACCAATTTAGTGATCAAACATGAACACTCTTAAAACTCGAATTAACATCTCTTCACTAGAGAACATTCGACTTCACTATCGAAATAAAATGGAAGCGACTCACCGAGTATTCCATTCCAAACTTGCGCGCGCTTGTAACGTTCGGCTACGACCTGCGAACTGCTAGCCTGCCGTTCCTCTTAACCTCTCAGATGTTGACATGTCAACCTTCGCGCTCAGCAACTGAATTGCTAGCCTCTAGCAGAGGCTTCAGGCTGCGACACAATATGGTATCTGAAACATGAAAAATATTACGAGAGTATATGTTCACACGCTTATCTTAACCATACACAGCTTTGATGGAAATGAACCGGTGCACTGGTGTAGTAACATAAACCAATCAATCTACCTAGCCTTTTCCCAACTACCAGTGCTTTACATGAAGCGACTGCCTATCCGACCTCCATAACTCAGTAAATGGGTAACCCGGTACCCCTTGGTAAGACTGGTGTCAGATCTCAGGCTTCTGACCACCCGTAACGACTGTCAAAGATCTTCAAATGATAGCCGGGACCAACGGCTTAGTAAGCTTTCAGAGGCACAGAGAAAACTCAGTATGTTAAAATGGTCACCCATCCACAGACCGACCTCGTCAAGCGTTGCTAAACCTTGATGATCGACCAGTGCGGCTGTTATTATTTAGCCACGAATTTCTAGTAGTAGTAGTAACGTAAACCTGCAAAATGTGTTATTATGGACACCGAATGGTAGTGCTGAGTCCCTGTCCAAAACATGAACCACACATTACAGTGTCCCAAGTGCCCAGGTAGGTATCTGAGCTTTAGAGAATCAAATAAATGCCATTGCATTTTAAGTTGCAATTAACGACCTGGCCAGGCCTGGTAGGGGTTACCACCTTTTAGATAGTTTGGTCCTCTGACCACAAAAGAAGAATACTATGCTTCTTCTCAAACTTAGTCAACTCTCACTACATAAAATTATCACACTACAAAACTGATCAAAATACTTTTTTGGATTTATCATAATTTCCAGACTGAAGTGTAAGGTAGGGTCGTAAATGTCACTATATCGTTCTACCTTCTAAACAATAATAGTCAGCCAGGACTAGTCAAAGGTTATTGCCAGTAGAATAATAACTCTTCAACAACACCAAAACTTGACCATCGATAACTAACATGAAATTATAACCTAACACGGGTTACCCCGAAGAACCACTGACCACCATACCGTACACAAAACCATAATTTTGAATAATGAATACACTTTTCCATAGTCATAACAAAATGAAAACGACTCACCAGATTGGCATAAAGATCAGTGTGTATGGATCTTTCCATATGTCCACACGCTCCTCCTTGACTGTCCAGCTCCTTGGTTGTTAGCCTCCTTCCTGCTCCGTTCCGGATTGTTTTTTTTTCATTATTAAAGACTGAGGGTAGTCGCAGAAAACTCGACAACTGTTTCTATCTGACACCGCAATTTTTTTGCAAGAATGTAACCGCCATTTTCACTAGCATTGTTTTTACGTGTGACCTCATTAGCACGACCGAATCCCAATTCTGATGTCGCATCAAGGCTGGCCGATAGATGCAAACCATCGGGAAGTATTCCCTTAGATTAAGACATCGTGTGCGGGCAGGTCGTTGGGTACAATCGTGCAAATGAAATCACAAAAGTTATTCGATACACTGGGTTTATTTAAATAGTCACAACTCAGTTACAATCTTGCTTACTAATATTACGGATCGACACTGATTCTACGACGTGTTCGCTCTACGGCGTTCAGTACTCAACTGCCATATTCTACTATCCCCACCACGCAAGTGATTAGAATAAGCGCGCCAATGCGTAGTTGTTCTTGCTTTGCCGCCAGATGGCGTGCTTGCGATTTGTTTTAACGTCCGTACTATTGACTAAACCCGACAAATATAATAAAATTAATACGCTAAGATACTCGTTCACACTGAACGCTGTATTGTTTGTCGGTTTGTTTTTTAATGTTGAGTATACTTTGGTTGGAAAGTGGGTGGTGGGGACTGAGTCACCCACGTCCGTAGGACGTCGCTACACGTAGTCCCCGGGTGGTGCAAATCAGGTGACACCAACTGGTGGTAGGCTTCGGCCGAGGGCTTGCGACCACCCACCGGGCAAAGACGTACCGCCAAGCGGCCTAGCCGTGTTCCGGTACGATGCTCGGTGTAGCCAACTAGACGAGTTGGGTCGAGACAGCTGTTCCACTGCAGGCAGACTAGCCTGACGCGCACTGGTATGGATGTGTCGGGAGACTGGTCGCGGAGGGTAGCGGGATCCGAGGCATGGTGCGCCGCTGGCCTAACGCAGGTAGTTGGGGGCCCAAGTAGTGTGCCAGCCACATACGAAAGGCTGCCCGGCCAACTGTCGAAAAATCCCGGAATGCACGATCGTGCTGGTTGACGACCAGATGGAAGGGCCCGATGGACATTTCGGGGGGGCTCGGGCGTCCCCGCAGTCTCTAGACTAGTGCCCCAATGATGGCGTCCTATCAGTGCGTGTCTGTAGGTTAACAGCGTGGAACCTCGTCTCACTTCCTTCTCCTCACCTAACCCTTCACTCTTATACATACATGACAAGGAAAAATCAAACTAGAGTTCTACAGCGGCTGCACCCCCTCCCAGTCAAAGTGCACCTCACAAATATCAGAGGACTGCACTTCAATCTCGTAGCAGTCCATCATTATCTCGAGACTGATAAGCCGGCTGTCTTTTTCCTTTTGGAGACGCAGATCAGATGTCCGTCAGACATATCATACCTTACATACCCAGGGTTTACCCTGGAGCACAATTTTAAACTTCGCGCTGGTGTATGCATGTACGCGCGAGACGACATCTGTTATCGGCGTCTCAGAAAACTTGAGGACTCTAGGTTTTCTGTGCTGTGAGCTTTGGTGGACACAGACCACGATAAAATTATCTACGCCTGTGTCTACCGTTCGCACAACGGTGATCAGGAGACAACCAGGCTCACAGAGTACCTTAGTGAGGCGGCTGATATAGCGCAGCAACGGTATCCTTCCGCCCAATTGGTGTTATTGGGGGACTTCAATGCCCACCACCAGGAGTGTCTCTTCCCGTACCAGAGCACTGATCACGCTGGGCGGGAGATGAGAAAGCTTGCGCTTGCTCTGAATCTCGCCCAGCTGGTCCAGGGGGCAACGAGGGTGCCGGATGTTGATTCACACACAGCCAATTGCTTGGAACTTCTGCTGACAACAGATCCAGACCGATACTCGGTGTCGGTATCTTCACCTTTGGGTAGTTCCAACCTTTCTCTGGTAAAGTCTGTATCCGTCCACTCCCGGCCCAATCCCAGCCCAAGAGGTGCACGGCGGGTTTGGCGGTACAAGTCAACAGATTGGGATGGGATGCGTTCTTTCTTCGCATCTTGTCCTTGGCAGCCTACTTGCTTCGCTTCAGCTGATGCTTCGTCGTGCGCGGACGCCGTGACAGATGTGTTGCGTCAGGGAATGGAGTACTACATTCCGTTCTCTGACGTAGCAATGTCTAGCGCTGACCGGCCATGGTTTGGCGCCGAGTGCAAACGCGCTGACTCGCTTAAACATGAGGCGTACCTGGCATAGGTCGAGGCTCAGCGCGCACAGCAAGCGACGTGAGTCAGTTGAAGAGAGCCTTCAATAGGGCTGCCAAGTCCACAAGAAGGTGATGCGAAGAGCCCGGTTTGACCGCATTAGCCGTATTGGGATCAAACTTGCCTCACACCCTGCTGGTAGTAAAGCGTTTTGGTCCCTGGCTAAGTCGGTTGAATCGAACTTCTGCCGTCCCTCACTGCCACCACTGCTGAGACCCGACGGCTCACTAGCCCACACCTCTGGTTCACTGTTCACTGGTTTGCCTCGCTTTTTGCGGCATCTTCACGTCTGGATTCTGGTGATGCGCGGCCCCCTCCTTCTCCTGATGATGCGAGACGAGTATGTCGGACATTCGCATCCATCAAAAAGACGTTCGTAGGGTACTGCGCAACCTTGACGTGAACAAAGCTAGTGGCCCCGACGGGATTCCAGCAATTGTTCTGAGAACCTGTGCGCCTGAACTGTCTCCGATCCTAACACGCCTGTTTCGCCTTTCGTATGAGACTCGAAAAGTGCCGAATGCTTGGAAGCAAGCTAACGTTCAGCCTGTGCAGTCGAGCTGACCCGGCCAACTACAGACCCATTTCAATTACGTCCATCCTCTGCAAGAGTATGGAACGGTTACTCAACTCTAAACTCCTGGCATACCTAGAAGCTAATGACATCCTCAGTGACCGCCAATATGGCTTTCGCCAAAATTGGTCAACTGGGGATCTTCTAGCGTATGCCATTCACATCTGGAGTGAGGCCATCGAGAGGCATGGGGAAGTGCTTGCCGTGTCCCTGGACATCTCGAAGGCTTTTGACAGGATTTGGCATGAAAGCCTTATTGGTAAGCTTCCTTCATTCGGTCTGCCCAGTGGTCTGT
The DNA here is from genome assembly GCA_949775005.1 of Orthosia gothica. Classification (NCBI taxonomy): domain Eukaryota; kingdom Metazoa; phylum Arthropoda; class Insecta; order Lepidoptera; family Noctuidae; genus Orthosia; species Orthosia gothica. Next base: position 12,874,288 of record OX459057.1, read on the forward strand.
GCGATTGGATTGCAGATTTCCTGAGGGAGTAGTTATTGATGGCCGCTCGTCTGACCAACTGGATATTAATGCCGGGGTTCCTCGGGGATCGGTGCTCTCAGCAACATTTTTCTTGCTTCACATAAACTATCTGCTAAAACCCGGCACCTTTGGGTATGCGGACGACAGCACTGTTGCTGAGAGATACGTCTCCGACGCGCGCGCTACTGGGTCTCAGGTCCGGTTTCTGCGAGAGGCCATGGTTGGGCACTTGAATCTGTCCTTGAAGGCAGTCGCCGAATGGGGCGATGCCAATCTGGTCAGTTTCAATGCTGCTAAGACCCAGGCGAGTCTTTTTTCCGCTAAAAGGAGCCAGTTTCACCCGGCTCCTTCTTTCCGAGATGTGACCGTGACGATAACGGACCGACTTGAGCTTCTTGGCGTTACGTTGACATCGACCCTCAATTTTGGTCCATTCATTGAGGCAAAAGCTCTGCTGGCTGCCAAAAAGTTGGATATTCTTGCGAAGGTGAGACGGTACTTCACCCCAGAGCAGTTGCTTAACTTGTATCAAGCGCAAGTTAGATCATGCATGGAGTACTGTTCTCATCTCTGGGACGGATCTGCCAAATACCATCTGGATGCACTCGAGTTGATCGAAAAGCGGGCAAACGAGGCTTATCGGCAATGAGATACTGGTCGAGTCTAGGCTCCAGAGCCTTGAACATCGGCGCCGAGTTGCCAGCCTGTCGGTTTTTTATCGGTTACATTTCGGGGAGTGTGCATTGGAATTGCATGAACTGATTCCTCCTAGCCCGTTCCATCATCGGACTACAAGACGTACGGCGATGCGTCATCGATACATGGTGGACATCCCACCCATACGCACCAAACGTTTTGGGAACACTTTTATTATACGTACAGTAAAAGAGTGGAATTCCCTGCCTGAGTCTGTGTTTCCCGGTAGCTACAATCTAGGGGATTCTTTGATTAACTTCAAACTGACACCGTACTTAAATAATCTGGTGATAGATACATAGTTACGTATGCTATCCACTGTATACCAGTAGTTATTAACCCAGCGACAATTAAGTCCCTACATTGCTAGCTAACAAAGTTACTGAACAGTCTATTAACGAAGTAACTTTCGAACCAAAGTTATTTACAGTCCGAGCAATTTAATATTAATAGGTACCTTCCAAATGGAACCTTTAAATTCGAATTGAAAAATTGACCAAATTCATTTTCCATTGTTTGTGAAACTCTCTTTTTTAAGTTCGCGGAATCTTATGAATTTAATGGGGCTTAAATACTTTTGGGAAGTTTCCTTACAGGTACTTATTTTTCTATGTTGGTATATATTTGTTTTTATTCTGTATATAAATAATTAATTTAATTTAAGTTAGGCTTCAGCTACTTTTCTCATTATTACATATACTTTTAAGAAGGAGCTCTTGAGTAAATAATAAGGCCCCACTGGTCGATATTGAAGGTCAAGCAACGCTTGCTGAAAGAGATCTGCGGATGGGTGATCACTTACTATACAGGGCGAGTTTTTCAAGAGGGCGTGGATGGATAAATCCGAAACTAAGAGGAATAGCGAAAAACACTCAAAGGAGTCACGAGGCCGATTTTGATGAAAAATAAAACTGCATCATTGGATTTTAGAAAAATCTATTTTCCTAGCCAGGAATGAATCCCGTTGATTTTGATACCAAAAAGGTGCTGTGTTAATACACCATTCGGTAGTGTCACTAATAAGGATACATTTCTGGGAAGTAATGACATACTGCAAACTAAAGGATTACAAGCTTCTATTTAACTTGCAATCTATGTATGTATGTGTGTTCGGGTCAAATCTTGCAACTGAATTTTAAATCATGTTTAATTTGGATGACAATGAGGGCTGGTTTGAGGAGTCTCGGGAGAATAACTCCTGCAAGGACTAGGAGGAGGTCATTGCACAGCAGAGAGGCAGTATAGGCTAAAAAAAAGTGATTTCCATCCAGGCCAGTGTTTTAAATTTAGAATTCGGAATTCAAATCCTACTTTGCTGCCAAAGTTTGACAAATTTTCGGGCTAATAAGTTTGACAAATTCATAAATTCTCTATACAGAATTTAGGGAGTAAATCTGTTTTTTTTTTAACTGGGTCTGTAATCTATTGGCAACTGAGACTACTTACTATGTTTATTAAGTTTACACACAGATCTTAATGCATCTTAAACACAGGGAGCTTAAAGATTTTTTTATGTTGGTAACAAAATACTCTTTGGATAAAATCTTAAGCCGTTTAAGGGCCGGCCGCCCACACGCGTTCAGTTATGCCTTGTTTGACGTACTTAAGCATAACTGAATCTTTATAAAACCTCTCCTCTCTATCTTTTTAAGGTATTAATAATGAGAGACTCGCCTCATAAATCGTTTTTTAATTGGCCACTTTGGCAAGGTAAAATAACAATGTAAGCTGATTAAAAAGTCTGTAAAAAAATAATATCTAGGCATTTTTTTTCTAGTCTCTATTTTTTTCCTCTGCAAGCAACATTTTAAAAATGTTGTGATTACTGAAGATATTATTATATTTTGTTTTTTTTTTATACTTGAAAAGATAGGCTGTACTAACGTCGACAGAAGTATTTAATATTTTCAGTGGTTTTTAACACATTTACAAAGAAAAACGTTATCAAAAATAAAACAGTTACGTATGGTTTTTGTTAAGGTTCCGACCTTAAAAGGAAAACCTCTAATAGACAACAAGTTGTCTGTCTGTAACAGGGGTTTTCTCAAGATCTATGCGACGTAGAAATGTGTTTGAAAGTTGGTTTAGTATGGTATGGTCTAGATGACGCGTGTAAAAATCGTCAATAAGGAACAAGAGTTGGAATGATGATTTTGACCACAACATACATTTTAGGTACTTCTGTCTTCCTAACAACAATACTCCTATAATCTGTTTGAAGCTACAGGATATTTCTCGATAACACCGTCTCATTCACGTTTCAAATGGAGCACTTATGAGTCAAGAGGTTCAGGTGCGCCGGCGCCGAGGCGGTGTCTTTGTCGGCTGCCGAAGATTACCGAGTGAACACGAGTGGCTATCGTAAGTGGGGGTTTATGACCTGGGCTTTTGTGTTTAATTTGATCTGTAAAGAGATTTTAATTATTATTTTTATGTTAAATTTTAATATTAAATGTACCTTATTTAAAAGGGGGAAATTCCCGTATTTTTAAACTGAGATGATATTATTACTATATAAATTTTAACGCTTTTAATACGTAAATTAACCTTCTCATTTCTTATCATAAAAAAATATGTTCAAATTATGATGTCAACAAATTAAAAGATTTGAAATTGTAATTGGACCTGAATGTTAGCAAAGATTGGTTTTTTTTTTTTTTTTTTTTATTTATATGTCAATCTGCGATCAGTCCGTGGACTATAATCAGATGGGTTGAAGTATGTAGAGGTTTTAGTGAGTTAGCGCCATCGCCCTAACTCTCCTTATTAGAATAGCACATTTGCTCTTTTCAGGCGGTTAATTGGATTACACATTAGAAGCGTGCTTGTCAATGGGTTAGGGTGATGTTTCAGTCGATCTGTATATTTGTCTTTGTACTGTTTGGATTCTTCCATAACAGTCTTCATGCTGAGGTATTCATGAATCTCTGAGTTGCGGGTGAACCAGGCTGCACCACTTATAGTCCTTAGGATGTTTGACTTAGAACTCGAGGACCATAATTGTATTCCATAAGTCCAAATGGGTTTTATGACTGAGCTGTAGACTAAGTTTGTTGCTCAGAGACAATGTTGACTGTCGGCCAAGCAGCCACAAAAGATTTTTAAAGCGATAGTTTACTTCGTTGCGTTTCTGCTTGATGTGAAATTTAAAATATATTCCTCATACCATTCATGTTTTTAAAATTCATTGACGTCCAGCTGTGGACGTATTTTGCTCGATAATTTTATTATGATGATGATAAGCGCGAATAGCGGATGTTTTTCAAATAAGGCATGTACGCAAATTTGGAGTTATTTTTATCTAAAATCTACGAATTAATATTATTATACAGCAATTCTAAAAATACGAAATGTCGTCATCATGCAAGGAATACGTACTATTTTACGCCATTATAATTAATTTGATTGTTAGTAATCTGCAACCAGACGAACACGTTTAAGGAAAACTTAGACAAGTCTACGTGTGAAACACAGTTCTCACGTCAACGTTCTATATAATAGCTTGTTTACTGTGAAATAGTTGTTTGAGTTACATTTTTAGGGTTCCGCATCTAAAATGGTAACTTCACAATCTTTTTGTCCTACCCCACGTTTCTGGTACGTTTTTAATTTGAAATTTATTTACTTATTTAAAACATTATACACAAATACAAAGGCGGACTTAATGTCTTAGGCATCTTCTACCAGTCGACCTTCAGGTGGTGCAGAAATAAAACATGGCAGGTGCAACTAAATGAAAGAGCAAATAGATACATCATCATCAGCCTTTTAATATCCCCACTACTAGGACATAAGCTTCCTCTCTGTGAGAGAGGAAATGGGCCTTAAATATACCACGCGGGCCCAGTGCGGGTTGGTGGATGTCACAAGTCTTCGATTTTTGGTTCTAGGACATGCCGGTTTCCTCACGATGTTTTCCTTCACCGTTTTTAGAGCAGTGGTGATGAAATAATTTACACAAAGTAAAGCGCCTGCCTGGGTTCTTAGATACATGCATGAAATGAATTATTATCTGCCAATTACAGCACTTTATGCGGCGCTTGACAATTTTATTATAATTATTTTGCGATCATTTTCGTTTCAAAAACTGGGGGTTAAGGACGTTAGGATTGCATATTTTAAACGGTAATTGATAATAATAGGTTCCAGATGATTTTTCACGAAAATGTTTAAGTTTTTTTAACGTTCACTATCATAGTAATAAGTAAACAAATACGTAGAATGACAAGAAACTAAGAAGTTTAACCCGAAGAATCCAAGGATAACACAAAAATCAAAAAATATATGAATAGTGATTAGACACAAACTTGACAACAATAATTTTCGGTTAGGGACCGTTCAAGTATTACGTAAGCACTATAGGGGGGCGGGGGTCTATGCTTTGCTTATTTTTGATGACATGGGGGTAGGGGGGTCAGATGGTGATTACTTCAGAAGTAAAGCTGGAAACAAATTATCGGACGCGGCTTACGGACGCGACTGGCAGCCGCGACTTATAGAGTATCTGGGTAATTAATGTACATTACATTGTGCAGACTATCGGACGTAAGTCACGGACGTGGCCTTGGGCGTTCGGACGTCTGATAGAGATCTGGCAGCCGCGTCCCAAACGACTGCGCACACATATCAGCCCCGGCTGTAAGTCGCGTCCGTCAGCCGCGTCCGATAATTTATTCCCAGCTTAATTATTTACTTTTTTACTCATATGGCAACCCACACATTGTCTATGCTTAAAAACGAAACGCATATTCGGGGATTCCCACAAATAATGAATACGTTTAGGTACTCGCTTAGAACCGAGTAGGGGAATAACCGCGTGATATTCACTTGTCAGCGTGAGCAGTGGTGGCCCAGTGGTAGCGGCCGCGTCTTACAAGTTGTAGGTCGCGAGTTCGAACCCAGGCAGGAGCTTTACTTTGTGTAAATTATTTCATCTCCACTGCTCTCAAAACGGTGAAGGAAAACATCGTGAGGAAACCGGCATGTCCCAGAACCAAAAATTCGAAGACATGTGGCATTTACCAACCCGCACTGGGCCTGCGTGGTGGATTACGGTCCATTCCCTATCGCTGAGAGGAGGCCTGTGTCCCAGCAGTGGGAACATTAATAGGCTGATGATGATGATGATGATGATGATTAACAAGTCATTTTTTTTTTTGTATTTTAGGTTTTTTGTTCTTTTTATGGTTTGCGTCGTGCCTGGCGCAAATAAACAATTTTTCTTTCTTTTCTTTATTTTCCGTCAATATATTGTTACGTTTCGTTACGATTGTCGATTTGACGTGATGTAAGCAAAGCAAAGCAAGTTAATGTTTGTGTTACTGTTGATCCACTTTCGCCAAAGTTGAATTGTTTAAGATGTCGTTTCAAATAGACAAATCCGAGTAATACCAAAAATTATTCAAAAATTTAAAAAAATCTCATACAAATACAAAAGTATAAAATGTACAGAAGTTAGTTAACGAAGTGTGGCGTAATTATAAGTTACAAACAAAATCCGTCAAGGAACTTGATATTATTGTCTCTAAGAGCATTGAAGAAGAATTGCAAGTAGCGACCATGAATAAATCCAATCTTCTACTTTTTTTTCCAAGGTGAGTGATGCAACCATTTTAGGTATTAGTATTAGAAATATTACACTACACTAGAAATATTATGATATTCAGCTTTTATTCATAACTAGTTCGACAAATTCGCTGCAATTTACGAACTCTGGAACTTTTGCAAACCGAGACACAAACACAACTTAACACTCCGTCAAGTTCTTTCTATATCTACCAAATCGTGTCTAACAAGATCTACAATAATCCCCAATTCGCAACAAATAAAATAACTAAAAAGATACCTATCTAAAAGTCAATCACACGGCGAATCTTCTGGAACCTTCCGTGTCTCTCTCGAATAAAATATTGACGCGATTAAATTGGAATGAAGGCACTCGAAGTGATTGCCCTCAAATATTCAGGGGACTCCTCTGCCATTACCAATGTGTGTTACCGATACTGTTCTAACGGATTTTATTTTATGCATCGTCATGGGGTCGTTGAGGTGGAAAGGTAGCTTTAGGTTATGGCAAATTGCTTTAAATTGGATTGGCATTTGATATGGAGTGACAAAGGAGATAATCGATTTGGTTTGTAGCGTAGTTTCCAGGTCGTAATGCCTATCTATACTTAAAAAAAAGTTAAATCAAAAAACCCGACTGCTTCAAAAGCGAACTAAAAAGTCGTAAACAAGGAAAAAATCATGCTGTGCAGGCGGAGGATACACCAGATTTTGGTCAGCCAGCCCGCGAATATGTATCCTCCGACTGCACAGCATGATTTTTTCCTTGTTTACGACTTTTTAGTTCGCTTTTGAAGCAGTCGGGTTTTTTGATTTTTTGATTTAACTTTTTTTATTTATAAGTTTTTAGTTAAGTTTTTTTCGAATTAGATACATTTAAACATATAAGTATTATATATTTTTGAAATCACCTCTTAAAACCCTTTATTTTGATACCCCACACACTGGGTTTGGAAGAAAAAAAAAAATTGGGACCCCACAATATGGCGCCCAAAATCCGCCATTTTTCTATTGTCCAATTTTAACGTAGCCTATGACACTCGCAGGGTTAAGACGAATCGATTGACGTATGAATCATCAAAATCGGCCAACGCGTTTGGTCTCTGGAACGCCACATAGGAACAAACATACATACATACATACATACATACATAGACTGATAAACACATTACCCTCCTTCGGCAGTCGGGTAAATAAAAGATAGCTTGATCTCCGCGACAGCTGTCAGTATCAATACAGCGCTTGACAGGCTAACAATAACGTATACGTCAGTTTGATATATGTCGCAGAGATCAAGCTTTCTTATAAGAAGTATAGTAATGAAAAGCATGTTGATTTGTTTGTTAGGGTTTCTAGATTCATTGGAATAATCATTATTACCTTGTCTCATTTCAAACTACAACTCCACGCGATCCAAGGGTTTTACCAGAGGGCCATTTTACAGCAGCTTTTCTGTACATTTCGTTGAAATCTGGCTTAACAATAACACAAAAACTGTTTGGAGTGTATTTTGTTACTTGAGCATGACATATTCAAGCACTTGAACCATCCTTTAAATAGTTTAAAAAAATACAGTAATATATATTTCACGCAATTCAAAACAAATGGTTGTCATTATTTTAAAAATTTGTCAATTGGCCACCAATTTGGGTTACATAGGGGCGGGGCTTATAGTCATCTTCTATTTCGAGTTCGTTCGATTATTTGTAACGATTTCTAAGAAATCCAATTGAGGCTGAATGTCATTGTCATATGATTTATATAGATATAAGCACAGTCGACACTTAAAAAACGCCGTGCACAGCCTCTTAAACCCAAATGTACCAATATTGAACATACTGACATATGATTATAATTAAGTTTTTTTTTGTGTGACCGTGCAATATAAATATATATGTACCTACGTTGAAAACGTTTTAGCTGCTCCCTGTTCTATATCTAAGATTTATCTTGATATGAGTGATCGAGTTAAATACGCGAGTAATCGATACCTGACTGTGAGTACCGTAAAACTTGACATAACTAATTGAAATTACTAACTGAACCTTGACTAACTGAAATTAAAATTGACATAACTAGTTCAATTATATTTTGAAGAATATGAATAAAATGCAATGTTGGCGACTTCACAAAAGCAATTATATTCCCCAATACAATTTTTTTTTTTGCTTCCATAGTTTGGGAGAATATAAATAAAAACGAGCCTATGAACGCTAAAATGAAAATGGGATTACTTTGATACCCCATTGTTTTTTCATTGCAATATATAGTAACACCAATTTAAAATGTATTTTAATGAATTAACACTGTACAATTCAGAATATTTTTTCTGCAACAAGTAAACTTATTCTTGCGCTGAGATTGATGCAAAACATGGCTGAAATGTCAGTGTTGCAAATTTAAAAAAGGAAATTGAGGTGCGTTCCGTTTTCACGGAGTTACCTTTAAAAACCTTAAAAAAAAAAGATATCATCAAAGTTACCCCAGATCTCAATGTAATCCCGTTTAACCGGTGCCCAATTGAGAACTTCGTCTTAGACTAAGAACATCCCTCGAGTCAAACTGACAAGCACAGACTAAATAGAACTGGGCAACCGCCAAAACCTATATTTCATTTCACGTTGATTTTTAATATTTTACGAATAAAAGTGGCCTAAAAAATCGGATAAAAATGTTTTGAGTCAGCTGCCGCTTATGGCGAGTTGCTTTGACTTTACTGACTTAGCTTTTGTGATGGAGTGACTTTGAAACTGGGAATATTACTTTCGTCTAATCCTATCATACTTTCACGCAAAAAGTAGTGTTACCGATACTGTTCTAACAAATTTTATTTTACGTATTTTATTTTATGCGTCGTCATGGGGATGCTTCAGGATAAGGCAAATTGTTTTGACTTTATTGAATCATTGGATGGGCTTTTAAGATGATATGACAAAGAAACTGGGGATGCTACTTCTTACTACTATAAAAAATCTGGGTGTTTGTTTATTAATCAAGCAAGCCTCAAAGACTTAACGGATTTGGATGAAACTTGGCAGACAGGATTACAGCATAGCATACAATTGATCTAGGTTATACGTTCCCTTGGGACAAAACACTTTTTAGCTAATTAGTTAATAAGGAATAAATTATGTGTAACACAGATAGGATATTTAAAGTATATTGTATCTGAATGCTAAGAAAACATCTTCTAAGAGGTAAAATTTCAGCTTGATTTTTAGGGTTCCGTACCCAAAGGGTAAAACACGGGACCCTATTACTAAGACTCCGCGGTCCGTCTTTTTTTATTTTTTTTTATTTGTTATAGGTTCGCGTTTGACCACTATCTCGCCTGATGTTAAGTGATGATGTGGTCGAAGGTGAAGCACGCTTGCCTAGAAGTAACCTATTCACTCTTGACTTGAAAACCCCTAGGTTGTAGCTATCTGGAAATAAAGACGCCGGCAGGGAATTCCACTCCTTAGCTGTACGCACAATGAAAGTATTTTCAAAACGCTTTGTGCGTATGGGTGGAATATCCGTCTGTCTGTCACCAGGCTGTATCTCATGAACCGTGATAGCTAGATAGTTTAAATTTTCACAGATGATGTATTTCTGTTGCCGCTATAACAACAAATACTAAAAAGAGAATAAAATAAATATTTAAGTGGGGCTCCCATACAACAAACGTGTTTTTTTTTTGCCGTTTTTTGCGATAATGGTACGGAACCCTTCGTGCGCGAGTCCGACTCGTACATGGCCGGTTTTTTTAGTTTTGCAACAGCTTAGTGGGACTTAAATATAAATCTTTCAGAAATTGATCATAATTGCTTGATTGCACGATACTTACACACGATTTAAATCGAGGCTTCCCACGTAAGGTATTTTGGATAGAACCTTTTTTCACCAATCGTTGGTAAAAAATAATCCAACCCCTTAGTTTAATGTAGGTACCGAAAGGTTTCTCAAATCGCTTAAAACATAAAAAGAAAAAAATATAAATAAATTAACCATAATTATCAAATTTCTCCCACTCATTTTCACCGTCATATTATCAACAAAAAATCTATAAACCGTACAAGAAGTGCTTATATAAATAGCATGTAAAGTGCCTATATATACTCCTATAGCAGCAGGGTATAAAACTACATGGGTCAGCGCGGATGCTCAGTGCGCGTGAGAGCCTGGGCCTTCGACGTCGTTATATACTTAGGTAGGTATATAAGGCGTTATATACTGTTGTCATGCAACATGTAGGTGTGTATGTGAGGATTCGTGAATAAAATGCTATGTTAATTTTGCTATCGATAGTTAATTGTAAGATCATGTTTTTCTTTTTATGTTAGCCTTCACTGTCCCACTGTTAGGTACAAGTGAGGAGCGTCTGTTCAAAAGGTCGTATTTCACTTTTCAACTTTTATTTTTTTTATATTTTTTTTGAACTCATAGCAGAAAACTCCATCGAATGAGCGTAAAAACTTGTTCAAAAGGAGCGTATTTCCCATATAATAAAATCCAAAAAACTTGGATTCCAATCAAAACGGATGTATGCATTAAAATGTTCCCTTGGATTGTTTTAAACAAAACAGGCATATTTCTTCTACAAATAGCATCTTTTATTTATTTTTCTGTTCAAAAGGTCATATTTTTTTCCATACATAACAACTTTAATAAAAATCGTTTCGTTCGAGTAAATAACGGTAGGTACTTAGTTCAATATCCTATTCTCTTAGTTAGATTTTATCTAATTAATTTACTTTTTCTATGTATCTTTGTCAAATCAAAAGGGCATATTTCTAGAAGTGACAAATCAAAAGGTCGTGTTTCTGATTTTTCCGATCAATAAGTCTTATTTCTGAACTAAAATTAAATAAAAAAAAAGTTATGGTGTATTTTTTTTATTTTTTTAAATGCATGTAATATTGTAGTCTTAATCTTCACAATGATCTAAATTTAATTTAATTTTAGAATTTTTATAATGGGAATTAGATGTTTTTTTCTGTTTTTGTAAAGTTTGTTTATCATAGAAATACGACCTTTTGAACAGATGCTCCTAGTGTCCATCCAATCCTTCCAGGTAATATTTTCCCGGACCAAATGATGATATTGTTAAAATAATAAATAAACGAATAGCTTCTGACTTCTGATTCTTAATTCTTTATTGCACACCAAAAAACAACATTACATACATGTGATAATAAAGTACATGTACAAAGGTGAACTTACTGCTGAGTTCTCTTACAGCAAACCCTAGAGTGACAGAGAAAGTTGACAATTATAGAGGGCAGGCTTCCAGTGTACAATATTAAAATAACATAAGACGAATTAAAATGTTATTGCGCAAGGATCTGTAATCTTCCTTTCGAAGATAGGACTAGACAAGGGCTGTCGCGTACGGAGTGTGGGAGAGAATTCCAGAGACGCACTGCTGTAGCAGAGAAAGAGCCATCATAGCGTCTGGAACTGTGTCGCGGAGGACGAAGGAGAAGAGAAATGGCGGTGCGATAGGGTTTACCTCTCTGCTCGAGGTATTCAAAGCGTTCACGAAGGCATTGAGGAGAATTAGGATTGTTAAAGAAGGGATAGGATATGGGAATATCGACGACGCCGAATCGGGAGCCACTTTAATCTGTTCCAAAATTTCGACACATGGTCGTATTTGCGGAGGCCAAAAAAAAACGGATGCACAAGTTCTACAGTCACTCGAGTTTATTAAGGAGTACCTCCGTTGCATTTACAAAACAGATTATATAGAATGGAATAGAATATACATTATTGTACACCAAAAAAAGTAACACATCTGTTTATGTAGATTATCAAGAGAAATCTCTTCCTTTCGTGACCACCTCTGGTGTCAGAGTTAACTAAGCTGCCTCTGGGAACCCCACAGGCCTTTGAATTGGCTATTGCAGACTTACTTTAACTATATAAGTCCAGGTTTCTTCACGATGTTTTTCAAGAGAAATAAGATCTTAGAATATCTGCAGCAAAAAGTCTAATCACCTCGTTCGATTTCCTACCAGCAAATCTTTTCGTGTATTACCTCCCGATTGCAAGTTATTGCAATTTACTATCGGCCTTATGTATAAAAATCTGGATATAGAGAAAGATTTTTAAAAATAAGGATGTATTTATTATCTATGGGGATTACTTTACATAACATTGAGCACACAGATTTTCGTTAAATAGTAACTTAAGCTGGGAACAAATTATCGGACGCGGCTGACGGACGCGACTAACAGCTGCGGCTGATATGCGTGCACAGTCGTATGGGACGCGGCTGCCAGATCTCTCTCAGACGTCCGAACGCCCAAGGTCACGTCCGCGACTTACGTCCGATAGTTTGCACAATGTAATGTACATTCATTACCTAGATACTCTATAAGTCGCGGCTGTCAGTCGCGTCCGTAAGCCGCCTCCGATAATTTGTTTCCAGCTTAATACTTCGTATAAGATGGTTTGATCTTTGTGACATATGTCAAACTGACGTATACGCTATTGTTACTGTATTGATACTGACAGCTGTCGCAGAGATCAAGCTAACTTTTATGAAGTATAATTAAATAGTAAAGTCTGTAATGTATATCATATTTCTGTACCTATTGTCTTTTGTAAATACCTAGTTTGCTATATAAATTTGTATTGCTTTGCTATGGAAGAGCGGCGCTTCCCAACACAGGCATTACTTGCTTAAGGTTACACTAGTCGAAAATTCTTCCATACAAACGTAGTCTGGCGATTACTCCACTGTTTATAAACGTTCAAAATAAAAATGATATCAATTGGTCTCATCATTATCCAGCCCTGTATGGAAACAGAAAATTAAAAAAATACAATATTTGAAAGTTATGAGCGTCGAAAGTTCCATATTTCAAAACTAATTATAGCGCATCTTTTGGCGAAAATAAATACCATAACAAGAAGAAAAATTGCAAACCGGCCTCCATACAGGGATAGATTAGTAATTCAACAATGCTAATAATTTTATTTTGAATATATACATTTAGTAGATTTTTTATGATATCTAGACTCCCAAAGGTCTGTTTATAAAATTTCGCGCGCTCGTTTTCGTCCTTAATCATCATCCATTTCGCTACAAATTTGCAAAAGTGATAATCGTACGAGAACTAGCTTCTTATTGCTCATCACAGCATCAAACTCTTCCGCACGTGTTGTCGGATGAGACAGCATGCATTTTAACCCCGCGCACAAAATAGTTCGTGCCGTCGACTAGGGGCACCTTAAAGGGAAGATCCTATTTTTTTTTTTGGGACCATCCCACAGCACTATTCCCAAACCACTGCAACTCCTGAAAGCCAGAATCAACTGTGGCGACCACCAGAAAAGCGCCAGGCAATGAAGCTCGACGAAGTCCCGGAGAATGAATTTAACTGTCTTGGATCCCGCAACTAAATTAATCAGAAAATAATAAATAGGAAGCTCCTAATGTTAAACTTTTATGTAAACACATGCAGCATTAAACTATTTTGTATTTTAGTATAAGTGACAGAAGAGAACCCAGCTGCCTGAAGAAATAAGTGGCCGTTTGTATACTCATTTCACGATAAGAGTTGACACAACCACCTTGGTTTACCACACGGTTAACACAGCTCTAATATATCTTGTCGATAGCAGTAAACACAAATCACATCCTATCACCTTATTAACGAAAGCGCAAACCAATTAATTCGACGAAACGGACAATATTCAATAACAATATTCCGAGAAAGGCTACAATGAAAGTTGATAATAATTACAACGGTTAAAGCGTATTGAAGCAGAGACGAGAAAATGTGCAGAGCATATTGACCCCTATCTCCAGACTGTAATGTCCACATTTCTATCCAGATAAAAAGGACGATACCATTCGAAAATTCGCTTAAATGGGCGCGTCCCATTGTGCTTTGAGCCTTAAATTCACTAATTACTGAACACTACTAACATAATCAAATAGTTTCTATTACAACAATTGGTGAACCTTCTGTAAAAACAATTGTAAGAAAATTGATGACGTCTCAGACTATATTAATTCGTAGCAGGGTTCTACGATCTGAAGGCCGTAGCCTGGCTACGAGCGTCTACGAGCTACGCGCTACGAAATCGCGTAGGCCTTAGTCATTATAGACACAAAGATTCGTGTCGAAAGCAGTTGTTTTTTTTTAGCTATTTTACTTTCATATTTACAATACTGCCATTTTCTTTTAACTGAATTATATGAGTACTAATTTAAACAATTTTAATAAAAACTATATTCTACCAAAAAAAGTCACGGTTATTTTTCTAATGGTAGATACCAACGACATTCCTATAAGTATAAAGTTACTTATGATCTAAAGCCTAAACCAATAATATAAAGAGGTAACAACACAGACATAAATCTAACTAGATAACTCAAGCCCCTCCATCTGTATGAAAATCAAGCGTGCCACTTTTTCACAAACAATTTAAAAACTAATTTACATACCTATGAAAGAAAACATTTCCAATGCCTCGGCCAACTGTTTCAATCCTTTACAGCTCAATAAGGTATAAAAAGGCATTTTCAAGATTTTGGTGGATTTCTGGTGCCGATAATGCTAAATGAAAAGCTCAGATTACGATCATTGATCGTAACCTTACTCCGTTTTTTGACAAGCGAAGTACAAAAAATCGCGTCATCTAGTTAGATTTATGTCTGTGGGTAACAATTATTGTTGCAAGATGACAAATACTGACCCAAAGTACAGCAAATAAGCATAGCGGCGGCAAAAACTTAATATTGCAATAAAAACCAAAGATACTCAAATAAATGAGAGCAGTCATTTATTTGAGTGTCTTTTGGTTTTTATTGCACTTCACAATTTACGAACTTCTAAATCTAAGAGTATTAAAAATTATTCATCATCACACTTGCTCATTACGTTTTCCAACGTCAAACACAAAAACCGGCCAAATGCGAGTCGGACTCGTGCACGACGGGTTCCGTACCAGTATCGCAAAAAAATGGCAAAAAATTACATTTGTTGTATGGTAGCCCTACTTAAATGTTTATTTTATTCTGTTTTTAGTATTTTTTGTTATAGCGGCAACAGAAATACATCATCTGTGAAAATTTCGAATGTCTAGCTACTACGGTAGAGATACAGCCTGGTGACAGACAGACGGACCACGGAGTCATAGTAATAGTCTTTTTTTTACCCTTTGGGTACATCATCTGCCTAGCCTATTTCCCAATTATTGTTGGGGTCGGCTTCCAGTCTTACCGGATTCAGCTGAGTACTAGTACTCTACATGGAGCGACTGCCTATCTGACCTCCACAACCCAGTAACTGGGCAACAGAATACCCCTTGGCAAGACTGGTATCAGATCTCAAGCTTCTGACTACCCGTAACGACTGTCAAAGATCTTCTAATGACAGCCGGGACCAACGGTTTAACGTGCTTGCCGAGGCACGTAGGAAACTCAGTATGTTGAAATGGTCACCCATCCACGGACCGACCTCGTCAAGCGTTGCTTAACCTTGATGATTGACCAGTGCGGCTGTTATGATTTAGCCCTTTGGGTACGGAACCCTAAAAAGAACTGTGTAATATATTTTATATTCTACTTAATATATAATGTAAAAGATCAAATAAAATTCGAAGCATCTTCAAGTTCTTTCTATTCGAGAATGCCAATTACATTTTCATGTAACGACAGAATATAATTCAGCTATAAGGACTAGCAAAATTGAGACGAAATCGAAAATTTGATATTGGTGACGTAATTATAATAATATCACAATAAATAATGGATTTTAAATCGTTTTAGACTTAGGTTCTTTGTTTTAACAATAAAAAGGCCTTGACCTCGGATGAACAGTTGGACCCCCTGGTCTGGCAGTGTTGTGTTAATCATTCCAGAAAGCCAAAAAAAAATACAACACGATTTCCTGTCGGTGGACATCACTTTAGAAATGATGAACTGAAGTCAGTAAGTGAGTGTGTGCAGTACTTACTATCACTACCGTTAAGTGTTTAATTTAAGGAAAAAAAAAAAAATGTCGTGTTTATGGCGAATAAACACTTACTTTTCTTTTTTCTATGTTATGTCGGTAGATTTTTCTTAAGTTATTTTCACCAGCATCTTCACCCAAAGCCTAACTTTGCCCACTGCTGGGCATAGGTAGACTCTTCTTGTGCTAATCCCCACGTTCCACTACCAGCTTCGTCCATCGCTATCATTTACGTGGGACTAAAAAGTATCCGGAAAAATGCGGTAACACTCTGCCCAGCCCGGCGCGGAATGCCTACGTATTGCTATATTAAATAAAAATGGGATATTATAAATTGCATATCAAATAAATAATCGCCTTTCAATACATACTCATCATTTATATTCTTATTTACATCTAATAACTTACTTCACTACAAATAAACTAAATGTTTAACAAAACTCAAACTGCAGATAAAACGAAATTATACATCAATATAACATTACTTTTTTCCTCATAATGCAATACTGTTAAATTTATTTTTGTACAAAAATACTACATACATAGCATAAATACTGACTGCACAGCAAATTTTCCATATTTCATAGTCTATTTTAGTTGATCTACGAATAAATTATGGTCAAAGAATCAGTCCAAGAGCGAGCGAAGCGAGCTCGGGAACTTAGGGCACCCCGACACGGACAGGTTAGGTTCGAACGAGATGACGGGAGCTGAAGTGAGCGAGCAAAGCGAGCGAACTCAGCTCCCGTCATCTCGTTCGTGTTAGGTTACTTTTGACCCTGTAGACAGAAATAGGAGCCCCGCGCAGCGGGGCTACGTCGACTTATTCGAAAAATCGCTGTACGCTGCGAAAATAAATTGTAGTGTGTTTAGTGATATTTTGAGTTGAATATTTTGCTGTGCAATCAGTAATTTTGATGGGAATTCGGAATCATATTGCGTAGAAAAAGGATATTTTTTGATTTGCGTTTAAATACTACCCTATACAAATTATCAAAATAAAAAGGCAAAAAATTAAACTAAAACGCAATAGCTGAAGAATCAGACTAACGCGTCAGAGTTCACGAGTAGATCCTTCGAAAATTCTTCGAAGGAAATTTTAGCCTAAAACGCTTATAAAAGATGAAAGTATAGAATTGTACATTTTTGGTTCTTTGCAAAACGAAAGAATGTCGGCGTTTCGATGCCGATATGTCAATGTTGAAGACTACAAAGGTTTTATTCGTCCCAGCAATAAGATGCTTTTACAGTAAGTAGGTAGATCTCTCATCTTAAATTTTAGAAAAAGATCGTCTTCTGAGAGCGTCATCGTGGATACCTGAGCGGCTGTCTGTGTCAAAAACGTCATGTGCCTTATCAGTGGTCACGTGCGGCCACCGACTTATAAGTCGGGCTAGTTATGGGAACCGTGGAGTTATATTCAATGGAAGTCTAACCAACCCCAGGGATGGCCCCCACTGGCATTGCAGAGAGGGGTTTCCGAGGTTGTATTTTAAGCAGTCACGGGAGGACGTCGTGACTGCTTACACATGGTGATCACCGGGGTGGTTTTAGTGAGTTGAAAATCCCACACTGCCAGGACTTATTCCCAAAGCCCGAGCGCCCTTTAAAGGCGTCATACCGAAAACAAATAAAAAGGAGTCTGACATAACCCTCCGTTTTGCCACGACGGAGAATATCTATAAAGAAATCCCCAAAGAAAAAAACACTGTACCTATGTATTGCGAGGCAAATAAACTATAAGTTTAAAATCGCCAACCCGCCCTGAGCAAGCGTGGCGATTAATATCAGTACTAATATTATAAAGGCGAAAGTTTGTGAGTGTTATGTTTGTTACTTCTTTACTCCAGAATGGCTGAACGGATCTGGATGAAATTTGCCACAAAGATAGAATATAGTCAGGAATATCACATAGGATATTTTTTTTCCCGAGAATATGTTCCCTCGGGATAATTTCCGACTTTCACTCGTGCGTAGCCGCTGGAGGAAGCTAGTAATATACTAAAATTATTTATTCAGTTAACTTAAACCACATTTGAAACCAAAATAAAATCAATATAAAATTAAAATATAAATAATTGATAATTATTAATATTAAAATTCGTGCCTTCTCTGTATGAGAGGCCTTTGGTATGCAGTGACAGTTACGAGATAATAATATTGTAGTTATAACCTACTATGTAGGTATAAACCTACCCACCTACACACTTTGCCTTTCATTGTCGGCATGATTTATAGTGCACGTCATAGTGAAAAGATAAGCCATTTAGCAAGGTTGGTGTCGGGGCTGCCTGGCCGGGGTGCGCCGGACGTATCAACTGAACCCTTCGTGAGCTAGGTCGTATGTTAGAAAAATGGTTTTAGGCTGTGAATTTATACTGTGTACACACACACACAGCATACGTACGTAATACGCAATGAATATCATCATTATCTTCTTGCCCTTATCCCATGTTACTTGGGCTCGGCGCAACACGTTTTCTTCTTCCATAACGTCCTGTCCCGTGTCAAGCTATCACTGACTCCCTTTTCTTTCAAATCACTCCTCACACAGTCCATCCATCTTTTCATTGGCCTTCTTCTCCCTCTCCATCCATCCATATTTATTTTCATAACTCTTTTAATAACATGCGTTTCATCCCTCCTTATCACATGACCATACCAGGACAAAAGGTTAACTTTAAAATTTTCTGTTACTGGCGCCACTTTCATACTTCCTCAAAAGTACTCATTTCTCACTTTATCCAAGCTTATCACACCGCACATCCATCTCAACATTCTCATCTCTACTCCATCCATCTTTTTCACAGCCCAACATTCTGATCCCTACAGTATGACAGGTCTAATCATGGACTTGTAGATATTCCCCTTTAACTTGAGGAGCATCCGTGGGTCGCAAAGCATTATTTTGCAATGAATACTAGCCAGTTAAATCAAAGAACTAAACTAACACCAACATGAAAGTTTAGGGGAAATTTAACTGTATCTACCTAGATTGTAAGTTAACGATGTGGTATCCTATAATTGTGAGTGCAAACTTGTCATTGACCATTTTCTGTTGGAGATCCAATACATAACAAAAATATTTATTTCTCGTCCACAAAGGTGTCTTACAAACTATTACATAAAAGTGCAACGTTATTTGATAAATCCTTTCTGTGAGACTGGTATCTGCACTAGGAAATCATGTCATACAGATTACCAAGCCTCTACAAAACTTCGATCATTAATCAATTTATTTACAAATATTGACCTTTGGTAAAGGACAAGAAAAAGCAAAAGGGAAGGAATATAGTAACTAAAAACAATTATTATAAAAAATATTATTAAATTATTGTAAAAAATGTTATTGATAAAACAACGAAAATAATCTAATTAGTTAGGTATAACTTTCTATAAAAACGGAATTTAATTACTTATTAATCTATCCCTAACTTTATTACCTTAATTACCTTTCCATAATCTACCAACAAAAAACTGCAATATATCATACAACGGGCGTCATTACGTACAAGAAATGTGTTCTCACTGTAATTGATTGACTACCTGGGCCTGGGGTGGCGTAGGCTGGTTACCATGACAACGCCCACGCTTTCCCTCGTCCCTCCCTCCCCAGCCTACCACCGCTCCGCGCAGCATTGACCCGGGGAACCTTGAACTTAGGTACCAGCTGATCGACGCGTGTCGGTTTCATGAGTACCTTTGATATCTTTCGACTTTAAATTGAGGTCCGTTTGAAGGCTTTGTAAGGATTTGTTTTAGAGGTTAAGATTTGAATTTTGAGGCCGTTTTGCAGGCGTAGATTTTTACGGAAAAAATTGGAAATTAAAAAATTGGGAAAGAATTTAAAATACTCAATACATTTTTTTACACTGAAAATTGTAACGACATCATACCTGTGCGGCAGACAGATTCAATTATACCTCTTCTTTTTAAAGCAATAATCCTTTAATCCATAAAAATATACAAATTACCAAAACAAAACAAAATGGTACTTAGTATTTTTCCTGGTCGTACATCACCCGCCTCCCTTATTTAAGGATGGTTCTCACTGACGTCAGACATCATGTGAACGTCTACGAGAGTACGTCACATGCATATGAGGTATTTATATTTGTTTGAAACCGCTTTTGTTTACCTGAAAACTGTCCGTATTGAGCTGCCCGTGAAAATACTAGGAATTGGGTGCTGAAAATGATTGGAATTATGTGAACGTGTTTGTTAGCTGTAGTACAAATAATTATGTGTAAGGTTATTTTGGTTCAATGGTTCTTGGCAATGATATTGTACTACAAGCCTTAAGTCTTAACATGAATGAATCATAAGATTAACAGAATTATGATAAGAATATTACAGGTATTTTTTACCATATTAATAGCTTTCTCGGCATAGTAATTTCATACAAACCTTCAAGTTTAAAATCTTGAAAATAAATGTGAATATGATAAACATATGCATTTATCATACATTACATAGATTTGAGTCCAAATTTTTAGAAAATATATTTATAAAGAAGTAAGAGCGATTTTTAAATCGGTTTTCTAATTTTCAAGATATTTGATTTCTCGTTCTGCTGCGTCGTGATTTCACAATTACATACGTTTTGACCAAAATTCATTACAGCCACGGCAATAGCATTTTCATTTGCCACACAAAGGTCCTTCAGGGTGAAGGTGTTGTTGCACAGAGAGCACGATAGGAGATGACGCATTGTTATCATTATCTATACCAATATTATAAAGAGGATTTTTATTGTTTGTTTGTTTGTTTGTACCGAATAGGCTCCGAAACTACTAGACCGATTTAAAAAATTCTTTCACCTATGGAAAACTACATTATTCCCAAGTAACATTAGCTATAATTTTAATGGGAGCGAAGCCGCGGGTGTCAACTAGTAAACTATAATAAAGAGAAAAGATTTTTTTGTTTGTACCGAATAGGCTTCGAAAATACTGGACCGATATTAAAAATTCATTCACCCCTGGAAAGCTACATTATTCCGGAGTAACATGAACTATCATTTATTTTCAAAAACTAAGAGATCTTTATGAAAGTTGCAATAATGTAACTAAATTTTGCCTATAAAATTCTGAGAAAACTATTGATGATACATAAAAATTATGTACTACATGATTAAAGTTGGTAGGTAGGGTAGGTCGGTAGGTATGTAGGGTAGGCTAGGGTAGGTAGGTTGATAGGTAGGGCAGGTGTGTAGGTTCGTAGGTAGGTAGTGTAGGTGGGTACCTACCTACCTACCACCTACCTACCCTGCCTACCTAGGTAGACTAGTTGACGGGAGCGAAGCCGCGGGGGTAAGCTAGTTATGTTATAAAATTAGAAATTTCACGTAACATGAAAGTTTCTTCTCGTAAAACGTGTTTTCGATTTTCCTGCGAACTTGAGAGGGAACGCAATTTGATGAAAACCACTTGTCCCACCGCCGGCGACGAAGCGATTAGCTATCAATTATTTTCTCGCTGAAGAAACAAACAAAAGATCCAGATCCCGTGTCAGTAAAAAAGCTGGCAGTTCACACTGCCGGCGAGTACTCTCTCACCACAAGTTTGCCGTATCGAGAAGAGCAAAGATAATACTCAGCGAGACTCCCTCGGCGATGCTCGCGCCGAGGGACCAGCCAACCAACGCGTGCAGGACTGACCACCCGAGCGAGTGATGCGATTAATCGCCGATCACAAAAACACTCGCTCATGGCCGAGAGGTAAAACTATCGAAACTACATTCTTGCTTCTCGCTGCTCGCCAACTCGTATCTCTACCTGAAAAGGATGACATTAATATTGCTGAGTAATTGTTTCAATTAATTATTATTGACATTTAATTTTGACATAACAATATTTTTTGCAATTCAATTGTATTAATGCAAAATCAAATAATTATGTAATAATAATGTTTAATGCATCCTAATTTAGGATGATAAGGACAGGAGAACGATAATTGCAATCAAAATAAAAAAATCTAAATCAAAATTTATTTATTCAATTAGGCCATTAAGCGGCACTTTCGAAAGTCAAAAAAAAATAAAGTAATAATAATTGATTCTACTGTCCATTCGGAAATGTAGCTTGTTCTGGAGAAGAACGGACAAGAAACTCAACAATTACTCTTTTAAAAAAAAATGGGTTTGCAAGTGTTTGGTTACATTATTCTTGTTGAAAAAATACATATATGTGAGAACGATGTAAAAAAATAAAAAATAACGCACTTAAAAGCTTCTACAGTAAAACAAACAATTAAAAATACAATAAATAGGTAATTAAAAACAGGCGGAGGCAGCTAAGTTATGACCAATCCCAACTGATGGCGCCCGTTGACGAACATGACTCGTGGATCGGCACCACTCAGTTCAACCATCATGAAGGGAACCGAATGATGCAACACATGTGCCATTATCAGAGAGACATTAGAGAGAGCATGACACACTATCAACTGGCAGGGCACACTGAAGTCAACGAACGACACAAAGGTACAGTAAATGCTTGCAAAAGGCTGCTAAGTCATAAGTACTAATATAACATAACACCAACATTTTACACTTAATTCGCAATAAACGTTTTGACTTTATCTAGGTTCTAGCGCTACTCGCTGCTCGCTGATCGTTGGCGGTGTTGCAAGTGCCATAAGCTGCTTCGTGAACTTTTCCGGGAAAAATATGTATGCACTGGAATATTTAAATTGCTAATTCCAATTCCTGAGAACATGAAAAGTTTCGACTTCTTCATAAAGTGCTGGCTTTCTAGAACTACTTTGTTAATAAACTTAGATAAATTATTGTTCGAAGTTAATAAATGAAAAAATTAAAAAACCTTATTTTTTTTTCTACCCGCGAGCAACGGTAGTACATAAGCATTAGTTATTTACACATTCGACATGTGACAGGTTAATTAAAAAACCGGCCAAGTGCGAGACGGACTCGTACACGAAGGGTTCCGTACCAGTATCGCAAAATTCGGCATAAAAACACGTTTGTTGTATGGGAGCCCCACTTAAATATTTATTTTATTCTGTTTTTAGTATTTGCTGTTATAACGGCATTAGAAATACACACAACGGCAGACAAAATTTCAACTATCTAGCTATCAAGGTTCATGATACATGATACAGCCTGGTGACAGACAGACAGACAGACGGACCCCGGAGTCTTAGTAACAGGGTCCCGTTTTTACCCTTTGGGTACGGAACCCTAAAAACGCCACTAAAATGTTTATCCTATATTCTATATTTCCTGTTGTCAATACAATTGACAAAGGTGTCAAATACCTCCAAATTGATAGCACAAAATTTTATTTGAGTATTCAATCGGTACGAAAAGAAGAAGGAGAATACCTACGGCATTTTATACTCAGTAAAAACAAGCAAAGTAAGCTAGGATATCCATTTCATATACCTTAAAACTAAAACTTTTCGAACTGCGCATTGAAATGCAGAATCCACGCAGATTCACAACTACCGGAACCACAAACAAACAACGACTACAGGAGAACATAAAATTTTCTAGAACTACTTCAATAATACGATAAAATAAAACAACCTGAAATGTTATTTTTTTTAGGGTTTCGTACCCAAAAAGGTAAAAATGGAACCCTATTACTGAGACTCCGCGGTCCGTCTGTCTGTCTGTCTGTCACCAGGCTGTTTCTCATGAACCGTGATAGATAGACAGTTGAAATTTTCACAGATGATGTATTTCTGTTGCCGCTATAACAACAAATACTAAAAACAGAATAAAATTAATATTAGGGTAGGGCTCCCATACAACAAATGGGTTTTGTTACCGTTTTTTGCGATAATGGTACGGAACCCTTCGCGTCGTACTTGACCGGTTTTTTCTAAGCGCGATCGAAGGTAATACGCATTAGTTATTTACACATTCAACATGTGACATATCAATTAATAATGGCTTCTAAAATGTTTTGCCTATTTTCCTGTTGTCAATACAAATGACAAAGGTCTGGTGTCCAAGTGCATTTTTAACCCCCAACGGAAAAAGAGGGGTGTTATAAGTTTGACGTGTGTAACTGTTTTAATGTATTTATATATATGTCTGTGGAATCATTGCTCCTAAACGGATGAGACGATTTTGATTTAGTTTTTTTTGAAAGGTGATATTATTGGGTGTGTTCTTAGCTATGTTTGGTGAAAATCGGTTCAGTCGTTCAAAGCTATGGGTATTTTCGCAAGATATCGTGTCATAATTACGTGTTCGATGGCGTGATCGAAGCGTGTCTACTACAAGATAAATTATTTCGACTAAAAACCGGCCAAGTGCGAGTTGGACTCGCGCACGAAGGGTTCCGTACCATTAACGCAAAAAAAATGGCAAAAATATCACGTTTGTTGTATCACGTTTTGTTGCCCTGCTTCAATATTTATTTTATTCTGTTTTTACTATTTGTTGTTATAGCGGCAACAGAAATACATCATCTGTGAAAATTTCAACTGTCTAGCTATCACATGAGATACAGCCTGGTGACAGACAAACAGACAGATAGACAGACGGACTGCGGAGTCTTAGTAATAGGGTCCCATTTTTACTCTTTGGGTACGGAACCTTAAAAATAATGATATATTTTTTTTATTTTTTTTTAGAAATTTTTAAATGTTACTTGTATTCTCAATAAAATCAGAGTGCAAAGCAAGTTAAGATATCCATTTCATAACATTTAAACTAAACCTTATCTCGCTGCACATTGAAATACAGAACCCACGCAGATTCACATCTACCAGGAGAACAGAAAGCACGCGAAACTCAAACTTTTGAAGCACCCTTCAAAGTGAGGTGAGGAATAAATATCATGACGTCAACACTGCGTGATTTAATTCTCTAAATCTCACAGAACTCTGACGTATTATATTGTGGTTTATTTATTTAACTTTTCGTGTGTATAGGACGTGAATCCACGTGAAACATAATGACTTTTCTATTGTTTCGCTAATTAGAGGCACATCATCATCTGCCTAGCCTTTTCCCTACTATGTTGGGGTCGGCTTCCAGTCTAGCCGGATTCAGCTGAGTACCAGTGTTTTACATGGAGCGACTGCCTATCTGACCTCCACAACCCAGTAACTGGGTAACACGGTACCCCTTGGCTAGACTGGTGACAGATCTCAAGCTTCTGACTTCTCGTAACGACTGTCAAAGATCTTTAAATGACAGCCGGGACCAACGGCTTAACGTGCTTTCCGAGGCACGGAGGAAACTCGATATGTTGAAATGGTCACCCATACACGGACCGACCTCGTCAAGCGTTGCTTAACCTTAAAGATCGACCCGTGCGGCTGTTATTATTTAGCTACGAGCTCCAAATGTGCTTGTTGTCCTGGTGCTAAATCACACTAATATCACACTATAATATTATAAAGGCGAAAGTTTGTGAGTGTGTGTATTTGTATCTTTGTTACTTCTGTTCTAGACGGATCTGGATGACATTTGGCAGAGAGATAGATTATAGTCGAGAATGGCACATATGATACTTTTATACCGGGAATATATTCCATCGGAATAATTTTCGACATTCACACCGGGGAAGCCGCTGGCAGAAGCTAGTTACTCGTATAAAGGCAGAAGTTTGTGAGTGTGTTTGTATGTTTGTCACTCTTTCTCGCAAAAACTACTGAACGGATCTGGATGAAATTTGTCAAAGAGATAAATTATAGTCTGGAGTAACACATAGGATACTTTTTATCCCGGGAATATGTTTCCATCGAAAAAAAATTATCAAATAGTGGGTTGTTTAGTCGCCACATGCATACTATTTTCACAATCCTTAAAATAATTAAAATTTTAAGCTTAAACTTAAAATAATTGGATTTAGGAGAGGATTATTTATTTCGATGTAGGTGTTTATCCTCGTGTAGACACGATTTAAAAACAAGATAATTCTCTACCTAATTCTTTCGAATATAATACTCTGAATCTGAAGTGGACCTCCCACAAGCTGGACCGGTCGATGAGGGACGCTTGGGGGCAGCCTATATCCAGCAGTACACGTTTTTCAACGGGAATAATTATAAAAGGACCATCCACCGAAATATACCTAGCTTTAATATTTTTTTCTTTTAAAAAAAAAACGTTGCCCCACACTAGAAATTTCTTCCAATATCGTGGGTGCGTTTACAAACATATAAACTCACATACATAACACGCAGAGCCGGAACAACTATCTTTAGATCATACAAATATTTGTTCCATGCGGGAATCGAACCCGCGACACGCAGCGCAGCAGTCAATTGCTCAACCATTGCGCCAACTGTGTTTAATCAGAGTTTAAGAGCAGCTAAAGTGAAAATGTTGAACCAAATAATTTCAATTTATTAGGAATTGTAACCTTATGGAAGTGAACTTAAGGCCCAGAATAAAGCCTTTACAAAAAATAAACTGAAATATATAATTTTCTTCTGCCCGCAGCTTCACCCTCATGAAAAGTGTTGTATTATCCTAAGGGAACATTACACCGGGATAAAAAGTATCCTATGTTCTTATCCAGGTTCTGGCCTATCCATATGCCAAGTTCCAACCAAATCTGTTTAACTGTTAAGTAGTGAAAGCGTAACAAACAGAGTTACTTTCGTTTTAAGAATAGTAACAAACATACAGACACAAACACTCACAAACTTTCGCCTTTATTATATTAGTGTTAAAGTATGGATGGATAGTAAGTTCGGTCATGCATGGAGTACTGCTCTCACCTCTGCGATGGATCTGCTAGGTACCAACTTGATGCATTTGAGTCGATTGACAGACGGGCCAAGAGACTTATCGGCAACGATGCGCTGGTAGACTCAAAGGTCCAGAGCCTTGAACACCGACGACGAGATGCCAGCCTGTCGGTTTTCTATCGGTCACATTACACTCCCCGTGTACGATGGAACTACACAATTTGATGCCGCCTAACCCTTTCCATCATCGGACTACAAGACGTACGGCAATGCGCCATCGATACATGGGCGATATCCCACCCATACACACAAAGCGTTTTAAAAATACTTTCATTGTGCGTACAGCTAAGGAGTGTAATTCTCTGCCATCTTTGTTTCCTGATAGCTACAACCTAGGGGTCTTCAAGTCAAGAGTGAATAGGTTACTTCTAGGTAAGCGAGCTTCACCTTCGACAACATCATCACTTAACATCAGGCGAGATAGGATAGGTGGTCAAAGGCGAGCCCAAAAAAAAGAGTTAGGATTATTGCAATAAATAAAACGAAAACGGACCAAAAACAACAAGATGGCAGCAACAACACAAGAGACTCGGTGACGTCAAGCCGTCGGGATTTAATCTGAGACTAAGGATACACGCACGGGTGACGAACGTTAATTAGTTTCCTATCCAAACATAAGTAATTTAGTAGCTACATTATTTGTTTTCCTTTATTTCATCCGGTTAACCGGGTACTGTTATGATGTCAGACAAGAATATATCTTTTATTTACTGCATTTTATTGTTAAGCATTTGGTTTTCGAATGGCGACTTCTACTATAATAAAGAAAGAAAAATATTGATTAGTGACCCGCACGGAAGACACAAGAAATAAGCATAAAATTAAACAATAATATAAATATAAACCCCGTGCGAGACAAAAAGGCTACTAACTCATCATGTGCAAGCGATATCCAAAAAGGAAATAACGCTGCGCTGATATTCTGATAGGGCCCACTAAATGTTAATTAAACTAAAAGTTTGTAGGAATACAGGCTTTTTATTCTATGCATGTTGGTTCGTTGTCCAGGTGAGGCAAAGTGCATGATAATTTTTTAGCAGCAATTTTTATTGCGTCCCTAATTGCTACAACTGTACATCTTTGCACATTGACGAATACAGGCATTATATATTTAGTTTCTACTAAAGACGAAAAAATACTATTTTACAGGGTTGCATCAGTATTTTAGCTTCGCATTCTCTTGAAACTCATTCTAGGTCCACCCAAGTTCCCCCCCGGTGGGTCCCCGCATTAACGAGATGGGGGAGCACAGGGGCCGTGGCTTGGTCACTCATGGTGAAGTGAAGAGGAACCCGAGAAGGGGCCGCTCGTGAGGGCTTTTGCCGATAAACCGACGACGTAGCGGCCAACAAGTAGGTTGCGGTGCCGCCTGGGCGACATCGCAACTGAGGCCTCCCATACCCATACGATATTGCGGCTGAGGGTTGGAGGCCGCGGCGGGAGAGGAGTGCCGGTATAGCGTTGGCTGCTCTCCCTATCACCTGCAGCCGAAAAATGGAAGGTGGCGGGGCATTGACCTTGACCGGTTACAAGGGGACCAAGGATGGCATACAAGGGGTAGTCTGTCGCCCATGTGCTGGTTTGTTCCCTGGGGAGTTCACAGCGTACAGTGTGTTCTGGAGCGCCGGTGATGGGGGTTGTTCCCGTCATAAGCGGCACAGGAGGAAACCGTGGAGTTTTAGTGGGTTGGAGTCCCACATAACTGCACTACCTTCCCGTGGTAATGCAGTATGTAGGAGCATGTGGCAAAGAAAAAAAATGTCCACTCAAGTTCAAAATGGTACTTCAGTCGTTCGATCTACTCAGGATCTACTGTACGTTATCTGTACGTGTATCTATTGTACGTTTAGGTACCTCCCTTCAAGCTCCACATATAATAGATTAAACACAGAATAGTTCATAAAAATTGATTTTGTCAAGTGTAAAAAAAACACGTACAAATGTACCTGACACGTGGGTTCAGAAGCATTAGCAGTTCCTTCAGTCTTCTGTCGCACAAAACAAGTGAAGACTTACAAATTATAAATTCATATTTGCAAAGTTCACCGTTGCGTTGCTATTTTTAACCACGGTTGCCCTGAACCCTTGGAGGTAGGTATCTCCTTTATAAAAATAGTTGAAAACGTAGATAATGCACTCTACTTGTGGTTTTAGGCTGAGAATAGAAACTCGTGCTCCCTTGAGTACCTCCATGCTATATGGTGTTGAACAAAAATGAACATCATCATCATTTTCCTGCCCTTGTCCCATGTAACTTGGGGTCGGCACAACACGTTTTCTTCTTCCATACCGTCCTGTCCCCCGTAACGCCATCACTGACTCCCTTTGCTTTCATATGCACTTCTCACACAGTCCATCCATCTTTTCACTAGCCATCCTCTCCCTCTCCATCCATCCACATTTATATTCATAATTGTTTTAATAACATGCGTTTCATCCCTCCTTATTACATGGCCATACTAGGACAAAACGATTTCCTTTCTACATTTTCCTACTTGATACGAAATTGGAAAATCAAGAAAGGAACAAAGGTTGATTAAAGTCGTAGGAAACTGTTAAAATACATTCTCCAAATAGGAATATTGCAATCATTTATTTATTTTAGCACAAATATAACGCTTTCCTGTAGCTGTACTCCCGGGGCTCATCGCACAGGAATCATAATTTATTCCGAAAAGAAAGTGGGTTGCTAATGTTTTCTATAAGTAAACCAATTTTCAGTTCGTAATCGAATCTGTGCGTCCAAAGACTCCGTACAGACAAAAAATGTTACCGCTTTATAATATTAGATAGACCTCCCAAAATAAAACCCCTCAGACAACAGTTCCACTTTGATGATATTTCAAACGTTTCAAGAAAATTCCCCAAAATAATAAAGAACAAAATACCTTATTTGTAGTTCTACTATACTCTTCTTTATCGATACTCATTAATTATTCTTGCGCACTAAGCACCGTATGTTAAATATTAAAAATCTTCAGTTCGAGCAGTTAATTATATGTTGAATTATGGGTGTAAGTTATTGACTGACGCAGTAAACTTTATGGATACTTCTAATGATATAATTTTCATGTCCATCTTCCAAAGTATTTAGTGCCGATGCAACATGTCTTCGGCTTCCATTCTTTTCTATAAGTCGTTATACAACCAACCTATATCTGGACTTATAATATCCCACACAGTCCATCCATCATCGTTTCTTTGGTCTTCCTCTACTTAGGAGAAGGGCTAGACCAAGCGATCCATATTTATACCCAAATTCTTTTTTACCATTTCCTCACGACACTTTTCGAACTGACTACCTTATAAGAGATTGTTTATATTTTCTTGAATGTGCGGATAGGTTCGCATGAAATTATGCATACTGAAGTTTAAAAGGAAAAGAAACATTCATTGTAAAAGTTAGAGGAAGGAGTTCTTATGTTCGCGCTGATCAGATCAAAGCTGTCCCTTTCTCAACATAAACTTCGCTGTAACCGTATGTGATGCTGAACGTAGGAGGGGCCTTGTAAAAAAAGTGGCATTCCATCATGGATAAAATATCATGATTATGCATTACCGAAATATCACGTGGTTAATCCAATGTCATTGTTTTTGGACATTTGTCAATATTTATTCGTCAGAAGGTCCATTGCCCTGGTGGAGGAACATAAGGTTCTTATTGAGGAGAAAGTCTTTAAACTAGGACGTGGTTACGACTCCCAGCATTAGGAAAAGGATTCAATGAGGATAATAAAATGTCTAGCTATGTTAAAACCTAAGTGCCCGAAATATCATCGGACTACCAGACGTACGGCGATGTGCCATCGGTACTTACATGGTGGACAAGCCACCCATACGCACTAAATGTTTTAGTAACACTTTTATTACGCGTACAATTAACGAGTGGAATTTCCTGCCGGTGTCTGTGATTCCCGATAGCTACAATCTAGGGGTATTTAAGTTTAGGCCAGGATGCTTCACCGACGACCACATCATCGCTTACCATCAGGTGAGTTAGTGGTCAAGCGCGAGCCTATATATAGATAATAAAGAAAAATATAAAAGGTATACCTATTTCCAACGAACTTAACACATTCGCTTAAACCTTACTCACTATCTTTGACGTCACCATAGTCATGTCAGACAATGGCGGCCATAAATGACATGCATATAACGAGTAGCCGGCTCTGATTATCTTCAATATTTGATTCAGCCACAAAGTTACTGCAATCGATACGTTTTATTCTAGACTTGTTACATTTTATGGTTAGTAAGGTTTTGTATTTGCTGGTGGTGGTGCAGCCGGCGTATTATTAGAGAGGCTTTTAGTGAATGATGTTTCAGTTTTTGCTTGTAGTAAATGAAGGAACCTAAGTATCCTTGAACACACTCTGGATTCAGCTATAACAGAAAGGGATTTCTGTTAATCTTACTTGAAACCAACTTACCACAGTGTCTCAAGACGAAAGTCTATGATTAGTGTGTGTTGCCAGATGACCTATGGCTCTGAGACGTGATCGCTCATAATGGCACTCATCAGAAATCTTACAGTCACCCAAAGGGCAATGGAGAGGGCCATGCTCGGGGTATCCTTGCATGATCGAATCAGAAATGTTGAGATCCGAGAGAACCAGGTTTACCGACACAGCCCGAAGAATTGGCAAACTTAAGTGGCAGTGGCACATTGCTCGCATAACGGATGGCCGATGGAGCAGAAAAGTTTTGGAGTGGCGACCGCGAACCGGAAGACGTTGCGTTGGAAGGCCTTCCACCAAGTGGACTGATGATCTGGTGAAGGTTGCGGGGATCCGCTGGATGCGGGACGCAGGGGACCGGTCAATGAGGCGACGCTAGGAGGACGCCTATGTCCAGCAGTGGACGTATTTCGGCTGATATGATGATGATGATGATGAACTCGAAATGCCTGATAGATTTTGATAGTTTAATCAGGACTCATTTCAAATCCAATAAGAATGCTGGTTGACTACCAATTTTCAGCAACATGTTTTGGTTGCGTGAAACAATGTGACATGGAATGATGTAATGTTGCTAGACTTCCTGGATACATTCCAATGTAACGAATCATGGTCACTAAAGGAATATATCGCAACATTTTCTAATCATCGAACTATTTTTCGCGATTGTTTCTTCACATTTCTTCCATTGTATCATCATCTACATAGCCTTTTCTTGAACTGTGTTGGGGATGGCTTCCACTCTAACTGATGCAGCTAAACAAACCAGTATTTTGCTGAAGCTACTGTCTATTTGACCTCCACCAACCAGTTACTGTGTCACACCTTCCGGTGTCATCATCAACATTCTTTGCCCAACTATTTTGGGGTCGGTATTCAGTCTAACCGGATTTAGTTGAGTACCAGTATTTTCATGGAGTGACTGCCTATCAGACCTCCACAACCCAGTAACTAGTGCATGTTGGTAACAAGATACCCCTTGGCAAGTCTGGTGTCTCTTCTGACTATCCGTAGCGACTGTCAAAGATCTTCAAATGACAGCCGGGACCAACGTCTTTACGTGCTTTCCGAGGCACGGAAGAAACTCGCTATGTAAAGTTGGTCACCCATTCACGGACCGACCTCGGCTAGCGTTGCTTTACCTCGAAGATCGACCCGTGCGGCTGTTATTATTTAGCCACGATCTGTGACATCGAGTTTTTGGTGTACAGGTTTATTAATTCATTTATCAACCGACTTCAAAAAGGAGGAGGTTCTCAATTCGTCCGTGTGTTTTGTATGCTTGTTACGCAATTACTCCGACAATTTGAACCGATTTTGATGATTCTTTAATTGAAGTCATTCTTAAGTTACCCTTAATAATGCGTATTTTCACGGTAATATATTGTACCAAAACTAAAAAGAGAAAAATTTATTTATTTTACCAAAAATAAAACAACTTCCAAAGCAAAACAGATACACAGATAGTTCAGTTTAGTTGTAGTTTAGTTAGATAGTTGTTCCGGCTCTGGGTGTTGTGTATGTGAGTTTATATGTTTGTTTGTAAACGCACCCACGATACAGAAAGAAATTCCTAGTGTGGGGCAACGTTTTTTAAAAAGAAAGAAAGAAAACACTATTAAGATCTACCAACAGATTATACAGCGTTTCTTAGGTACAAATAACAGGGTTTCACAGATTAAAAAGTTACTTCTGACAATCTATATCAAATATAACTTCCCTCACAATTCATGAATAAAACAGTACCTACCTCCCTGCAATGTACTTAATTATAACCTCATTACCGCGTATTCACATGATACAATATATGCTTCGGTTACAGTCCGTTTCAGTACTGACCTACCGCACCAGTAATTCAATAATCTACCCATAAATTCACTCCAGTCAACTTTTGTTCATTGACTATTTCCGGTGTTGCATGGAAACCTACTTTGACCATTGAATATTTAAATAGAAAACTGTTTTTAGAACTTTTAAGTATAGATTCATGGGTAGTATTGATCGGGTTTTTAATTATTCAGGGCTGAAGTTCAAAAGTGTATTGTATAGTGGTTTGGATGTAGGTGAATATTATAAAGCCTGAAATTTTCAATGGGAAGTTAACATACGGTGCTGGTTTGCTTGCTTATACATACTTTTTGGTTGAAAGGCCTCCCACTAGGTGGACTGAGGACCTGGTTAAGGTTGCGGGAAGGCGCTGGATGCGAGACGCACGGGATCGGTCACTGTGGGGACGCCTGGGGGAGGCCTGTGTCCAGCAGTGGACGTCTTTCGGCTGAAATGATGATGATGATGACATTCTTTTTGGGTTCCGTACCCAAAGGGTAAAACTGGACACTATTACTAAGACTCCTTTGTCCGTCTGCCTTTCTGGCTGTCTCTCTGTCACCATGCAGGCTGTATCTCATGAACCGTCATAGCTTATTTGAAATTTTCACAGATGATGTATTTCTGTTGCCGCTATAACAACAAATACTAGAAACAAAATAAAACAAATATTTAATGGTGGGGCTATAGCCATAAAAACAAGTTTGTTGTATACAACAAACTTGTTTTTTTGCCTTTTTTGCGATAATGGTACGCAACCCTTCGTGCGCGAGTCCTACTCGCACTTGGCCGGTTTTTGGGCTTTTAACATCACTAAAACCACCCCGGTAATCACCATCAGCACATGGAACGGCCCTTGACCTCTAAAAGACCACCCCGGTAGCTTATAAATACCTACCTACAAGGTTTTTCAAGATAATTAACAGGAAATGTTAGCATCCAAAATCATCATCATCAATTTGATTGACTTACAAACATTGCTCAAGCCAGCTTTTACCACTGAAGACATTCCTAGGGTATCATGAAGGAAAAAGAAGTTAGAAAACTTACAGGGAAAATCGTTTTCTTAGAACACGTTTATGAAACTCTCCCCTAATTGAAGTCAAGCGGGGGTCAAAATTCATTATGAATACGAAGGATACAGGGGAACAATTTTGTTCCTGCTTTGTCTTTTTAACCGATTACGGCGAAACCAAAAGGAAGGGCTATGTTTTTTGCAGTTAATAAAAAAATAATAAAAAATAGCCATTATTGCTGTTTCTTACTTACAATTAATTATTACATGCCTACTTATTAAAACTAAATTGATTTAATATATTCTAACTTGCATTTGCGTGATCGGCAACTGGGAGTTTATGTGAAACAGCTTGTCTATCGACAAAGGCCTCCTCTAAAGATTTCCACCTACTCCTGTCTCTTGCTAAACGGGTCCACATCGGACCAGCTATTTTCTTGAGGTCATCTTCCCATCTTTTGGTTTGTCTGCCTCTATTTCTTTTGCTATCTCTTGGATACCATTCTGTTACTAACTTAGTCCATTTCTCTATACTTTCTCTCAACATATGTCCCGTCCAACGCCATTTGAGCTGTCTGTAGAGATTATTTACTCTTATATCTATTTGTTGGGAATTCGTCATTATTTTGGTTTTAGTGAGGTTCATTGTCAGGCCGGCCCTAACACTTTCATCGGATAGTTGCTGCAACATTAGTCCCAGAGTTCTTGCGTCTTCTGAGAAAAAATCAAATCATCCGCGAAGCGTAGATGGTTAAGATTTTCGCCGTTTATATTAAGGCCATTTTTGGTCCAGTTTAGATGCCTGAAGATCATCTCCAGCACTGCTGAGAATAATTTAGGTGATATAGGATCTCCTTGGCGTACACCTATTTTAATAGGAAATTCGTTGCCTGCAGATTTAAGTTTAACATGAGCTGTGCTCGCTGTGTATACGTTTTTAATTATTCGTATGTATTTTGCTTGCACTCCTTTTACAGAAATATAGATAATATAATAAAACTTATTACATAGGGTTCGTTGACTTTAACAAAGCGATACATTAGAACATTTTAGCAGTTATGTATAAATGTTTGTATTTACTTATGTTCCTCCGTAGTACCTACTATTCTGCCGGTGTTGATGAATAAAGTGCCAATCGATTCGTTACTAAGGCCCGGATAACACAGGCAAAAATAAAACCGTAGTCCGGGAACTCATCGTAACAGACGTTTACGCTGAGTCCGCAGTCACCGTCAACATGCGTCGTATTGCAACTATGCATTAACCGGATATTAGAGATAATAATTTTTCTTTGCATTATATTCAGTCTTGCATCAGCCACCAGCGAAATATCCTGTATTTTTATAATTAAAATTAGTTGTGTAAAAAATACATATATTTTTATCTTAATCCCCGACTGCCGAAACATAACTCGGGTTACAGTTTTAAAACAATTTTTTTTACAAACTTTTGTATTATCTATATTACCTTGCGTTCGTATCGTATGTGTGTCCGGCAACTAGTGAACTGGTGTGCATATGTAACTTTATAAAAATAAAAATAAAAATGTATTTTCCAACTGGTCTTATAGGCGGCGTCCTAATCAGCAACGATCGTACGTGCAAACGATGCATTCTCGTCGCACGACGAGATTAAACACACACATTTCTTTAGTGTGTCCTAATTGAACCTTGCAAGTCATCGCGCGAGCGTACGAGCGTATTTTCATCGCACGACGATGAACGCATCGTTTGCTCGTACGATCGTTGCCAATTAGAACGCTGCCTCAGGATGGAGCCGGACCAACAACATCACAACTCCTCAACCAGACAATAAAGCACCATCGTGTTTAGGCTTTACATTTCATTTCAAAAAGCTCGTTTAAACTAATATTTAATATTTCTTACCCTTTAAATACCTACCTCATTTAACCGACGTCAGTTTGAAAAATCAAACGCAAATCCACCCGCATGACAAACCTTGCAAAATTCAAGCAAATTCTTAACTAGCGACCCGGATATCCTTTTAAAAGCATTTATTCAGCCAGCGGAGCCCTTAAATGGAATACGGGTTTAACCTTTGATAAATCCAAAAATATTCGGGAAACGTGAAATTGCTTCGGCTGGAAGTGACAGCATTGAAACGAGACGAATCAGACACGTGGTGTTACAAATTAAATTTCAGGAATAAGGCGTGGGTGAGGTGGGATCTCTGCGTGTTATTTGCTGAAGAATTCTCTTATTGTGAGTGGATATTTTGACGTGGTTTTAAGGTTTTAACGGGTTAGCGACTCGAAGGTCAGAAGGTCATATTAAGGGTGACAAATTCTGTGTGGTTTTCAAATCAAACTAAAAATCCGTTCACCGAATAGTTTTATCTAAGCCTACATATGCACATGCTCAAATTACACTTTGAAAAGGGGATAAATATAATGACCACCATAAATAGTTTTGTGACCTTATCCCGTATTACCTAAAATATATTATAATTATAAAAGTTTCAGTTTGTTATCCAGAGTAGAGTAGACTTCTCACAAATTAGGTACCTAACAGTTTTTGTTCAATTGTAAGTTAGGGAAAAATATTTCGAAAACAACACAATTTGGAAATCGAAAAATCTGCAAATTAGCTCTAGAACATCCGATTACAAGGGACACAATCAATAAACCGAGAACCCGCTACAAAAATAACCTAGAATAGATATTGTCAGACAATTTATTATTTATTAAAACTTCATGCAACATGCAGGTATATAAGTCTAAGAAATTCTCTACCAGTCAACCAAGGGTGGTGGAGAGATAACATGGCAGGTGCATAAAAATAGGAATAATTATTCATGTAAATTTAAAGAATATATAGATAAAATAAACATACATATATATTTCCTATAATAAATACATATATATATAGAGTAATAGAAAGGTGATTGAGGAGACGACTCTGCTATTGGTGTAAAATATAATGCCATAACTTTCGCTTAAATGCATATTCACTGGTGGCCGTTCTGATAGCGAGAGGTAGCGAATTCCAGAGAAGAATGGACTGAATATGAAAGGAAGAATGGATAAAATCAGAAGTATGAGAAGGACAAAGCAAGAGAAGATTGTCCAACCCTGCAGCAATTTATTCTACTATCAAGTATCATTCATGAAAATTAAGTTTATAAAAAAAAGCTATTGCATTGGCATCTTAGGCTACAATATCAATCGCTTTATATAAACAAAACAACAAAGATGAATGAGGTATTCACTCATATGGCTTCAAACACAGCCCATTCACTCCTTCAGCACATTGACCCAAAAATCCTGAACATAAACTTCACGAAATCACCTTCGGTCTATGACGTCACGGAACAAATCGCCTTCGGAACAACACTTTCTCACATAATCCTTGTGAAGCCAATAATATGATCAGCATGCGGTGCCACGCGACCCTCGCACCCGTCAGCGTATACACGCGATGTCTTGTGTACAATGAGGTAGGTATAGGTATGTAGGTATGCATATTTAGTGATTATGTTGAGGTAGGAGAGAAAAGGTTGAATGGAGAAGGTACTTAAATTGATTTGTTTTGGCCAACGTAGCGTCGCGCGTCGGTTTTTCTTGATCGTGGATACATATTGTTAAAGATCAGGCAACCCCATCTAGTGACGAGAGGAAAAATTTGTAGTAGCTAGTACCGCCATCTAGTATCGAATAGCGAAACTAATCTTCTCGTAAGCTCGTGTCGAATAGAATGTTCGAACATTCTGGAAGTTTCTCGTCACTTCGGGAACAATGGATTCGAAAGTCGATTGTACTGGAAAATTCTCGAAGTATCTAGAACAGTATGGAACGTTCTAGAAACGTCTTCCGTGCTATATAAAGAGCGGTCGGGTTCGTCGTGAGTTAAGCCTGGCTGGAGGCTATAGTTTAGTCTCCACAGGGAAGATCGAAGTTGGAGAAGATTGTACGTGGGCTCAGTTGGAGAAGATTGTACGTGGGCTAAAAGTCTGAAGAGGGGCCGTGGCAGCTGCGGTAGTTGCACCCTCGCCAGGTGGCTTTAAAGTGCCACCATTCAACGGCTCGTCCTTATGGTCGGCCTACAAGATACAGTTCAAGGCCGTCATGAAAGCGAATGGGTGGACCAAAGAACAAGCCTTGACTGCACTAACCATGGGTCTTCGCAACCCAGTGCAAAATTCAATCCACGCTTTTGACAAGTTGTGATGCCCGCCAATATGGTTTGAGTTGCCGCATCTGTATGGAGGCTAGAGACAGAAGCTTTGATTCAAAGAACTGAAGTTTCTAAATGTATCTATACAAAAAAGCTTCTGAACCGCCGATCCTTGTATTCTTGCACTGTGACGGAACTGTAATAAGTAGAATCTACTGAACCAGCAAACACTTTTACAATTCATCTTGAACTTTCTTCTAAATGCTCCTGTAGAAAGCCAAAATTCTAACTCGGTCAGTAGATTTTATAGCAGCTGGCGCATTTATTACATCTTTGAAGATCTAGTCGCTAATTTGGGGACACGGCAGTGTCCCCGCCAAGATTCAGACCCATCGGAAGCGGGTATATGAGTTTCTGCGGCTTGTTTAGGTAATTTTTTTTCTTCACACATCCGAGACTAGGTTACCTAGCACATTACTGTGTTTAAGTCATACGTAACAACTACAAACAAGGTGATGTCTCGTAAGTCTTGTTTATGGTCTTCCGCAGGTGAGTTTCCCATACTCCTCACAAATGTACTCTACGTAGGTTAGTACGTAGAGTACCTACATACTCAGGTACTTCACACCCACGTATGGTTGCGTAAAACATACTTAGTAGTGTGTGTTATATAATTTCATGACGTAGGTACATTCTAGTGCTTGGGTGAGTGATTATTTTTTATGTAAAGGTATTGTGTCATTGTTGTTGAGTACCTAAGCTTGTTAAAGTGTTGGGTTTAGGTACTAAGGGTGTCTTTACGTAGAAAGTTGGTTGCTGATACCCGTTTGCCCTTGCCACAGATAATATAATACTAGCATACAGATGCCTCATCCCATACAAAGAAACTGTTTCGGTGTAACTAGCGTTTTTCATCTGATTAAGATTATTATTTATATAAGTACTTCGATCGCGTTCGGTTCCGTTCCACGGCTATAGATGGTGTTAGCAGGGTTAGCTTGCAAGTAAAAGGGTTTTCTCGGTTTGTGACTATTTTTTCTTTAAATACAGTGACGATTTGTTGAATATTATTTTTTTGCACGTTTTTACAGATTCATTGTACTAAAATGTGTTACAATACAAATTTAAACAATCGAGTGGAATGAATTTAAAACCGCGCCATGTGTTGGGCTCAATTTTAAATGATCCGTTCAAATAATCTTTGAAATGTGAATTAAGAGCCCAATATTTTATAATTTTTAGCTTAGGAGAGTTAATTAAACAATAATAATTTATTTTTGTTCAATTCTAGAAAACGTTAATTTTACACACAATTCAATAACAAATCGGTGCATAATGCGCCATCTAGTGAGATTTATTTGAACCAAATGTTCTTTCATAGCGCTGGGAACCCGTGCTCGTGTTTAGGTACAAGAGCTGACGACTAGTCGGCGGAATCAGTTTTCATAGGTACTTTTCTACAAAGTTTTATCTAACTTAGGTACCTTGTTAATTATGGGTCAAATCTAAACTTTAAAACAGTAATCCCCAACTGCTTCAGCTGAAAATTTTTCAGTAACGTTGGTTTGTATGACAATGCATGGTGATCTAATTGACATGATTCTAAAAAAACCGGCCAAGTGCGAGTCGGACTCGCGCACGAAGGGTAAATTGCGGTTTACGATTACGACGTATTAAAAAGAAAGTACTTACTAGATCTCGTTCAAACCAATTTTCGGTGGAAGTTTACATGGTAATGTATCTCATATTTCTTTTTAAGTTTTATCATTCTCTTAATTTAGAAGTTACAGGGGGGGGAGAGACACTTCCAAAGTGGTAAAATGTGTGTATTTTACCACTTTGGAAGTGTCTCTCGGGCAAACTATTCAGTTTAGAAAAAAATGATATTAGAAACCTCAATATCATTTTTGAAGACCTATCCATAGATACCCCACACGTATGGGTTTGATGAAAAAAAAAATTTGTATCAGTTTCAAGTATGGGAACTTCCAAAATTTATGTTTTTTTTTCTATTTTTGTGTGAAAATCTTAATGCGGTTCACAGAATACATTTACTTACCAAGTTTCAACAGCATAGTTCTTATAGTTTCGGAAAAAAGTGGCTGTGACATACGGACGGACAGACAGACAGACAGACAGACAGACATGACGAATCTATAAGGGTTCCGTATTTTGCCATTTGGCTACGGAACCCTAAAAACAATATGACTCCCAAAGTTGATGAACCAATATTTACTGTTTATGCACCGCCGTGTTGGTATGGTTATCAAATAAAAGGATTTGCTGATTTGCTCATTCGCGCTGGCAAACCTGACCAAGCTTTAACCTGAATTCAATATTAACATGCCAGTTAGCGTTGTAATTCATTAATTCCTTCATAGCTTGTGTTGCAGTTGTAGCATCTGATGTAAGTGGTAAGTGTTTATTCGCTTGCCAAGTCACACTAATATTATAAAGGCGAAAGTTTTTGAGTGTGTGTGTTTGTATTGTTGTTACTTCTTCACGCTCATACGGCTGGACGGATCTGGATGAAATTTGGCACAGTGATAGATTATAGTCAGAAATAGCACATATGATACGTTTTATCCCGGGAATATATTCCCCCGGGATAATTTTCGACTTTCACGCGGGCGAACCGTTGGCAGAAGCTAGTAAGATCATAAAATAAAAAAATCTGCCGAGTGTGAGTCGGACTCACACACGAAGGGTTCCGTAACATTATTACAAAAAAAAACACCACAAATATCAAGTTTGTTGTATTGGAGCCCTATTTAAATATTTATTTAATTCTGTTTTTAGTATGTGTTGTTATAGCGGCAACAGAAATATATCATCTGTGAAAATTTCAACAGTCTAGCTATCACGGTTCATGAGATACAGCCTGGTAACAGACAGACAGACGGACAGTGGAGAATTAGGTAATAGGGTCCCGTTTTTACCCTTTGGGAACCCTAAAAAATGATGTCTTTTTTCAGCTCCCTATGGGACAAAGGTACAAGTTGGTAGGCAGAGGAAATTGCCTTAACTTATGCAGGGTTGTTGTATGACCTCTAACTGTACCCTTTATCCTTCAGGGAAAATTCGAGAATTTATAGATACCTGTCATAATTTAGAGTCACAAAAAAATGCTACTGTCAGAATCATCATCATAATGACTAGTCTTTTTCCCCGACTTCCGAAGGAGGGTAATGTATTCATCAGTCTATGTATGTATGTATGTTTGTTACTATGTGGCGTTCTAAAGATCAAACGCGTTGGCCGATTTTGATGAATCTTACGTCAATCGATTTGTCATAACCGTGCGAGTATCACGGGCTACAATAAAATTGGAAAATAGAAAATGGCGGTTTTTGGTGCCATATTGTGGAGGCCCTTTTTATTTTATTTTTCCTAACCCATCGTGTGGGGTATCAAAATAAAGGGGTTTAAGAGGTGATTTCAAAAATATACAAAACTATTATATGTATTAATGTACACAATTCGAAAACAAAAGTTAATTTAAAAGTTATAAATAAATAAAGTTATTTCAAAAAATCAAAAATCTCGACTTAAGGTTACACTAGTCAATCATCCTTCCATACAAACGTAGTCTGGCGATACTTCACTGTTTGACGACGTACGTTCAAAATAAAAAATAATATCAATTTGTCTCAACAAAAAAAGTAAAAAAAATAATATTTGAAAGTTATGAGCGTCGTAAGTTTCATATATTAACACTTATTTTAACGCATCTTTGGGCGGAAATAAATAGCATAAGAAGAAAGAAAATTGCAAAACGGCCTCCATACAGGGATAGATTAGTAATTCAACAATGCAAATAATTTTATTTTGAAAATATACATTTAGTAGTTTTTTCATGATATCTAGACTCCCAAAGGTCTGTTTATAAAATTTCACGCGCTCCTTTTCATCCTAAAACATCATTCATTTCGATACAAATTTACAAAAGTGCGATTTTACGAAATGGCTTCTTACTGCTCATCACAGCATCTATATCTTTCGCACGTCTTGTCGGATGAGATAGCTTGCATTTTAACTTCGCGCACAAAATAAATCGTGCCGTCAACTAGGGCAACCTTAAGAGGCAGTTGCAAAGCATGTTTTTTTTCTCGTTTACGTCTTTTAAAAAAAAATGAGAATCACGTCAATCACGTCTAAACGGCTAGTCGTCATTTATTGGAAAAAATATATGTTATACTAGCTGTTGCCCGCGACTTCGTCTGCGAAGCAGTAATAATTTAAATAGCTTATTTTTTATATCGCGGCATAATATTGTAGGTTTTCCATACAAACCCCCTTAAGTATGATTGCCGGGATAAAAACTGTCCTATGTCCTGCCCAGGGTCTCAAAATATCTCCGAACCAAATAGCATCTAAATCGGTTCAGCGGTTTAAGCGTGAAAAGGTAGACAGAGAGACAGACAGAGTTACTTTCAGATTTATAATATTAACTCCGCCCGCGACTTCGTTCGTTTGATGGCAACCAAAAATAAGCTGTTATTAAACCAAATAAAAATGTGGTTTCGTAAAGTTCTACGGTTTATAGGTTTGGGACGATTCGTTATTTGACTTAAAGAATAATACATTTTAGGTTATTGCTGCAAAGTAAAATCCACCCCACAAAACTTATTATACCCTTTTTCTCTTTTTAATTTTTTGTTAATATTAGTTAGATTCCTCAGTAAGATGCCTAAATAAAACTAACATCACTTAACCCTATCAGGGGGGAGGTAGTTTTAAAAAACGTATTATGTAAATTTTGATTATTTAATTATCTCCACAATATGAGATTGTTCATACAAACAAATTTCCCCCTTTTCACCCCCTTAAAGGTTGACAGTTCAGTGGCGACTGCGAACCGGAAAACGCAA
Organism: Orthosia gothica; assembly: GCA_949775005.1. NCBI lineage: Eukaryota > Metazoa > Arthropoda > Insecta > Lepidoptera > Noctuidae > Orthosia > Orthosia gothica. The sequence goes on from OX459057.1 coordinate 12,917,562, forward strand.
ATTAGGAAGTCCGACCTGGTCAAGGCTGCGGGAGTCCGGTGGATGCGAAACGCACAGGACCGATCAGTGTGGCGGCGCTTGGGAGGCCTATGTCTAGCAGTGGATGTTTTTTGGCTGAAATAATGATGATGGTGAAAGGTTGATTTGTCGAAAATTCCGACTTCGTGCTCCCCTAGATATCTACATCAAAAACGAAACCTTGGCCAGTAAGATTCTTAACAACCTTTAAAATCCACTTAATCCTATTTTGGGGGGTAGTTTCTAAAAAATATAATGACAACCTTTTATTGTTTACTTAGGTTGGTATTTATGTCAACTATCAAGTTTATTAACCCTAGACATAAAATTCTTTAACAAAACTTTATCACCTGTTAAATCGTATTTTGGAGGAAGTTTCTAAAAACTAATAATAACAACTTTAATTGCTTACTTAGTTTGGTATTTATGCCAAGTTTCAAGTTTATTAACCCAAGTAATAAGATTATTCAAAAATTTTAACACCCTCTAAATATTTTTTGGGGGTAGTTTCGAAAAACGAATGATAACAACCTTTATTATTTATTTAAGTTAGTATTTGTGCAATGTTTCAAGTTTAGTAACCCTTGAAATAAAATTCTTCGATACAAAATTCAACAACCCCTAAATCGATAGTGGGGTAGTTTCAAAAAACTAATAATGTCAACCTTTATCATTTACTTAGATTACTATTTGTGCCAAGTTTCAAGAATATTAGCCGAAGGAATTCGTTTTTTTCATTCAAACTTTTTCCCCCTTTTTCTCCCCCTTAGGGAAAGAATTTCGGAAAATCCTTTCTTATGGGATGCCTACGTCATACAAAAAACATACTCTCCAAGTTCCAGGTCTCTACGATCAGCGGTTTAGGCTGTGCGTTGATCCGTCAGTCAGTCATTCAGGACATAGCATTTTATATGTATAGAGGATATACGGAGCAGAAGACTGGTCGGGTTTTTTGTGACGCATAATTTCGGGTGGACCATAAATTACTTTAGTATGAAAACGAATGCTGCGTAAATTACGCGTCACTAAAACGTCACTCACAACTATGTTTACCTGAGACAAACGGTCCAGTTCGGTAGTTCCAAATCGATGTAGAGGTCCCCGTTTTTGTGCCATTTGATTCTTCAAAGAAACTTTGACACCCCTACGTTTGAAAACTAATGATGCCAACCTTTATTATTTTGCCAAGGGAATAAGATTTTTCCTACAATTAAATGTCTCCCTTTTAACCCCTTAAAAAGTTGGATTGCCAAAAATCCCTCCTTAGTGCTCCCCTACATCATAAAAAGAAGATGTGTGCAGTGAGAGTAATCAAAAATATTTACCAACCCGAAATCTTTTTTTTTTAGGTTGGTTTCGGAAAACTAATAATGATAACCTTTATTGTTTATTAAGGTTGGTATATATGTCAAGATTCATGTTTATTGACCCAAGAAATCAGATTCTAAAAAAAAAATAACATCCCCTAAATCACCTTTTGTGGGTGTTTATGCAGAAACCGTAGTGATAATTTGTAAAAGTTCAAATGTTTGACCACATGCTCGATAGATGGCGTTGGCGTCAAATTAGTTCTCGCTATGGTTTCGTTACCGCGATTTAGTTATGCTCGTGTAAATTTTAGTAAATATATACCAGCTTAGATCAGGATACAATTTGGTTTTATTTAAATTTCAAACCCTGTTAGTGTTCACACAAGTGTTCTAGTTCAACATTACCAGCTCGGTAATAAACATTGGTCCATCGACCCTGGATCAGACCCAGAAAGTCTGAAGTTTTGAAGTAAGGCGGTACCAGCTTTGTTTGGACCGCACCCCAGTGTACTCGCAGTGGATCGCTGCAACAGGAGTACCGGGAATTTTAGTTCAACGTGACGCGACAGAGGGCGCCACCAGCAGTTCAACAGAACATCTCAGGCGGCAGCTTCGTTCAGCAAGGTGAACGAAATCGACTTCAATAATCGGCAGTTGAAGTTCCAAGTGACGCCAAAGGGGGCGCCACCAGTGATACACTACGAAACCTGCTTTGAAGTGTGAGTGAAGTGCAAATGTGAGTACAATAATTTAATAAATACAGTAGCAGTGAGTGATTACATTGATTAACAAGACTTTGCCAAGCAATTTTAAACTTTATTTTAAAGAAGATTTTTACTTTAACATTTAGATAATTATTTTAACTTAGCTTTTAAATTGTGTATTTAGTTTAAGGACTTAGAATAGATTTATAAAAACGACGGAACGAGGAATCTATGCCCGATTTCTGCCAGCGTTGTTTTAAAACACTTGTAAAATTTTTCGCTTTTATTGAGACTTAGGAAAAATCTGTACGTATTGGTCAAAACCAAACTTGTAAGTTTTAAGTCTCAATTTAGATTTTCCCTTTATTAGGTTTGTTGAATTTTACTTAGTTTATTAAATTGCAATTTTATTAAATCAATTTAACACTTAGTATTTGAATATTTTTGTTGTTGTTCATGATGGAAGGTCAAATTAATATATTGAAAGACCTCCAAAATGTTATACAAAAGGCTTTTACTAATTTTAAAAAGAGTCCTAAAGATCGATTGACAGTAGAATATATCGAGACAAGGCTTGAATTATTAGAGAATGATTGGTCTTCATTTAAGGAAACCAAATCTCAACTTTATGGTCGGTTTAAGATGGAAGACATAGGTCAAAAGGTGGTCGATATATACGATTCCACCGAAGATACATATATATCATGTAAATGTCTGATGAAAGCAACGTTTAATAAGATTAATCCTAAAGAACCGTTACCACAAAATAGTGGATCTAACAATAATAATTCTTCTAAGTCATCCAACTCTTTTGTAAAGTTGCCCAAGATCACAATTCCCAATTTTTCAGGCAATTACAGTGAACGGACAGCATTTCACGATCTTTTTAAGTCGCTTGTACATAATAACGCATCTTTAGATAACGTGCAAAAGCTGCACTATCTTAAAAGCCATCTTACGGGTGAAGCCGAACAATTGATTAGGTATACACCAATCACAGATGCCAGCTACAGTGAATGTTGGGCTCAGTTGGAAAAGCGTTATGCTAATAAAAAGTATCTAGTCAATTGTATTTTGAAAAGGTTGTTCAGCCAAAGGCGATTAAATGTGGAATCAGCTGCCGCATTAAAGGAGCTGTTAGATACCACAAATGACTGCCTTAATGCGCTTACAAATTTAAATATCAATGTGAGTACATGGGACGTTATCATCATCCATATCGTAACATTCAAATTAGATAATGAAACGCGAAAACATTGGGAGTTAAGCAGTTCTAACGATTTAAGCAACGAGTTGCCCACCTTTAAGGACCATAAAATATTTATTGAAAGTCGTTTTCGCGCATTAGAATGTATAGAGCCGAGAAAGGCCGTGGCTCACCAGGCCGGTAATAGTTCACAGGTTCATAGTTCGAAAGCGATGTTAGCCACAAATCCGTCAAATATGCGTTGCGAATTCTGCTCGGAAGTCCACAAGCTGTGTTTCTGCAAGCAATTTGCAAAACAGCCCACAGAAAGTAGACGTGAATTTGTAGCAAAAAATAAGATCTGTTTTAATTGTTTGGGCAGCAATCATAGAGTATACGACTGTAAAAAACAGACCGTCTGTAAAGTCTGCAACAAGCGCCATCATTCATTGCTGCACCCGAATGGAGAACCTAACGGAGAGAACGAAGGCCCAGATGACACCGTAAACTCGGCTACAGATAATACAAGTTCTTCAACTAGTGATAATCCGATAGTCGCATGTTTGTCTACGGGCAAGGTCTCTAAACCCAGACAGGTTTTATTAGCCACAGCGTTAATAAAAGCCGAGTCCAAGACGGGTGAATTCCAAACAGGGGGGTGACCACAAGCTCTTAGAGTAAGGTTATTTTGAGATCGAGTAAGTGACAGATGTATACAAGTCAGATACATCTGTCCCTTACTCGATCTCAAAATAACCTTACTCTAAGAGCTTGTGGTCACCCCCCAGTTCGAGCATTATTAGACCAAGGTTCCCAAGCTTGTTTTATTACGGAGGCCACAGTTCAACTTCTTAGACTGAAGAAAATTCCAGTCAGAGGTCTCGTTTCAGGCTTAGGTGACGATAGATCAACCATTGCGAAGCACATGGTGAATCTGACAATTGAGTCAACAATTGATCTCAATTTTCAACTCAAAATAAACGCCTACGTTTTGAGTAAGATCACGTCATACTTGCCTGAGAGAAGTGTAAAAACATCTTCATTGGATTGGATTGCCATAAACGATCTACGTTTAGCAGATCCTAACTATAACACACCCAATAGAATAGGTATACTATTGGGTGCCGATGCTTACTGCTACATTGTGAAGGAAGGTATAGTCAAGAGTCCATCCGGCACTCTCATTGCACAGAGCACCACTTTAGGGTGGGTCCTTTCAGGTGTAGTCAGTTCAAGTCATGAGTGTTTAAAGAATCAAACCAAAAATATAAAGGTACATTGTGCACAGGTCAATGAAGATGACATTTTAAAGAAATTTTGGGAGATCGAAGAACAAACTAGTACACATAAATTACTTAATCCAGAAGAGCAGCGGTGTGAAGAATTCTATATTCAAACTACTAAAAGAGACGATACTGGCAGATACGTAGTACGACTGCCATTTCGAGATGAAGAACCTGCTTGTAAAGCCGGACGTTCACGCGATATAGCTGAAACAAGATTTAAATCGTTGGAAAAAAGATTAAGTAAGGATACAGATTTAAAGAAGAAATATACAGAGGTAATTAATGAATACTTAAAATTAGGACACATGAGACCTGTAAAAGATGACGATAGTTATAAAGATGAAGCAGTTTATCTACCACACCACGCGGTGATAAGAAATGATAAGACCACGACTAAGGTTCGTGTTGTTTTTAACGCTTCAGAAAGGAATAAGAACGGAGTGTCACTAAACGACACCCTAATGGTAGGACCAACGCTGCAAGCAGATTTAAGACACACTGTCATGAGATGGAGAATGCACGCTATTGGTATAGTGGCGGACATAATTAAAATGTATCGTCAAGTTAGAGTGGCCGATGAAGATGCTATCTTCCAGCGAATACTCTGGCGAGACGATCCTGAAAATCCCATCAAAGATTATGAGCTGATAACGGTGACCTTCGGGACAGCATCTGCACCATACCAAGCAGTTAGATCGCTCCAGCAGGTCTCATATGATGAAGGAGACAAATTCCCACTTGCAGCAGACAGAGTGTTAAATTGTTTTTATATGGACGATTTAATGACTGGATGTAACAAAATCGAGGAAGGTGTAGAAATCTGTAATCAAATGGTAAAACTATTAGAAAAAGGAGGATTTACGTTACAGAAATGGAACAGCAACAATCAGCAATTATTAGATAAAATAGGTTATATGGGTAGGAATGAAGGAATTCTGCAAACAGGTCAAAAGGAAATAAAAAATGAGGACATTAAGAACAAGGACAAACAGGACATGATAGTAAAGGAAAAGGAACAAAGTAATAAGGACAGAGAAATTAAAATAGATAGTACTACAAAAATATTAGGACTAACCTGGAACCGCCATGAAGATTCCTTTCAGTACGCAGTAAATCTCCAACCGCTGACGACGGCACCTGTAACAAAAAGATCTATAATATCAGACATAGCGCGTTTGTTCGACCCATTAGGATGGTTAGCTCCTAGTGTGGTTGTAGCAAAGGTGTTCATCCAGAAGTTGTGGCTCGCAGGTGTTAGTTGGGATGAGGAATTAACTACGGAATTAAAAACTGAGTGGAGTACTTACCGCGAAGAGTTAAAGTTGCTTGCCAAGGTTCAAATACGCCGTTGGCTTGGGACTAGTTCAACTGATGAACTGGAACTGCAAGGTTTTAGTGACGCCTCGAAAGCAGCATACTCAGCAGTCGTTTACTTGCGGGTAATTGATACCACAGGCAAAGTGCATGTTTCATTACTGGTTGCGAAAACAAGAGTTGCCCCAATCAAACAAGTCAGCATTCCACGATTGGAGTTATGTGGAGCAGTACTCTTAGCCAAGCTATTGACAGAGTCTGCAGAGGTCTTAAATATACCAAAGCAAAAGATTTCAGAGTGGACTGATTCGACAGTAGTGCTATCATGGCTTAACAGCCATCCTAGCCGGTGGAAAACGTTTGTTGCGAATCGGACTGCTGAAATATTGGGTACAATGAGTTCATCTCAATGGTTTCACGTGTCGACCAAGGAGAATCCAGCAGATTGCGCTTCTAGGGGAATACTACCTAGTTCATTGGTCAGCAATGAGTTATGGTTTTCTGGACCGCCATTCCTGAAAAACAAAATAATCGAGTACAAAAGGCCAAAGGATTTAAAAATAGATTTAGAGCAAACAATAACGGCTCATACGGCTGTAATTCCAGAGCATGTAGTCCTAGAAAATTATTCTAGTCTGCGCAAACTAGTTAGAGTAGTTGCGTATTGCCGACGATTTTTAAAGAAGGACAAATACAATAGTACATATTTAAAGGATCCAGAAATAGAAGCAGCATTAGAAACCTGTATAAAGAAGACACAAACAGACATATTTACAACAGAATATACACAGTTAAAAGAAAAAGGGTATTTAAATATCAAATCTAGCAAACTGAAGTCACTTTGCCCCTTTCTTGACCCAAAAGGTATCATAAGAGTTCGAGGACGACTTGCAAAGTCGGAACTGGATGAAGATTCGAAATATCCGATAGTCCTACCACATTCTAGCCATCTGACTCATCTTATAGTTGCAGATGCGCATGAGAAAACACTGCATGGTGGTCCTCAGTTGCTGACAAACTTTTTAAGGTCAGCCTATTGGATAATAGGTGCTAGATCGCTAATCCAGCAACATGTTTGCAAATGTGTAATTTGTGCAAAACAGAGGGCTAGCGTCAGAAACCAACTGATGGGTGATCTTCCATCAGTCCGATGTAGACCAGCAAGACCATTTTTGCATAGCGGAGTGGATTATGCTGGACCCATAAGCATAAGAACGACAAAAGACCGTGGTCATAATTCATACAAAGGCTATATATGCCTTTTCGTTTGTATGTCCACCCGCGCTTTTCACTTAGATGTCGTCAGTGATATGAGCACACAGGCATTTTTAGCAGCCTTTCGGCGATTTGTTTCGAGGCGAGGTCACTGTGCTAAATTGTGGAGCGATAACGGTACCAACTTTGTTGGTGCCTCCCGAGAGTTAAAACAATTGGCCTCTATACAGCCAGCAATAGCAGAACACCTTGAGCAAAGCTAGCACTTAGCTAGCCTTGAGCTAGCAAACAATACTGAGTGGCATTTTATACCGCCTCATGCACCCAATTTCGGTGGACTTTGGGAAGCAGGTGTAAAATCCACAAAGTTTCACCTTAAAAGAGTAATCGGCGACTCAACCCTTACATACGAGGAAATGTCTACACTCCTCAACCAAGTGGAAGCATGCTTAAATTCGCGACCGATAAGCGTTATTAACTTTACTGATCCTGGTGAACCCCTGCCGTTAACCCCTGGACATTTTCTAATCGGCGAACCGATAGTTAATGTGCCAGATAAAAATTATGAAAGTTCAAATGTAAATTATTTGACTCGGTGGCAATTAGTTCAACGAATGATGCAGTCCTTTTGGAAACGATGGTCCCACGAGTATTTGTCTAATCTTATGAACAGATACAAATGGTCTTCCCAAGTTCCAGAGCCCAATATTGGGGACATTGTTTTGACTAAGGAAGATGATTTACCACCAAGTCGTTGGTTGTTAGGACGAGTTATGGAGAAACACCCTGGCGATGATAACGTCACCCGTGTGGTCACATTGCGTACTAAATCCTCCACAATTAAGAGACCAACATCCAAATTATGTGTTTTGCCAATAGCTCAATGAATTGTTTATTTTTTATCAAGTTTATGTAAAACTTCTGCAGATCAAATCATTAATGTTATTTTTAAGATCAAATTTATATTTACAAGCTTTACCATGTTTTATTTTATACATTTTATAGGTTTATTTATACTTTGTTTATATCTTCGCATATTTTACCTATGTACTAAGTTTTTACAATCGTTAAGATATTGAAGTCTGTTTATTTTTGTTGTTTATTTCATAAATTTACGAAGTATTATAACTTATACTGTATCCAAAGTGCAAATTTTAGACTTAAGATAATTTAAGAAGGACATTCCGCCACTAAATGTCCTTGGTGGGCGGTATGTTTATGCAGAAACCGTAGTGATAATTTGTAAAAGTTCAAATGTTTGACCACATGCTCGATAGATGGCGTTGGCGTCAAATTAGTTCTCGCTATGGTTTCGTTACCGCGATTTAGTTATGCTCGTGTAAATTTTAGTAAATATATACCAGCTTAGATCAGGATACAATTTGGTTTTATTTAAATTTCAAACCCTGTTAGTGTTCACACAAGTGTTCTAGTTCAACATTACCAGCTCGGTAATAAACAGTGGGTAGTTTCGAAAAACTTACAATGAAAGCCTATATTGTTTATTTCGATTGGTATTTATGCCAAGTTTCAAGTTTATTAACTGAAGTAATAAGAGTCTTCAAAAAAACTTTAACACCTCTAAATCGTCTTTTGGGGGTAGTGTCGAAAAACCAACAATGAAAGCCTTTATTGTTTATTTAGATTGGTATTTATGTCATATTTCAAGTTTATTAACTGAAGTAATAAGATTCTTCAAAAAAACTTTAACACCCCTTAATCGTCTTTTGAGGGTAGTTGCAAAAAACTAATAATGACAACCTTGATTGTTTATTTAGGATGGTATTTATGTCAAGTTTCATGTTTATTCACCCAAGAAATCAGATTCTTCAAAAAAATAAACATCGCCTAAATCATCTTTTGGGGGTAGTTTCGAAAAACTAACAATGAAAGCCTTTATTGCTTATTAGGATTGGTATTTATGTCATGTTTCAAGTTTATTAACTGAAGTAATAAGATTCTTCAAAAAAAAATTACTCCCCTAAATCGTCTTTTGGGGGTAGTTTCAAACAATAATAATAGCAACCATTATTATTCATTTAGGTTAGTATTTGTGGCAAGTTTCAAGTTTATTCACGCAAGAAATCAGATTCCAAAAAAACTAACATCCCCTAAATCATCTTTTGGGGGTAGTTGCAAAAAACTAATAATGACAAACTTGGTTGTTTATTTATGATGGTATCTATGTCAAGTTTCATGTTTATTCACCCAAGAAATCAGATTCTTCAAAAAAAATAACATCCCCTAAATCATCTTTTGGGGGTAGTTGCAAAAAACAGATAATGACAACCTTGATTGTTTATTTATGATGGTATTTCTGTCAAGTTTCATGTTTATTTGCCCAAGAAATCAGATTCTTCAAAAAAAAATAACATACACTAAATCATCTTTTGCAAAAAACTAATAATGACAACCTTGATTGTTTAGTTAGGATGGTATTTATGTAAATTTTCATGTTTATTCACCCAAGAAATCAGATTCTTTAAAAAAAATAACATCACCTAAATCACCTTTTGGGGGTAGTGTCGAAAAACCAACAATGAAAGCCTTTATTGTTTATTTAGATTGGTATTTATGTCATATTTCAAGTTTATTAACTGAAGTAATAAGATTCTTCAAAAAAACTTAAACACCCCTAAACCTTCTTTTAGGGGTAGTTTAAAAAAATAATAGTAGCAGCCTTTATTATTCATTTAGGTTAGTATTCGTGGCAAGTTTCAAGTTTATTGACCCAAGAAATCAGATTTTACCATACAAACTTCAACACCCCCTAAATTATCATTTGGGGGTAGTTTCGAAAAACTAATAATGCCAATCTTTATCATTTTCTTAGAATACTATTTGTGCTAAGTTTCAAGAATTAGATTTTTCATACTAACTTTCAACCCCCTTTTTACCCCCTTAGGGGTGGAATTTCCAAAAATCCTTTCTTAGTGCACACTTACGTCACTTGAGGAATCTTTCTGCCAAATTTCATGCTTCTAGGATTAGCAGTTTTGGCTGTGCGTTGATTGATCAGTCAGTCAGTCACTTTTCGCTTTTATAGATATATAATAATAATAATATATAATATATATGTCACGTCGAAGTACCTATGAATCGTAGGACCGCCATCATTAACCCCGATGTCTAGAGGCAATTCCTTTATTCTTGACTGGAGCGGGTTAACTTCAATAATACACAACACTGGATTGAAACTCAGAGTGTTTATTTGATTTAGTTACAGGCACTTTGAGTTTTCAAATGAACTTGAAGCTAAAACCACATCGTGTGGCTTGCTAGGTCACAAAGCTTTCGTCGGTCGCTGGAGAAGACCTAGCCAGAAACTCCAGGATACTCTTTTTAAATGTTTTTATAGATTACAAAATCACTTTATGACAATTAACGTTACATGTTTATTAGGTTTTCAAACATCTCTTCAATTACATTTATTCATCAGTATTATTTTTTACACACCGTCCGCGCGATCCGCGTTCTAAGTGGGCGGGACTTCCTTAATGTTTTTGTTTAGACACTAATTACTTGGATAGTTGAGTAAAGTTAGCAAACAATACTAAAATGCTGATCAGTTAATTATTTTAACATTAAACAACCTCAATACTCACAAATACAATGTGGTTTGTAGTTTATTATTGAAATAGTCATCTAATAACAAAACTATTCAAGTTTCCGGTGATCTAACAATCTTACTAATTAGAAAGTTTCTCATTATTACATAGCTGTGTAAAATAGTCTTATGACTTCTTAGTATTTAATCACTTACTCAAATTTGTTTAGTTCTCGTATTAAATTATTAAATCTGGTTATTGGTCATAGAAATTATAACATCCGCCATTGTTTGACAACTTAATAAGAATAACATAATCAAACACATTTACTTCGTCAAATGTGGAATAGTTAAAATGAGAACAAATCCAAAAGTCCTACAATAAGTGTTCCTGTTTTATTTAAACATCTCGTATTAATTAAACATTAAAATTAGCATAACAATGATCATTCGAACAGATTAATACCTGATTCCACAGTGAGCCAATAGATGGCGCTGAACTCAAAACCCAACTTAAATAGACATTGACCCTTAAAATGATTAATTAGGATAATAAATTAGCAAATTCACGCCTACGCGGCGACACGGCCAACGACACTGTTATTGTTTGTATTATCTTACAATATTCATTGATTTGTAATAGGTAATAGTCAGTTTAAGTTATCAATTTATCACTGAATACTTATGAAATTAGGTAACTATTAAGTTTATCTCAAATGAAAATATTTGATGCATTAATGAGCACATACCTACTTATAAGAAGGCTTACATAGCAACCTTGTATTTGGTAAGTATAGTGTAGGTAGTGTAGGAGTATTGTGATCAGCTGTTTTTTGTTTAGTTTCATTCTCACGGGACGGTAATGCTCTGTGATAGACACAAAGTCTTTGATTTGACAGGATTTAAGGATAGGATTAGGAACACCGCTCTGTGATAGACACAAAGTCTTTGATTTGACAGGATTAAAGGTTAAGGAGTTTAGGATCATTGCTCCGTGACAGGCACGAAGTCTTTGATTTGACAGGATATAAGGAACCAGGCTCTGGGTGGTCTTGTACACCGTGGACCCAGCAGGATAACATGAGAGATTGTTCATTAGCGGCCTCCACGCCTAACCAATGGATATTTAATCTTTATTAGTTGCTTCCACAGCAAACCAATAGATTGTGTGTTGTATTATCACTATTCGATTCCTCCACGGATTACTAACAGACAGCTTATTGTGTTATCATTATTAGTTGCTTCCACAGCATACCAACAAGATAGTTGTGTTATCATTATTACTTGATTCCACAGCATACCAATAGGATAGTTTGTTGTGTTATCAATCTTAGTTGCTTCCACAGCATAATAAGATAGTTTATTGTGTTCTCATTATTACCTCAAATCCATCTCCATGGATGCTGATAGTTTGGTGTTGATATAACCTATTATGTTATTAAGTGCCTCTAGAGCTATAGGTTATTGGACATCTCAATAATTAGAGCTTGTTTTATTATTCATTTTTATAATTGACTAAATATGAGAATAGAATAGCATAAACTGTAACGAGTTACAAAAATATAATAATAACAGTAGTCCTCCTGAATGTTGAGCCATCTGCATAGGGAGATACTATGGTGCACAAGGCCAATGGCTCAACATGCTTTTTGAAGCATAGGGGTTCACCAATTTCAAAACTCTGGGCTGCTACAGAGGAATCCCTAATGGAAAACCCCACAAACACATTTTGCCCGACCTAGGAATTGAACCCAGGAATAATAATTTAAAAGTACTTTGTTGCATGGTAACTAGTACCATGCACAAGCATCATGTAGAGTTATTCAACATGGCTATTGTGTTGAGCCTTCTGATACAACAACACCATATCAGTTAGCGAGGTGAGTAGAAGATAGTTTGAAAACTTCTCACCTTTTACTTTAGTTATGTTGGGCTGGAAGTCATTTTTCAGCTGACCTCTATTTGGTGGCATGTATGTATGTTGGTAGCTTCTAAGGTCCTGACCCGGCGACACGGTCACTTGCAAACCAGGTTTTTTTTTAGTTTTGTTTCCACATCCTTGATAATACTTGGCTATGTAGGTAATCATTTTGATTTTTGATATGACAATTACCAGGAATCTGGAATGTGAGAAGGTATACAGATAAATAATAATAAAAGAAAAGATGATCCTATTAATATTTAAATAAGTAGGAGTTAGTACTGATAACAAATAAATTATTTTATTGTTTTGAAATAGTAAGTAGGTAATTCAAAGTTAACTAGAATCAGATGACACTGAAATGAATAACTATGAAGATTGCTGCATTACTTATGACGGTGTTTGCACTAGCTAAAGATTAATGTTAAAACATGTTGTAAACTACTTTTAATGATGCATGTTTGCATACCACACACACAACAACCTATTTACACACCTATTACAAAACATTTATGTGTGAATATGTTTGAATACAAGCTAGGTAAAAAGTTGCAAAAAGAAAAGAGAGTTATTGAATGCAAAAGTGACAAATTATCAAAAAACAAACCTGTCTTTTGATTATTTTTATTCTGTGCAAGTGCACCCAATAACTAGCTTTGAAATCTGTCAGAAATTACTAATCTATTTACACCCATGTACCATAATGAGTAAAATTCAACTAAACCCATTGTGAGATTTAATTCATTAGGAAGGTTCTCAAATATTTTAATTTTTATTTTAGATTAAATAAACTTTATTTTAACAAACTTAACTTGAACAAGTATAAGTCTAAGTGCTTATAAAAGGCCCTATCAGTATCCAACTGACAGTCTGTACCAAGAATGTAGGGTCAGACAATTTTTTAATTAGATTTAACTTATAGCGCTATCACTGTCAAGAACCCCATAGCCAAAACAAATCTACCAGATTATGTAGACAGATAAGATGGAACACAGTAATCACATTAGATTCACTCAAATATGTCTTACATACACAGGACCATTAATTTACCAAAAGTCACAAGGTCCATACATAATAGGTTACTCACATATACTAAGCGTACTTGTAAATTAAAAGTTACCAGGTGGCTATCAGCTTATGACTATTTATTATTATATTATGATTATGCACGAACAGAAGCTCTGCTATTACCTCCCTGATTATAAAGTCCGTAATGACTCAACCAGGTGTATCACAACCCTTTCAACCATTCATACAAATACATTTATATTAGATGCATACTACACTCTACAAAAACCTTTTACTGTTTTTCTCACCACTAAGTGTATGTAAACTATGGCATTAAAGACAAGAAAACTAGATCATGACACAGGGTATCCTAGTGTGGGGTCTAGAGCTACTTAAATGCAAATCGTTGCAAGTATTTTCTTGAGCACACTATAATTTTAATTTTATTTGTTGTGCTTTTCATGTTTAAGGAATGTGTTAGTACATTTTCTTATCTTACTTTACTTTAAAAAAAGTATGACATGCAACGGGTTCCACATTATTCAATAATAAACCCCGTTTGGCAGTCGGGTAAAAACAATAAATTGCAAAAATGCCAATTACAGCGTCAACATGAATATGTCATGGCACTTTCTGCCAAATGTTTACTACTTCTGTTGCACATACATTCTGTAACTTACTTAACTTATCTACCTACTAAACTTTTGTTTTAGCTACCTAAATGTAATGACTGCTATAAAAATAAGTTAAGTTTGTCCGGTACAAAACTCAACGTAGGTACTAAGAATTGTTTAACATTCATACACTCACACCTTGTCCTCATGGGGATAGGCAGCAACCACAGATTGCCATTTGCTACGATCCGTACATACTCCTCAAATAAAATAAAGTTTCTCAAATAACTGAGCCATTGCAATTCTTAAGACAAAAGAACCATATTTAAACAATAACATTGAGTTCCTAATCAGCTGTCTTATTTTATGGAGGAATTTAAGCCGTTTCATTCATTTTAATTCCACAAATTGCCACACAAACAACAGCAGGCACCAGTCTTGCCAAGGGGTATTGGTTTTTGGTTGCTCCATGTAAAACACTGATACTCAGCTGAATCCAGTTAGAATGGAAGCCGTCCCGGACTTGGTTGGGAAAAGACTAGGCAGATTAAAATTAAAATTGTCACACAAAAGGTCACTAACCTTGCCTTGTATGATGAAAATAATTAAGAATGTTAAGTTACATAAATAAAAAAAACAGAATACTCCCCTCAAACATGATGGAATCTATCAATGGACAGATCAAGTTGTTCGTTTAGCTGCTTCGGTCATTCTGTGCTGTATAAAGTTTTGGCCACAATGGTGTAGGAGCATCCATGCCACTAGTCAGTAGCTTCTTCTGTCGTTTCAATAGAGTTCAGATCGTTCACGTAAAAATATTCCAGTTATTTTCACCTATGTCTGGGCATCGCTTACTCTTGGAAATTATCATAGGAAAATCTTTTGCCATGCCCTCGGCGCTGGCGATGTTGTACGAAATTCTTCGGATGGCTTTCATAGCATGGGCAGAAGGCGATAGTGGGAGCTGAGCCCAATTCTGATGTCACGTCGAAGTACCTATGAATCGTAGGACCGCCATCATTAACCCCGATGTCTAGAGGCAATTCCTTTATTCTTGACTGGAGCGGGTTAACTTCAATAATACACAACACTGGATTGAAACTCAGAGTGTTTATTTGATTTAGTTACAGGCACTTTGAGTTTTCAAATGAACTTGAAGCTAAAACCACATCGTGTGGCTTGCTAGGTCACAAAGCTTTCGTCGGTCGCTGGAGAAGACCTAGCCAGAAACTCCAGGATACTCTTTTTAAATGTTTTTATAGATTACACAATCACTTTATGACAATTAACGTTACATGTTTATTAGGTTTTCAAACATCTCTTCAATTACATTTATTCATCAGTATTATTTTTTACACACCGTCCGCGCGATCCGCGTTCTAAGTGGGCGGGACTTCCTTAATGTTTTTGTTTAGACACTAATTACTTGGATAGTTGAGTAAAGTTAGCAAACAATACTAAAATGCTGATCAGTTAATTATTTTAACATTAAACAACCTCAATACTCACAAATACAAAGTGGTTTGTAGTTTATTATTGAAATAGTCATCTAATAACAAAACTATTCAAGTTTCCGGTGATCTAACAATCTTACTAATTAGAAAGTTTCTCATTATTACATAGCTGTGTAAAATAGTCTTATGACTTCTTAGTATTTAATCACTTACTCAAATTTGTTTAGTTCTCGTATTAAATTATTAAATCTGGTTATTGGTCATAGAAATTATAACATCCGCCATTGTTTGACAACTTAATAAGAATAACATAATCAAACACATTTACTTCGTCAAATGTGGAATAGTTAAAATGAGAACAAATCCAAAAGTCCTACAATAAGTGTTCCTGTTTTATTTAAACATCTCGTATTAATTAAACATTAAAATTAGCATAACAATGATCATTCGAACAGATTAATACCTGATTCCACAGTGAGCCAATAGATGGCGCTGAACTCAAAACCCAACTTAAATAGACATTGACCCTTAAAATGATTAATTAGGATAATAAATTAGCAAATTCACGCCTACGCGGCGACACGGCCAACGACACTGTTATTGTTTGTATTATCTTACAATATTCATTGATTTGTAATAGGTAATAGTCAGTTTAAGTTATCAATTTATCACTGAATACTTATGAAATTAGGTAACTATTAAGTTTATCTCAAATGAAAATATTTGATGCATTAATGAGCACATACCTACTTATAAGAAGGCTTACATAGCAACCTTGTATTTGGTAAGTATAGTGTAGGTAGTGTAGGAGTATTGTGATCAGCTGTTTTTTGTTTAGTTTCATTCTCACGGGACGGTAATGCTCTGTGATAGACACAAAGTCTTTGATTTGACAGGATTTAAGGATAGGATTAGGAACACCGCTCTGTGATAGACACAAAGTCTTTGATTTGACAGGATTAAAGGTTAAGGAGTTTAGGATCATTGCTCCGTGACAGGCACGAAGTCTTTGATTTGACAGGATATAAGGAACCAGGCTCTGGGTGGTCTTGTACACCGTGGACCCAGCAGGATAACATGAGAGATTGTTCATTAGCGGCCTCCACGCCTAACCAATGGATATTTAATCTTTATTAGTTGCTTCCACAGCAAACCAATAGATTGTGTGTTGTATTATCACTATTCGATTCCTCCACGGATTACTAACAGACAGCTTATTGTGTTATCATTATTAGTTGCTTCCACAGCATACCAACAAGATAGTTGTGTTATCATTATTACTTGATTCCACAGCATACCAATAGGATAGTTTGTTGTGTTATCAATCTTAGTTGCTTCCACAGCATAATAAGATAGTTTATTGTGTTCTCATTATTACCTCAAATCCATCTCCATGGATGCTGATAGTTTGGTGTTGATATAACCTATTATGTTATTAAGTGCCTCTAGAGCTATAGGTTATTGGACATCTCAATAATTAGAGCTTGTTTTATTATTCATTTTTATAATTGACTAAATATGAGAATAGAATAGCATAAACTGTAACGAGTTACAAAAATATAATAATAACAGTAGTCCTCCTGAATGTTGAGCCATCTGCATAGGGAGATACTATGGTGCACAAGGCCAATGGCTCAACATGCTTTTTGAAGCATAGGGGTTCACCAATTTCAAAACTCTGGGCTGCTACAGAGGAATCCCTAATGGAAAACCCCACAAACACATTTTGCCCGACCTAGGAATTGAACCCAGGAATAATAATTTAAAAGTACTTTGTTGCATGGTAACTAGTACCATGCACAAGCATCATGTAGAGTTATTCAACATGGCTATTGTGTTGAGCCTTCTGATACAACAACACCATATCAGTTAGCGAGGTGAGTAGAAGATAGTTTGAAAACTTCTCACCTTTTACTTTAGTTATGTTGGGCTGGAAGTCATTTTTCAGCTGACCTCTATTTGGTGGCATGTATGTATGTTGGTAGCTTCTAAGGTCCTGACCCGGCGACACGGTCACTTGCAAACCAGGTTTTTTTTTAGTTTTGTTTCCACATCCTTGATAATACTTGGCTATGTAGGTAATCATTTTGATTTTTGATATGACAATTACCAGGAATCTGGAATGTGAGAAGGTATACAGATAAATAATAATAAAAGAAAAGATGATCCTATTAATATTTAAATAAGTAGGAGTTAGTACTGATAACAAATAAATTATTTTATTGTTTTGAAATAGTAAGTAGGTAATTCAAAGTTAACTAGAATCAGATGACACTGAAATGAATAACTATGAAGATTGCTGCATTACTTATGACGGTGTTTGCACTAGCTAAAGATTAATGTTAAAACATGTTGTAAACTACTTTTAATGATGCATGTTTGCATACCACACACACAACAACCTATTTACACACCTATTACAAAACATTTATGTGTGAATATGTTTGAATACAAGCTAGGTAAAAAGTTGCAAAAAGAAAAGAGAGTTATTGAATGCAAAAGTGACAAATTATCAAAAAACAAACCTGTCTTTTGATTATTTTTATTCTGTGCAAGTGCACCCAATAACTAGCTTTGAAATCTGTCAGAAATTACTAATCTATTTACACCCATGTACCATAATGAGTAAAATTCAACTAAACCCATTGTGAGATTTAATTCATTAGGAAGGTTCTCAAATATTTTAATTTTTATTTTAGATTAAATAAACTTTATTTTAACAAACTTAACTTGAACAAGTATAAGTCTAAGTGCTTATAAAAGGCCCTATCAGTATCCAACTGACAGTCTGTACCAAGAATGTAGGGTCAGACAATTTTTTAATTAGATTTAACTTATAGCGCTATCACTGTCAAGAACCCCATAGCCAAAACAAATCTACCAGATTATGTAGACAGATAAGATGGAACACAGTAATCACATTAGATTCACTCAAATATGTCTTACATACACAGGACCATTAATTTACCAAAAGTCACAAGGTCCATACATAATAGGTTACTCACATATACTAAGCGTACTTGTAAATTAAAAGTTACCAGGTGGCTATCAGCTTATGACTATTTATTATTATATTATGATTATGCACGAACAGAAGCTCTGCTATTACCTCCCTGATTATAAAGTCCGTAATGACTCAACCAGGTGTATCACAACCCTTTCAACCATTCATACAAATACATTTATATTAGATGCATACTACACTCTACAAAAACCTTTTACTGTTTTTCTCACCACTAAGTGTATGTAAACTATGGCATTAAAGACAAGAAAACTAGATCATGACACAGGGTATCCTAGTGTGGGGTCTAGAGCTACTTAAATGCAAATCGTTGCAAGTATTTTCTTGAGCACACTATAATTTTAATTTTATTTGTTGTGCTTTTCATGTTTAAGGAATGTGTTAGTACATTTTCTTATCTTACTTTACTTTAAAAAAAGTATGACATGCAACGGGTTCCACATTATTCAATAATAAACCCCGTTTGGCAGTCGGGTAAAAACAATAAATTGCAAAAATGCCAATTACAGCGTCAACATGAATATGTCATGGCACTTTCTGCCAAATGTTTACTACTTCTGTTGCACATACATTCTGTAACTTACTTAACTTATCTACCTACTAAACTTTTGTTTTAGCTACCTAAATGTAATGACTGCTATAAAAATAAGTTAAGTTTGTCCGGTACAAAACTCAACGTAGGTACTAAGAATTGTTTAACATTCATACACTCACACCTTGTCCTCATGGGGATAGGCAGCAACCACAGATTGCCATTTGCTACGATCCGTACATACTCCTCAAATAAAATAAAGTTTCTCAAATAACTGAGCCATTGCAATTCTTAAGACAAAAGAACCATATTTAAACAATAACATTGAGTTCCTAATCAGCTGTCTTATTTTATGGAGTAATTTAAGCCGTTTCATTCATTTTAATTCCACAAATTGCCACACAAACAACAGCAGGCACCAGTCTTGCCAAGGGGTATTGGTTTTTGGTTGCTCCATGTAAAACACTGATACTCAGCTGAATCCAGTTAGAATGGAAGCCGTCCCGGACTTGGTTGGGAAAAGACTAGGCAGATTAAAATTAAAATTGTCACACAAAAGGTCACTAACCTTGCCTTGTATGATGAAAATAATTAAGAATGTTAAGTTACATAAATAAAAAAAACAGAATACTCCCCTCAAACATGATGGAATCTATCAATGGACAGATCAAGTTGTTCGTTTAGCTGCTTCGGTCATTCTGTGCTGTATAAAGTTTTGGCCACAATGGTGTAGGAGCATCCATGCCACTAGTCAGTAGCTTCTTCTGTCGTTTCAATAGAGTTCAGATCGTTCACGTAAAAATATTCCAGTTATTTTCACCTATGTCTGGGCATCGCTTACTCTTGGAAATTATCATAGGAAAATCTTTTGCCATGCCCTCGGCGCTGGCGATGTTGTACGAAATTCTTCGGATGGCTTTCATAGCATGGGCAGAAGGCGATAGTGGGAGCTGAGCCCAATTCTGATGTCACGTCGAAGTACCTATGAATCGTAGGACCGCCATCATTAACCCCGATGTCTAGAGGCAATTCCTTTATTCTTGACTGGAGCGGGTTAACTTCAATAATACACAACACTGGATTGAAACTCAGAGTGTTTATTTGATTTAGTTACAGGCACTTTGAGTTTTCAAATGAACTTGAAGCTAAAACCACATCGTGTGGCTTGCTAGGTCACAAAGCTTTCGTCGGTCGCTGGAGAAGACCTAGCCAGAAACTCCAGGATACTCTTTTTAAATGTTTTTATAGATTACACAATCACTTTATGACAATTAACGTTACATGTTTATTAGGTTTTCAAACATCTCTTCAATTACATTTATTCATCAGTATTATTTTTTACACACCGTCCGCGCGATCCGCGTTCTAAGTGGGCGGGACTTCCTTAATGTTTTTGTTTAGACACTAATTACTTGGATAGTTGAGTAAAGTTAGCAAACAATACTAAAATGCTGATCAGTTAATTATTTTAACATTAAACAACCTCAATACTCACAAATACAAAGTGGTTTGTAGTTTATTATTGAAATAGTCATCTAATAACAAAACTATTCAAGTTTCCGGTGATCTAACAATCTTACTAATTAGAAAGTTTCTCATTATTACATAGCTGTGTAAAATAGTCTTATGACTTCTTAGTATTTAATCACTTACTCAAATTTGTTTAGTTCTCGTATTAAATTATTAAATCTGGTTATTGGTCATAGAAATTATAACATCCGCCATTGTTTGACAACTTAATAAGAATAACATAATCAAACACATTTACTTCGTCAAATGTGGAATAGTTAAAATGAGAACAAATCCAAAAGTCCTACAATAAGTGTTCCTGTTTTATTTAAACATCTCGTATTAATTAAACATTAAAATTAGCATAACAATGATCATTCGAACAGATTAATACCTGATTCCACAGTGAGCCAATAGATGGCGCTGAACTCAAAACCCAACTTAAATAGACATTGACCCTTAAAATGATTAATTAGGATAATAAATTAGCAAATTCACGCCTACGCGGCGACATATATATATATAGGATAGGATATAGGACAATAGAGTCAACCTCTTGCAAAATTTTACAAAATGAAAATTGCAAAATAGAATCAAATAAAACTTTTAATTCAGTAAATAGTATTAACCTGGTGCATCAAAATATTCAAGGCTTTATGAACAAAGATTTAGAAGTAGAATTGTTTATGAATTATAACAGTATTGATATTCTTTGTATAACAGAAAATTGGCTTAAAAGCCACCAGTTATTGTTCAATTTTAATAATCACCAGGTTGGTAGTTCATTCAGCAGAGTTAATGCTATACATGGTGGCTCCTTGATTTTAGTAAGTAAACAGCTTAAATTTAAAGACCGTAAAGATATTGTGAGCCTATCTGTTGAGCGGACAGTTGAAATAGCTTGTTTAGAATTGGAGCAGTTTATTGTATTAAGTGTATACAGACCCCCTTCAGGATTGTATGACTGCTTTGAAAAGGTAATGGATGAAGTGTTACACAAGATTTGTAACTCTAATAAATCCATTATAACTTGTGGTGATTTTAATGTTAATTTGTTGGAAAACTCAGGTTCTTGTAGTAAAATAATAAGTCTGTTTCAGTCCTACAATCTTGTTAACCTATTTTTGGAGCCCACAAGAATAACCCCTACTAGTGCCACATGCTTAGATAATATTTATACTAATGTTGTACCAGTCCACAAAGAAATTATAAATTTACTAGATTCTGATCATTGCGGGCAGAGGATCACTATACCAAACCAAAACAACAAAGTGGCTAAAAAGGATATCACTGTTAACCCCAAAACTGCAAGTCGCTTGTAGGCTTTTAAAGTTAAACTCATTGATAAATTACCAATTTTGCCAATTCATGCTGAACCTAATCATCAATATGATGAATTTTTTAATATATTCTGTAAACAATTTAATTCCACCTTTATTCCCAAGACAATCTCCGTTAATGGTAATGCATCATTCAGTGATTGGGCTACCATTGGTATTCATAAAAGTAGAACACGGCTTTATGAGCTGTACGATGAAAGGACTTATGTAAACACTGCTGAATTTAATTTATATGTTAGAAATTATTCAAAATTATTTAAAAAAGTTTGTTTTTTGGCCAAGTCGCGTTATTTGAGTTCGAAGATTAAAAACAGACGTAATGTTATTAAAACGACTTGGAATATTATTAATAGTGAAACGGGGGGATCTGGTAACCGAAATATTGACTACAGCCTGTCTATTAATGACAACATCATAAAATCAGACTCACAAGTCGCACTGTCCTTTGAAAATTTCTTTTCAGATATGCCCGTTTCTACTACTAAATCCTTAAACTCATCACCTTCTGTTGCTGAGTCTTTGCTAAAAGAAAATGTTAATGTTTGCGATTCGGAATTTATTTTTGAACATATTTCTTGTAGAGACATAATTAAAACCTTTCACACTTTAAATGTTAAAAAGACTGCTGATCTGTGGGGTCATTCTGTTGAAGTCGCCAAGTCTATTATTGATATTGTCGCACCAAGTTTAGCTATTATCTTTAATAATTGTATCGACTGTGGGAAGTTTCCTGACCTAATGAAAAAAAGTAAAATAATACCTTTGTTTAAATCAAGTAGTACATCAGACCATACAAATTATAGACCTATTTCAGTACTACCTACTTTTAGTAAAATATTTGAGAAATTAATTTTAGAGCAATTGCAAAGATTTTTTAATAAACATAAATTATTACATAGCAAACAGTTCGGTTTTACAAGGGGTCGTTCAACTACTGATGCCGGTGTTGAGCTTTTGGGACATATTTATAATGCATGGGAGGATAAGTGCGATGCCTTGGGCATCTTTTGTGATTTGTCCAAGGCATTTGATTGTGTTCTTCATGAAACCCTAATCAGGAAACTCCGCCACTACGGGATCCGGAACAGCGCTCTGGATCTTCTTACTTCATACTTGAGTAATAGGATTCAGAGCGTTGACGTTAATGGAAAAAGATCTCCTGGATCTATAGTAACAATGGGAGTCCCGCAGGGCTCAATTCTTGGTCCTGTCTTGTTTCTTATTTATATAAATGATTTGCCTTACCTCATAAAGGATAACCATAATATAGTGTTGTTTGTGGATGATACTTCACTTTTGTTTAAACTTAAACGTCAGCAGCTGGTTACTGACGATGTCAATAGCGCGATCTCAAAAGCAGTTCACTGGTTCAATGTTAACAATTTACTTCTTAATCAAAAAAAAACGAAATGCATTAAGTTTACCCTGCCTCACGTTAGGCAGGTGAAAACTGATGTGCTGATAAAGGGCGAAGAATTGAATCCTGAAAATAGCACAGTATTCTTAGGTTTAACTTTGGATGCTAAGCTTCAGTGGGGCCCACATATAGATAAATTGTCAAAGAAGCTAAGCGTCGCAGCATATGCTGTTAGAAAAATTCGTAATTTAACGGACATAGAGACAGCCCGTTTAGTAAACTTTAGCTATTTTCATAGTGTAATGTCGTACGGTATTCTGTTGTGGGGAAATGCCGCCGACATCCAGACTATCTTTGTTTTGCAGAAAAGAGCTGTTCGATCAATTTATAAATTAAGCCCGAGACACTCTCTCAGAGAAAAATTTAAAGAGATTAATGTAATCATGTTAATGACTGTGCCTTCTCAGTATATTTATGAAAATCTTTTATGCCCACAAAAATATAAAATTGTTTAAAAAATACAGTGATATCCATAATATAAATACTAGGAACAAACACAAATTTGTCATACCTACAACAAGGCTCAAGAAAATAGGTGGCTCGTTTAGATGTCTATGTGTACGCTTTTATAATATGCTTCCAAGCCACGTACAAAATCTAAGTCTTAATAAATTTAAATCATTCATTAAACGTAAGTTGTGCCAAAAAGCGTTTTATAGCATTAAAGATTACGTTGAGGATAAAACAGCTTGGGAGTGAGCTGCTCCAATTAAATTAATTTAGTTTTTTTTGCTTAAATGTTTTGCACCATGAATTTTGTTATTTTTTTTAAATTTTATTTTATTTTTTATTTGTTTTCTTGCAATGACAAGAATATTTACTTTTTAAAGTATTATATTATTTTATTTTAATTATTGTGTATGTGAAGACTATGTGGATCATTATTTTGTTTTTTAATTTATCTTAGTTTTTAATCATGGTCTGGCAGTTTGAGTAGTTTATGCGGCCTACCCGAATGTTCTTTCTTTGGTATTGTTCGTCGAATCGTTGAGCTCCTTAAATTCTGAGTTGAGCTGCTCGGTTATTGACAAATGCGTGCACTGACTGGACAGGTCCTCTCAATCTGGCTGGTTCTTTCCTCAAAAGACCATTTCAGACATCAGTCTACATGGTCTTCACATGATCGAACCAAGATTTTGTCAGGACTTTAAAAGAGACTGTGACCTCTGAGTTTGTTTCGGCCTTTCTTCTCAGAGTAGTCAGATAGGAAACGCCGACCTTATCTAGTTTTAAAAAAAAATATGTTAGACATGTAAAAGCGTTTGTACAAACCAACTTACAGAAATAAAATCATTTATCATTTATCATTAAACCATTTTCTTAATAATTTCATCTGAGCAAATTTTGAGTTTTATTCGTAACATAGTGTAATTAATTTGTCAAGTTATGTCTAAAACGGACAAAAACTCGACAATCACAACAAAACCACTGGGCGTATTTTAATTATATTGACACCATATCAAAGACAATTTAATCATCTACATTTTGATCTGAAGCTTTTTTTTAAAAGTTCTAGAATAATAAGAAAAGTACAAAAAACTACGAAATTTCAAGTCGCGCGGGTGTGAAACGAGTGCGCGTTTTGTTCCCTCAAGGTCATTGGCGTTAGTCGTCGTCTTAACTTTTTGAATTAACTTTTTATTGATAAACCAGCTTTTGATCGCGATCTCAACCGATGGAAAGCAATAAATAAGGTTTACAATAGGTACGTAGGTAGCAGACAGACCTACCTAGGTACTTACCTAAGTAACCTTTTGTTGAGGTAGCTCACGTACATAATAGTAGATAGGTAACTACATTGAAGGTAGTCAACAACAGAGGGTTCCTATTTTCGTCTTATTCAAAACAAACGATCCACTAAAACTTTGGCAGTTCCTAATTGCTTTCAAATTGGTTTAGTAAACTCTCTATTTTCTCTCAGACGAAAATATGAAAAAGAAAATACCTCTCAGACGGATTCAGGCTTAAAAATAATTCGTAGGTAATACAACTACCTAAACAATATTCCTTTTTTAGGGTTCCATAACCAAACGGTAAAAACGGGACCCTATTACTAAGACTCCGCGGTCCGTCTGTCTGTCTGTCTGTCTGTCACCAGGCTGTATCTCATTAACCGTGATAGCTAGACAGTTGAGATTCTCACAGATGATGTATTTCTGTTGCCGCTATAACAACAAATACTAAAAGCAGAATAAAATAAATATTTAAGTTGGGCTCCCATACAAAAAACATGTTTTTTTGTCATTTTTGCGATAATGGTACGGAACCCTTCGTGTGCGAGTCCGACTCGCACTTGGCTAGTTTTTTATAGACTTATAGACAAAACAATAAATAACAACTTGATAAGAATTATCTTCAGCCTTAATGCGGCAAGGAACAGGGTTTGACCGACATCAATCGACCAATCACATAGAAAAACACCCATAGAAATCCACATCACACATGTGATTGGTCGATAGTTGGCCGTCAAAGCCTGTGCCTGCGCAATTAGGCTGAGGAACATATATAAACGTATGTATCTGTTCGATTAGTCAATTGAGTATTTAGAGACATACCTACCACGATTTTCTGAATTGAGAATTTTAATTTATTTTCAATTCAGAAACCGGGTGATGCAAAAACGCCAAAATAAGAATTTTCAAGTGGCTTTTATTCTTATAGAAACAATAGCATCATCTAAGTAGGTATCTACGTCGTAGGTAGGTACTGTACATTACATCTTCATTTTAACCAAATATAAGTCCCATTTCACAATCCGCTAGACCAAACATACCTACCTAGGTACTTACTACACGTATACCAGTAAACGGAGTCAAAAGCCAACCCCAAACCCAAACCGAGTTCAAGGCTAACCGCAGAATTAAGCGTAGGTACGGAACGCACACTAACCTACTTACCGACGGCGACGAATCTCCTCGGCCGCATAAAGGACCCACGCGCTGCCTCGGCGGGGGAACTCGGCAGATGTAGAGAAAACGTGCGGACTCCCCTCTCCGCCCCCTGCCTGTACTTACCTCTGTGCCGCACCCTTGTGTGGGCGGATGACATATGAAAATTGAGGTAAAGAAGATCCAGTTTGTGCAATATCTAAGGAGGTCGTTACTGGTAGAAACTATAGGGAATCCGCAAGCAGTAAATATTAAAATATAACATAAATATGTAGATAGTAAGCGTATTTAACCATATACCTACCTAGGTACAGCTTACCTTGGTAACATTGCAAAAGATCGAAAAAAAAGTTATTGGTGATTTGCTCCTGTTCTGAGGCCTTAGTGCGAGTTTTTTAACGTACTCACTCGTGTTAACGATATCTTATGTCAAAATGTATACATAAAAAGAGGTACGTGCTTATAACTATCTACAACACTATTTCTTTAACGCTTATAAGATACTTATAGCTTGCTACAACCCTGGATTTGGGCTCATTTATAGGAGCATTTTGTTTCTATAGCAATCGTATAATCAACTTACGGAATGTTATTAACTCCTGTGATGTACTTGTAATAGCATTAGGGAAGTATAACGAGTCCTATAATTATAGACACAAAACCTTTATAAGTATTATAGATTTTATAAACGTCTGATACAAGTTCCTTACCAAACAAATCTTGTTTATAATGTGCTAGTAATGTACTTCGTTGTTGGTTATAAGTGTATTTTCCAAAACTTGTTTTACGTGTTTGTGTAGTGTTTGCTCCGAGAGTGATCATTGATATTAAAAACGTAAGTTCAAGATATATTTATCATAACTGTAAATATTACTATTTATGGTAGCATAGTATGTGAGAATGTGAATATAGGGTGCGAAACCATTGGGCAGCAATATTCAATGTTAAAATATACTATGTTTATATTTATTTTTTTAAAGCGCCTCCAAAAATTGAACGTTACACAATTGTTTTAATAAATTTATAATAATCTAATTTATCTAATATTCACCAT
This sequence comes from Orthosia gothica, assembly GCA_949775005.1. Taxonomy (NCBI): domain Eukaryota; kingdom Metazoa; phylum Arthropoda; class Insecta; order Lepidoptera; family Noctuidae; genus Orthosia; species Orthosia gothica. Next base: position 12,944,901 of record OX459057.1, read on the forward strand.
ATTTAAAAATGATTTTGACTGAGAGCATGTTAAGACTATTATAACCATAATAGCGCTTATTTCAATTTTAATAAGAATTGGTTGCCTCCATGTTAATTTAAGTTAGGGTTCCTCATTGAATCATTATAAAACACTGCTACTAATATTGTTTTTTTTAGTTATTATATTTTCAAGATGGTTGTATTTCTTAATGTCGAATGTTTTTGAAGCAAAAATGATTTACGGCTTTTAACGCACATGAAGTGGCCTTGGACTATTACACATTTTGTCTTATCTGAAAAATGCAATAGCTGTGAATTAGATGTTTCTTTAAACAATAATGCATACAATTTATTTCAATAGCAAACAAAAAAAAAAAAAAAATTGGTCCATCACCTTTTCTGGTGTCAAATCTGCTCATACAGCGCATATGACCATTTCACAGATGATGAATGCGAGATTTGTACACATTTGTTGCATTATTTTAGGTATCGAAATAAAAGTATTATTTTACTGAAGTAATAACCTCGATATTACATTTATCTATTGTTATTTAGTATTGTATTTGTTAGAATCATCATCGTAATCTTCTTCTTCTTTTTGATATCCATCTTCATCTTCAATGTCTGAAGACAACAAATTATGAAATGATACTACGGAACCCTCACTTAGCATATCTTTGTTTACGCTTGATTCAGTGGGTCTACTTTCAAATTCTGGTGTACAACTGTCCGAGTCTGTTAACAAGTTTTCTCTTGTACCCACCGCTCCTTTTAAATCGCTTCCATTGACTTAAATCCATTTCAGTATTTTAATAAAGTGCAATGTGTATCAAATATGTCTATGATAATTTTATACTAATAATAAGCTTGGTTAACTACTTATAAGCTTATTGCTCTCATAGCGCTCTAATGTAGTGCTTTTGCTTTTATGATAATTCTGATCAAGACTATATTATTACGATCTTATTAAGGTATCCCCTAAGTATGTCATTAATTCTTATATTCTCACTAAATGCTACTACAGGAGCTGAAATTTTACAAAGACCTTTAGTCTTACTACATGCCTTTATGTCTTACAATTGTCTTATAACTTAATCTTGTAGCGAAATATAAACCTTAGTTATAAGACCAAGTGATCTTGAGTAATACAAGACTTAAAACTTAATCCTGTAGAATACTATAAGGCTTAGTTATAAGAACAATTGATCTTGAGTATATCAAAGCTTTTGGATTACTAATATAAGAGTGGTAGTCTTTATCAGTGCTAGTATAAGAGTTTTATTAGTCTTGGCAGTCCTATAATTTTCATTATAGGACTTTTTTGCTAGTTGGGGATCCTTACCGTCACCAGACGGCGATTATCCAGTTTCAATACAAAATGACGTTTACGTTAACGCGATAGAGCGTGATTAAAAACTCGCACAATAAAGCCTCTGGACATTTGCTGTTTACGAACACCGCTAACAGCTTATCAACTAAATGGCAACAACTTTCACTGCGACCACGATTAGTACAGCGGCTACCCATTGCGTTGAAAGTTTATGAGCTATTTCAATGACTAAAAAAAAACAAAATCATTGGTGAGATCACAGATTAATTTCTTGACACTTGAGTAGACACCCCTTTAAACCCCCAACTACTTTAGTGTAATTTGGAACTTACCTAATCGGTCCCTACTGTCCATTCACCTCAAAATAGGTAAAGCAAGATTTGTACGATACTTCTGCTTCTTTCTTCATTGTGACCATACACTTGTAGCTTCGACCGTGAAAATTAGAGAATTTTCCTTCAGAACGGCCGGATATCCTGCCATTATTATAGTGTAGGTAACTAACTATGACAAGAGGATGTAAGACTTCCTTAATTAACGTAGCGAAATAATAAATACAAATAGTACGCTTACATCCGCTCCGACAAAGCCAAGTGTGAAAAATAAAGCTCTTGAATCTTAATTAAAAGACGAAATAGGAGGAATGTGCCCTAAGCATTTTGTACCTCCCCTGAATACATGTTGGTCAATAGCGGTCACTCGAAAATTTAAATTCTATACAATGATGAACCATGAACGCATTCATTATAACTTTATATGGTACTAAAATCCTTTTAATGTGTACTATTTTATACGACTAATGAAAAAAATTATACCTCTCAATTATCGCAGATATAAAGGTCGTGCTGGCAAGATGCTTTCCCAGCTCGACCACGCTACAATTCCAGCTGGCATAGAAGTGATGAAATGTGAGCATGCCTAAAAATTTGTACTCATTATGTACTCCTATTTTATTACTGGTAAATTCTTAGAAAAGCAAAAAAGCATTTTCTGCCTATAAGTTTGTGATTTGTATACTTGACACTAGATAGCGTTAAATGTGGCAGAAAATGTTTTTTTGGCTTTTCTAACAATCTTTTCTTTCAAAATAATGATGGTAATATAATAACATTAGAAATACCTCAGACATTTTCCCTTTATTTTCACATAACCTCATAATAGAGGCATTGCGTTTTGCGGTTGTCATATTTTCGCATTGTGTTGCCAAACTAGAATTATATGAAACGATTAGAAAACTTACTGAAGAACAAGTAAACACTAAACACTTAACTTTGATAGAATGTATGAAACTATAAAAGGTTACTTCCAAACTTTGCGATACATTTTATTATATAAAATGTATCGCAAAGTTCGCAAAGTTCAAAAATATTTGGTTAAATTTATTTTTTTATATTTATTACGATTTATATCAATCAATATAAAAAAATAAATTTAACCAAATATTTTTTGTATTCCTCTCAGCAAACCCTTTCATTTCATATCCATATCATAGGATTTAGAATGATTTCTAAATCCTTAGCTAACCGTGCATTGTCATCCAAATTGTAGCAAAATGGAAGCTCAATCGGGGGATAACTGACTGTTTTCATTTTTAGAAAACGTATCGTTTTCTCTATTTTCACCTGAGCTGAGCTCGGTCGCCAAGGTACTAACTTATTAACAAGGCAAGTTTTAATACATACATAAACTCACGCCTTTTTCCCATGGGGGTAGGTAGAAACTACAGAACGCCACCAGCTACGATCCTTATACATACTTCTTTTGCTTCACACACATTCATACATCTAGTCATACACACACGCCAGTTATGAGTACTGCGCACGTGGCCTTTCTGAAGAAAATCACCTATAAATTCTATTAGTCTTTCTAGGGCGTCCCCTCCCGGCGTTTCCATTCACGTATGCCTTGTAAATACCTTTCGTTAGTCGCCTTTCACTCATCCTCTCAACATGGCCAAACCATCTTAGCATACTCTTTTCAATTTTAGTCACTACATCTTCATTGACAACGTAACGTACATGTAATAAGACAACGTTGTAGTTTACAACGTTGTCTTATTACACCATTCCTGAATCTATCATTTAAATTTACACCACACATACTTCGCACGGAACGCATTTCTACTGCATTAATCCTACTTTCACGTATTTTTTGCCATCATACATACCTTCACATCCATCAGAATGCTTTATTTGTAAACATAGGTCAAATTACAACAGTATGCGAGATGTTACAGATAGGTAGATCCTCTATGTTTTATAATCCATACATAAGTGTAGGCACCAGCACGCTGTTGTGAACGGCAAAAGGCTTGTAATAAGAAACAGGTAGCGCAAAATGGAGGCTATTTGGCCTCTATAAGAAAACTGATCCCTGAATTCTGGCTTTGACAATCGGGAAGTAAGTTATAGACAAGCAGCAGGCATAAAAAAATAATAAATTAATTTCTTTGATGACATTACGAGCATAAATTACTGAAGTATTTTAAAGGTCTCTGGGCAAAATTAATCAAAAATAAAACAGCAATACGTAAAATATAATAGTTTTTATTTGCACTTTTCCGATAAGTAATATTTATACCACATATAATTTGAGGTTCACACATAGGAATCCAGGGCACATCGATACAGGCTTAAGCCATGTCTAAACAGAGGTAAATATAATACAGGAATAAAAAAATATTTTAATAGACACCTATTATAACGTATAGGCCTAATAGTAGAGAAATACTTTGAGAAACGGCACGTATGTTCCCGGCCATGTCACCCTTATGCCTTTCGCAATAAGGTTTAAAAGCTGTTGACCGGGCACATTGACAGTTTTGTTTGATCAGTTTGAGATAGGTACAATGTTTTTCCAGACAATTTATATCTACGAGCAGTATCTTAGAAGAATAGTGTTAGTTATAAGATTGGATGTATGAATTTCAGTCGGCATTTATAACCTTTTGGTGTCGAACAATAAAACCATCCCAAAAGTTGTATGTCCCGAAATTCGGCGAATACATCACAATCTATTAAAACCGCACATTTAGCCTCCAGTCGTAACAATAAACGCTTGCAGCATACAGATATATAACACAGAGATATGATTTAAATATTTAATATTATTCATATTATATTTCATACTAATAGAATAACTTACATAATATACACGGGACAGTCGTGTTTAACACGTACATCAATACTTAAATGATTTGCTTTAAAGAGCATTTTTTCAATGTTTTATTTTTTTCAATAAAGTCTTTCTCAAACGTTTAGCTCGATTCCCTAATAATCCTCGTATTTCTTTTACCGTTAATTTTAAATTGGAATGTTTCAACAGACATTTAAATTGCCCTTTAAAGCAATTAAAACTTTGACAATCAAGGATTTACCACTAGAAGAAGACAAATTAACATTTAGTAACACGTAAATAATTCGCATTTTTTAATTACTCTCTAGTAGAAACATACATCAAAGAGAATCCAATATTGTAATTTTTCATCGAATTTTGTGCAAAATAATTATCTGCTAAGCAATGGAATGATAATTATAATAAAAACAATTATTACAAAAAAAAAGTTTTAATTTTCAGTAGGCACTTTTTAAATAAGAAAATAATTAATAATAATTAAAACGTTAATAAGTTTAGTATGTGTAAATATTATGTCTTATGATATCCACCAGATATATTATCTTTTATTTTTGTGCTTCAGCCTTAGCTCAAAGCCCTTTTATTCTTCATCAAACAGTCTATGTATAACAATATAATATGTCTTCATTATATGCCTAAAATTCTCAAAGATTATCAAAAGATATTTGAGACAGAAAAACAAACTGTCACAGATGTTAGAAAAGATTACAAAAATATTTAAAAAAAATATTATTCGACTTTTTAAATAAATAAAATTGATTTTGAATATTAGATTCAGCAAAAAAGTGAAAAATAATGTAAAAAATCGAACAAGTTGTCGTTTACAAAAATAAAAGGTCGTGCAAAAAAAAAGTGATTTTCAAAATAAGTACAACCAGACGCATAACTTGATTGGATTTTTCACAAAAAAAAAATATAATTGTCATTCAGATACTTTTGTTAAACATAAATACTCAACAAAAGCAGATGAATAAGTTATTTTAATAATAATTTAATTAATACTAACCATATTTACATATTCAACTGCATGCTCTTGATATTCAAATTTATGTGCGTAAATGATTTGTTCTCTATAGAGATATAATCAAATGTTATTGGCTCCTCCATAGACTTACAAGGATACTTTTAATTCATTAGTAATGTTTTAATGCATTAACTCGGCATTAAGGTAACTGACGAGTCTTCCATTTTTTGCGATTTTGGGGTTAATCCCACTGTAAAAGCTGTTTATTTATATCATCATTTTCATGAGCATTTTAGTGCTGGGATACAGGCCTCCTCTTTGTGAGACGGAATGGGCTTTAATCCACACGCGGACCCAGTGCGGGTTAGTGGATGTCACATGTCTTCGAATTCAGTTCTAGGACATGCCGGTTTCCTTATGATGTTTTCCTTCACCGTTTTGAGAGCAGTGGTGATGAAATTTACACAAAGTAAAGCGCTTGCCTGGGTTCGAACTAACGTCCTACAACTTGAAAGCCGCTACCAGTGGACCACCACTGCTCTGAAACTACTCAAGTTATTTATATACTTGAGTAGTTTTACCTCTTATATCTTCCAATGAATTAAAAGTCACCAATCATGTTTTTTTATTATTATTAGTATTGAAATAGGCTCGCGCTTGACCACCATCTCACCTGATCGTAAGCGATGATGTGGTCAACGATGTAGCACGCTTACCTAGAAGAAACCTATCTACCTACCTACCTACCTTTTTATCCTCAAAAAGTCAACTACTGCATTTTATTAAATATCAACTGCATGCAATCTATCGAAGTCCATTATTCAGAGCCGAAGTTATTTTTAATCATCAATATAATAATTATAGTAGATAAGTATTCGGTAGATTATACTTAGGAATACTGTAGTATTAACTATTTACAAAAAATATTATTTTAAAGAGAGGTTACATGAAAAAAACAGTCATACATTAATACATGCGGTAAATATAATCTTCATTTCTTTACTTTAAGTTTAGGTAAAATTTAAAATTATTAGGATGCAAAATTTCATCAATGTAAACCATTTAAAAATGATATGATCATAAACTGTAAGTTACCATTTTAGAGAAGCAAGCTTTACAAAATATTGAGACAGTTTTCAATGTTACCTACCAACAATTTTCTGAATACATATGCACCAGATGGCAGCACTAAGACATCAGGTCCAGGCACCTGTCAAAGCACTTATGTTTTCGACATTAGTTGTAAAAAATCAAAATCATGTATAGGTCATAAGTTACGTTTTCCCTGTGGAAGACCTCTTGCCTAAGTGGCGCCAACTAGTGACTTGAATTTTCCAGAAAATACTCACCGTATTTTTTGGAGTTGCAACATCTTTTTTTTTAACTGTCATATCGTAGTTAAAATTAACTTATAATTCCTGCTAAGACCTGTATTCGAGCTTAATGTATCAGTTTTGTAGAAATATAGTTAATTTCTTTAAAGATCCTAAAATTACGATAGATTTTCAAGTCTTTCACACTGATTTTGACTAGACGTATAGATTTTAGAGTAAAAGGTAAATATATATTTTTCTACTCAGATACACCCAGATCTTTAAAGTTTAAATATATGGTTTTATTTATGTCATAATTACATAAAGTAAAAAAATATTTTTAAGTAAGGGTAGTGGTAAAATATTCCTAATTAGTTTTTTATAAAACACCCTTTCCAGTCCAATAAAATAATGTGTGAAAATAAATTTTCTAATTCTAATAAAAATGACATAATTTCATAAAAGATCATTTTCTCAGATCATTCCGTATAATTTCCTGTTCTCTTTAATTTTTAAAATAAATAAATTATAAAAATACAGTGTTTTTCTATAAATAAACCTTAACATAAAATTTGTGTAAATTAAATGAAACTTACAGTAGTCTTCAAAATGGAATGTTTCGTTATTTTTCAGATCTCTTAGTTCGGTCAGTGGTGTCTAATCCCATACAAAGAAACCGTGCCGACGTTCTATACTGATTATTCTGATTATTTTTTGTACATCGATCGCTTTCCGTTCCGGTCCACTGATATAGATGGTGATCTATTTATCGCCGTGGAACGGCACCGAACGCGATCGATTTACAAAACATAATCGGTATAATCAGAAGAAAAGCGCTAGTTACGTCGGTACGGTTTCTTTGTATGCGATGAGGCATCTGTATGCTAGTATTATATTATCTGTGGTTCGGTATATTTTTCTTAATACACTGAAGGCGAGTTTCTGGAAGGAAAATTTATGTGACAAATTGTCAAGCACGCGTTATCTGCTGTGATTGACTGTTGAAAATAAATTCAAAAAAAAATTTTTTTTTTAGTTTATTATTGATAGACTCGCGATTGACCACTATCTCCCCAGATGGTAAGCGATGATGAGGTCGGCGGTGTAACACGCTTACCTAGAAGAAACCTATTCACTCTTGACTTAAAGACTCCCAGGTTGTAGCTATCAGGAAATACAGACTCCGGCAGGGCATTCCACTCCATAGCTGTATGCATACTAAAAGTATCCCCAAAACGTTTAGTGCGTATGGGTGGGATGTCCACCAAGTACCGATGACGCATCACCGTACGTCTTGTAGTCCGATGATGGAACGGGCTAGAAATATTAGATAACGCGTGCGTGACAATTTGTCACATTAATTTTGCTTCCAGAAACTCGTGGTGAGGCCTTTAATTCGACCAAATGCGGCTGGCCCGATGACTGATCGAATTTTCACCAACACTGTATCACACGAGTCAATACTTGTGACAAGTTGATAATTTTTTCCCAGAAACTGGGTTCGTTGATCTTTTAACAAATCTGTCTAGTGCTGTTTGTGCTTTTGCAAAATCTGGAAAGGGTGAGGAATGATTTGTATTTCAATATAATCATCTATAGTCATTCTTATTCTTATAATAAATATTCCTATAGCTGCACCAAAATTTAAACTAATAGATTGAGCTTAAAAATAAGGATTACAACTTATGACACACATTTATATTTTTTTTCTAACGTCCATAATTTATAGAAAATTCCTTCTAAAGACAAAATTTTATAGAATATTCCCTTAGCTTTAGACGTCGAAATAAATGTGTTAATTTTGAACTAACAAATTGTTATAAACAAAGTAACAAAAGAAATTGTTCCATTAAAAGACAAATGAATCGTATAAAAAAATAGTCAATTAATGTCCTGCTTTTTTAGGGTTCCGTACCCAAAGGGTAAAAACGGAACCCTATTACTAAGACTCCGCGGTCCGTCTGTCTGTCTGTCTGTCTGTCTGTCTGTCTGTCTGTCTGTCTGTCACCAGGCTGTATCTCATGAACCGTGATAGCTAGATAGCTGAAATTTTCACAGATGATGTATTTCTGTTGCCGCTATAACAACAAATACTAAAAACAGAATAAAATAAATATTTAAGTGGGGCTCCCATACAACAAACGTGAATTTTGTGCCGTTTTTTTGCGATATTGGTACGGAACCCTTCGTGCGCGAGTCCGACTCGCACTTGGCCGGTTTTTTTTAAATTTGGAACATGACATTAGTCAATTTTCATTCAGATAATAAGTCATAATCAAACAAATGCCCTGTTTTTTTAAACTTAGAACATGACGAGAGTCAATTGAATAATGATTCTTAATTCGAAAATCAAAATCTACAAAAGTAGCAGATAAACTGGGCCCGTACCATAACGCCTCAACGCCATCATGATTCCGCTGTCAAAAAGAGATAGTGTTCTTTGTATAGCCACCTTTCTTTCACAGTAGAACCATAATTGTTATGACACGTCAGAGTAAGGTTACCCGATATTTTTTTTTTTAAACCTATTAATAAATGCTACAATAGTAGTAATTACTAAAATGATTACACCAAAAATAATAGGACAGAATTTCTAATTTCATAATCCATTACCGTTTTTCAAGCTTTCTTTTGAACCGATCTTCGTAGTAAACTCGCAATGGAATTCAAATCTCGCTCATTGGAATGTTTCCGAGGTTCTCGCGGGCTCGGTTCCAGTAGTAGTAGGGGGGGCCGACTGAGAAACAGTACTTCTGGTCCAATGGGGTGTCGTTTTCCACCCAGTACATTAGGTAGAAGTTGCACATCTCATCTTTGTTTGTTGCTCTGAAAGGAGAGTTTTTTTTATTAAAATATCTAGATCTATTTATGTACATTTCATACACTTTAGAAGGCTAACGATGGACTTACTACTTATTAATAAAAACAGAATAAATAAAAAGGAAATCTTAGTAAAACCAAGGCAACATAAGCTTCAATACAAAGTAGTCCTCCACATTGCTGACATCGGGGAAACGAAGAAGACTAAAGCAATGCTAAAATCAATGGCGATGCTGATTCCTTGGTCAAAGAATATTATGTTTGAATCTACATATTTAAAAGAAAGTCGATTTGACTGAAAATTGTTGGGGAGGTAGCTTAGAACCAGGAGACGGACATAGGGTAGGTAGGGTAGGTAGGGTTCGTAGGGTTGGTAGGGTAGGTAGGTTAGGTAGGGTAGGTAGGGAAGGTAGGGTAGGTAGGGTAGGTAGGGTAGGTAGGGTAGGTAGGGTAGGTAGGGTAGGTAGGGTAGGTAGGGTAGGTAGGGTAGGTAGGGTAGGTAGGGTAGGTAGGGTAGGTAGGGTAGGTAGGGTAGGTAGGGTAGGTAGGGTAGGTAGGGTAGGTAGGGTAGGTAGGGTAGGTAGGGTAGGTAGGGTAGGTAGGGTAGGTAGGGTAGGTAGGGTAGGTAGGGTAGGTAGGGTAGGTAGGGTAGGTAGGGTAGGTAGGGTAGGTAGGGTAGGTAGGGTAGGTAGGGTAGGTAGGGTAGGTAGGGTAGGTAGGGTAGGTAGGGTAGGTAGGGTAGGTAGGGTAGGTAGGGTAGGTAGGGTAGGTAGGGTAGGTAGGGTAGGTAGGGTAGGTAGGGTAGGTAGGGTAGGTAGGGTAGGTAGGGTAGGTAGGGTAGGTAGGGTAGGTAGGGTAGGTAGGGTAGGTAGGGTAGGTAGGGTAGGTAGGGTAGGTAGGGTAGGTAGGGTAGGTAGGGTAGGTAGGGTAGGTAGGGTAGGTAGGGTAGGTAGGGTAGGTAGGGTAGGTAGGGTAGGTAGGGTAGGTAGGGTAGGTAGGGTAGGTAGGGTAGGTAGGGTAGGTAGGGTAGGTAGGGTAGGTAGGGTGGGTAGGTAGGGTAGGTAGTAGGGTAGGTAGGGTAGGTGGGGTAGGTAGGTTAGGTAGGTAGGTTCGAGTAGGTAGGGTAGGTTGGGTAGGTAGGGTAGGTAGGGTAGGTAGGGTAGGTAGGGTAGGTAGCGTAGGTAGGGTAGGTAGGGTAGGTAGGGTAGGTAGGGTAGGTAGGGTAGGTAGGGTAGGTAGGGTAGGTAGGGTAGGTAGGGTAGGTAGGGTAGGTAGGGTAGGTAGGGTAGGTAGGGTAGGTAGGGTAGGTAGGGTAGGTAGGGTAGGTAGGGTAGGTAGGGTAGGTAGGGTAGGTAGGGTAGGTAGGGTAGGTAGGGTAGGTAGGGTAGGTAGGGTAGGTAGGGTAGGTAGGGTAGGTAGGGTAGGTAGGGTAGGTAGGGTAGGTAGGGTAGGTAGGGTAGGTAGGTTCGAGTAGGTAGGGTAGGAAGGTTAGGTAGGTAGGTTCGAGTAGGTAGGGTATAAAATAAAATGATACAGGATGGTTTAGATAACATTACGAATATATTCTCCGAAAGGTTAGGCAGAGTTGGACCTTCAGTAGGTTTCACAAATCAGAACTTCGGGCTTTTACTGAGAAATCAAACCAGCCTATGTTACAAAATTGGAATGGATAGAAAATAAGAGAGGGTCAAAGAACAGTTGGCTAAATTCGGTATGTAAAGTATAATTCAGGTATTTTTTTTATATTATTTATTGATAGATTTAGTTATTTTAAGCAACTAATTCCAATATTTAGTTTTCCAAGCTGTAGTTATTTTTTTAAGTTTTGTCCGTGCCGACGTCTAAAGCTGGGAACAAATTATCGGACGCGGCTAACGGACGCGACTCATAGCCGCGGCTGATATGTGTGCACAGTCGTTTGGGACGCGGCTGCCAGATCTCTATCAGACGTCCGAACGCCCAAGGTCACGTCCGCGACTTACGTCCGATAGTTTGCACAATGTAATGTACATTCATTACCTAGAAACTCCTATATATAAGTCGCGGCTGTCAGTCAAGTCCGATAATTTGTTCCCAGCTTTAATTTTGTCTGAATGGCATAGGACTTGACGTTGACATTGACACTTGACACGTACGAACGGCCCACTTGCACGAAAGACTTAACTCGGAGTTGGTTGCTAGCGCGAGGTTAAATTGACAATATTATATGACGAAATGTCAATTTAACCTCAACTAGCTCTGGGTTGGGTTTTTCGTGTAAGTGGGCCTTAATTATTTCATTACAAGAGGCACTGAAACTTTCCTTTATATGATACTTTATGACGTCATTTAAAAGTCATGTGATTTTAAGTATTTTTGTGAAAATAAATACGATCTTAAAATTTTAAGACAGTAAGCCTTATTTTTAACCGACTTCGCAAAGAGGATGTTATCAATTCGACTGTATTTTTTTTATGTGTCACGTACCTCAGAATATTTTATTGGGTGAACCGATTTTGATGATTCTTTTTTTTATTTGAATTCTGGTGCATGTCATGTGGTCCCATTTAATTTTCATCAAGATCTGATGAAGAACTTCGGTGATATACTTCAGAACTCTTCAATAAATTATGGCAAATCACTCGGGATAGCTGCAATCGCATGTGTGTTTATTGTTTACACCATTTCATAACATAACATCACACTGGTACGCTCTAAAGGCAAGTGTGAACAGTTCACCCTGGTATACTCTCATTCCACATTTTCATGTTTGCCGGTTTATTCTATTCTGGCTTCACTTTGGGCATTATAGGTAGCTAGCCTATAGAACTGTTTCATTATGTACTACAACTAAAAAAATTAAAGATAAAACTCTTTTTTACAAAAAATACAACCAACTTCCAAACAAAAACACTACAAAGTGAAAAATAACTTCAATTTCTTAAGTCGGTGTCAAAAAACGAAGAAACGAAAACAGGATCCACCGACTTCCGAAATTGAAGTTATTTTGCACTTTGTAGTGTTTTTGTTTGGAAGGCGGTTGTAATTTTTGTAAAAAAGTTTTTAATAGAAAAATAAGGCTTACGAAACTAAAAACTTGAAATGGATTTGGAATCGGCATGGGTTAATTTTTACTTTACATACCGAATTGCTTGACGATTAACAGGGAGGAAGGGCAGTAGAATACATATTGCGCCGACCCCAATTAATATGCAGCAAAGACGACGAATATGAATTGCGTCTGACCCAAGGACCACGATGATGCGGTAACCAGTAAACAACTATCTACATACCCAATCCTCACAGCATGATCATTAGTGTTGTTCATGATGCACCTAGCGGCCAGCACGTCATCTCTCTCAATGGGCGTGCTGTTGACCACCGGGTAGAACATCTGCGGAAGCTGCGGGTCCTTCTTGCCGAGCAGGGTCCACACGTCGCCGTTCTCGTCTTGACGGACCACGTAACCAGTTACTAGTTTGCCTGGAATTTTATTAATAGTAGTTTATGCAATGGTCATATAATAGGGGTTATTAAAACACGAGCGTGGGTTTATCACATGTGGCGAAGCCGAATTTTATAATATTAACACGCGAGTGTTTTAATACCTAATTATATGCATACACTACTTTATCTTCACTCAAACAGTTGAAATAAAATAAAAGTAGAAATGAAAAAAATATGCAGTATGGTGGGCAATTTAGATTCATTGCATCATGACTGTCAATGTCAATGAGCCCAGAAGCGCCAATAAATTAAAAGTAAAAGAGTGCTATAAAAATTAAAAAGTTATTTTATGATGCAGTTGTTTGAAAATCGAAGGCAAATGTTGCACTGTAATGGTATTTTTTTAAATTTTACCTTTCCACGAATATAAAGTACGTGTATATACAAATTTTTTTAATTCATATTTAGAACATTACGTTGTGAGTGTAGATAAAATAAATTAAAATTCAAGCTATACTGTATTCTTTGGTAATAGTAGATACTTCTGACTGTGGAATATTTCATTGGGAATCCGACAAAAATCGAGTTGTATGGTACCTTCGCCATACGACCTTAAACACTTGCATAGAGTAGGGATTAACAGATTTTAATTACATTTTTATTACTAGCTTAAGCAGGTGGCCAAGAAATTAAGGGCGTCTAAGCATATACCATTCGAGTTTAGTAGGTTACTTCACAGATAATATTATAATACTAGCATACAGATGCCTCTCATCCCATACAAATAAACCGTGCCAACGTAACTGGCGTTTTTTGTCTGATTATTTTAATAAGTACTTCGATCGCGTTCGGTTCCGTTCCACGGCTATAGTTGGTGTTATCAGCGACTTGCAAGTATTTTTATTTATTTTATTTTATTTATCTATAGGCTCGCGTTTGAACACTATCTCGCCTGATGGTAAGTGATGATGTGGTCGACGGTGAAGCACGCTTGCCTAGAAGTAAAATATTCACTCTTGACTTAAAGACCCCAAGGTTGTAGCTATCAGGAAACAAAGACTCCGGCAGGGAATTCCACTCCTTAGCTGTGCGTACAATGAAAGTATTCGCAAAACGCTTTGTACGTATGGGTGGGATGTCCACCATGTACCGGTGGCGCATTGCCGTACGTCTTGTTGTGATGGAAAGGGCTAGGTGGAATCAAATTGTGCAGTTCCATCGCACACTCCCCGAAATGTAACCGATAAAAATCCGACAGACTGGCCACCCGGCGTCGATGTTCAAGGCTCTGGGGCTTTGTTATCAAAGCTTTGAGGCGACCAGTGCATCGTTACTGATAAGCCGGTTTCTCGGTTCGTGACTATTTTTCTCTTTAAATACAGTGACGATTTGTTTTATAGTATTATTTGCACGTTTTTGCAGTGTCATTGTACAAAATGTGTCACAAAACAAATTTAAAAATCGAGTGGCATGCCTAGAAATTTAAAAACGTGCCATCTAATGGAATCAATTTTAAATGATCCGTGCAAATAATCTTTGAAATGTGAATTAAGAGCTCAATATTCCATAATGTTGTGCTTAGGAGAGTTGATTAAACCAGAACATAAAATTTTTATGATCAATTGTAGAAAATGTTAATTTTACGCACAATTCCATAACATATCGATGCATATCACGTCATCTAGTGACATTTATTTGAACCAAATTTTCTTTGTTGGCGCTGGGACTCCGCGGTTACATTAAGTTTACTAAATAAAAAATTACGATAAGTTAAAAATCATATGAGCATGCCGTAACACAGCTAAACTAACCAGCTTGGAAGCGTGTCTGAAACACTCTAAATGGCTGATCATTTCGTTCGTCGCGTAAATAAAGCCATGTTTTGAATCTCTTCAACAACGTTGATTAAGATTGTTTGAATTATATCAACTATTTATAATTATCATCTCATTTATATAGCACAAGCGACCGCTCTATCAAAAGGGAAATGAATAAGAAGAGTCCTTTGCTTGATAATAGGGTAGTTGATAAAAATATCTATTTAGTCCGCCCAGTTAGATAACCAAAATCTATTGCACCCATATTTTTTCTTTTGCCACGTAAAAAAAAAACGAAGATACAGTGCGTTGAAATATCGTGTGACGTCACGGTGTGCTACATTTTATACTGAAAAACTGGCCAAGTGCGAGTCGGACTCGCGCACGAAGGGTTCCGTACCATTACGGCAAAATATCATGTTTGTTGTAAGGGAGCCCGACTAAAATATTTATTTTATTCTGTTTTTAGCATTTGTTGTTATAGCGGCACCAGAAATACATCATCTGTGAAAATTTCAACTGTCTAGCTATCACGGTTCATGGGATACAGCCTGGTGACAGACGGACGGACAGACAGACAGACAGATCGTGGAGTCTTAGTAATAGGGTCCCGTTTTTACCCTTTGGGTACGGAACCCTAAAAAGTGGCGTCACAAGCCTCCACTCCTGACCTTTGATGCGCTTTTTCTTTGTCAATTTTTATTTATTTGATAACGCAAAAAATACAGGTCCAATATTATTTGATAATCTCACTGACGGACTAAATAGAATTATCATTTTTCTACCCAGGAAACACCCCTAACAGACTTACCCAGAGCATGTGTGTGAGTACGGAACGCGAAGGGATGTAAGACTTTGTTTTCGTTGATGGTGCAAGCCGTCTCCATGTGTTCAACACGCCGTGGTGGGATCACGCCGCTAGTACCCAGGAGAATCACGCCAGCTTGACGAGGCATACTGTAAAATGTAATTAATTTAGGTGATTAGAAAAATATTGGTCTTACACAGGAAAAACCAGAATTGAATACAATGAAAATAAGATTGTCAGGTGCCTTTAGGTTCGGTTCCAAAAATAACTACAGCGTGGAAAAACAAAATATTAAAATTAGTTGCTTAAAATTAATAAATCTATCTATATATATATATATATAAAATCAATTGCTGTTCGTTAGTCTCGCTAAAACTCAAAAAGCCGTTTTTGAGTTTTAGCACAGATTACTAAATAATTACTTCGTAAGTTTTAGCGAGACTAACGACTGATTTGAATAATATTTTTTTTGTTATGTCCGCCAGAATACAGGGAAGGTTTAAAAACAAACAAAAAATGGTAGATTGCATAGGGTAAGTAGTTAGGATATAGTAGGTAGGGTAGGGTAGGGTAGGTAGGTAGGTAGGGTAGGTAGGGTAGGGTAGGTAGTTAGGTAGGTAGGTAGGTAGGTTAGGGTAGGGTAGGGTAGGTAGGTAGGTAGGGTAGGTAGGGTAGGGTAGGTAGTTAGGTAGGTAGGTAGGTAGGTTAGGGTAGGGTAGGGTAAGGTAGGGTAGGGAAGGGAAGATAGGGTAGGGTAGGTAGGTAGGTAGATAGGTAGGTAGGTAGGCTAGGTAGGGTTGGGTAGGGTAGGGAAGGGTAGGTAGGTAGGTAGGTAGGTAGGCAGGGTAGGGTAGGGTAAGGTAGGGTAGGGTAGGGTAGGTAGGGTGGGTAGGGTAGGGTAGGTAGGTAGGTAGGGTAGGTAGGGTAGGTAGGGTAGGGTAGGTAGTTAGGTAGGTAGGTAGGTAGGTTAGGGTAGGGTAGGGTAAGGTAGGGTAGGGAAGGGAAGATAGGGTAGGGTAGGTAGGTAGGTAGATAGGTAGGCTAGGTAGGGTTGGGTAGGGTAGGGAAGGGTAGGTAGGTAGGTAGGTAGGTAGGTAGGTAGGCAGGGTAGGGTAGGGTAAGGTAGGGTAGGGTAGGGTAGGTAGGGTGGGTAGGGTAGGGTAGGGTAGGGTAGGGTAGGGTAGGGTAGGTAGGTAGGTAGGTAGGTAGGTAGGTAGGTAGGTAGGTAGGTAGGTAGGTAGGTAGGTAGGGTAGGGTAGGGTAAGGTAGGGTAGGGAAGGTAGGGTAGGGTAGGGTAGGTAGAGTAGGTAGGGTAGAGTAGGGTAGAGTAGGGTGGAGTAGGGTAGAGTAGGGTAGGTATGGTTGGTAGGGTAGATAGGATAAAAGTACAATGAATAAAAAAAAAAATGTTTGGTGTTTTGTTACTTTTATGGCAAAACAACGTTTGCCGGGTTAGCTAGTTAAAATATAAAAATACTTTACATACCGAATTAGCCATACCAACTGTAATACACTTATTCTGTAACATATTTTTATGTATCGCAGTTGGTTACCTAAATAATAAAAATAAAAATCTATTTATTGATTTAAACGAGAGGCCGTGGAATTTCTGGCACGTTATTTTCAATAGAGATGCCTCATCTTTTTGACTGACCGACCGACAATTCAAAAATGTCTAAAAATGGTTTAATTGAAATAATTGCGTAGAGTTTTAGATACCTAACATTCTAGCAAGAGATAGGAGACTCCAGTACTCTAAGTAAGTAATCAATTTTAAAACAAACAAGATTCTTAATAGTACTCAGATATTTTTGTTGTACCACACCGGAAGGCGTCTGTTACAATGTACCCTGACCATCAAACGATCCTCTTGCGTGTTAGCCAGTTCTACTAATTAACTTTATGTATAAAGAACCTGAACATAATTAACGCAAAAGACTTGCTTGTTAGTAAGTACAAAGAAGTATGATGAATCAATTCGATCTGTATTATTGGCTATATGAAGAGGAGGAGAGGATTATGTTTTGTAAAACGAGTTAGCGATTTTCTTAATGGCTCGAAGCCATTCGATATACAGAGTGTGTCTGACACAGACGGGGAAAAAATTACCATGGATTCAGTAGATGATATTTCGATTTTTTTCTTTACTGTTATCAGTTTAATTCGTTATTCCTGTTGTTGTTCATGTAGGTACTAGTCAGCGACATTTTTTTGAAAAGTATTTAATTGCCACAAAACTACTACAAACATTACTAGAACAAGAACAGTTGTAGTAGATTTTGTAGTTCTTAAATTATGTTAAAAAAAGACAAAAATAAATGCGTGTATAAATAAAAGCAGATGCATGTCGTGGTTGTGGCAAGAAGGCTTTCACTCAGCATAATGCTGTGCCGTGGGGGGCCCACAGCAATGCGCTGATTATTAGTGGTCACCTAGTACGTGACGTACGGAAACCAAGGTCTGTAGCGCATGTAAAGACCTCTAACTGAACTTTAGGAAATCAGCTGATGGCAGCACTTTTGAATTATATTTTCATTGCTGTTTCAGGGGCAGAATAATGTGATAAACCCATGGATTTTTATTCGCGTCGGTGTCAGACACGCCCCATATATCACATTGATAACCGACTTTTATTCAGCGAAAATGCAAGTACATTCACATTGATGCGATACAATTCGACCAATTTGCAATTCGAATTTTGTTAGAAAATACGTGCGCTTATCTATTTAATTTAAATTGCGTCGCGCAATCAGGAAGCACTTATGAGGCTCATGACTAATTAATAACAGTCAAAAGTATGACTTTCACGGTGCGACCCACTTCGTATTCCATCCATCACCTACCGAGACTCCTCCATGGCTCGGTCTCACCCGTTGTTCGTCAAAGGGAGATCTCGTCCACTCACCCGGCCTGCAGCAGACGCACCGGGCGTCGGTGGAGGGCAGATAACGCGCTTTACCCCCCCTAAATGGGTCCAGGGATGGACTCGGGGACGCCCGTCGTCCCGAGGTGGCGGCGCGTAGTGTGCCACGCGCACCCCTCTTAGACATTGCGAGGGGAGTCAAACGCCTCTCGCCTCCCCCCAACCCGAGGTCGAGGCTCGCGGAGGCCGGCCGGCACCAGCCGGAGATTGCAAAAAGGATCGTACGTTCCCGCGACCATGTGAGATGGAACACGGGGGTGGTTTTTAGTCAGTAGGAGTCTGACAGACCCCTCCCCCGCCAGGGCGAAGGATATCCAGTGAGGATTTACCACGCCGGAACAAAAATAGGCTTTCATTTTGTAGGTTTTTGACAGTCGTATTCAGAAGGCAGAAAATCTGACACCGGTCTTGCTAAAGGGTACCGTAATTACTGGGTTGCGGATGTCGACCCTAACATAGTTGGAAAAATGCTATGCAGATTGATTGATCTAATGCATATCGATAGCCAACGAAACAGAATGTTATTCTTACACGTTTGTTTCAATGAAATGAATCAATCAATCATTTATTTCCGACCAAGATCCATAATATGTTTGTAATACACTTATGACTATGTACATATTGTGATTCGATTTCCGGCTGAAGCATAAGTGACTTAACGAAAGACTGCTGAAACAGTTACAAAATAAAATGTCCTTGGAAAAGTATGGCAGTCAGTCTTTCTCGCGAAAGTTTCTCAGAAAATGAATAATTAATGCAGATATATATTTACCTTTGTTTCGTGTATTTGAGGAAAACTCCCGAGTTGTCACGTTTGTCCTCTGAAAAAAACATTGGCAATAATGTTAGTACTTTAATATATAAAAGGTTTTACTTTAAAAGAAGATGAAATTGTATTCCATCTATCTGAGATGAATCTTAACGTTTGCGAGGTCAGGGTCTTTCACGAACTAGACGACCGTAGACAGTTTTCGACCGCAGTATAGGGTGCCATCCATTTCAATAAGATAGAAATCAAAAGTGAGTCGAGAGCAGTGGAGGCCCAGTGGTATCGGCCGCGACCTACAACTTGTAAGTCGTAGGTTCGAGCCCAGGCAGGCGCTTTGCTTTGTGTAAATTATTTCTTCACCACTGCTCTCAAAACGGTGAAGGAAAACATCGTGAGGAAACCGGCATGTCCTAGAACCAAAAATTCGAAGACATGTGACATCCACCAACCCGCTCTGGGCCCGCGTGGTGGATTACGGCCTATACCCTCTCACAGAGAGGAGGCCTGTGTCCCAGCAGTGGGAACATTAATTGGCTGATGATGTGATGTGTGAAAAGTCTATCAAGTATAAAAAACTATCCAAGTGCGTGTCGGAATTTACACATTTAGGGTTCCGTACCAAACCGCGAAAAAAATTTGGTTGTAATAGGAAAATGAGGGAATTTGAAAGAAAAAATTAGAATAATCAATATATTTTGAAAAAAACAGCCGTTAATGACGCATATTTTACACACGCAAGGGAATCAAAATCTACAGGGTACAACCCGTTGATCTAGAATTATGAAATCTAGCAAAAAGCAATGTCTTATAGCACAAGTAAAGGGAAAAACTGAAAACCGTAAATTTGTACCTACATTAAAAAAAAGATTGTTAACTTATTTGCTGTTGGTAAACTGACCGCGACATACGTCTATGTATGGGGACTTTATTTTTCCAACGGCAAATTTAATTTTGTCCCTCAATTCTGTTTAAATTATCTTTAGAGCAATCTTCGCGCGGTACCCTCAAAGTTTATGAACTCCAGTAATTTTATTTAATTATTTTGTAGACTGTAGCTGTTTATACGGAACCCTCGGTGCGCGAGTCCGACTCGCACTTGGCCAGTTTTTTAGGGTGCCGTACCCAAAGGGTGAAAACGGGACCCTATTACTAAGACTCCGCGGTCCGTCTGTCTGGTCTGTCTGTCTGTCACCAGGCTGTATCTCCCGTGCTACCTAGAACCGTGATAGCTAGATAGTTGAAATTTTCACAGATGATGTATTTCTATTGCCGCTATAACAACAAATACTAAAAATACTAAAAACAGAATAAAATTAATATTTAAGTGGGGCTGCCATACAACAAACGTGTTTGTTTTGCAGTTTTTTGCGATAATGGTACGGAACCCTTCGTGCGCGAGTCCGACCCGCACTTGGCCGGTTTTTGTATACATTTTGACTTAAGAGATCGTTATCACGAGTGCGTACGTTAAAAAATTGGCATAAGCAAATTGATAGTATTCAATACTTTCATGAGAGAAACATGAAGTTGAAATATTATGATATTGTTTTGTTGTTCCGCGAATGATAATACATTATTCCCAGGTCAAAACATGATAGTCACAGCTAACTATTTAATAACATTTATAAACAAACAAACAATGTTTATCAACATCAGCAATAGCAAGGAAAACGAATGAGTTATAGTAGTATAGAGGAATTGAGTCAAACGCCGCAGCAGAGATACACGTACATATAGTCACGCGTTTTCCCCTTGGGGGTAGGCAGAAACTACAGAACGCGTTCGAACGCTTGTGTTAACTATATTGGTTTTTATTTTGTATACTAACTGTATTTTCGCCCGAAAATGGCACTGGCTCCTGTAACACAGGTTGCTGTACTAGGTATTTTTATCCCAAAAACAGGTCCCGTGAGGTTCGCCACGGGAGCGAAGCCGCGGGGGAAAGCTAGTTTATACCTATATGTTTTTGTAATAACGTTCTCGAAAACGGCTCTAAAATTTCGATAAAATTTTAATTATAGGTGTTTTTGGGGCAAAAAACGACCTAGCTAGGTCTTTTAAGGACTCTAGGTCGAATTTGTCGGATCTGGGTTTTTTTTATTATTAATGATGGGTTTGTTCTTGACCCTAGTCTAGGTCAGAGGTGACAGAGACAGAGTCTACGATGGAGTGAGCCTACCCAGAAGAAGCCTGTTCACTCTAACTTTGAAGAGATTCGGGTTGAATGCGTTCGGAAACACAGACGCAAGTAGTGAGTTCCATTCATTCGCTGTGCGCATTATGAAGGATGTTTGGAAATAAAATGGGTAAATTGGGTTTCTCGAAGAAATTGTTTTATCTATTTTCACTCGAGCAGAGCTCGGTCGCCCAGGTACCTTCGTACCAAAGTAATTTTTTGATCCATATAAAATCACTATTTTATTAATGAGGCAGGCTATATTTACCTGGGAAGCGATGCATGTAATGGACTTGCAGGACCAAGTACTTGATGGGCGAATTCTTTCCTATAAGAAAGCCGACGTCCTTGGGTAGGTGAAGACTCGGTGCGTCTCGGGCCCAGGCGTATACGATCTGAAAATGATAGAAGAAGATTATTAATTACAAGTAAAAATTAAAAATTTACAAAGCCACCGACATTTTTTTTTACATTTCAATCTCTAATCAGCAATCTATCGAACACGTAATTATCACATGATATCTTGCGAAAATACCCCGATTCAAACAGTAAAACGCCCATAACTTTTGAACGGCTGAACCGATTTTCATCAAACATAGCTAAGAAGACTCCCGATAATGTCACCTTTCAAACAAAAAAAACTAAATCAAAATCGGATCATCCGTTTAGCAGCTATTATGCCATAGACAGATACACAAACACACAGATACACATTTCAAACTTATAACATCCCTCTTTTTCCGTCGGGGGTTAAAAAGTAAAGGAAGAGCAGAGAAACGGAGGATATATTGTGTGCAAGACAGAAATGAGATGAAATTAGGTGCTAATACAAATATATTGAAGAAGACAGTCACGTTGCACAAACCCCAAATAAATCATGACAAAGACTCCAAGTCCTAAATGCTGATGGTACCGCTCTGTTTGCCAATGGCTGTGATCTCGTTTAGTTCCCTTCGATTTCCTTTTGCCTTTCTAAAGGTATGTGGGATGAAAGAAACATTCATTTCATTACCCTCTAAGCAAGTAGCGTGAATCACATCCACGCAAAAAGCGAGGCGACATCATCCCACGCTAACTTTTGATTCACGGCTGGAAGGAGAGATGACCCCTACGCATTATGTGTTTTTCGTTGGACCATTTTCTGACTCATACGAATCGAAGGACCATACTTAATTATGATCCACAATCCATTACAGATATGAGTTTCCCGTTCAAATCAAGGCCTATCTAACATTTTTGATAACGATATGAGAATGCATCTTCAGAGCGATTTTTCATCAGAAATATAGTGGGTGGATTAGTCACGAGTTCGTAGGTAGTCATGAAGCCATGACGCAACACTAAGCCGTATAAATTCAGATCGATGTCTGCGTAATGTAATTGATAAAACGCCTACGTCATGTACTCAAGGACCGTGCGATGAAAGCCCATTATGGAAAACATATCCACAATCGAATTGAGGTGGGGTTAAAAATGTTTCTTTTCAGAGGCAGTTGAATAATTTCACCAATAGTTAAGGCAGAACCACACTTACGTGTCGTGGCGTGGCGTGGTTCGGGATCCACCAAACAAACGACATTTCAGCCTACATAATACATAACACAACGAGTTTTGTAACCAATCAACTGCGTCAGAAGGCGCCAGGCCACGCCACGACACGTAAGTGTGTTTCCGTCTTTACTGGGTCGTGACCACATCATGGGTTCAGAGCTTTCTTTTGATTATATTTCTCAACTTGCTCATACATTTAGCAAAAAACGGCACTACTCTCAAAACGGTGAAGGAAAACATCGTGAGGAAACCGGCATGTCCTAAAAACAAAAAATCGAATACATGTGACAACCACCAACCCGCATTGGGGCCGCGTGGTGGATTACGGCCTAGTCCCTCTCACAGAGAGCGGGCCTGTGTCCCAGCAGTGGGATCATTAAAAAGGCTGATGATGATGATGTTTCTCTTGCTCCTACATTTAGCAATATATATATAATTCCGCAACTGTATTGAGAGTAAAACTGACGAGACTGATTACATGTCCAATACAATAACAAACTTGACCTATGCTATGATCACGAGGCGCGGTAATTCCCGGGTCCACAGTAGGTATAATTAAATATTAATTAATATCTGTATTATCTTTATTTTTGATAGTCTCGCGTTTTACCACTGTCTCACCTGCCCCCCTTAGCCAAGTTACAAACGTTTCGTATCGAATCTCTTTCTACAATCGTTAACGCCTTCTATTTGTATGGTCTGACCACGTGACTTAACGTGATTCGTTTTCTACTTGCGTTATCGATTGTAGATTGTCAACTTGGCTACAGTTGCTGATGGCACGGGGTCTCATTGCTAAGAGAGAATATTTGGTTCAAATAAATCTCACTAGATGGCGCGACATGTACACAAAAAACAATAAAATGTGTGTAAAATTAACATTTTCTGGAATTGAACATAAAAATTGTATGTTCTTGTTTAATCAACTATCCTAAGTACAAAATTATGGAATATTGGGCTCTTAATTCACATTTCAAAGATTATTTGAACGGATCATTTAAAATTGTTCCCAGTAGATGGCGCATTTTTAAACTACTGAGGCATTGCACTCGATTGTTAAAATTTGCATTGTAACGCTTTAAGTTGCAAAAAAAACTGTAAAAACGTGCAAAAAAATACTATAAAACGAACCTTCACTGTATTTAAAGAAATAAATATTCACGAACCTAGTAAACCCTTTTACTTGCAAGCCGCTGCTAACACCATCTATTGCCGTGAAACGGGATCGAACGCGATTGATGTCCTTACAAAAATAACAAGATTAATCAGATGAAAAACGCTAGTTATGTCGGCACGGTTTTTTTGTATGGGATGAGGCATCTGTATGCTAGTATTATATTATCTGTGCTGATGGTAAGCGACGTGGTCGTGGTCGTGGACGATGTGGTCGACGGTGAAGCACGCTTGCCTAGAAGAAACCTATTCAATCTTGACTTAAAGACCCCCAATGTTTTAGGTATTAGGAAAACAGACTTCGGCAGGGAATGCCGCGTCTTAGCTGTACGCACAATGAAAGTATTCCCAAATCTTCATGTTTCCTACCCAATAAAGAAGGTAATTTTCTTATAAATTTTAGTGTTGGGATTTTTTGTTAACGGACTTCAAAAAAGGAGGAGGTTCTCAATTCGTCGGAATTGTTTTTTTTTATGTGTGTTGCCCGATTATTCAAAGACACCTGGACCGATTTGGAAACTTCTTCTTTTGTTTGAAAAGGGGTCCTATGGTCCATATACTTCCCAGGTGGTCACATGGTCATCAGGTCAGGATCTGATAATGGGATCCTGGAGAAATCAAGGAAACTCCTCAAATATTATAGGATACATACTGCGATTTTGGTATTTTTAACAACAATGCAATCATTTGCATTCAGAAAGTATCATTTGGTGATGTGAAACTGATGAAGAAGACCACAGATGGCCACTAGAACTCCTTAATGCTAAATATGTCACGGGTATAAGATATCTCGCATAGTTAACGAACTATGATGAAGAAAATACTCAAATGGTACCATCGATCTGATCTGATGATGAAGCTGGAAGGTAGGTACTGGTTTATTCTTATTGGAATCGTCATGAAATGAACTTTGGCTATAAATAATTTTCATGGTAATTGGAAGTACCTACTAAAACTAAAATAATATAAATAAAAACTATTTAACAAAATAATAAAAACGGCTTCCAACACTACAACGCGAAACTTAACTTTCTTTTCCGAAGTCGGTGTCGAAAAATAGAAAACAATGGGTATAGGTATAATACCAAAGACAGTGACTGAGTAGCGTTTAAATCAATCTGATATATCAAATAAATAACGCTGATTATATTCATCTATCTATGTAATAAACTCAGTAGCTAGTGTAGCAAAACGCTACAAGAAGGATTGCCATCTCGCCTTTTTTTACCCGACTGCCGAAGGAGGGTAATGTTTTTATCAGTCTATGTATGTTTTGTATGTTTGTTACTATGTGGCGTTCTATAGACCAAACGCGTTGGCCGATTTTGATAATTCTTATGTCGATCGATTCGTCCTAAACCCGTTTTTTTTTAATTATCTTTTTATTTAAAGAGAGAATGCAGGGAATAAACTCAGATCAAATAAAAAGTCTTAGTTTAGGGCAAAGGCTTTCCCCAACTCCTTTCAGGAACTACTCTCTCGTGCCACCTCGAGCCAGCCTCCTGTCTTTGTCCTGATTTATTTGGGTTCGCCGCAGCAAGTCTTTTATTTCCATACAGGTCTATTGGCAGTCATTTCAGAATTCATTGCGATGTAAAAATCAGCATAGACCTTATAGGTGATGTTCTTCAGAAAGGCCAAGTGCGCAGTACCCATTACCGGCGTGTGTGTATGACTAGATGTATGAATGTGTGTAAAGCAAAAGAAGTATGTAAGGATCGTAGCAAGTGGCGTTCTGTAGTTTCTGCCTACCCCCATGGGAGAAAGGCGTGAGTTTATGTATGTATGTATCTTTTTATTTGTCAAACTGGCTGGTTACCTAGAAGTAAACATAAGTCAGAATTTTTGATGGAAAAAACGTGATTACAAGAAAAATCGTGGTAGAATGAACACTTAATTTTGTGTTTAGTGTGAGATCGTGCAGGATCGCGAAGATAACGCAGATCGTGTAAGCGTACCTTCTTATCTATTCTTCTATACTAAATGTCAGTATTGTCAATAATAATATATAGAATAGCATAACTAATATTCGTTACCGACTTACACGATATAAATAATTTGCATAAATTCCATGTTGTTATTATCTATACTTAATATTATAAAGAGATAAAGTTTGTGAGTTTGTGAGGTTGTAGGGGGTAATCTAATCTCTGGATCTACCGTACTGATTAGATGAAATTTGGCATGGAGATAGTTTGAGACCCTGGGAAGGACATAGGATAGTTTGTGACCCTGGGAAGGACATAGGATAGTTTGTGACCCTGGGAAGGACATAGGATAGTTTGTGACCCTGGGAAGGACATAGGATAGTTTGTGACCCTGGGAAGGACATAGGATAGTTTGTGACCCTGGGAAGGACATAGGATAGTTTGTGACCCTGGGAAGGACATAGGATAGTTTGTGACCCTGGGAAGGACATAGGATAGTTTGTGACCCTGGGAAGGACATAGGATAGTTTGTGACCCTGGGAAGGACATAGGATAGTTTGTGACCCTGGGAAGGACATAGGATAGTTTGTGACCCTGGGAAGGACATAGGATAGTTTGTGACCCTGGGAAGGACATAGGATAGTTTGTGACCCTGGGAAGGACATAGGATAGTTTGTGACCCTGGGAAGGACATAGGATAGTTTGTGACCCTGGGAAGGACATAGGATAGTTTGTGACCCTGGGAAGGACATAGGATAGTTTGTGACCCTGGGAAGGACATAGGATAGTTTGTGACCCTGGGAAGGACATAGGATAGTTTGTGACCCTGGGAAGGACATAGGATAGTTTGTGACCCTGGGAAGGACATAGGATAGTTTGTGACCCTGGGAAGGACATAGGATAGTTTGTGACCCTGGGAAGGACATAGGATAGTTTGTGACCCTGGGAAGGACATAGGATAGTTTGTGACCCTGGGAAGGACATAGGATAGTTTGTGACCCTGGGAAGGACATAGGATAGTTTGTGACCCTGGGAAGGACATAGGATAGTTTGTGACCCTGGGAAGGACATAGGATAGTTTGTGACCCTGGGAAGGACATAGGATAGTTTGTGACCCTGGGAAGGACATAGGATAGTTTGTGACCCTGGGAAGGACATAGGATAGTTTGTGACCCTGGGAAGGACATAGGATAGTTTGTGACCCTGGGAAGGACATAGGATAGTTTGTGACCCTGGGAAGGACATAGGATAGTTTGTATTCCCTTGGGATGATAAAACACTTTTTCGAGGGCGAACTCGCAAGCATAAGCTAGTCAAGAATAAACTAATACAGTTACTAGAAGCCGGACGCCAGCTCTTCGGAACGGGCAGAGCGCGTGACACCTTGTGTGCCTGCAGACTTCATGGTTCTGTAAATTTTTACAACGGGTTCCGTACATTTTTTTAACGGCATGAGTTTTACTACGAGAATTGCGGTGACAGTATCTGCCCGTTAACCCAGCATTAGAGCGGTACTACTGAAGGTAGCTTTTTTCAGGCGTGAATCGCTGACGAGTGGCTGACGTATAATTTTTAGGGTTCCGTACCCAAAGGGTAAAAACGGGATCCTATTACTAAGATTACACGGTCCGTCTGTCTGTCTGCCCGTCTGTCACCAGGCTGTATCTCATGATCCATGATAGCTAGACAGTTAAATTTTTCACAGATGATGTATTTCTGTTGCCGCTATAACAAAAAATACTTAAAACAGAATAAAATACATATTTAAGTGGGGCTCCCATACAAACAAAGGGGTACGGAACACTTCGTGCGCGAGTTCGACTCGCACTTGGCCGGTTTTTCATTCAGTTGCCAATTGTTAGGTGGGAATAGAACGGGTAGAGGCTACACTTAGGCCGGGTTTTTTACCACTTAATTAGCGCAGAATTAATGTGACAAATTGTTAACCACGCGTTATCTGCTGTGATTGGTTGAATGAATTTTCAACAGCCAATCACACTAATTCTGCGATTACATTAACAGCCCGATAATCTAGTGTTGAGAAACCGGGGGTTAATGAAAGAAAGAAGAAAGAAAGAAAGAAAAATATTTATTTGTGACCCGCACAGGAGACAAGAATAATAAAATAAAAACCCCGTGCGAGACCAAAAAGGCTTCTATCTCAGCATGTGCAGCGATATCCAAAAAAGGTAATAACGCTGCGCTGCAGATATATAATGCGGTGCGTTAAGTGTTTTATTTTCCTTTTTTATAACGCCGTATGAATAATATCTGTAGCTAAGTTTAGCCGTAGGATAGAGGAAAAAACCGGCCAAGTGCGAGTCGGACTCGCGCACGAAGGGTTCCTTACTTGGTAAATTGCGGTTTACGATTTATGACGTATTAAAAAAACTACTGACCAGATCTCGTTCAAACCAATTTTCCTTGGCAGTTTACATAGTAATGTACATCATATATTTTTTTTAGTTTTATCATTCTCTTATTTTAGAAGTTACAGGGGGGGGGGGACACATTTTACCACTTTGGAAGAGTCTCTCGCGCAAACTATTCAGTTTAGAAAAAAATTATATTAGAAACCTCTATACCATTTTTGAAGACCTATCCATAGATACCCCACACGTATGGGTTTGATGAAAAAAAATATTTTTAGTTTTAGTTTCAAGTATGGGAACCCCCAAAATTTATTGTTTTATTTTTATTTTTGTGTGAAAATCTTAATGCGGTTCACAGAATACATCTACTCACCAAGTTTCACCAGCATAGTTCTTATAGTTTCGGAAAAAAGTGGCTGTGACATACGGACGGACAGACAGACAGACAGACAGACAGACAAAAAGACATGACGAATCTATAAGGGTTCCGTTTTTTGCCATTCGGCTACGGAACCCTAAAAATTGTTTTATGTACCAACCGATGAGTACCTAAGTATATAAATATGTTGTTGGTAAACGGCAGGTTCTATTAAATATAACAACGTTATATTATTAGATTTATATGTAGTGGCAACACTGTGACCAATGTATTTTTTTTCTTATCACTTTAAACGGGCTTTTTCTAATAAACAAGTTTGATAACTGAGAAAATAACTGTTGTTATTACGAAACCCGATGGCAATGTGGATCTATTATGATAAATATTTATTCAAGTGTTATACAAGCTATTTAGTTCACAGAATAAGCAAGCTGAAGAGGCAGGTTACATTACCAGTAAAATGAACTACCGTTGGGCAGACTTGTACTTTAATTTATTTATTTACCGCCTACCCTACCTACCAATTTTTTTTTAGGGTCATTCTTTCGCGGAGAATCTTAGCACCGCCATTCAGAAAATGACGTCTTATGCACAAAGCCATCTATGGAATATGGAGTTCAACTGTCCGAGTATCTGAATCGCGTGTGTTGTGATATTTTACTTCTTGAACACTTAAATTCATTTAACTTTTGATAGCGTGAACCGATTGCGAAGAAAAAAACTAAGTTATAATTTAAGCTACGCACATTTGTTATGTACAAAGTTATCTACATTGTTTTCGTATTGTTTTCGTGATGCGTGCACAACTAAACAGACAAACAAATAAACCTTTTACACCCTGGGTATTTTTTGGAAATATGTTCGATGTAAATAACGACTTTTCTACAGATTTATTATATGCATTGATGATGATGGGGCTCGTAGCTAAATAATAACAGCCGCACGGGTCGATCTTCAAGGTTAAGCAACGCTTGCCGAGGTCGGCCTGTGGATGGGTGACCATTTCAACATACCGAATTTCCTCCGTGCCTCGGAAAGCACGCTAAGCCGTTGGTCTCGGCTGTCATTTGAAGATCTTTGACAGCCGTTACGGTTAGTCAGAAGCCTGAGATCTGACACCAGTCTTGCCAAGGGGTACCGTGTTACCCAGTTACTGGGTTGTGGAGGTCAGATAGGCAGTCGCTCCATGTAAAACACTGGTACTCAGCTGAATCCAGTAAGACTGCAAGCCGACCCCAACAACAATTGGGAAAAGGCTAGGCAGATAATGATAATGATTAAAGCTTCAAGCAACGTTCAGGTACATAGGCGGATTTAATGCCTGAGGCATTCTCTACCAGTCAACCAAAGGTGGTGAAGAGATAACATGGCAGTTCATAAAAATAGAAATCATAAGAAGAGAGAGACGAACAGGTTGCACTTGCATAGCCTAAAGTCCAACAGTGGACTGTTGTAAGCTGATGATGATTATGAACCGACTAAGGGACCATTTCACCAATGAAACTAGTTTAGTGAGCCGATTGGTTAAGACCGCTGAGAAACTACCAATCAGAACTCTGTTTTTGGATAAACTGAGTTTAGTCAGTCTCATCCCATACAAAGAATATGTTTTGACGTACTGTACTGATTATTTGATTTATCTATCGATTGATTATTAGATGGTGATCAATATATCACCGTGGAACGGAACCGAACGCGATAGATTTACAAAATATTATCGGTATAATCAGATGAAAATTGGCACGGTTTCTTTGTATGGGATGAGGCATCTGTATGCTAGTATATTATTATCTGTGGTTTAGTTGAACTAATCGCGATTAGTTTCATTGGTGAAATCGGCCCTTAGTATAAGAAAGCTTTGGAGATCGTAAGGCAACTCCAAAGCCAACAAACCACCAGACCCTGTGAAACCACGGGTACGTTCCTGTCATACCCAAACATAGAGACCTATAATTCTCACAACGGATTCTTGTGTCTCTGAATTGGTTGCAAGAGGCTGCGCAGTAGAGCTATTTTTGTGTCAATATTGAAAGTGAAAATAGCATTGTATAACTGTCTCTTTCACTCGCATACGTTTGTCGCATCATGCTATCTCGCTTAATCTATGCAGTTAATCTGTTTCGTGCGCAATAGTTGACAGAACACACTTTTAGAGACACAAAGATCCGCTGTGAATATTAGACCAATGTCAAGAGTGCTTTACGAAGGTTTTTATGAAAAGTAACAACCTTGCTCGTTTTGAGTTTACGTAATACCAACCCCTTTCATTGTAATGAAGAATACAAAATGTATGAAGCTTACCTGAGATCCGGAGCGGCACGGGCTCGCAGTGTTGTACGTTTTGTCTATCTCATTACTCTGCATCTCGCCACAGCTCCTACAAATAATAAACGTGAAATCAAAATATACACAATATATATTTTTTTGTTCTTTTTATGCTTTTAAACCGGACTAATATATGATTAGAAACACTACTAACTAGACTATAGATGTCAATATTGCCGAAAGTGTAAGTATAGGAATTTAAGGACAAATTGAAAAAGGTGAGAACCCTTATGGACCGCCAAGTTTGGGCATAGGGTGTTTTCTTTCAAGATTGTTTAGCAGGAACGTTATCCGGTAGCCATTTAACCAATTTTACTGCGTATTTGTAAATAAAACCGTATGTGGATTCTAGATCCATTTACAACTATTTTCAAATACGGGTAGTTCCGAGTGGAATCGTAAATAAATTACCAGGTATATCTATAAGATAAAGTCGTTATTAACTTGAGTTGAAAACAGTCAGCTATATTACACGTACTTTCAAATTTGTATTTGTTTTTTTTTTTTTTATTCTCGATAGGCTCGCGTTTGACCACTACCTCGAACTTGTTTGTTTACACTAAATGTAAAAAAACAACAATAGATAGGTATATCTGGGTTACGCATAAAACGTTACGTATCATCCACCATTCATCGATTTTCGTATCACATCGCTGGGTCCATTAATTTGGTTTGTAGTGACGTCATTATACGCAGAATGTAAAGGTTATAACATAAAATACCACCGCAGATATAATAGCGATAGTAGGTGTTATGTAAGTCCCCCCCGGTGGGTTCCCGCGTTGTCGAGGCGGGGGGGCTCAGTAGTCGTGGCTTGGTCACCCACGGTAGAGCGAAGAGGAACCCCAGGAGGGGCGCTCATCAGGGCTTTTTCCGATAAGCTGACTCGTAGCGGCCAACAAGTAGGTTGCGTTGTCGCCTGGGCTACGTCGTAAGTTAGGCGGGCCGCGATGTCGTACGGGGCCTCCCATACTCATACTATATCGAGGCTGGGTTGGAGGCCGCGGCGGGAGAGGCCGCGGCCTGGACAGAGTCGCCACCGTCTGATGGCGGACGCGGTGGGGCCGCAGGGGAGGAGGAGTGTCGGTATTGAATTGGCCGCTCACCCTATCCCCTGCGGCCGAAAAATGGTTAGGCTGGGCCGTTAACCTTGACCCGTCACAATGGGACCAAGGGTGTCATACACGGGGTCGTCTGGCGCCCATGTGCTGGTTTGGTCCCTTTGGGTGGTCACGGCGTGTTCCGGCACGCCGGCGATGAGACAAGGGTCCGGTGACGGACAGCTGCGGCGGGTTCGCGGTGAGTACGTGCCCTGGCTCCCGCTATAAACGACACAGGACGACATCGTGGAGTTTAAGTGGGTTGGAGGCTCACATAACTGCAGTATCTCCCCATGGTAGTGCAGTATGCATGAGCATTTCTCCAAGCAACAAAAAAAGTGTTCAGTAGGTACGGTCAGTAAAAAAAGGACGATTAACCGAAGGTGTAAAAGATCGCCGTAAGACCGGCTATTGTTACACCCTATAATTATTAACGATTAAGATCAAAACGGTTATAAAATATGGTGAACAATGAACAACATCTATCTAAGAGCGGTTACGCACTGTTCCGAAGTAACCGTAGTACTTCTAGTAGGGAAGTTTACGCACTACATCCGAACAGCTCTATCCGTCATAAACTCATAATAATGCAGAACATTTTCAATTCGGATAGAACTCAAATCACGGACTCGGATCGGATGTAATGCGTAACCACCCTAAGAGTTCATTTTACTTCTATTCTGATTTTATTTAAATATTTTTCTGAATTATTAAGATTTCGGAAACTAAAATGTCATCGATTTTTTTGCTGGCTTTAGCTCCAAATTACCGTTCCCACTATGTTATGTCAACACCTACTAGTGTAACGTAATGACTATGTTATCGTGCGAAAACTATTCAGTTTTGAGGAATATTGTTAGTTTCCGGTAATTGTGATAGAGCATTTAACCGTAACAAGACTTGGAGCCGCTATGAATGTTCGGTACATGAAAATGCGGCACTCTAGGGGGTGGCTTAATGTTTTGTTACAAGGAAATTCTCTAGTATATACTCACCAAAATGTTTTATAAGCGGGTAGTTGTTTGTATCTATACCAATTGTTAGGCTTTTCTGATCTTGGGTACGTATACATGTAATAATGTTTTTTTCTCGAACATTGAAATATCATTATAGCTTACATAACTAAGTGGCCCTCATATAAAGAGGAAATACGTAAGGGTAAGTATGTAAAATAAGCGTTCCACACATATCAGGGCCGTGCCCGGGACGTGGACCGACCGTGCCCCGTCAGGCGCTCATAAAATATCGCTGCGTACATTTTATATGAACTCGTTCACACACGTCCGTGCATGGGCCAGTGACAAATCTTCAATGCCTGGGCCCGGCCCTGTCACGTCCCGGGCACGGCCCTGATATGTGTGGATAGACCTTTACTCTTCTACTTACCAAACAGATTCGTTAGAGCCTGGCTCCGAGCATCCGTAGAGCAGCATATGATGAGCAGTATTCATGGTGGCATTCGGTTGAAAACCCACTGAAATTAACATTTTAGTTTAGTCGACTTCTCTTGGTGTAAGTAAGTCTCACTAGTTCTCACTTACATGAGATTTTATTTATTAAGAAAAGCTTATGTCGTGATTAGGGTATGCAATTATCCGGCACATTTTACTATTCGAATATTTCGGATAGTTCTTAAACACTATCCGAATAATATTTTTTATCTCTGCTTAAAAGCTAATCAATAATTTTTTTTATTATAATCATAAACTCTGTTGTTGTGTGTTCTGTTATTTATTATAACAATATATTTTTGAATATATATATATGTTTTAATGTAATAGCAGTACACCACAGACTACCCTCTTTTTCATTGTAAGTTCTTTCAGTCCATCCAAAGGTTGTCTGGTAGATATCGCTGTCAGCGATAAGACCGCCTTTGTACCCGTATAATTAAGTTTTTTTCTTATAAAATAGATGTGTAACTTTTATGGTGTACAATAAAGTATATTCTATTCTATTCTAAACTCTCAATTAATTGTTTATAATACGTATACTATACTACCTATTCCATTAAAATAGTATGTAAACCATAATATTTTAGAATTTTGGATATTAGGCTTAGCATACACCGCGGTTTTTAACCGCGCGATTTTTTTCCGGCCATTCTGCGACATATAGAATTGTATGAAGCACTTGCGGTAAAAAAATCTACTGTTTGTATGCTATAGTTTTTGTTAAATATAGTTTGATTCGGTGTTCTATCAAATGTGGCAGCGGTTTGGGCCCGGCGAAATTGTACTGGTTAGTTCTGGCTTGAGGGCTGGTATGGTTCTTGCCCAAAATGCCTTATGCACCAAGGCATTAGCCTGATGGTGGCTAGTGCCTCCTGCTTTACCAGTCAAGGGGAGTTATTTGGAGTTTCCATTTCTGCAGTTTGGGTGCATCAGTGTTCTCAGGCAGCCAGTGATAACTGAGTGATAGCTGACTGCAAGTTCAAGGCGTACCAGACGTTTCCTGGGAAAGGAATTGGAAAAAAAACCCAAACCGAAGCGGTCTTCAATTTAGGGCAAAAAATGTTTTTCATGGAAAGAAGACTTACAACGGAAAGTGGGAAATCAGAACAGGGTAAAACCGCAAAAATATGAAGCGAAAAATCTCTTAAAAAACGGATTTTAGAAAGTCTAGACAACACAGACCACAACTTAAAACTTTGAGGCAAACAAGGTATAATTTTAGAAACGAAATGAACAATGTTTACCAGGGTTACTCAAAACAAAAGAGGCAGTAATCTTTTCTAACGTGCGACATCAAAGTTATTTTTAGAAACTCTAGGACTAAGATACAAACTCGGTATCGAGGGACAGGGGTCGTTCATAAACATGATATCCGATTATAAGCTTGTAGATCACGATGAAGCTCGGGGAATTCCTTCGCAAACAGCCTCAATCACGAACTGAACTGAGCCTTTAGTTCGTAACGAAGTCAGAACTGGAAAAGTTTATTAATAAACTGACAAAACAAAATCTTAGTTGGAATACTCTATTTCGTTATTATATTTTGGATGGAGCAGAAAAGTTCTAGAGTGGCGACCGCGAACCGGAAAACCATGCGTTGGTAGGCTCCGCTGGATGCGGGTGGCACGGGACCTGTGAATGTGGCGACGCTTGGGGGAGGCATAGGCCTCCAGGCATAGGTCCAGCAGTGGACGTCTTGCGGCTGTTATGATGATGATCATTTTGGATGGTCAAGTCCATAAGCGCTTTATGGTTGAGTAGAATATGGTCAAACCATTTTACTGTCAAAATGACTTCTCTTCAGTCTAGTGTCTACAAGGACCTGTCTGCTTGTATACTTCTAGCATTGAATGCTTCTCGTCAGTTAATTAATTGTCCTGCATTAACCAGTTCAATAAAGCTCCTTAAGGCCGGGTTTCTCAACGCTAAGTTATCGCAAAATTAACGTGACAAATTGTCAAGCACGTGTTATCTACTGTGACTGGTTGAATGAATTTTCAACACCAATCACAGCAGATAACCGACGATTATTCGTCGATTACCTTAATAGTCCCGAATATGGTGTTGAAAACGAGTGGTGAGAAACCGGGAGTGATTCTATCGTCTAGAACTCTAGATCTACAGAACAGTTAATCGCCGAGTTGTCTCCCAGAGCTAGGCGTTGGTCTGACCACCTTATCGGCGGGATCTGGTCATAGTATAGTTAAAATAACGTACACAAATTATATCTGATACAAACCTATGTAATAGTTGCTGTGAGGTGAAATCCTGATGGGTGTGCATAAGTAGAGTTCATCCTGAAACAAAAATACAGAGTTATTTCTGTCTTTGCATTGTACGTAAAGTCTACAAGCGAAATTAAATAACATCTGGCAGCGACACATTTTCAAGTGCAGAAAACTGTGGGCCGTACTATAACGTCTAACGTGGCACCGCCATCATGAATCTGCTGTGAAAATATAAAAATCTAATTTGCAGTCGGAGGATAAATATTCGCGAGCTGGCTGACCAAATCAGATGTATCCTCAGGCTCCACAGCATGATTTTCTTCTTGTTTACGTCTTTCTAGTTCGCTTAAGAAGCGTACTAGAAAGACGTAACGAAGAACTACGAAGTCGGGGTTTTTTTTACATTTCTATTTAAAAAAATTGAGTCCTTTTTTTCGAATTAGTTACATTTAAACATATGAGTGTTTTATATTTTTTGAAATCACCTTTTAAAATCCTTTATTTTCGTACCCCAGACGATGGGTTTGGAAGAAAGAAAAAGAAGTGGACCCCCACAATATGGCGCCCAAAAGCCGCCTTTTTCTATTTTCCAATTTTAAAGTAGTCAATGACACTCGCAGGCTTAAGACGAATCGATTGACGTACGAATCATCAAAATCGGCCAACGCGTTTGGTCTCTAGAACGCCACATTGGAACAAACATACAGTCTGATGAGTCTGACATTACCCTCCTTCAGGAATCGGGTAAAAAGGGATATTGCTATTCGTTCTATACAGCTCCGTCTCTCTCTCACAGTGAACCCATGATAGTTTTGACACGTCAGAGTAAGGCCCTTGTACCTACTAGTATTTATTTATTTTTCTCGCTGCACGTATCTTACACTTACGTGCTAATTAGGTTAATATGTCTATATCTTTTACAATCACTGGACAGTTGTTTCATCATATTTTTATCATCGAACTCATTTACAAACCTATTTTAGATATGAGTAACACAATGCTCATCTATATCTATACTTATATACTCATATTAATAGTATTTTTGTATGTAACGAATAAACTTAAAAACTACTGGACCGATTTCAAAAATTCTTTCACCGTTGGGAAGCTACACTGTCCCCGGGTGACATAATTTTTTATCCTTGTATTCCCACGGGAACGGAAACTACGCAGGTGAAACCACGAAGCGTCCGCTAGTATATTATAATATTGTTTGTTAAGTAAATATTTTTAGCTTGAAATTACCAGAACGAAGGATAAATTGTAGTTTTCCTTCTTGTTTGAGTAACGCTAGTTTATGAATAACTGGGCATGCCATCCGGGGCTACTCGTGCGTTGAAATAGGTATTTCCTAGTCTTTCCTTAATATATTTATAGATGTACCTATGTGTTACCACGAAATTGTAATACCCAAATTCAGATTAACAAAAACTAGCAAGTCTTTTCAAATAAACAGTATACGCTTTTATAACAAGTTGCCAAAGTCAGTTATAGAACTGACCGATGGAAAGTTCAAAAACTACATCAAACGTGTCCTTATTAAAAAAGCATATTATAAAATCAAGGACTACGTTGAAGATAAAAAATTTGGCTTTAGCTCCTTCTGCGCATGCGGCTTCCCTGGAAACTCATAAACGGCACAAATATGTGGTTGTCTCTAACTATTCTCAATCTCATTAATTCTTTGTTTTTTTTTCCTTCTTTTGATTATTCTTTTTACAATGGTTTTCAATCATCTTCATAGCCCTTTGCTAAGAATAGTTACAGCACTGATAACAACATTTGTGCCACATGTTAGATTTAGTCTTTTTTTTTATTTTACTTTTGTATAGATTCCTTTACCGATTGTTTTGTAAATGTGTGAACATTGTAGCCCTTCTAGATGCTTGTTAACATTTGTTAACGTTTTAACTTGTTTTATTTTCTTTTGTTTAAATAATATGTAATCTTTTTTTTTTTTGTTTTTTTTTAACGACTTATTGTCGGGCCTACGTTGTCCCCACATATCTAAGTACTAATGCTGTAACAAGGAAATATTGTAAAAACAAACCATTATTTAAAAGAGTAACCATGGAGTTTCTTGCTGGTTCTTCTCCATAGGAAACGACCAACCCGAACCGTGCACCTTTTGTCGACGTTTTATAAGTGCCCATGTAGGCCTATATGAAAAAAAAAATTGATTTTGATTTTGTTATTCTGACGTGTTTTAAGCTATATTACCTACTGTAAAATTTCAACAAAATCCGTTCAATCGTTTTTGGCGAAAAAGAGTAACAAACATCCATCTGTCTGTTCATCCTCACAAACTTTCGCGTTTATAAAAGTACCCAGTAGGATACAGTTCACATTTCTTGTTCATAATAAAATTGGCGTAGCTGCAGGGAGTCTGCGATAACGGGATGACCTTTGGAAAAAAATGCAGGTCGGGTGCAGACGCGTCGGGCAATTCAATGAAAGATCAGATCTGGATATTGTCGTAGCTTCCCAGAGGATAGCTAAATTAGAAGATTAATGAGATTAAGCTGGCAATTTTAACTAAAACTATGCGACACCGGCACATATTTTATCATTTTTCGCAAAAATAGTGCGCGTTTATATAATTAAGACAAAGATGTTTAATGTCTTCTAGTGTTTGTGAAAATGAGCACGAACGACATCCGATCTGAGTTTCAATTCGGATAGAACTGGGTACTCTAATCCCGTCTTTTGAGTTCCGAGTACTATCCGAATTGAAAATATTCTGTATGATGTCGGATAGAATTCGGATGTAGTGCGTAAGCTTCCCTACAAGAAGTTGGTAAATAAGATATATGTAGATAAGTAGATACCTACTATAGCCACTCCGGAACCGAAATTTCTCGGATTCGGATCAGATGCAGTGCGTATCCGGCCTTAGACTAGAAGGGAAGGCCAAATCCGAGCAATTTTGTAAACAAAAGCAGACTAGATATGAATAGCATCACTCAACGGTCACAATGTTCAGAATTATATTGTAGCTGATGTGGCTAGTAAGACCTCGTAGATATAAAAGTAATGATAACAATCTGTACGTAAACTGCTTACTAATCGAATCCCACTTTCACGGACACGAATTTGTCGAAATTTCCGATCAAGTTTGACATGCGGGTTATGTTCCTAGAATCCTATACAAAGTTAATCAAATCAGATAATACAAAGTTGAGTTGATTTGTATTGTATGGAGGTATATCGGGCTTATGTTCGAAATTCTATTTTAAAATAAAAAGTTAACAAAAATCAAAAAACCCGACTGCAAAGATGTAAACAAGAAGAAAATCATGCTGTGCAGTCGGAGGATACATTTATTCGCGAGCTGGCTGACCAAAACTATAAATATCCTCCGACTGCACAGCATGATTTTCTTCTTGTTTACATCTTTGCAGTCGGGTTTTTTTACTTTAATTGACTTTTTTTATTTATAACTTTTTAGTTATACTTTTTTTCTCGAATTTCTTTTAAACATATAAGTGGTAGGTATATATTTTTGTAATCACCTCTAAAAACCTTTCATTTTGATACCCCACTCGATGGGTTTCGAAGAAAAAAAAATCGCAACCCCTACAATATGGCGCCCAAAATCAGCCATGTTATTTTTTTTTAACGGCTTTTAACTAAGAACACTTGGGCGGCCAAGACCTATCTAACGATGTCTTAATTATAAAAATCCGTCTAGTGGTTTGAAAGATACGAAGTAATAAAGAATATTACATACATACAAACATACAAGATACGCGCGAAAAACATCACACAACACCATTCCTTGCAGCCGGGTAAAAAACTGTAACTCTATAAGTAAATCTTCTTAACTTAGACGCTCTGTTATATGAAGAATAATGAAGAATAAAAAGGACTGAATTGTTGATGCCTTCAAAAATAAAACCAAGCCTGCGAACGAGGAATCCAAAATAATCCTAAGGATCACAATCACAAAGGTGCTCAAGGACGACAGGATTATCTCGTATCCGAGTGAAGGGGGAATCATAAAAATAAATGGTCCTCATAAATAAAGCAAAGACCTTCCGGGACCGTATAACTTTCGATTAAAGAATAAGAATACATTTGAATTTGATGATTTTGTTTGAACTATATTAAAAACATGAACTTTCGTATGTAAGCTTTCACGGAATAGTTCCGTTCTCGAACATAACAGCTGATAAATTTACTCCCACAGCCTTCAGCCGATCGGATACTGGATAAAAGGTCGAGGCTATAAATAGACTCAGCGGAGAGCTCCAATCAATGTTCAATGTTATCAACGAATGGACATTATTGTTCCTGATTGGGCT
Organism: Orthosia gothica; assembly: GCA_949775005.1. Lineage (NCBI taxonomy): Eukaryota > Metazoa > Arthropoda > Insecta > Lepidoptera > Noctuidae > Orthosia > Orthosia gothica. The sequence goes on from OX459057.1 coordinate 12,985,177, forward strand.
TTCATTTTTAAATAACTTGCAATGATTGGTGGTTCTCGATGGAGCTTCAGTGTTTTAAACGTAGAATCTTTAGAATTGTGGATGGTCTATAAATACTTCTTTTGTGCTTTTGCCGATACGAATATCGGAAAATTCTGATCCAAACGAAAATGCTTTCCGACTAGCTTTTGAACGCCCCATTCCTATAACAATACTTTTCTGGGTATTCTAGGCGCTCAAAAGGGACTTTATAAACGTTTTTTATTTATAGAGTAAGTACGTCTCGTATCGGCACGATCTGGGCAGACTTACAAGAAATAGGACATGACTGCACCAGTCGTGGTTTTTTAGGCAGTCAGCAAGATAGTAGCAAGCCTCATTGTATAAGGCATTAGTTGCACATACCACAGCCTGATTGATGCCATTACAAATGTCCTTTTTTTTAGATAGGTTTGCTCTTGACTGTAGTCTAGGTCAGAGATGACAGAAACACAGTCGACGATGGAGTGAGGATTCTTCTTGCTCAGAAGAAGCCTATTCATTCTAGCTTTGAAGAGATTCGGGTTGAATGCGTTCGGAAAGATGTTTTTTATTATGAAAGATGTTTGGAAGCGCTTGGTGCGGATTGGTGGAATGGCAACTAGTTAAGGATGGTATATTGCAGTGCGTCTAGATGTCCGATGGAAGAAGGGGCCCGGTGGGATGAGGTCGTGGAGTTCTTCAGCACACTCACCGAAATAAATGTTACAAAACGCACTGTGAACAAAAGTATAGAGGTGGGAAAAACGCCAAGGATGAAAGTAAACGCAAGGCAGCCCCAACGATCAATCGACGCGTAACTGTGCCGATATCTGCAGAATGGTAAATAATTCAGCAGGTCGAACCTAACACCTAACCTACCGGCGTAAAAAGTGGTTGTTAATATTTAGTACGGACGTCCCAATTTGCTACAACCGTACGGATTGGCCTTGTGTACCAGGTATACCAGCATTGATTTGGAACAATGCTGGTATACTTGGAGCCAGTGTGCGGGATACGAAATTATTGTATCAAGAAGGTTTACCTATTTTGAGACAAGGATGTTCATGGCTTATTAAACTTGCTTACATTCAACGAGAGTAAAAAGCAGCGGTGGGTAGTGCAGCCTGTGCTGTGCAGCAGCAGCTCATCTTACAGACATGAGAAAATATTTCTGGATGCGATTTTTTTTACAAGCTTTTATTTAACTTGCAATGTATGTATGTATGTAAGTGTTTGGGTCAAATCTTGCTACTAATTTTAACGCAGTTTTCCTCCACCGATTAAGATGAATTTTGCATACACGTTTAGTTAGGATGATAATGCATGGTTAGCTGAGTCACGTCATTCTAAATCCAATATGGTGCACAGTGCAAGATGGCGGAGTATTTATTTTAAATGCTCTGCCATGATATGGGTATCAAATTAAAGGGTTGCTGAGAAGAATACGAAAAAGCTTATTTAAAAAAAAAAAAAAAAATATTTACTCTGCGGAATGAAGAGAGAGTCGTTTTTTACTATATCTGATGGTCTGTGGCCTGAAAGATCCACTTATCGAATCTTATAAAATGCTAGGCGACATCATAGACGAAAATGAAGAGTAGAACTTGACTCCTATCGGAAGCACTGATCCGCAATGGCAGACGTGTGTAGAAAAGGGAGAGGGAGCTGTATCTCTGTCCAGCCTAGCGAGCATGGGCGTACCCAAGATATTTGTGACATGACATGATAAATTATGTCATATCTTACAATTTGTCTTAAATGCTTGCACGGGTCAAACATGTGACATATTTTAAAGGCGCAACATGCCTTTCTTGTTGCTGCCCGGCGAGCACGGCCTACTGTGACATGGCTTGAGTCACACATTTCATCGCAGTTTGGGCGATAACGCCATTTTGCCCAAAATAATAGCACCGGCGGCGTGAGAAAATTTCCTGACGTTTGTTTGGGACTCATCGGGTCTTAATTGCTAATACGGGCGCACCCATTTTGTCACAAATGTCACATTTTGACAGATGATTTAGAAAAATGTATCACTTTCGTTCGGAGGTGGTGATAAAATTTTATAGTTGAAAAAAAAATATTTGCCTTCTAATTACGGCACCAAATGGCAATAAATTCATTTTGTGTGTATGGTGAATTGGTGATCAATGATTATTAATTAATTGAAATGTTACAAGATTATTAATTATCTTTATATTATTACTTTTTCATAATGTATTTTTTTTTATTGTTGTTCTTATTTTAATTATGATTATATTTTTTATAATTATTTTCTTTTATACCATATTCTTCTTGCTTTCTACATTTTTAAATGTTTCTTAAATAAAATCCCCAAAAAACATTTAAAATATAAAAAATAGGGGCCTACCGGTATTGGTCCAAGCTATTATATTTTTTAGTAATTATTAAAATTTTCACAATAAATATATCTTTCTAACAAGCACTTAATATGTAATCAAACAAACAAAGAAAAATAAAGTGTGCATAAGTCTATGGTCGTGGGTCAAATATTAATTTATTCCCAACAAAATTAAAAAGTTGTTTAGCTGTATGAACGGCATACTTTTTTACGTATTATTTTATTTGGTCGTCTATTCAAATTATGTCGCACTATGAAGTCAACAACAAGAAAAGCAAGTCGCGCCTGTAAATTATGTCACATGGTTGTCGCGTGCTAGCATTTAAGACAAATTGTAAGACATGACATATTTTATCATAACTTGTCAAGACCGAGTCGAAAACCAAGCAATGTAAAAAAAAAAAAAACTTGTAATTCATGTTGGGATGCTGCTAACATGGGGGTAACAAAGGGGGGGGGCTAAATTTTGGTTATTTTTGGCCTAGGACATACCGTTTTCGAGATATCTTTTTGGAAATATGCTAAATAAAATAAGATACGGAGGCCCATAATTCGGCAACAGTGCGTCGTAGGGCTATGCTTCTCAGAACATAAATGGTTTTTATGGCCAAGGTTAAACCGAAACTACAATAAAATTGGAAAATATCCGAAAAAGAAAAAAATAAACGTCTAGAAGTTATGCCACAAGTCAAGAAAATATCTCACGCCGCCGTGCTAGCATTTAAGACAAAATGAGTTTATCGCCCAAACTGTGATTAAAAGTGTGACTTAAGCGATGTCACAGTAGGCCATGCTCGCCGGGCAGGAGTGAGACATAACGGTCTAGTTAGATTAGATTTAAATAACAGTTTAAGTAGCCTATAACTGAGTATATCGACTTTATAGGGCAGATCTAGTGCGCTCTGGCGCTGTCTTCTCGCGTAGAGGCCTAACTAAAGTTGTCAAAAATTAAAGGCCCGTTTTGACAGCTATAAAAATACGACTGATACTCGTTGTTATAGTGGGTGACACAGTAATTAATCATTGAGGTAATAATGTACTACGTAATTAATTACGATTATGAATTTGATTTTTCGATTTCTTACGTAGAAAGTTATCGCGGCATGTAAAATGAGAAACGTCAACGGGCTTCTTAGATTGTGACGACTTTACCTGTTTTTTTTTTTTTGTATCTGTTGTGTGAGGAAGCCCTCGGTCTAGGGAGACCGAAGAGGTACCATAACAGTACGAGTATACATAAGTAATAATTGTCATACTAAAAACCGGCAAATTGCAAGTCGGACTCGCGCACGAAGGGTTCCGTACCATTATCGCAAAAAGCGGCAAATAAAAACACGTTTTTTGCATGGGAGCCCCACTTAAATATTTTTTTATTCTTTTTTTAGTATTTGTTGTTACAGCGGCAACAAAAATACTTCATCTGTGAAAATTTCAACTGTCTAGCTATCACGGTTGATGAGATACAGCCTGGTGACAGACAGACGGACATTGGAGACTTAGTAATAGGGTCCCATTTTTACCCTTTGGGTACGGAACGCTAATAAATAGTCAGTTTAGTATTTTGTAATACTAAACTGACCGTTATATTGCAGCGGTAAATCGACCATGGCGGAACGACCAATTTTCACGTAGGTACCTAGTTGCCTATAACACCCACACGCGTATCGACTATTCCTTATCAACAAATGAGGCTTTTATTAAACAACGATAAGAATGAAGTGGTTGCATCCAATACAATTTTCATGATTAAGCGCTCTTTTATTTATTTTTTTATAAATTATAGACTCGCGCTTGACCACTATCTCACCTGATGGTAAGCGATGATGTGGTCGACAGTGGAGCACGCTTGCCTAGAAGTAACCTATTCACTCTTGACTTAAAGACCCCTAGATTGTAGCTATCGGGAAACACAGACTTCGGCAGGGAATGCCACTCCTTAGCTGTACGCATAATGAAAGTATTTCCAAAACGTTTAGTGGGTATGGGTGGCATGTCTACCATGTACCGATGGCGCATCGCCGTACATCTTGTAGTCCGATGATGAAACGGGCTTGTTGGAATTAGATCATGCAATTCCATCGCACACTCCCCGAAATGCAACCGATAAAAAACCGACAAGCTGGCAACCCGGCGACGATGTTCAAGACTCTGGAGCTTTGTCTTAACCAATGCCTCATTGCCGATGAGCCTTTTGGTTCGCTTTTCGATCGACTCTAGTGCATCAAGCTGGTATTTGGCAGAGATGAGAACAGATCAGTACTCCATGCATGATCGAACTTGCGCTTGACACAAGCTGAGCAGCTGTTCTGGCGTGAGGTACCTTTGCAAGGATATGCCTTTATCTAAAGAATAATTTTAGATCTTAATATTGAAATGACTATATACCTACTGATATATAAGTAAGTACCCATGCACAATATCCATTCAATCACAACATGCCACTTTTGTTTGATGGACAGAATTCTAGATTACTGGTTATACCTGTGATGGTACCAGTTTTACACCATTTTCCAAGTTATTTCACCAGTCTATGTATGAATGTATGTTTGTATTTACGTATGTCCCTCCGTAGCGCCTAAACTATTCATCCGATTTTGATGCATAAGGTGTCAATCGATTCGTTGTTATGACCTGGGGCCTCCTCCTCCTCGCGTCGTGTTCCTCATTACTGAGGGTCGTGATAAAGACCTGGGCACATGGGCTTAAAAAAAACATAGGGTTACAGTTTTAAACTTTTTGCTTGTGATGTCAACTTAGCTATTATCGGAAAATACTATTTTAATATATACTTAACCATCACATATATAACCAAATGACTATGTTGAGCTTGCAGAAAAGCTCCCAGCGGGCCATAAACAGCCATGTACCACCTGGAAATACCTAAACCGGTTACGAAACTCAGTGGGCCGCTGTAGGCATAACTTACTCCAAACAGCCAGTGTGACTGCAGAACCACCCCACAGACGATGCCCCACCATCAACACCGGATCGCTAGGCAACTACGCGGCTGACGAGCTTGCGAGACGAGGATCCAGTACCCTTCAACCAAATACGCAGGTGGCTACAGGAATTCACCCAGACACAGGCGGAGAACTGGTGGCAGTCCAAATAAGCTTTGCCATCCTTGGATAGTAGGCTTACCAGGCGTTTATTACGCCTAGATAGGAATGGCCTGCGCCTGCTGACGGGGACGATCACGGAAAACTGCTCACTTAACAAACACTTCCACACAATATCCATAACGGACAGTCCTCTGTGCAGGGCGTGCATGGAGGCTGAGGCAACCGTCGCGGACGTGGTCTTTGAATGCACAGGTGTCACCCAGATAAGAACACAAACCCTCGGGTCACCCAGATCTAACACAGATGTTCTGAGAAAACCAGGAGCTCTAATTAACTTCTGGAGGGAGGTGGGCTGGTTGGAAAAACCAGCTGATTCGTAGGTCAATCGATTCGTCTTAACCCTGCGAGTGTTACTAACGACATTAAAATTGGACAATACAAAAATGGCGGCTTTTGGGCGCCATATTGTGGGGGCCCAAATTTTTTCTTCTTCCAAACCCATCATGTGGGGTATCAAAATAAAGGGTTTTAAGAGGGGATTTCAAAAATTTACAATACTTATATGTTTGAATGTACTTAATTCGAAAAAATGTTAACTAAAAACTGTAAAATAAAAATTAATTCATAAAATCAAAAAACCCGACTGCTTAAAAAGCGAAGTAGCAGTCGGGTATTTTGATTTTATGTTTTTTGTAATCATCTCTGTTTGGTGAATTGATTAGACATCATGTGGTTGAAATAGAACTTAGTGAAAAAAACAAAATGTCACATATACCTACATCTGCACAAACAACTGAGATGATAGTATTAGGTACCTATTTACATTCTTGAAAGCTGTTATTGGAATATTTTGGATAAGTCCACGGCGGTGTTACCTATATCACAGACAATATAATACTAGCATCTGAAACAAACGATTATTTTTTGTAAATCGATCGCGTTCGGTTCCGTTCCACGGGGATAGATAGATCACCATCTATAGCCGTGGAACGGAACCAAACACGATCGATGTACAAAAAATAATCAGCATAATCAGTACAGTACCTACGTCGGAAAGGTTTCTTTGTATGGTATAAGACATCACTATCATTCATTTTAACTCCTAATAACAACCATTAATCTCTGTGTTTTATTATGGGATAGCAAAAAAAAAACTTAAGGCATATTTTAGTTTCATTCAAAACTTAAAACAAACAGACAACATTACATAAAGTAGAGGATTTTTTTTTTATGTTAATACTAAAAGCAGTGAAAGGATGAGATGACACTTGTAGATGAGGATTGATTCATTGCTACTTTCTCCTTTCAAATTTGTGTTGAAAAGATCATTTGCATCCATTTGTTGTTTTTGGTAAAAAAAAATGGTATGTTATTATACTCTTTCAGAGATGAGTGTATGCATAGTTCTCGCCAAACTTCTGAGCCGCCCCAAAGTTGGCTTTCTGATGTGCAAGGCACGGACCAGTGCTGTTTTAGTATGAGATTTACTACGGCACAGAGATTCTCGCCGTTACCAATGGGCCACCACCTGCTCCGTTTTAGAGCAGGTGCTGGCCCAGTAACAGCCGCGACTTACATATTTTAAGTTGTGTGGTCGAACCCAGGCAGGCGCTTTACTTTGTGTAAATTATTTCATCACCACTGCTCTAAAAACGGTGAAAGAAAACATAGTGAGGAAACTGGCATGCCTTAGAAACAATTCTAAGAAGTGTGACATCAACCAACAAGCACTGGTCCCGCATGGTGGATTATGTCCAATTCCCTTTCACAGAGAGGAGGCCTTCACGCACAACGGACCAGATGCTCCCATGTGGTCCGTTGTGCGTGCAGGTGCTTAGACTCCTCTAAGTGCGGAAAAGGGAGTCCTGCACAGCCATTTTAGCCAAGAAGCTTAGCTAGGACTATAGTATTGGTATGTTTTCTGATCATATAGTCAGAGGTAAATGTTCAACTTGGGTTTACCATTGTGGTAAAAGGATTAGTCTCTAGACTCTGCATTGCTGAGTGCTAGCTATCCAGGGAGCAGGTTTTTTTTTTAAATTGATGCTTTGCTTCACACTAGGAATTTCTTCATGTATTGTGGGTTCATTTACATACACAAGACACTCAAATCTGGAACAACTATCTGTAGGCCATACATATATGTGTTCTATGCGGGCATCAAACCCATGACATGTAGCCCAGCAACCAATTGCTCAAGCACTACGTCAACTGTGTCATTGTGTTTGGTTGCTAATGGGGTTTTATAGAACAGATTGATACTACGGATACAATGTAATTGCGGTGCCCCTCTGCAGAATATGACACACTTGCTAGTGCAGCAAGTGTCCATGCACTTTGGAGGACCTAATTGTCATAGACTAAATTCATGTTACTTGGTTACCGTTGTTGACTGGATATATGTCGTTCATTATAATACTGCTATCAAGAAATAATATGTTTTAATTCATACATAATATCTGGCGACAATGCCGTTCGATGTAAAGAAAGCAAAACGTTCGCGAGCCATCCTACGCAGTGTGCTAACGAAAACTAATAACGCTTTTCAAGCAGAAGAAAATGTATATACTCATGAAGAAATAGAAACACGATTACTGACACTTCAAAATACTTACCAAGGACTGCAAAACATACAATTACAGATAGAACAGGAGACCAAAGACGAATACCTCGAATCCGAAACCGATTACAGGTACGAACTGGATGAACTTTATACAAATTTACGTACCAAAATGATTCTACTACTAATGAATTCCACTAACGCTGCAATTAATTGGGTCTAAAATATTTGAAAAGTTTTCCATCAACTCGAAAAAAAGAATGCAAATGTGTTACTATTGACCGACATTGATCATACTATTTAGTTTTGAGTTATCCAACCCTAAGTCCAGAAATTTAAGCAGTGGTCCCAAAATAAGCAATACATGATTTAAATAATTTTCTCTGTAAATTTTATTTCAGGCATAATAATGTAAGTACTAGTTTGGTATTATTTATGGGTGAACTTCTTTTAATCAACTGAACCAAAATTAAATTAAACTTTTAATTGTAAATGGTACCTATTACTAAATTAGAAGTATTCTTAGTAGACAACACTAAGATGATACAAATGTTATTTTAAGTTAATTACCAAATGAGTTTAAATAATTAAATTGTGCTATAGTACATTGTCCTTTTTAACCCAAAGGTTGACTGGTAGAGAATGCCTTGTGGCATTAAGTCCGCCTATGTACCACTTTTGTACATGAAGTTTAAATAAATAAATAAAATAAAGGTGCTTACCCTGTGAGGCCAAACATTCGGCATCAGAAAATCATAAGTATCAACTTCAAGTGCTGATGTCAATAAAACGCAACCGAGCGTGGCAAATACAACAATAAGTATTTTTTTATCCATCATTTAAAATTCGAATAAATATTATGAAATTAAATCACTCGCGCACTACTCCAAGGCAAATACGAATTGCGAAGTTCCACGTTTTTATCACTTAAAGAAGTACAATAAAATGTTTTAATTATTCGATTATCGCTCGATAATATACTGCCGCGTTGCCTCAATAACGATGCATGTTTGAACCTAGAAGCGACAAGTGTTTGTATAAATAATTTCGCAAATAAAATCGATCAATACTGGAGCAAGTTTACTAACGTCACAACTATGTTGCCAGACTTTCGATCTTTTTCCTTCTTATGGGGACTGAAATCAAATTTCGTGTATGAAAAAATTTAAATATGACAGTTTTATAGTGAATATTTCAAACTTTCACCTTATTTATGTCGTATTTTGGGTGTTGACATATAAAATAATCTAAAACTGTGTTCAATAAGAATTTAACAAAACTGAGGAGACGTATTTCTGTGAGTGGTATCATTAGTTCGTTCTGAAATTGATTTGAAGTTGCGAAAAACGTCTAAAAACAAACGCTATCTGATATTGATTTATTTATTTTTGTTCTTTTATTTAACATAAATACATTGTTAATGCACATTATCAAAAGAATATCCTTACAAATTCAATGTTCTTCATTTTGATCACGTTTTACACTCAGTGGAAAATACATACCGCCATCTAGTAGCACATTATGGGACTAATTGCCATAGTACTTCATGTCATGTATAGTAGATGTCGCTAGTCACGACAAAAAATATAAAGTGATGTAACTATTTCCCGACTGCCCCAGACCAGACGGAAGGTAACGTTTTTCGAGCATACTTACGGTTACTATTCTCGGTATTAAGTGTATTAAAGTTTATGACTATAAATAATCTTTTTCTTTTCGTGCCAATTAACTCTTCGTCACTATAGACCGACCATTCTGAAGAAGCTGCGCGGTATAGAAGGTGTATTTATTTATTTATTAATCCTTAGGACGGCTCATACAAAGTGGCCAGTACCTAAATTGGACAGTCACTTCAAGGTCGTTATCTCATAGATTTTTATTTGTATTTTGAACCGTATGAATATTTACGACCCGCCATAAGCTGGAAACAAATTATCGGACGCGGCTTACGGACGCGACTGACAGCCGCGACGTATAGAGTATCTAGGTAATGAATGTACATTACATTGTGCAAACTATCGGACGTAAGTCGCGGACGTGACCTTGGGCATTCGGACGTCTGATAGAGATCTGGCAGCCGCGTCCCATACGACTGTGCACACATATCAGCCGCGGCTGTAAGTCGCGTCCGATGATTTGATCACAGCTTTAGAGCACGCTGTGGCCCGTCAACTAGCCAGCGTTCAAGTTCGTCGCGCGATATTACAAATTCGCGCCTTTTTTCAAGATGGCCTGTGAACTGGCCACCGTGCACCCGAGAAATCTTGGTTTACCTTTAACCTTGAATTTTCTGCCCAGTTTACTGGCCACTTTGTATACGTCCTATAAAGGGTTAAAATTTCATGCAATATAAAAGTATATAGGCGGACTTAGGGTCGCCGCGGGTGTGACCTGCCAGTCTAGTTCACTAATTGATGTCAAAATCACTCTTGCTTGCTACCTTAGGAACGGTTTTAGTTAAGCGGTCGGCCTATAACACACACACACACAATTATTCACTGAGGAATTACAAAATAATATATAGGAGAGAGAATACCGGTCAAACTTCTGGGCCTCCCTGAAGTTGGCTTTCCGATGCGCAAGGCACAAAAGGTAAACGGCGCTGTTTTTGTATGAGATTGACTACCTCGCAGTAATTGTAGCCAACTTCAGGGCGGCCGAGATGTTTGGCGAGAACTATACTTACAATATTTTTTCTTTCCTTACTTAATATTATTAGGCAAATGTAGATATGTAAGTAAGTACCTACTAAGTACAAAAGACAATCATTACTTATGTACCTGTAATATGCGTACAGGCACGGTAATGTCACGTTATTATTATTATTATATATTTTGTTTCTGACATTTCTGAGTATTTTTTTACTATAATTTATTTTGACATCATTTGTAACTTTTTTTTTGAAATCTTATTTTATGAACTTGGTCTACATTTTTTTATTACTATTGACCACTCTGTATTATTGTTTATATAAAATTTGTGTTTTATTATTTAAGGATTGATTATTATTTGACATTTAACATTTGGATACTTAACTAATTGACATGTACTGTAGAATTTAATTATTGAAATTGTGGAGATGCTTTTAATTGTTGATTTATTATGATGTTGATTCGGAAATGTGTATGTGTGTGGCTCTTTTTCTAATATTACTGGAAATCATTTTTATTGTATCAGTCATCATCTGCCTAGCCTTTTCCCAACTATGTTGGGGTCGGCTTTCAGTCTAACCGGATTCAGCTGAGTACCAGTGTTTTACATGGAGCGACTGCCTATCTGACCTCCACAACCCAGTAACTGGGTAACACGGTACCCCCTTTTATTGTATCAGTAATCAATTATAATTATTGGATATTTCAAATCATATTTGTACGCCTCATGGCAAAACATAGAGAGTCTCTTTAATGTTATTACACCCCACACACTGCTGTGTAACCTATGTTTTACAAATTTATGTATTTATTTATTGGCCTATCTACAATTGTTATACTGTTTATTCTAGTAATACAAGCAATATGATACTAGCATAGTATACAATATGATGCGATAGACACAGCATGCAAAAACAAAAATTACAACATCCATAAGATTACAATAATAGTGCAGAAATAACACTTACAACAACAAGTGGGTAGTTTTAGAAACACAATAGGTACAGAGATGACAAGAAAAATAAATAAAAATATGGTAACTACTTTTGATGGACTTGGCGCTTGAATTTTTGAAGTGTTGTGGAATAAATATCTACTGATTCATCGCAATTATTAAAAAGCCTGCAAAGTCTGGGAATAGGGGAGTTGGATCCCGATACAGTTTTGCGGAATGGAGGACGTAACAATTTGACAGGGTGACGCGGATAATTGTAGGGTAGGTTAAAATTAAATTCACTTAACAACTGGGGACAGTATCTAGTAGTAATAAAGTTCTAACTCTGATTCTGAATGATACCTATCTATACACTAGTCTATCTTCATACAAACGGTCGGAACGCGAGTCATACATTCAATCATTTCGCCTCGAGTTCGGTAAAGTCTCGGTACATCTACGGCCCGCAGTGACCACAAGGACTGAGTCGCGGACACTGCTGTAGCGAGTGGCCGCCACCATCTACACGTGTGCGGTGCTGCGTCTGTACAAAATCTATGGAAAAGTGTATCAAGGCGGTACCACGAGCAAAACGCCGCTTTAGCCGTTTTTCGTGCTGTTTTTAGGAGCTATCCACTCGTTATTTAAAAAGAAATATCAACTAATCAAAATACATTAAATTTCTACATATTATTGATTCTAAAATGGTCGCATACTTTTTTTTTAAAGAGGTATGTTTCACTAATCTCCTTCCAACAAAACCATAAAAATGAGAAATATTATTGATAGCATGCTATCTCCTCGTAAAGTATTCATTAATTACGTTTTGTACTAACAATATAGGATAGATAGGTAATTCAATAACAAACATTTTTGTCGTAATATTTTATTCAAAAGACAAAAATTCGATTTTATTCTAAAATCTAGGCGTATTCACTACTGTAATTCATGCGCCACCAGTGCCGCTAGGTCAATAGGAATGCTCATATCTCATGCTGATTTTTTGGTCAGGGTACCGCCTTAAGTCGCTTTCGCTGCCCACCGGTGGCAGTGGTCGGTGGCCCGTTTGCGCCGAGCCTAATGGAAGACTCTTGTAGTAGTAATAAAGTTAGATATTCCGTCAACTACATCAAACTACTCACGAGTTCCTCCTCCCAGGGAACCGTTCCGTTTAGCAATATAAATTGACGCGACGACCACCAGCAGCAGGGGACAATGGCTGCATGATCTGTCACAATAAGGCCAATTTGAGATGATAGATAAGTACCTGTGGGTAGTTAGGTGTTTGTGAAGGAACTGCTCTGTTGCGTTTCTTTAGACGCAAGCCTTGGCTCAGTGATATTTTATGTCATAATACGAACTTTTAGACAAACTTTCATTTTGCCTCGTTCAGGGTATGCATTTTCCTAAGTAGAAAGAAAGCTAATCTTTTATATGTGTTTCAACTTTTAAATTTTGTGTTCTTCTTTCTGTTCCTAGGTGACTTTCTAGAGACCAAACGCGTTGCCCGATTTTGATGGTCCTAACGTCAATCGATTCGTCTTAACCCTGCGAGTGTTAATGGCTACATCAAAATTTTGAAAATAGAAAAATGGCGGATTTTGGGCGCCATATTGTGGGGGCCCAATTTTTCTTTTCTTGCATCGTGTTAGGTATCAAAATAAAGGCTTTTAGAGGTGATTTCAAGAATATGTAACACTTATATGTTTAAAAAATGACAAATAAAAGTTAATAATAAAAAAGTTAATAGAAAAATAACCTGACTGCTTAAGAAGAAAATCATGCTGTGCAGTCGGAGGATACGTCTGGTTTTGGTCAGCCAGCTCGTGAATATGTATCCTCCGACCGCACAGCATGATTTTCTACTTTTTTACGTCTTTTTAGTTCGCTTCTTAATTTATAGCGTGAAGAAGAATTGAGGTAGGTACCTACTACCTACTCGTTGATCATCATCATCATCATCATCATATCAGCCGAAAGACGTCCACTGCTGGACAAGGCCTCCCCCAAGCGTCGTCACATTGACCGGTCCCGGGCGTCCCGCAACCAGCGGATCCCCGCAACCTTCACCAGGTCATCGGTCCACCTGGTGGGAGGCCTTCCAACGCAACGTCTTCCGGTTCGCGGTCGCCACTCCAGAACTTTTCTGCCCCATCGGCCATCCGTTCTGCGAGCAATGTGCCCTGCCCACGGCTACTTAAGTTTAGCAATTCTTCGGGCTATGTCGGTAACCCTGGCTACTCGTTGATACTTTATCTAAAAGTCCACAAGTCCTGGACTTTTGGACCACTGTTGGACATAATACTTCTCGGAAGTAGGTGCCATCTACATAAATATTAATTTGGGTACTTTTATGTATTTACGTGATACCGGCAAAAGAAGTACGAGTACCTATCTATCTGCAGTAGATACCTGCCGGAGAGAAAAACTCACAAATAAATAGGTAGGTACCAAAAAAACATTCAACAAAACAAACGAAGTTACGTCGTAAATATATCTTATTTCCCGAATAAATATCCGTGGCGTGATTCTGAAGCAGAATCGGCCATCATTTTATTTGATACATGACGCTCACATATTTTGAAGCCTACGTGATGTGGGCGCGAGCGGCAACGGCCGGGAAAACTGAATAAAATGGCCTATATTTTGAATGTTAATGTTGGAAAATGTTTCTGGAAATCCGTTGCTTGAATTATATATGGAGTTTTCATATTACAAACACATTTTCGATTCAGTGTAGATAGACTTTCTATTCTATTTAAAGACTAGCTGTCCCACACGGTTAACTACCTACCCTACATACATGAATGTTGCGTAACTTTAACCGCTTACACAGCGCACGCAACGGAAGCTCTCAAAAAGGAATATTTTTTCTCGTTTTTGCAACATTTTTCATTTATGCTTCGCTCCTATTGGCCCTAGCGTGATGTTATATAGGTTATAACCTTTCTCGATAAATGGGCAATCCAACACAAAAATAAACGTTCAATTCCAACCAGTTCTTCCACTCTTCAGCTTTATTTCTATAAATGAAGATAAAGATAAGACATCTTTTGCAACAACCAACTCTCCCCAGCCTTCCACATCCTTCCTTAAAGCCTTAATCCCTTAGGTGCCTAAAGCGTGGATGCACGCGAGACACAATGGCTTTTTCATTATTTCGGTAATATGGCACACATGACACAACAGAGGGCAATGGAGAGGGCTATGCTCGGTGTTTCTTTGCGTGATCGAATCAGAAATGAAGACATCCGGAGGAGAACCAAGGTTACCGACGTAGCCCGAAGTAAAGCCAAACTTAAGTGGCAGTGCGCAGTGCACATTGCTCGCAGAACGGATGGCCGATGTCTCCGAAAAGTTCTGGAGTGGCGACCCCGAACCAGAAAATGTTACGTTGGAAGGCGACCTGGTGAAGGTTGCGGGGATCCGCTGGATGCGAGACGGACGGGACCGGTCAATGTGGCGACCGTTGGGAGAGGCCTATGTCCAGCAGAGGACTTCTTTCAGCTGTAATTATAATGATGATGGTGATGACACAACAGGTTAATGGACCATCAAAAGTTGCATTATTTCGCAATTGCAAGGAGTGCCTACGTCATTTGAAGTGGCGCTTGCAATTGCCAAAAAACTGGTCAAGCTTTTATTTCTGCAGAGACCAGCCAGCCAGTTCTTTTTAGCAGGTACCTACTTCAAACCTTTCACTTTGCGAATACAATAAGGATAATATTGAATTATATCTAGAACTGATTTTAAAGATTTTTCTTCAGTGGTGGGAGCATAAACATAAAATGAGTTAGGTATAACTATCGAATATTACAAGGTAAGTTGACCAGTCAAGCTTATCTGATGTCAAGAGAGACCTAACGCTGGCTTTAATAAAATAAGAGGCTAAGCAGAGATCGGCTGTGTGGTCGTTATTCCGTATTGCCGAGTTAGGTACTGGATCCAAAATAAGCTTAGATATAAATGCCTCTGCTTTAACCTTGCGGGCATACAATCGTGATATTACGTGTCTTAAGCACCACTGCAAATCAATTCTATAATCTACATGGTATATACTGCCCTCTGCCAATCTGTACTAACGTACTGCATACCTATATGGGCTGGTACCTATAAAACCCTATTCCTTATGTTGGAAAGATCGCAGAGAGCAGTCTTGAAGGTGATTCATCATAAGCCGAGATTGTATCCAGCCTCCAAACTATATGCTAAATGCTGCGTACAAACCGTGAGACAGTTAAACATACAAAGACATCTCCGGCTACCTCTAAACGAAATAACAAATGAAAAACGCTCCGGTGCAGTTGTATGTCCCGGCGTTAGCTGCAGAACAGCTTTGCAAGCCGCCAATATGAGGTCGCTAGCTCAAGATTGTATAATGAGGTTAATAAAATACTGGCAATAAACAATTTAAACAAACGTGAGTTAAAGCATAAGTTGAACAATTGGTTACTAACTTTGACTTATTATCAAACAGAATTACTTTTAATAGTTAAAAAGTAAATAGGTATAAGTGTAATAGGTGTCTATTGTTATTTGTATATGTAAGGAGTATTATTTATTGATATCGTTTTGTATAACTTTACTGTAGATTTATTTTATTATATTTATTTATTTATTATATACTTTATTGTACACCAAGATAATAACATTACATACGGAAACCTTAAAATAACAACAACATACAACAGGCGGCCTTATCGCGATCTGCGATCTCTTCCAGGCAACCCTGAATGGAGAGAGATAGCCTGGACACGACATGGGGTTGCACTTGGTGCAATATTAAAATTAAATATTATGATAAAACAGAAGCACTAAATATAAAATACTAAAATAAAACATTAAATTTATGTTATTTTTTAAGCAATAATATTGTTTATGTTTTATAGTTGCGTAGGTTCAGTGTTGTGTCTAGGTCAAACATCTCACTAACATCTATAATACAAGCTTGACTTAGTTTAGGCACAAAATAGTAAGTATACAGAAGAGCCACTCCCGCCGTTTATAAAATTGACAGCTAAACTTGACAGATTCACTAGGGTTGCTACTATATTGATTCCGAATTTAAAAAAAGAGTAGGTTGTATATAAGTTACAAACATAAATTTATCGATTCGTCTAAACATACATCATATCATGCTTACATGCCTAAATTCGCGTTCCGAGCTATTGTGTCGCTCAACGAGGGTTTCGGTCTTTAAGCCTACCTCATACACACCGGCTACAAGTACGGTAGAGATTGACCGCCGTGACCACAGTTTGTTCGGATAGGGTAGGTCACCAGGCATCAAATATCCATTTTATATCACGGAACATTTAATATTACGCCACATAAGACGTAGATTGGAGAGTAACAAGACGAAGTAATAGTGTAATAATGATCCCACTTAAAACATTAAATTGTGAAAAGCACCAAGCTCGACAAAAATATAAATGTGAAAAAACAGGTACCTAATAAAACCAAAGATGATGTTAAACAAGAAAAAAATTATGATGTGCAGTCGGAGGCAACATTTAAATGTAAGCTGTATGACTTGAACCTTATTATTATGACAAGTTCCCAATTTCGTCTATGGGCTTAAAATAATTTATTATAATCGTAGATTACACTTTTTCTTCTATCAATTAAAAACAAAAAAGTAAATTCACTCAATTTGTAACAAATAATAAAGGTAACCCAGCCAATGAAACCTCGTTACAGTACTTAATGTATGAATGACGTGACAAACGCCCTTACAAAGCACTCATGACAGCCGCGACTGAGCTCGGTCCAATATTGCCCAATATGCCCTGTAAAACCGCAATGTCAAATTGTGTGTGAAAAATGACACTTTGTTCGTAGTGGCCCCTCTGTCTGCGGCGCGCCGCCGCCGCCGCTTACGTACTTTGTGGTTTAAGAGTTAGAGAATTCCATAATTCTATGTAACAGCGTACAGCCTCTAAACTAAGATTTAAATTGTTATTAGATTAAGAAATTGTTGTACTTACCTGCCTTGATGGAAAAAAAAATATTATTAAATTATATTATTTCTTTCAAGCAAAAAAAACGATTACCCAGATATCAAAAGGAGATACACTACCCAATTGTTACCTTCATACGTAGAGATCCGCCAATGATTGCCCTCAGGGAAATTCTACCAGAATCAATTCGTAGTACCTACGCTGCTAAGATAAGGAAGAAATATAGAATGATATTATTTTACGACGTTCGACATTTTGGGAATACCCACTGAAGGTCAAAGAGTATCCATTAGGTAAAAGGTTCTGTTTCCAAATATTTTTTACCTTTTCAAATTATTATTTGAGTAAACCTATCTCGGCAGCCTAAATTCACCTTTCAAGTATTTTTGGAAGATCAGTTTTTCCATCGTCAGTTGCTGAATAGAATTAATATAATTCTGTGACATTTCGTTCTAGCTTTTTGTGACATTTCATTAAATAATCTAATGTATTTTTCACAGGACACGATAAACGTCCTCCAGTTATTCTGAATGCCTTGTTCGATTCTAAATTCGAATTAGCAATATTTTTATTATTTTCATTTGATTGAAGAATCTCATGACCATTGGGCCATGACGCGTCATAATTATTATTTTTAACCCCCGCCGGAAAAAGAGGGGTGTTATAAGTTTCACGTGTGTTGCTGTGTATCAGTGTATCGGTGTATCTGTGTATCTGTGTATCTGTGTATCAGTGTATCAGTGTATTTGTGTATCTGTGTATCTGTGTGTCTGTCTGTGGCATCATAGCGCCTAAATGGATGAACCCATTTCAATTTAGTTTTTTTTTGTTTGAAAGGTAATTTTGTCGAGAGTGTTCTTAGCTATGTTTGAATAAAATCGGTTCAGCCGTTCAAAAGTTATGGGAATTTTACTGTTTGAATCGGGGTGTTTTCGCAAGATAAATGTGTCGGGGGTTTTTTAAATTGTGAAATTTTACTTGTTCCGCTGTGTGAGAGGAACGGACGTTATACATGACAAATAGCTCCGTCCATTTTTAGGGGTCCGTAGCCAAACGGCAAAAAACGGAACCCTTATAGATTCGTCATGTCTGTCTGCCTGTCGGTCCGTGCGTATGTCACAGCCACTTTTTTCCGAAACTATAAGAACTATGCTGTTGAAACTTGGTGAGTAGATGTATTCTGTGAACCGCATTAAGATTTTCACTCAAAAAAAAAAGAAAAAAACAAAAAAAATTGGTGGTCCCTTAGTTGA
Source organism: Orthosia gothica (assembly GCA_949775005.1). Classification (NCBI taxonomy): domain Eukaryota; kingdom Metazoa; phylum Arthropoda; class Insecta; order Lepidoptera; family Noctuidae; genus Orthosia; species Orthosia gothica. The sequence goes on from OX459057.1 coordinate 13,003,956, forward strand.
AACTGAAACAATTTTTGAAAGAATTTCCATCAAACCCATACGTGTGGGGTATCTATGTATAGGTCTTCAAAAATAATTTTCAGGTTTCTAATATCATTTTTTTCTAAACTGAATAGTTTGCGCAAGAGACACTTCCAAAGTGGTAAAATGTGTGTCCCCCCCCCCTGTAACTTCTAAAATAAGAGAATGATAAAACTAAAAAAAATATATGATGTACATTACCATGTAAACTACCAGCGAAAATTGGTTTGAACGAGATCTAGTAAGTAGTTTTTTTTAATACGTCATAAATCGTAAACCGCAATTTACCAAGTACGGAACCCTCCGTGCGCGAGTCCGACTCGCACTTGGCCGGTTTTTATAGTTGCACTGTCATCGTACGGCACCAGCAGTAAACAAGTAGGTAGGTACCTATATACGTAGTTGTATTTTAGATCATCAAGCTGCTCAAGCGTAGACGAGTAAAGGCTTCTTAACACAAATGCACATTCTTCTTTTATCAACCAGCTGTCCTCCCACTAGGTGAACCAATGACCTGGTCAAGGTTGCGGGGATCCGCTGCATGCGAGACGCACGGAACCTGACAATGTGGCGTAGCTTGAGGAGGGCTTTGTTCAGCAGTGGACGTCTTTCGGCAGAAATGATGATGATCATGATGAACCTGCTGACTTCCTGTACCATTTCTAGCAAGAGTCTCCTCTTGTCTTCCACTCTTCCTGTTGCCTTCCCACTTTTTCTACCGTTGCTTACCCACTTTCTGGCTCCTCCAAATCATTCTAGATAGGTACTCTTCTCCCGTGTGGTCTCGAACCAGCTTTTTTGTATCACGCAATATCTCACTAACAAAGAAAGAAAAGAAAAGAAAGAAAAATATTTATTTGTGACCCGCACAGGAGACACGAGAATATTAACACACCAATATTATAAAGGCGAAAGTTTCTGAGGTTGTGTGTTTGAATGTTTGTTGTTTCTTCACTCTCAAACGGCTGGTCTGGAATGGATTATAGTCTGGAATAGCACATAGGATACTTTTTATCCCGGGAATTATGTTCTCTTGGGAAAATTTTCGAAATTCATGCGGGCGCTGGCAGAAGCTAGTTATAAATTTAAAAATGTATTATAGTACATTGTTCACCGAGAGGAGAAAGTGACCGATTACCGTCGAGGGTGTCGTTTGAAACACCCGAGAGCGGTAATCGCACTTTCTCTCGAGTGATACATATTGCTTTATACTACACCTACGAGGAATAGTACATTCTACGAAAACTGAATCCTCAAACAACACACAAATTGAAAATGGCGCCAATGGCGTCTGCAATTTTCACATGTTCTTTTTTCAATTTGTTTGACACCATCCAACACACAGCTAGTGGCCAGTGTCATTTTGCGAACTTGGAGATAAAAACTCACTGTAAACACTTTTTGGCTTTTGATATTTAGGTTACCAGCGCATAGTCTTACCCAAAATTAAAAAAGAAAAACCACGTAAGAAATGGATTTTCATACACTTTTCTCTCCCGCTCAGATGCGTTTTCTCGCCGCATATTTGTTCGATATGCAATGACGTACTTTCTACCGTAAATTTGATAAAGTATCAAGGTACTTTCCGAGCAGGTGTAGTATAAATATTTTTCTTGAAGGGCTGTAGCAAATGTGATCTTTATGTTTGTAATGTACGTTTTGTTTGTTTTGAATATTTGTTTTATTATTTCTTACAAATATATGTAAGACCCGTCTCTTCTGTGCTCTCATCTATGTCCAGAAGCAGTTACCACACAAATCACGTCCCTCTTGTATCGACTATGTGTTAGCCGGGTCGTATTTTGCACGACATTCAACGGATTTACGACCTGGTGGTAACCCGAACAGCCCTTTACTCTGCCCTGTGGGTAGCCTCTTCACGAACCTAACTAGCACAACAAAGACCCCCATCTCCCTTTTCCACTTAATTCCATCTTTTGCTAGTCCGGACAACGGTACTCCCAAAAATCTACCCGTCTATTCTGCGTCCTCATCTTTGCTCAGAAGCAGTTACCACACAAATCACGTACCCGCCTGTATCGGCGATGTATCAACCGGGTCGTATGTTGTACGACCTTCAACTGATTTACGTCCGGGCACTAACCCGGTTAATGTGAGCCTTAGTGCTCTATTGATATTTTTACGATGATCGGGAAATGATGGTGTTGTGTTAAAATAATGGTTTTGGTTTAAGATTATGGGAAGGGTGGTTAAAGTCAAGAGTGTTGATAGCTTTTACATCATATACATATTTTGTACTTACTTAAACTCTTACTTACCTACTAAACGCTTCTGTCTCCACAAAATTTTGCTTTTATAATAAGTAATAATGTTGGATAGTCCTGACTGATCTTAGTTCTAAGATTTAAGATCTAGATCTAAGACAACTAGCTGTCCCACGCGGCATCGCTCCCGTCAACTGGCTACCTACCTACCCATCTACCCTACCTAGTGTGCGTCAGAATGGCTGGTTGTCTGTAACGGTTCGCGTCAGGCCGGTGACCAAAAATTGCTACCTATTTGCTACTTTTTACTACCTATAGTCAATTAATTGCTACCTAACTTGTAAACAAAATAAAGGGACTTCAAAATGACCAGCCATTCTGTCATCAGGATAGCTGGTCAACTCTCCGTTTGTGTAAACTACTCAATTTCGAGTTATTATTTTTACTTGAGCAATTACTACCTGATTGCTACCCTCACGCCTTTCAATGTCCACCTTGTAGCTTTAACAAGTAAAAAGTTATGATCATTTGAAATTTTGACAGGGAATGGATTACGATTATTGAAACAAAGCAATTTAAATCGATTACTACACTATTTATTTTTATTGGAATACACCTATCCATTATGGTAATTGAACATATTAATGTAAATGTTAAGGTAGACAAGCTAGATAGTAACTAGTGTACTAGTCGATTTTTCTTCCATACAAACGTAGTCTGGCGATTACGCCACTGTTTGACGACGGACGTTCAAAATAAAAATTGATATAAATTTGTCTCATCATTAACTAGCCCTGTACGGAAAAAAAATTGAAATTTATGAGCGTCGAAAGTTACATAACGCATCTTTGGGCGGATTTAATACCTTAAGAAGAAGGAAAATTGCAAAACGGCCTCCATACAGGGATAGATTAGTAATTCAACAATACAAATAATTTTATTTTGGAAATATACATTAAGTCGTTTGTTCATGATATCTAGACTCCCACGGGTCTGTTTATAAAATTTTGTGTGCTCGTTTTCATCCTAAATCATAATATATTTCGATGCAAATTTGCCAAAGTGCTTTAATAGCGAACTAAAAAGTCGTAAACCAAGGAAAAATCATGCTGTGCAGTCGGAGGATACATATTCGCGGGCTGGCTGACCAAAATCTGGTGTATCCTCAGTTTTGATAAAGTAAGAAATGCATAATAATTTTGCTTTTACGATAATATTACAAAAAAAAAATTGTTACTGTAGATGTTTAATCAGCATGTTACCTAACAAATAAATAATACATATTTACATAAAGGTATCAGTAATAATCAATGAGGTTTTTTTTGCGTACAATATACACTGAGAAATATTTTTCAACAACTTTTTGTTATTTTAGTATTTTGGTCATTTTAACACTCCCACACCGAACCTCGTTTGCAGTGAGCTTTAGTTAGAATGGCCAAAGAGTATGTATACACTACGTTTATAATGGTCCTTCCCTGTAAAAAAATAAATGATCATATCTTTTTACTTTTTAAAGCTACAAGGTGGACATTGAAAGACGTGAGGGTAGCAATCAGGTAGTAATTGCTCAAGTAAAAATAATAACTCGAAATTGAGTAGTTTACACAAACGGAGAGTTGACCAGCTATCCTGATGTCAGAATGGCTGGCCATTTTGAAGTCCCTTTATTTTGTTTACAAGTTAGGTAGCAATTAATTGACTATAGGTAGTAAAAAGTAGCAAATAGGTAGCAATTTTTGGTCACCAGCCTGACAAGAACCGTTACAGACAACCAGCCATTCTGACGCACACCCTACCTACCCTACATACATTATTGTTGCGTAACTTAAACCGTTTACGCAGCGCACGTAACGGAAGCTCTCAAAAAGTAATATCATTGCCCGCTTTTGCAACATTTTTCGTTTATGCTCCGCTCCTATAGGTCGTAGCATGATGATATATAGCCTATAATCTTACTCGATAAATGGACTATCCAACACAAAAAGTTTTATTTATAAATTCCAACCAGTAGTTCCTGAGATTAGCGCATTCAAACAAACAAACTCTTCAGCTTTATAATATTAGTACCTATAGATGTAACCCTACTAGATTCTTCTGCCTTACATATTTTACTATAACAACGGGCTGGTGGTCAATTGACTGTAACAACAGCCGGGTAGGAGCAATATCTTGAATATTTGGTGATTTCTAGAGCTAGTATCTTCATTCCTGTTATCTATTTACTCCGAATTCGAGGTTAACATTCTAAAGTACCTACCCCTAAAACTAAAAGCGGATGCTTAATCTTTCACCACAATAGAGTCCCAAATTCCCCAGTGGTCGTTGTGTTGCACCCCCTTCGAGACAAAAAATTTGGTTGTGAAGCACTATGTGGAAAATCGCCTCAATCGGTCTGGCCATAACTATTGTGCATAGAAAACTTATTAATGAAAATTTATAAGATTTTGATAATTTAGCGGCCGAGAAGTTTACGAAAAGCCCCCTATGATTGAGCTTATGAACGTTACCCATTGGACTTTGTACCGTTCTTATTACAATTGCTGTCGGGATAAGACCAGTGTATAGTACATTTCTGCAGCGGCCAGCAAAAGAGGCATTGATGGACGAACGTGTAAATGTGGGCCGAGGCGTAAGTCCATCGATGCCTAGTTGTGGCGAAGGCTTGTATAGTACTTTTCTCAAATAATACGCGGAAATTAAAACTAAGTATTACCCAGAACTCATATTGTCAAATACAATTACTTTTCAAAATCAATGACGAACAACCAAAACAACGAACCACAATAATTTTGCCCGTGTTAAAGTGTGCATTTGTTTTTTCTTTCAATAACCAGCTTTCTATTTGCAAGCCAGTTCTTAATTTAAATAAAATCTTTGATATGTTACCTCCTTGGTTGCCATGTTTCGGAGTAATAGATCGTTCCATTTTTAAACTACACGACACATATGAGTTTACTATGTAATTTATTTGGTCGCTAAACACGACAGATATCAGACAGATATGAATTTTCATACAACTTTTGCCGGCGGCTGCTCGCATGTATTTGGCCAGTACAGCAATTTCGATTTATCTCGAAGAAGGTTGTCAAAATAATGCTCAAATTTCCAAGCATATCTGAGAAAAAGCTTAATACTTTTGACTGTATTTAAAATTCATACTTTACCCATCCTCTATATATCAACTTGCCTACCCAGGCTCTTGATAAGTGTCATTCGATGTCAGCGTAGGCGATCGTGTCAAAATGTAAGGGACTGATCACGTGATTTTTAGATATCGCTTGTCAATCACGTACAATTTTGCCTTTTTGACAATCGCTATCGCCACGCTTTCGATGAGAAAATGTCACCTGTCTGAGGCCTCTTGTCCATCGGCTGGCGACATACTTTTCTCCTAGTATTAGTACCTATCTAAAACAGCTATAAACTTTAAGTTATAACACCGTTAACATTGCTATAAGGCTAATAAAGATTTAAGAGCAGTAGTAATGAAGCTAAAACCCCGTTCAAGAGCTGGTTATTGAGCATAAAATCCAATTACGGTATTAGCAGCGCTCGCGGCTTTGCTCGTTAAGCTTGTGAATAACATAGCTAGTGTTAGTCTTTTTATCCTTTTACCTGGAGCGGTCTGTGTTAGATGAACAGCTCATTTTTCTACGCTCTAAAAATTTTTACGTAATTAAATTCTGAAAAGTGGCTGAGGTTTTTTCTCCAGCTGATTATGATTGAAATAGTTCCACTTTTTACCTGACTGCCGAAGGAAGGTAATGTGTTTATCAGTCTATGTACGTATGTATGTTTGTTCCTATGTGGAGTTCTAGAGACCAAACACGTTGGACGATTTTGATGATTCTTACGTCAATCGATTTGTCTTAATCTTAAATGTGTCATCGGCTACATTAAAATTGTAAAATAGAAAAATGGCGGATTTTGGGTGCCATATTGTGGAGGCACAATTTTTTTTCTTCCCAGCCCATCTTGTGGGGTATCAAAATAAAGGGTTTTAAGACGTGATTTCAAAAATGTATAACTCTTATATGTTTAAATGTACATAATTCGTAAATAAAAATTTATAATTAAAAAAAATATCAAAAATCCTGACTGCTTAGGAAGCGAACTAAAAAGACGTAAACAAGAAGAAAATAATGTTGAGCAGTCGGAGAATACATCTGGTTTTGGTCAGCCAGCACGCGAATATGTATACTACGACTGTACAGCATGATTTTCTTCTTGTTTACGTAAGCAGTCAGGTTTTTGATTTTTGAAATAAGGTTTTTTTTTTCAATATTTACTTAGGTAGCCTTATACTCCATAATAATCAGTCTCCAACAGTCCAATGATTGAAATCATCAATATCTACAGCTTGACTTTGCCCACTGTTGAGCGTAGTTCTATCTTTTCTTTTGCCCAATCCCCACATTTCCGTGCCATCTTCTTCAAGGCTCTACTCACGAGGGGAACAATACCTTCTGCCTACATCGCTGCTGGAGATAAGCATCTTCAATCACACACCAGTAATTTTGGTTCTCGGCAACTCTTAAGTACTTACTACAAAGTAGATGACAATTTCAAAAAAAAAATATTCCATTATCATCCAATTTCCGTTTACCAACAATTTTCAAACTCGTTTTATGTGCCCTCCGCAGTAAACCCGCCCCAAACTCGCCCTGAGACATACCACTCGTCAAATGGGGCTGATTTCTAACAAGCTATTTATTGGACATCGAATCGAACATAAAATTTCCGGCTGTTTCCCTCGGCTTATGAAAATTCGTCCGAAGGTTTGGTGCAAATTAAAAGCGGACGCGATTTTGAAATTTTGACTCCACATTCAATACATACGTTTATTTTCATTTGACTAATGAGGTTGACAAGTACAAAAAACATGAAGCAAAACATTATAATAACTAAGTGCCTACAGGTGTAGTAGGCAGACATATGTAGATAGGAAAAGAATTGTGGTAGATTTTGTAATTTATGCATTGTTCTATTTGAAAATCAGCAAAAATAACTTATTGTATTTTTGAATTGTTTGTTTAACTCTAGACGACTTTACGTGCGCGTCTTTTTACATCGTTCTCGCATAATATGTAATTTTACAACAAGAATGATGTAACCAAATACTTGTAATAAAATTTTACTCACGGCAAAGAGTGTTTGTGCAGTTTCTTGCAAGTACTTTTCCATAGACCTACTGACGCTTGTGAATGTGCAACTAATGTCATCTTTTGTTTCACTATTCAAAGTACCTTTTAAATGGTTTAATTAAAATAAAAGTAAAATTTAAAAAACCCCCGACACATCTATCTTGCGAAAAAACCCCGATTCAAACAGTAAAACGCCCATAACTTTTGAACGGCTAAAACGATTTAATTCATACATAGCTAAGAACACTCTCGACAAAATCACCTTTCAAACAAAAAAAAAACTAAATCAAAATCAGTTCATCCGTTTAGGCGCCATACCACAGACAGACACACAGATACACAGCTCGTGAAACTTATAACACCCTTCTTTTTCCGGTGGGGGTAGAAAATATTTGAATTTGAATCAAAAAGCAAGTAAAAATTCATGAAAATTAATTACTTAAAAAAGAGTATTCTAAAAGAAGTTGTAGAAGTTGTCTTAAAGAGTATTCTATTCTATTCTACTTATGATTATTAACGTTATGTTGTTTGGAACAAAGTGATGATGATGACGAAATAAAGGCGATACTGTTAGATTCTTACTGTTCCTGAATGTCTTGTCGACAATGCAGGTTTTTGGATACAATATCTCCAAAAACCGCTTTAAGCTCATCGCTTCTTCCACTCCTTATCACAGCCACCCTTCGTCAATTCAAGTGGAAAAAATCAAAATACCAACTTCCATATCAGCTGGTTGCAATCGTTGCATTCAGCCCCTAAAATGCTTCGATAGGCAACATTTTTATCAATAAACAAACCCCAAGATGGGGTGCAATGCGTGAGATAGGACATGTGGTCCGGCTTTTATTATTTTGAGGGTAGAAGAGGTTTTTTTTGAGGTTTAGAGCTTTGTGTTGTGTAAGACGTGGTTATGAGGATGTATAAGACTTTACAGACGACTACCTACTTGTGCTTTGTTAAGAGGGAGCAGAAAATCTTGATTCAAATATGCTCGTATCTAAATATAAAGTCAGTTTCAAGGTATTTCCAGGAGAGTGTAACAGAAGAGAATGTCGCCTACGAACTTACAATCTACATTATACCTTCTTCTTATCTACATTATACCTTTTACCCCTGGGGCTAGGCAGGAACAATAAAACTCTACCTGCTACAATACGTACTTTTATTTATGTATACTGTCCCACGCAGCTTCGCTCCTGTCAACTGGCTTAATACATGAATGCAGCGCACGCAACGGAAGCTCTCAAAAATGAATAACTTTGCCCGTTTTTGCAACATTTTTCATTTATGCTCCGCTTCTATTGGTCGTAGCGTGATGTTATATACCCTATAACCTTCCTTTATAAATGGACTATCCGACACAAAAAGAATTGTTCAATTCCAACCAGTAGTTCCTGATCAGCGTGTTCAAACAAACAAACAAACTCTTCAGCTTCATAATATTATATATAAGTATAAATTAAAACTTCATGCAATATAAAATCACATTGGCGGACTTAATGCCTTAGGCATTCTTTACCAGTCCATCTAGGGCGCTGGAGAGATAACATGGCTGGTGAATAATTTTTTTATTTCGAATTAGATACATTTAAACATATAAGTGTCATGTATTTTTGAAATCACCTCTTAAAACACTTTATTTTGATATCCCACAAGATGGGTTTGGAAGAAAAAAAAAATTGGGCCCCCACAATATGGCACCCAAAATCCGCCATTTTTCTATTGTCCAATTTTAATGTAGCCTATGACACTCGCAGGGTTAAGACGCATCGATTGACGTATGAAGCTTCAAAATCGGCCAACGCGTTTGGTCTCTGGAACGCCATATAGGAACAAACATACATACATACATACATAGACTGATAAACACATTACCCTCCTTCGGCAGTCAGGTAAAAATACAATAATATTATTAACGTAAAATGAGGAAAAATTCTATAGTTAAATAAACATACTTTATAAATATATATATAGAGGATATAATATACATAGAGGAGCTCCTCTGGCAAAATAATAACAGCCGCATGGGTCGATCTTCAAGGTTAAGCAACGCTTGACGAGGTCGGTCCGTGGATGGGTGACCATTTCAACATACCGAGTTTCCTCCGTGCCTCAGAAAGCACGTTAAGCTGTTGGTCCCGGCTGTCATATGAAGATCTTTGAGAGTCGTTACGGGTAGTCAGAAGCCTAAGATCTGACGCCAGTCTTACCAAGGGGTATAGTGTTACCCAGTTACTGGGTTATGGAGGTCAGATAGGCAGTCGCTCCATGTAAAACACTGGCCCTCAGCTGAATTCGGTAAGACTGTAAGCTGACCCCAACAATAATTGGGAAAAAGGCTAGGCAGATGATGATGAAAATCTATATATAGACTATAATACTCTACAACACAATACACTCAACTATACTAATGTATTCCTCGCTTTCTATACGTCCATATCATTCTTGTCAGACACGTATACTGGTTGAAAGTATTACGCATTTGACATTTTCGCGTATTGCCATGAGTTTAATAAAACAGTTATTTTTAGAAAATAAACGAAACCCACGAAAACCTTCTGGGACTTGAACAAGCCATGATAATTTACTCCGTGTTAATATCGTTTGAATTTCCAAGTGCCTACTCCATAAGGAAAACCTTCAAAGAGAACCCACGCCGATGCTTATTTCAGGGAAAAGCGTACGCAATACAAAAACTTAATTTATTACGGCCCGTGGGAAAATAAAACAAAAATACGAGTAAATAATTGTGTGTGACTATAAATACTAAGGAAGTAACTTGATATCTTACCCTTTTAATTAAGTTATTTTCAGTGACTGAGTACAATTTCTTTTAGTCACGCAACGCAAGGTCATTCCGTCATTCGAGGACCACAGCGTAAAAAAACACCGACAAAAAAACTTTACCCACTGTATTTTATTCTCGTTCTTTTTTTTAAAAAAAATCCGCCTGTGGCATCTGAATATTTTTAATGTGAAGTGGACAATTTATTGGCGATTCGCGTGCATGCGTGTCCTGTAGCAATTTTTGCCGTGAAAACATCTGTCATACAGGCTTAACTGGAGACCAATGTTACCATAGGGTCAGTGGGTCAACTGCCTCATTCTAGAGGCCATTTCCACGAAGTTTTGTGGCCAACTAATTGCGTGGTGATGTGGATAAGTCCTTGTTTATTTCTCCTTACGGGTTAATAAAAAAGTCGTTTGCGGCAGCTTTCTAGGTTTTGTTGGCGGGTACGCTAGGTGAGGTAATTAACGGGTTCCTCATTGTTTTTGGAAGTGGTTCCTTGTTCGAATGGGGAGCGTTTAGTGTGTGTGAAATCACATGTTGGGTAATGAAGTTTTATTGGTTGAAGAAGATTGGTGTTCGTCATGTTCTTGCATTTAAAATAAATTAGTTAACATATTCGCGGGCTGGCTGACCATAATCTGGTGTATCCTCCGCCTGCACAGCTTGTTTTTTTCCTTGTTTACGACTTTTTAGTTCGCTTTTGAAGCAGTCGGGTTTTTTTATTTAAGTTTTCTATTTATAACTTTTTAGTTAGTTTTTTTTCGAATTAGATACATTTAAACATATAAGTGTTATATATTTTTGAAATCACCTCTTAAAACCCTTTATTTTGATACTCCACAGGATGGGTATGGATGAAAAAAAAATCGAGCTCCCACAATATGGCACCCAAAATCCGCCATTTTTTTATTGTTCAGTTTTAATGTAGCCTATGACACTCGCAAGGTTAAGACGAATCGATTGACGTATGAATCATTAACATACATACCTACATAGACTGATAAACACATTACCCTCTTCGGCAGTCGGGTAAAAACGAAACGGGCAAAAGTGGCTATATTATGTCAGTTTGGGGTGAATTTCATAATTGTTTAGTAGCAGAAGTTATTATTTGATGTCATGATTGACTTCCTAACGCTAGAGCCAGCTGGCAGGGTTTTGGAGCAAGCATATTCAGGGTGAAAAGCCGTTAGCTGAGTACCTAGGTGCAACTATCTGAGAGAACACCGAAAAGAACCTGAAAAGTTGCCTTTTGGTCTATTTCAAGATTTCTAACTTTCATAGCTGTTCATTTTCATTTCCCTCTCCCCCTCGCCCCTCCCCGTCTCTACACGACTACCAAAGGGAGGAAGGAGGTCTTCCACCAAACCCAACAATATCAATCAACATAAGCCAATAAACAATTAAACTGCTAAACCCCATCAAAACTTGACCGACCGATTTTCAATCACAAATATTTATATTCCACGCACAAAACGTAATGTACCGTCAAAAAATAAACAACTTCAACTTCGGCTATTCTCGGGTATTTCCGCCTATTCCCGTCTGTCCCTTCCGCTTCGACAGATTTTCCATATTGTAGTTCGTACCCCAATTTGGAGAAATTTGTTTGCTTTGATGCTTGATTGGCTATGCAGACCTCTTTGGTATGTATTTATTGCTTATTGGAGCTGGAAAAATACTTTTGAGGTACTTGTATTTATGTATTTTTGCTCTGCTAAAAAGTTAAGTAGAAAATGTTGAAATGGTTGGTTGAAAAGTTAAATGTGGAGAGGTTTCTTGGCTGGCTGAGAAGAAGCTTGAACTTTATTTAAGATCTGGCTTGCACCAGTAGAAGACAAGAGTTAGTGGAAAAGGCAGGAGGTCATTGGCCTTTGCCCTGCTGTTGGATAAAATATTGATTTCACAGAATAAATACCTAAATAACCTATTTTTTTTTTAAACACATTATTGGTTATGTTATTCCAGAATAATGTAGCTTTACATAAGTGAAAGAGCTTTTAAAATCGGTCCAGTGGTTTCGGAGCCTATGCAGTACAAAAAAACAAACAAAAAAATCTTTCCTCTTTATAATATTACTAGCTGACTCCCACGACTTCGCTCCCGTCAACCTACCTGCCTACCACCTCCAACAACCTAGCTACCCAACTAATGAATTATAATGTCAATATTTTGCTACTTTGAGTTACATTATCGCAATTTTCATAAGAATCTCGAATTTTTTTGAAAATAAACTATAGCTTATGTTATTCCGGAATAATGTAGCTATCCATAGGTGAAAGAATTTTTGAAATCGGTCCAGTAGTTTTAATGTTTATTCGTTACATACAAAAATACAAATCTTTCCTCTTTATAATATTAGTGTAGATATACATTAGTATATTAGTATAAGTATTTTAGTACGTATAGATTTAATTTGATAATGAATATGTAAAACAGTCGATGATGTGTGCAATATTGCGGTATCTTACTCGACAAAATCTTCGTCTATGTAAAATGGACGAAATTCAATGCTTTTTCATGATAAAGTAAGTCGCCTACATCATGTAGATAATTAAGTTTCGGATGACCGGTGACAGGAGCTCTTAAAATATAACCTACACGTCTGAAACAAACTTGTTGGCTTTTAAGCCACGATCTTTTTTATTGAAAACGACTAGGTAAGTACCTAGTGAATTTTCGGTCTAGGTATCAATGATTAGACCTGCCATACTGTATGGATCAGAAATTTGAGCAGTGAAAAAGATGTAAGAAAAGAGATTCCATATAGCAGAGATGAGAATGTTCAGATTCATTTGCGGAGTGACGAGAATGGATAACGTGAGAAATTAGAGGAAGTTTGAAAATGTCGCCTGTGACGGAAAAGTTGAAAGGTGAAAAAGATGGTCATGTGATGAGGAGGGATGAAACGCATGTTGCTTAAAAAGTTATGAATATAAATGGGGATGGATGGAGAGGGAGGAGAGGCCAAAGAAAAGATGGGTGGACTGTGTGAGAAGTGATATGAAAGAAAAGGGAGTCAGTGATAGAGTGACGGGGTACAGGACGTTATGGAAGAAGAAAACGTGTTGCGCCGACCCCAAGTAAAATGGGATAAGGGCAGGATGATGATGATATCAAAATTGATTAATTAATAGAATTTTTCGTAAATAGGTAGTTAGTGTATCTAAATGTGAATAATAAAAAAAAATGAATATTAGAAAAATATTAAAATTGCGAATACGGTATCTAGTACGTATATTTTGTGGTATAATTATATTTTTTGGATTAGTCGAAGATTTAGGTCAATTAGTTTAGTATTATCACCTTGTTCATTATTACCACAGATAATAAATAATACTAGCATATTATTACCAAGTTATGATTTATGATCTATCTATCTTTATATAAAAGAGAAAGTATGTACGTATGATCCTTATAGACTCCGAAACGGCTGGACCGATTTTAATGAAATTTTCAGACAATCTTTAAATAGACCCAGCGGAAAATCCTATAAAGTGCGAACGAAACGCGGGCGAAGCCGCGGGTAATAATAGTATTACCAAGTAGGTTCCAGTTGAAAACATATTATAATATATCAATAAAAAGAAAAATTACCTGCGAAAAAACAAAATCAAGTTGACTAAAATTCGATTAAAATTAATTTTATCAAAATCACAAAAAGCTATGTTTCCGCCCGGGATCGAACCGGGGGCCTTCTGCGTGTTAGGCAGATGTGATAACCGCTACACCACGGAAACGATACATTATTCGCTATATTTATCGACCAGTTACCGAGACTCATGACATAATGTGTAAGATATTTATAAACTGCCTCGTGGTCACCTTTCACTTACATACTGATCACCTCGTAACAATGTCTTGCAAGCGGCATTTATGAATAACTAGCTTCGACAGCGACTTCGCCCGCATGAAAGTTGAAAATTATCCCGAGGGAAGATATTCCCGGGATAAACAGTATCTTATGTGCTATTCCTAACTATAATCTATCTCTGTGCCAAAGGGGAATGCCCATTTTGTAAGGAAACTTGGGCCCCTTTGAAAAAATGGTTCGATCTATACTCCATTTGAAATAACATTAGACATGTTTCCAATTCTTGTTACAGTCCGTTCAACCGATTTTAAGTTCTATCCCGTAGACATAAGGATGACATAAAAAACCGGCCAAATGCGAGTCGGACTCGCGCACGAAGGGTTCCGTACCATTATCGCAAAAAACGGCAATAAAATCACGTTTGTTGTATGGGAGCCCCCCTTACATATAAATTTTATTCTGTTTTTAGTATTTGTTGTTATAGTGGCAACAGAAATACATCATCTGTGAAAATTTCATTTGTCTAGCTATCACGGTTCATGAGATACAGCCTGGTGACAGACAGAGAGACAGACAGACAGACGGACCGCGGAGTCTTAGTAATAGGGTCCCGTTTTTACCCTTTGGGTACGGAACCCTTAAAAGCATAAACCTATTAACAAAACCAATTGTTTACTACAGCTACTATTTGTCGTATTATCAACGCAATGGAAGTCAAAATCGGTTGAACGGGTTGTAAAATGGGCTAATTTAAAAGTCTTGTTATCGCAAATGGAGTTTAGATGAATTTGGTTGTATATTGTAGAAAATACACGTTATATTCATAATTAGAAAATATTTTTTATTTATTTTTCGGGGTTCACGAGATATAACGATGTTTCTGTTCTTGAAAATAACTGTTATTACAATGCAACAAGGTGCAAACAAATGACCAAGTGATGGAAACTGATCTGTTGTTGTCTGTACATATAAAGTAAAGGACACGGATGGAAAAAAACACAAAATATAAATCCTATTTTTGGATAATATTGAAATCGCAGACACGTACGATGGGCAATCTCCTGTCATCCAGATCCGTTCAGCCGTTCTGGCGTGAATAAGTAACAAACATACAAACACACATTCATAAACTTTTGCTTTATAATGTTAGTGTAAAGTGTGACTAGCTTCTGCCAGCGATTTCGCCCGCGTGAAAAGTTTTTCTTATCGCAAGGGCACATTAAACCGGATTGAAATGTAGCCTATGTGCTATTCCAGACTACAATCTATCTTTGTGTTGAATTTCATCCAGATCCGTTCAGCCGTTCTGCCGTGATTGAGTACCTAACAAACATACATCTATAGATTAATCCATCCAAACTTTTGCATTTATAATATTAATAAGTAAGACTAGCGTTTGCCAGCAGCTCCGCGTAGTATCGGCTATTATCCCCAGGGAAGATACTCCTTGAACTATAAGTATCCTATGGTCTTCTTCCAGGTTCAATCCATCTCTATACCAATTGTATAAAAACATGCAAACACTCACATTTGCATTTTAATATTACTCGTTTTGGTTTGTAATGCTAACCGAAATTAAAAACTGACACTAAAACTAAAAATTCAGCTAAGTATTTAGTAACGTATGTAAGCGAGCTAAGGAGCTCGTGGCTAAATAATAACAGCCGCACGGGTCGATCTTCAAGGTTAAGCAACGCTTGCCGAGGTCGGTCCGTGGATGGGTGACCATTTTCAACATACCGAGTTTCCTTCGTGCCTCGGAAAGCACGTTAAACCGTTGGTCCCGGCTGTCATTTGAAGATCTTTGACAACCGTTACGGGTAGTCAGAAGCCTGAAATCTGACACCAGTCTTGCCAAGAGGTATCGTGTTACCCAGTTACTGGGTTGTGGAGGTCAGATTACTGCTGACTGAGACGACTGACGACTGCCTGTCGCTCCATGTAAAACACTGATACTCAGCTGAATCCGGTAAGACTGGAAGCCGACCCCAACAATAATTGGAAAAAAGGCTAGGCAGGATTTAGTAACGTATGTAGAAAATTTAAATTGAACAAGCTGATTTTAAATGTAGAATAATTCAAGAGGTTAGTAGGTAAATAAGTTAATATATAATGAAACACTTGATTGTTGTTTTTTTCAACATAACTTTAGTTTATTTTCCTTATACCTACTTATTATATTGGTAATAATATTTAATATTTGCTATAAACTAATTTCTTAAATAATAAAATAATTTCCTATTAAAAATAAAATATTTAATATCCAGGTGTAGATATTATAATAGGCACCTTTGTCCAAGATTTCGGCAAACAATGGCGTGATGTTATTTACGTTAAGAATCCAAAAAAATATTATATATTATCAACTAAGGAGTGGAATTCCCTGCCGGAGTCTTTGTTTCCTGATAGCTACAATCTTGGGGTCTTTAAGTCAAGAGTGAATAGGTTACTTCTAGGCAAGCATGCTCCACCGTCGACCACATCATCACTTACCATCAGGCGAGATAGTGGTCAAACGCGAGCCTATCGATAAATAAAAAAAAACTAAAATAAAAAAAAAAACTTTTTCATATAGCAACTTTATTGAACTATCGAAAATGTAGCAATCCTATCATATTTGTAATCTCATTGATTTATTGGACCACAAATATAACTTATCACCGCACTGTTCGTGTTATCAGTACTAGCTATCGTTAGTGATATGTATCTAATAATAATAATTTATATATCCGCTGTACCTATTACTACCTAGTATTGACAAATGCGTGCACTGACTGGAAAGGTCCACTCAATCTGGCAGGTTATTTCCTCAAAAGACCATTTCAGACATCAGTCTACATGGTCTTCACATGATCAACCAAGATTTTGTCTGGACTTTAAAAGAGACTGTGACCTCTGAGTTTGTTTCTGCCTTTCTTCTCAGAGTAATCATATAGGAAACGCCGGCCTCATCTAGTTTAAAAAAATATGATTGACATGTAAAAGTGTTTGTACAAACCAACTTACAGAAATAAAATCATCAGGTAATCATTATTAATTTACTTATAATATTATATAATATATTTTGGAATACATTCAGTTTTAACAAGCGACTTTCCTCTTGACTACGCGATTCGATTTATATCAACGCGAGAAGCGATTTTTACAAAGCGAAATTGCAAGTACATTCTCATTCAGGACGCAATGCGATACAGTACTTTATTAAACTAGCTGTTCGTCCCAACTTCACACGGGTGTAATTATGAAGTTTTTTTTTTTTTTTTTCATACTGACCTTGTCCTGACTATTACAAACAAAACAAAAAAATAATTAAGCCAAATAAGTACAGTATTATGAAGAGATGCGCTTACATACTTCGGAAATTGAATTTAATTTTTATAGAAGACTAGCTGACCCGGCAAATTTTGTTTTGCCATAAAAACACCAAACATTTATCTGCCCAACCTACCCTACCCTACCCTACACAACCCTTCCCTACCCTACCCGACCCTACACTACCCTACCTTACACTACCCTACCCTACCCTACACTACCTTCCTTATACCCTACGCTACACTACCCTACCCTACCCTATCCTACACTACCCTACCCTACCCTACCCTACACTATCCTACCCTACCCTACACTACCCTACCCTACACAAAGCAAAAATAGCTTATAGAATAGCAATAAAGCTCAAATTGACTCTACGTTTTAGTTAGAAAACTTTTGTATGGGAAAAAGAAAAGGGCTTTTTTTCCGGCAATTATTAGAATTTTTCTCACCGTAAAAACCATCTTTGAACTTCATCGAACATTTAAAAAAAAGAATTGGCCAAATTGGTCCAGGAGTTGTTGAGTTATGCGCTTACCAACACATTTTGCGATTCATTTTTATATTATAAGAAGATTAATGTGAGTACAATGAAGCATAAACTACGAGTATCTACTAATTTCTATACGCCCCATTAGTGCATTAGAGTCCAGTTAACTTATTCATACAATACCCAATAACTAAACAATAAATTCCTATCTCTAACAATATATCAAAAGAATAAACTACAGTTATTGTTTCGGAAGTGTTATTACAATGATACGCGTATTTAAAATACTCCTTGTTTAGTTAACAAAGCACTATTACGTGTCGTAATTAATGTTAGAACATATTGCTATTAGTAAAATGTTTATTAGTTATAGATTGCAGAGAGAATTAGAAAACAATGTGCAATCTATCATCAGTAACGCAGTTATTTGTGCAATTGGACATGGACAGTTTTTCGCCTGACGTAGCTGCATGAAGAGGAATGTTGAGACGATCCTCTAAAACAAGTTGTGCCTTATTACAAAAAGCGGTTTAACTGAAACCCAGGTTTGAACCTTGTTTACACCGTAAATTATAGAGGTTTAAACCTGGGTTTTTGGTAAAACCGCTTATTGTAATACCACTGGTTAAGTCAAGTTGTTACACAATTCACGAATTCCTTAATGATGAATCACTGACTGATTGACATGCTATTATATCATTTACCATGTTAAGGGTACCGTAGCCAAATGGCAAAAAACGGAACCC
The DNA here is from genome assembly GCA_949775005.1 of Orthosia gothica. Taxonomy (NCBI): domain Eukaryota; kingdom Metazoa; phylum Arthropoda; class Insecta; order Lepidoptera; family Noctuidae; genus Orthosia; species Orthosia gothica. The sequence goes on from OX459057.1 coordinate 13,022,502, forward strand.
TTATCGATTCGTCATGTCTGTCTGTCTGCCCGTCCGTATGTCACAGCCACTTTTTCCGAAACTATAAAAACTATGCTGTTGAAACTTGGTAAGTAGATGTATTCTGTGAACCGCATTAAGATTTTCACACAAAAATAGAAAAAAGACACTAAATTTTGGGGGTTCCCATACTTGAAACAGAAACTAAAAAAATTTTTTTTCATCTGACCCATACGTATGGGGTATCTGTGGATAGGTATTCAAAAATGATATTGAGGTTTCTAATATCATTTTTTTCTAAACTAAACAGTTTGCGCGAGAGACACTTCCAAAGTGGTAAAATGTGTGTGTTCCCCCCTGTAACTTCTAAAATAAGAGAATGATAAAACTAAAAAAAATATATGATGTACATTACCATGTAAACTTCCACTGAAAATTGGTTTGCACGAGATCTAGTAAGTAGTTTTTTTTTAAAACGTCATAAATCGTAAACCGCAATTTACCAAGAACGGAACCCTTCATGCGCGAGTCCGACTCGCACTTGGCCGGTTTTTATTTTATTTTTGTTGTTGATATTATTGTGACATTTTACTGCAATTCAAACGATTGACATTAATTTGAATTATTTTATTCTCATTGATATTTAAAATGATAATTCTATCTTTTAATTTGTATAAATTAAATAATAATAATATGTTTTGAACGCCCATGTGACGGTAGAGCATGGAGGACTCTTATTTAATAAAACATCTATGTACTAAATATCCCTGTTTGCAAACCAATAAATGATTTGGTTTGATTTGATTTGAGAGGATCTAGAATAGTGTCATTCTGTCAGCGTAACTATTGTCGGAAAGTCCAAGTGCACGGATGCGATGTGCAATGTGCTTATCAGTCTATGTATGTATGTTTGTGCCTATATGGCGTTCTAGAGCCCAAAGGATTTTGATGATTCTTACATCAATCGATTCAAATTGAAAAATATAAAATTGACGGCTTTTGGGCGCTATATTGTGGGAGCCCTATTTTTTCTTCCAAACCCGGCGTGTGGGGTACTAAAAATAAGGGGTTTTAAGGGGTGACTTCAATAATATATAATACTTAAATGTAGGTTCTTCAAAAGAAAATATAACTAAATTGTTTTAAATAAAAAAACAGTTAAATTAAAAAAAAAAACAAAAAAGCCGACTGCTTGTGAAGCGAACTAAAAAGACGTAAACAATAAGAAAATCAAACTGTGCATTCGGAGGATACATCTGGTTTTGGTCAGCCAGCTCGCGCATATGTTTTTTAGGCAAATGATGTTGTAAATGAATGACACTTTTGTCTAGAGCAGCTTCCTGCCACTTTTATGTTTTGGATATTCACCATCAAGCTAGTTACGTCAGTTTACTGCTGGATAGAAGCCTTCCGAGTTCCGAGTAGTAGGCATTCAACTAAATCCCCAGTGACTCTCTTCATTGACATGCAAATGACAAATTCAATCACATCCTTACTCACCTAGGTTAATACAATAATAAAGCTGTGGGTGGAGAAGTGCCCACCACCCCATGACTTTGTTGAGCCCAAGGAACATCTGCTGCTTGGTCATAAATTGCAGTGGCCTGTATGGAAGGCATTGAATCGGCTACGTACCCAAGTGGGCCGCTGCAAATATAATTTGGCGAAATGGGGGATTATTGATTCGTCCAACACTCGGTGCGAGTGTGGTGCCCCTGCACAGACTATGTCCCACTTGCTGGAGTGTCCTGGCTGTCCATTCACTTGCACCCTGGAAGACCTGTACGGTGCTTCTGACGCTACAATAAGCGTGGCCGCCTACTGGTCCCAGACAATCTGATTAAATGTGCCATCGAATCGAAAAGAAGAAGAAGCAAGCCGTTTTACACAATCCTCAGTCAATCTCATGACATGCAAATATAGGACCCATTGTATCAACCAATGTACCAGGCGATAATAAAGACGAAGAGCTTCAAACCTGACCACTCAGGGAACTAATTCTGTGGTCAGAACGAAAAGGGCACACCTAAATAAATTTTATATCTTGAAATAAATGAGTTTAAAGTCATTTTTATAAATATTTATGAATGCAATACACATAAGACCTACCGAATAGTACCTATATTAAATTTATAGTTTTTATATTAAAATTAAAAGTCACATTTGGTTTTAAATATTATAAATGATATGGCACATTTTGTTCAGTCGTGTTCTTATGTAATAGACCCCACCACTCTTCCACACAATAATACTACACAAAATGGATCCAACTGATCTCTTGTGACCTTTATTTTTATAATATTGATTTTATTTATGAATGTGCTCTTTAGATAGAAAAGGAATATCTTTGGTAGATCGGCCATTTTAATCTAACACCTATCAAAGAAGCCTTATCTACTTAGCAAGACATCAAAATTCTATGGAAATAAAATTAATCTATGAATTTGTTCCCTTTTACCTTGATCAACGTCAGATGTGCCTTTTTAAGTCATCAGATACAAATTTGGATGTCAGATGTGCCCTTTGAGCTTAGGTTATTTCTGTGGATAATGAAGACAACATTTTGACTGATTCAAAATATGCAGACATATAAAACAAATATGAAAAAAAAAGTTGCTATTTTTCGTTGACGCAGCAGAATTATTCGCCAAAGTATTTTTTTTAATAGTAAGCCGTGTAACTCAAACCTCAGTAATTCTCATGACATGCAAATATAAAAACCGTATTATTCAACCAATGTACTAGGAGATAATAAAGACGTAGAGCTTCAAATACCAAAATCTGAACACTCAGGGAACACCTTATTCGCCAAAATTATTTTTTAAACAGCTAGCCTTATAACACAAATCTCAGTCACTCTCTTCACATGCAAATGATCATTCCGTTCCATCAACCAATGTACCAGGAGATAATAAAGACGAAGAGCTTCAAACCTGACCACTCAGGGAACTCCTTACTCACCAAAGTTAATATTTACGGTTCCAACCAAGGAAAACAAAAGAATGCCGAGGAACCTTCTCGAAAGATTTATAGGAAACGTTAAGTTAATGGTAGAAACAGGGAAAGACTTTTTGGATGCTCCCGCTGAACATCTGTATAGTTGATACGGAATAAATATTGCATTGTCTTCGTGGATGTAATTAGGGAAGTGTCTTATGGTTAATAAGACTTATGATTAGAAGATTAAAGATTAAAGTCGTGTGCGACAGAGTTGTTAGTGACGTGTTCTGTAGTGGGTTATAAATCTATTGGTACAGTTTGTTAATGAAATTCTTATTTTGACTGTGTTTAGATTGGCAGTGTAAGATGTTCCAATATATATGAAGTGTAGTATTAGAAGTTTAGGTTTGTATAATTATTATACATTTAAGTATAAATTGATTTTAGATTAATATTTCAACCACTCTATTGTATTGGGTTCAACCTGTAAGATAGTGTGTGTATGTTAAAATAAATAAATATTTTGATTTAGAGGGCTTCCACCTACTTACTAGTTATTTTTATGAACAACTTGCAGGCTTGCAGGCCCACGTGGAAGTCGAAATTATCCCAAAGGAACCTAGCTAGTACAGTAGTCAGCGGATCTTTGTGTCTCTGAAGTTGGATCTGCGGATCTTTGTGTCTCTGAAGTTGGATCTGCGGATCTTTGTGTCTCTGAAGTTGGATCTGCGAACCATTGCGCAAGAAATAGTTAGTCATTGAGTATACTGCATAGAGTAAGCGAGATAGGACGATACGTCATACGTAAGCGAGTGAAAGAGGCAGGTATACGATGCTATCTTCTACTTCAACATTGACATAAAAATAGCAACAGCGTAGGATCTTGCAGCCAACTTCTGAGACACTAAGATCCGCTGTGACTACTATACTATAATACTACCTGAATACAAAGTAAGCTATGTGTTAATCCAGGTTATAAACTATTTGTGTGTTATCAAATTCAGTTCTTTTGATCCATTCATCCATCCAACCAAACTAAAAAACTTTGGCATTTACAATATTTAGAAATAAAGCAAGACCACCAAAATTACGATCAAGCATGGAGTAATATTCTCATCTCTGGGACGGATCTACCAAATACCAGCTTAATGCACTAGAGTCGATCGAAAAGCCGGCCAAGAAGCTCATCGGCGATGAGGCACTGGTTAATTCAAATCTCCAGAGCCTTGAACATCGTCGCCGAGTTGCCAGCTTTAATTTCGAGGAGTGTGCGATGAAATTACATGATCTAATTTCGCCCGTCCCGTTTCATCATCGGACTACCAGACGTACGGCGATGTGCCATCGGTACATGGTAGACATCCCACCCATACGCACTTTACGGTACGAGAATACTTTTATTATGCGTACGTGGGACACTCAGAAAGTTTTGCGAAACTAAAAAAAATTGTTCTATACGTACATATATTTTTATTAAATCTTTTCAAAGTACTTTCCACCAGCCTCTATACAAAAATTCATGCGCCTAAACCAGTTTTCAAAACACTTTTTCCAGTCCGCCGCAGACACCTCGTTTACAGCCTGCTCGAACGCAGCCAGCGCATCTTCCGGCGACGAAAATTGTATCCCTTTGAGCTGATTTTTTATTTTTGGGAATAAAAAGAAGTCACACGGTGCTAGATCAGGGCTGTAAGGAGGGTGACCCAGGAGTTTGACTGGCGTGCTGTCCAGGAAGTCCCTCGTTTTGAGTGCGGTGTGCGCAGGTGCATTGTCGTGGTGGAGCAGTAGCCCGCGGAGCCCTGTGTTTGGTCGCTTGTTGCTTATAACAGAGAAAACTTCTGGCAAACATTTGGTAGTATACCATTCGGCATTAATGCTTCTTTGATCCCGTAAGGGAATTGATACCAAGTGGCCAGTCAAATTAAAAAAGCTAGCGATCAAAATCTTACCCCCGCTTCTAGATCGCTTCACTTTGGTAGGCGTTGGCTCATTTTGAAACACCCAAACAGTCGACTGGCGCTTGGTTTCTGGGTCGTATTGATAAATCCAGGACTCATCACCTGTAACGATGTCGTAAACACGCCGAGACGAGCCTGCTTCAAATTTGTTAAGCATATCACGGCACCATTCCACCCGGGCCTGCTTCTGAGCATCGGTGAGGTTGTGCGGCACCCAGCGTGATACTATCCTCCTCACGCGAAGATGGCTGTGTAGAATCTCGTGAACGCTTCCCGATCCAATCTTCAATATGTGTTGAATCTCCTGATATGTAATTCGCCTATTGTCTTGGATTAAATTTTTCACTGCTAGCACGTTTTCTTCGGTAACAGCCGTCAAAGGGCGACCGCTTCTTTCGTCATCCCCCAAAGTTGGTCGACCGCGCTTGAATTCGTTATACCAACGATACACGGTTGCCTTGGAAGGGCCTTCATCCATGAATGCCATTTGAAGTCTATCGTACGATTCATCCGGTTTCAGGCGACACTTGAAATCGTATAAAATCATAGCTCTAAAATGTTCCCGGCGCAGATCCATATTTCAGTGAGACACAATACTTTGAATTAACTCGCAAAAAATGTGGAGGGAAATTTTGAAATTGGAACTTACTTATTTTTACTTATAAATAATCATATTTTCGAAAAACATTATAACTGGCCAGTCTCCCATATATAAAAACTTTTTTTCGCAATACTTTCTGAGGGGCCTGGTATAGCTAAGGAGTGGAATTCCCTGCCGGAGTCTATGTTTCCCGTTAGCTACAATCTAGGGGTCTAAGTCAAGAGTGAATAGGTTACTTCTAGGCAAGCGTGCTTCACCGTCAACCACATCATCGCTAACTAGTGGACACGCTCGATCTAGAAATACAGTTATCAATTTTATTTCTAAGACAACATCCCATCTCAACATCTGCTCTGGCTATGGGGGTTGCCATAGATGCTGAAGATAAGCCAAACCAGCTTGTAACAGCCCTATGACAGAAAATACATAAATAAAAGCGTAATACAAAACGTAACCCTTTGAAACGCGATAGGCCGGTTATATCAAAAACTACGTTCAAACTCCCCATAATTGGTTTAGTGTCGCTCTCGACTCTGGCGAAAACGAAAGTAATAATATTATACACGAGCTTTTAGGCAGCGGACCCCTGCATAATTCTATTAAAACGTTGCGAAACGCCAAATAGATTTACCTACACTCAGACGCTTTTTAATATTTAAACAAAAATTTAAAAGGTCTGTGTTTACTCTTTGAAGAACGCTTGTTCTTCAGAATCCAATATTCGGTTGCTAAGTAGTGAGTACTTCGTGGGATGAATTTGAGGTTTGAATAAGTGTTTCTGAATTGGATGTTGTTATGAAATCTAGATTGAAAGGGTACTATGAAAATGTAATTTGATAACGTAAATATCTTTTTTTAAGAATTGGCGAACAGTAACAAATATTTTTCTTTTGCTAACTGTTACGGTCTATCTACATTGTAAAACTCTTTGATTCCGTAGATGTAAAGAAAAACAAAGATATAGTGTATTTACATATATAAATACATAAACTTACGCCTACTTCCCATGGGGGTAGGCAGAAACTACAGAACGCCACCTGCTACGAACCTTACATACTTCTTTTGCTTCACTCACGTTCATACACCTAGTCAACCTACCTAGCTAATACTACCTAACCTAGTCATCACCTATAAGGTGATGTATGTATGTATGTATGTATGTCTTTCTAGGGCGTCCCCTTCTGGCGTTTCCATTCACGTCTGCCTTGTAAATACCTTTCTTAAGTCGCCTTTCATTCATCCTCTCAACATGGCCAAACCATCTTAACATACTATTTTCAATTTTAGTCACTACATCTTCTTTTAAACCACAACGTTGTCTAAAATTGGGTTCGAGCCCAGGCAGGCGTTTTACTTTGTGTAAATTATTTCATCACCACTGCTCTCAAAACGGTGAAGGAAAACATCGTGAGGAAACCGGCATGTTCTAGAACCAAAAATTCGAAGTCATGTGACATCCACCAACCCGCACTGGGCCCGCGTGGTGGATTACGACCCATTCCCTCTCATAGAGAGGAGGCCTGTGTCCCAGCAGTGGGAACATTAATAGGCTGATGATGTGATGTGTGATGTTGTCTAAAAACGTCTAAAACGACATACCTACAAACATTACATCACAAGAACAAGACTAGTGATAGTGGTGTGGTGTTGGTATACACATATCTTTCACCACATACCAATAATTTAGATTCTAGAAACTAAAACCCTGTTATCTAACTACGAACCCTCTGGATATTTACTGGAAAACCTTTCTTTTTCTTGTTCCGCGCTCAGTTAAAGCTCAGATCCTAAAATGCCGATTTAATATTGGCTTCTAGGAAACTGTCCTCCTGGAGATTTCCACAAACCATAAAGAAGTCACAGCATTTATTATTTCCCAACATATTTCAAGGATCTTCTTTTAGGTAAATCCCCTTGCCATTTTTAAGGAAGGGTTTTGTTTTTTTTCTGTTTTTATCCGACTGTGGGAGGGTAATGTTTTTCGAGCGTGTGTATGTTTGCATGTACGAGTATGTATGTATGTATGTCCATTTCTATAGCAAGCTCTACAGCCCGAACGGCTTGACGGATTATGACAAGTGAAGTATTGTTGGATTCGTCTCAATTATGGAAGCGACATTCTTCTTCTTCTTCGTTTCGCTCTTGACAGAGCGGTCGTGATCGCGATGAATTTTGTTCAATCGCTGGTGTGGTAGCTCGTCTCACGATCTCTCTCCATTCGGCTCGGTTACATGAAAGTTTGTCACACTCATTTACAGGACCACCAACAGCGGACTTAATTTGATCAGTCCACCTCATCGGTGATCTCCCGCGTGACGTGTTACCGTCCACTCTTCCCTGCACCACTGCAAGTGACATAGGCTATATAATTTTTAAAGAGCCCACTCATATCCAAAAAAAAAGGCCGTGATACATTTTTTTTATTGTCATTACAATTAAGCGTTGCTGAACCTAAAAGATCGGATCGTGCGGCTAATATTATTTTGCCACGAGTTCCTCCTTTGCCGTTCCCTTTCCTAATAACCACAACCACATCTAAAACGTCGTACGAGTGAGAAACATTTCAATACTAGCGCGTTTTGCTCACACGAGTTAACGCTTGCCTGCCTCGTTTAATAGAAACTGGGTGCCTCGGTGCCTCCCAAACGTTCTCCGCTTTTGATCTCTGTTTTATTTGTTTATTACAAATAAACAAGGTATGTTTGTTTGTTTGTTGTCTTTTTGTTTGGCTGCTGGTGTGACTAGAGGTTGTCGGCTTCCGTGTGAAAGCGAAAAAAACTTTGTAATTGTTGAAAAAATATCGTCTAGTCTGGAAATATAGAAAAATTACTTGCAAAAAAACTGCAATTTAGTTTTAACATGGTAAACTTCAAATTAGAAAACGGGAACAAGCGTTCTATCGCTTGGTTTCGATATTATTTATAATGGATTTTCATTTATGTCATAATGACGTCTATCTGAGTAGTTTTCCAATTATATGGCAGCTTTAACCAACCACGAGATTATGAAAATTTCTGTTTTTATCTGCTCCAATTGAGTAGATAAACACTGTCATTTTATTTACCCCCGCCGGAACAAGAGTGGTGTTATAAATTAGGCGAATGAATCTGTGTGTTTGTGTATCTATCTGAGGCATCATAGCTACTAAACGGCTGAACCGAAATTGATTTAGTTTTTTTTAAGTTGACTTTATCGCCTCGAGAGGGTTTTGTGAGTTGATGAAAATCGGTACAGCCGATCAAAAGTTATGGGCGTTTTACTGTTTGAAATTGCGTATTTTCGCAAAATATCGTGTCATAATTACGTTTTCGATATATTATCGATCGAAGCGTGTCTACTACTAGATAAATTAAAGTTTAAGAAGCATACATAAAATAGTGTTGGGGTTTTTTAATTTTAATTGTTTAAAGTTATATGCCAGCTTATTCCACTTGTCACACCGCCGCGCCGGCGATCAGCGAGAAGCGAGTAGAGCTACAAACTAGATACGAGTTGGCGAGTAGCGAGAAGCTAGTGTGTCTTTCCAAAGGTTTTGCCAGCGAGTGTTCTTGTGTGACGGACGATTACTCGCACCACTCGCTCGGGGCAGCCAGACCTGCGCAAACCTGCACTATACATGCGCTACTAGTTGGTCTCTCGGCGTGTGTTCTGACCGCCATGCGAGCATCGCTGAGCGAGTATATGATTATATTGTATTAACAAAAGAACAAAAAAAATAAAAACGAGATAAAAAGTAAAAAAATGTTAAGTTAACAATCTAGAAATCTATAAGGCCAGGTAGGTAGCCACGTAATTACCTCCAAATCTCATTAATCTTTTATATTTTGTTCTACCAAACTCACACAATGAAATCTAAGTCAAATCCTGGCTGTATTATACCGACGGCATCATTGAATGGGGCTGTAGGCACCCTAGTCTACGTAATTAGCATCCTACCACGTCTGGGAGATATTTGAATAAGGGGCGGGTGTCATGGGTTAAGGTGGGAGCACACTTGCCAGTAATAAAATTAAAAATCCTATTTTGAATCTTAATTGCTTTAGGATTTTTTTTTTGTTGCAGTAATATAGTTTTTAAGGGGTTTCGTACCCAAAGGGTAAAAACGGGACCCTATGAATAAGACTGCACTGTCCGTCTGTCTGACTGTCACCAGACTGTATCTCATGAACCATGATAGCTAGACAGTTGACATTTTCACAGATGATGTATTTCTATTGCCGCTATAACAAAAAATACAAAAAAAATATATATAAATATTTAAGTGGGGCTCCCATACAACAAACGTGATTTTATTGTCGTTTTTTGCGATAATGGTACGAAACCCTTCGTGCGCGAGACCGACTCGCTCTTGACCGGTTTTTATTGGTGACAGTTGTTTTTGGCAATCTGCACTCCAAGAGCGTTGAAAGTTGATACTTAAATGTATGTGATTACGTCCTATGCACTCTAAATGGTAAGCCGACTACCAACCATGGTATGAACTCTTGCTCTCTGAAACACTAGAGAAAAATTACTTCGTCTTAATACTAAACAAATTATTTTATACTAACTGTTCCCCGCGGCTTCGCTCCCGTGGGCCACCCCAAAGGACCCAGTTTTCGGGTTTAAAAATAGCCTATGTCACTCAGGAATAATGTAGCTTTCTATTGGTGAAAGAATTTTTAAAATCGGTCCAGTAGTTTCGGAGCCTATTCGGTACAAACAAACAAACAAAAAAATCTTTCCTCTTTATAATATTGGTATAGATTGTTACCCAACAAAGAGGAGACAGCTATGAGTAATGAAGATGCGTAAACATTGGGAATGATTATAATAAAAATATTTAAATAAAATACTTTTTTTCATACAAAAATAGCTGATAAATTTTATTGAGGCCTAAATGTAAGCGTATCTACTGACCCTTAGGTTGAACTTGTTAACATGCTTCTACAATGCATTTTAGTCGAATATATGTTTTGTCGAAGCAATGAGTAGTCGAACTTTTGTTTTTCGAAATTAGGACTGTGTCGAAATAATTTACTGTTCCCTATACACTCACCGTTTTCACGTTTGAATTCTGCACTTTTCACGAACACACCTCCGTAAACCGACACAACAGTCTAAACCCGTCCTAGTCCCGGCTTACACAACTCGCATCATTCAAATCCGGTCTCATCATGTGAACTAACCCTAATACGGGCGTGTACGCCGGGCGTTAACGCTCCTCTGGACACGTTAATTGAAAACGGATTGGAGGTGACAGTGTAGAACGGGCTTTTTATACTATGCAACCTCACTCCTGGCGGATTTTAGTGATTTATGTCATGGGGAAAATGAGGTTTTTACAGAATTAAAATTACTGAATGGGTTTGTCAGCATATGTGAAATATTTTCGACTGCTATTGCTTTTTACTTTGCGTTTTTTCTGGAATGGCGTCCGCGAACCGGAAGACGATTGACGTTGGAAGGCCTCCCACTAGGTGGACTATGACCTGGTTAAGGTTGCGGGAAGGCGCTGGATGCGAGACGCACGGGATCGGGCCATTTAGCGACGCTTGGGGGAGGCCTATGTCCAGCAGTGGACGTCTTTCGACTGAAATGATGATGATGATGACTATTGCTTTAATTTTAATTAAAAGTGTTTAAGGTATATGCTAGATTCAGATCAAGACAGGCGTATTTACTTGCAATTTTCTTTCAAATGTTGAGTTCCTCTTCAAGTCTAACCAAATGCAGCTTAGTAGCAACCTGTTCCTCCCATGGCTATTATTTTTCAGAATGTAATGCTTTATCAAACAAAAATCAGAAACCCGACTGCCTAAGCGAACTAAAAAGACGTAAACAAGAAGAAAATAATGCTGTGCAGTCGGAGGATACATATTCGCGAGCTGGCTGACCAAAACCAGATGTGCGCCACAATATGGCAACCAAAAGCCGCCATTTTTCTATTTTCCAATGTTAATGTAGCCAGTGATACTCGCAAGGTTAAGACGAATCAATTGACGTAAAAATCATCAAAATCGGCCAAAGCGTTTGGTATCTAGAACGCCACATAAGGAACAAACATACTCACATAGACTGATAAACACATTACCCTCCTTCAGCAGTCGGGTAAAGATAGATACCAGATGCCTTCTTAAAATAGACTCAAAGCTTCCTATAACTAACACTTTTTGAAGCAAACAGAACAAATACTGCATAAATCTACCGATATGCCAGGTATTACCATTGTTCAAACAAACTAAAATACTTTTCATGAAAAAAAATACTATCAAATCCAAATTGTAAAATATTTTTTTTTTATTTTATTTCATATAGGCCTACATGGGCACTTATTAAACGTCGACAAAAGGTGCACGATTCGGGTTGGTCGTTTCCTATGGAGAAGAACCGGCAAGAAACTTCATGGTTACTCTTTTAAAAAATGGTTTGGTTTTACAATATTTCCATGTTACAGCATTAGCACTATTGGTGGGACAACGTAGGCCCGACAATAAGTCGTAAGAAAAACAAAAAAAAAATATATAACCAAAAGAAAATAAAACGAATTAAAAAGTTAACAAGCATCTAGAAGGCCTACAATGTTCACACATTTACAAAACAATCGACATAGAGGCATCCATATAGAGTTACCAGGGAAGCCGCATGCGCAGAAGGAGCTAAAGCCAAATTTTTTATCTTCAACGTAGTCCTTGATTTTATAATATGCTTTTTTAATAAGGACACGTTTGATGTAGTTTTTGAACTTTCCATCGGTCAGTTCTATAACTGACTTTGGCAACTTGTTATAAAAGCGTATACTGTTTATATGAAAAGACTTGCTAGTTTTAGTTAATCTGAATTTGGGTATTACAATTTCGTGCTTACTGCGTTTATTTAAATTATGTGAGGCGTTTCTAGTTTTGAAAAGCCCTCGATTTTTGCGGACATACAATAGTTATTTATGACACAAGTGCGGTAGGTAGGTGATTTCCGATGAGTGGCATTTTTATTCACGAGCGAGCGAAGCGAGTGAGTATATAAATCGACACGAGTCGGAAATCATCTTACGTACGTGTATCATACAACATTTTACTATGCATTGTGCGAGGAAATAAATAAATTAATAAAATGAAATTAATTAAATGGCGGGCTTATTCAAGCGCGTTCAGCATACCCACAGATTAACTAATAGTTTCCTAATCTACTGCACATGTGCGAATAGCTGTCACATCGTAACGCAATAAGGCACGAGCAAAATATACGTTCTGCCAAACATATTTAATGAATATTTAAAATTAATTTATTGATCAAAATCTAAATCTAGAGTAATTAAAAATGCCTAAAATAAAGTATTAGTTTTATTTTACCTTTTATATGAATGATAATCTGTACATAACTAATTTTTAAAACTTTTCTCAAATAATAAAAACTCTATGCGTCGGGCTGACGTTGGAGTTAAAAATTAAAAAAATACAGGAAAGTAAAAAGCACTAGTGAAAAAAAGTGACACTTTCCGCACAGTTTGGCTGCTTGGAAAACCGCTCTTTTCGAGGACATGCATTGTAAAATACATTCCAAAATATAAAGTGAAGGTAGAGTCAGTATATCGATTTCTTTAAATTTTTCTTTAAGGGACTCGCGAGGACCCATTTGATAGATCGCGTGGATTGCCCTATTTTGTAAGATGAAAGTTGAGTCTACATCAGCAGTGTACACCAGCAGTTAAGTATAGCAGTCAACACCAGTTTTCATTACAGTTCCTCATCAAAAACATAATGAGCCATCACACACACTATTGACGGGATACAATGAGTACTGTACAAACTGATGTACCTTCCTATTATACAGACCTACGTTTATATATATTTGTCTATAATATTTAAATATGTATTTATTGTATATATAAATAGTACACCAAAGACTACCTATTTTTAAAATCCATCCAAAGGTTGTCTTGAAAAGATCGCTTTTAGCGATAAGGCCGCCCATTGTGTCACCCAGTGTAATGTTTTCTTCGTCTATACTTTCTGTAACGTATATGGTGTACATAATAAAGAGTATTCTATTATATTCTATTCTATCAAATATGGTTTGTTCTATGTGTTGTTATGATTTGTTCGAATATGGTAAAATAGATATTACAATATTGGTGCCAGCATATCCTGCAATAATATGGCGTACAAATATTTATTAATAATTATGAATTATAGTATATAATCTGAATCTGTTATAGTTAATTAATAAAGATTGAAATTGTATTGCAGTAATAATAATGAAGAAAAAGTAAAAAATTGTATTATATTAGTAACGACTTATCTTCTAAATATTCTTGAACACTGTAATAATTTTTCTCCAATAACAGTCTAAACAATACCCTTTTGAACAACGGCAATGGCAAATCTTGAGTATTATTTGGTAAATGATTATTTAAAAGAATTTCCATGCAGTAAGTATTTCTTTTAAATAGCGTTAATTTTATTTGGGGTAATTTCAATTTGTCTTTGTGTCGTGTATATCCCGTCAATAGCACTTACTGGCTCCAATACTGTTGTGAAATGTATTAATAACGCATAATAATATTATTTAAAACACTCGTCAGTGAGTATATAATAATAATTGTTTATAATTGATACTGTTTACTTATTACTATCTTATTGCGGAATGTCTGAATAGAATCAGTAGTGACTTCTTACCTAAACAAGCTTGATGTTTTCACAGTGGATAAAGTTATAATATCTTTTATAGTTTACTAAAACATTTTGTTTCGAAATGTGTGTTGTGATGTGTCCCATTTGCTATTTCCATTGAATCCCATGTTATAACAGCTTCCAGTTGGTTTTCTAATAATTTCTTTGTATTCTTGTTTCAGTTCAAATACATGCATTGTATGAGTATCGTCATATTCTTTCTATTTGGCTGGACACCTTAGTTTTTAAGTGAATAATGATAAATGATTTTATTTCTGTAATTTGATTTGTACAAACACTTTTACATGTCGATCATATTTTTTAAAACTAGACGAAGTCGAAATAAATCTAGAGCAATTTAAGGTTCATATTCAATTTCTACTAATCGTGCATGTTACTGCATACTAAATTGCTCATAATACTACTTCTTCAATATCTTTATCTACTAAGATTCAATACAGGAATAGCTATTCTTGTGAACCCCATTATTTCACATTATAGGCTCATTTTCAACCCTCGTTCGAAACAATAATGAGCAATCACATCACAGCACAGCTTCCTAAAATCCCATAATTGTATCCTGCCAAAGGCATCACGCCTAACGTGATACCAGGAGGAAAGGAGTCGACGAAGTAATATTTTTCGCAAAATGTGTCGCGACACAAAATTCAATGTTCAACGCTAGGAGAGGCCGCGCCTCTGGCGGTATCACACGCGTTTGGTGCAAGGTTATAGGAAATGAGAAGGTGGAAGGATTATGGATGAATTTTAATCTAAAGAAACAATAAACAACGAACGAGAAAACAAAGAAACGACAAGAAACGAAGCATGTGTAAATAATATGAAAGATAAAAGAAAATACAAAAAAAGTACTAGGTAAAATACAAAAGAATACTTACTTGGAAGTCAGACTTCCAAAAAACACTACAAGTGCAAAATAACTTTCTTTTTGGAAGTCGGTGTCCATAACGAAAAAACTGGTATTTACCAAAGACAATAATAATAGTATAATGCCAGTATAGATAACCCGAATATCATGAACCTTGAACATAACCGGTGAAAGAGTACCAAGGTGAACTGTATACATCTGCGCATCCCTTTAGAGCGTACTGGCGAGATGTTATGTTATGAATTGGTATAAACAATAAACAGAAATGCGATTACAGCAATCCCGAGAGATTTGCCGTCATTTATTGAAGAGTTCTGTTGTATATCTTCGAAATTCTTCATCAGATCTTCACCAAATTGAAATGGGATAAATTCGAAACATGTTCTTTCAAACAAAAAAAGAATTTACAAAATCAGTCCACAATTGACGGAGATATCGGTGAAAATAAACAAAAAAAAATATAAACATGAAGTCGAACATAGAACCTCCCCCTTTTTGGAAATTCGGTTAAAAAATACATATTATAATGAACTAAAAGTACGAAATGTAATATCGCTTGTAAATACCATATCCAATGAGCTCAAACACGATGGCGCTGCCTTGTCTGGTTGAGGAGTTGCGAAAGCCACCTTCTGACTCCATCATGAGTCCAGCTCCATAATACCATATTAATTCAAAAAAGATAATTTATTTGCCATAACATGTGTTTACATACCTTATGCATGCAAGATGTTGACTTAATTTGTAGCACACACATGTTTTACCCATCGAGGCGTACAAATATAAAGTTTACAAAATTATTTATATTAATTAAATCGTTATGAAGAACATTTGGATTATAAATTTTAAACAAAAACAATAAATTGATCGTAAGTGAATGTCAGAAAAAACAAAAAAAAAAACAAACAGTAGATCATCATCCTAATCAAATCATAAAATATCATAAACAATCAAACTAAAATTTTAAAAGAAAATGTCAGAGGTATAATCAAATCATAAAATGTCATAGAGAATTGTGGTTGGTGCAATAAAATAATGTCAAAGAAAAATATAATAAAATCATAAAATTTCTTGCAAAATCAAGATCAATAATATAAAAAAAATTGACATTTTTGTGAGACCATAAAGATCAGGGTTGATAAATAAATAAAAAAACCCAAAAGTATAAAATGTCAAAAAAATACAATCAGATCATAAAGTAATGTCAAAGAAAATACAATAAATCATAAAATGCCTTGCAAAACCAAGATTAATAATATAAAAAAATGTCGCAAAAGTACAGTAAGATCATAAAATGTCATAAAAATCAGTGTTGATAAAAAAACCCCGAAAGAATAAAATGTCAAAAAAGTACAAGTCAATGTTTTCAAAATTACACAAGCACGCCAATCTTCATCTTAATCAGATACCAGGAAGTAATTGAAAAAAACGATTACTATAGACACATACGAACGCAAGGTAAAATAAGGCTTGTAAAAAAAGTAAAGCTAGAAGGCGATGAAGGTGAGAAGTGAAATAACGCCAAATAGGTATCTGTGATAGAAGAAAACATGCTGAGCCGATACAGTTGATACAGTTTTGAAAGATTTTCAATTCCTGAAGCAGCAATTCACTGGAATTGCTGCTTCAGGAATTGAAAATCTTTCACTTTTCTTTTTTTTAATGGACTGCCATTGGACTAGAACTCAACCACTCCAAATGCGAAATTTTCATCTGTGACAATACGGACAGACAATCTACCCTTCAAAAATTCAACACAATAGCACCAGAGATCAAAATTACAGATAGAAGTTCACTGCACCTCCTTCAGGTTCAGGTTCCCCAATTTTGGAAGATAGTTTTTCTCCATTCATTGACATAAGATAACACATTTCAACGATATTTCGGACAGACTCTCTAAAATGAATGTACATTCTGCTATAACCCTCATTCGTTATTGTTGTTTTGGTCATAATTTCATGTACTTTCTTCGCGCTTCGCCATTATGGAAGCATTTACAAAATCTTTTCGACAAAATTTACCAGATTATTCGTTGCACGCTATCATCTATACTAAATGTGGCCTGGGTGACCGAGCGTGGCTGCTAGCCACTCTACCCATTCGCTTCGGTGGGCTCGGCATCCGCACAATTTCTAGTTTAAGCCTACCGGCGTTCCTGTCTTCGGTCCACAGCACTGAAAAGTTAACCAGAAAAATCTTGTTGCCATCACTGGTTAACTGTGAAGTGCCGTTCTCGACTGATGCAATGAATGCCTGGAAAGTGGCTTGCCCGAATACAGCGTTGCCCGACACCCCTTTTTCCCAGTGACAGTGGGATGAGCCGCTCTGCAGGTTGGTACGGAATAAACTTATAGATACGTCCACCAATACTGCTGAGCGTGCCCGCCTGCTGGCTGTGGGAGAATGGGAGTCGGGCGTCTGGCTACACCTTCCGGATCGCTACATGTCTGCGTTTGGGTGCTCCCAGCGGAGCTCCATATCGTTGTCAATGTTGTGAAGCAGTCGACCGCCTCGGACACCATGGCCTATCCTGCAGTAGAAGCGCTGGTCGGTTAGCACGGCACGCCAGCATTAATGACATCATACGTCGGGCTCTTGTCACCGCCGGGGTGCCAGCTGTTTTAGAACCCAATGGCTTGGCACGCGACGATGGGAAGAGACCAGACGGGATCACCATAATGCCTTGGAAGGTGGGTAGGCCTTTGGTGTGGGATGCAACATGTGTCGACACCCTTGCGCCATCACATCTTCTTAGCACGGCGGGCTGTGCTGGGGCAGCTGCTGCTGGTGCAGAAAACCTCAAACGGCGCAAATACAACAACCTTATTGGAAGTTATATATTTGAGCCGTTTGGGGTTGAAACATTTAGTCCATGGGGTCCAAGTGCTCTTCGAGTATTTCAAGACGTAAGCAAACGGTTAGTCGACTCTTCACGTGACCAGAGGGCTGGGCTTTTCCTTGGCCACAGAATCAGCATTGCCATCCAACGTGGCAATGCTGCCAGCGTTCTGGGCACATTTCACGTTGACAGCGATGTGGACGACTTTTATGACGCCCTATGACCCCCGCCCTTTTTTTTATTTTATTTTTATTTAAGTGTATATAAGTTATTTTTAATGAAGTATTTTATACTATGTAAATTTTAATTTAGATAATTGAATAAAGCTACCTTTTCCTAAGCCGATCCCAAATAAAGTTGGATGGGGCCAGGAAAATTATGATTGTAAATTCTAAGGTACTAATTAAGGATTTATGACGTGCCTTCGAAGGTCATTGGGCATAATCTGATCCGCTTTGCGAAGGCTGGCGGATATTAACTAAAATAGTTTTAAAATATAGAGACAATAATTTTATATTTTCATCGACATTTTCGTGACTCACACTATCGAGATTAATCATCTGTCCAGCCTTTTCCCAATTGTTGTTAGGGTCGGCTTCCAGTCTTATCGGATTCAGCTGAGTACCAGTGTTTTACACAGGCAGTCGCTCCTGCCTATCTGACCTCCACAACCCAGTCACTGGGTAACACGGTACCCCTTGGCAAGACTGGTGTCAGATCTCAAGCTTCTGACTACCCGTAATGACTGTCAAAGATCTTCAAATAACAGCCGGGACCAACGGCTTATCGTGCTTGCCGAGGCACGGAGGAAACTCAGTATGTTGAAATGATCACCCATCCACGGACCGACCTCGGAAAGCATTGCTTAACCTTGAAGATCGACCCGTGTGGCTGTTATTATTTAGCTCCGAGCTCCTCACATTATTGTGATTAATGCCATAAAAAAACAAAGCTATATATCAATACATTCTGCTATATTTTTTGTGTGCCATGGGTATGGTTTCCATACTAAGATGCCCAATGACATTTCAAGTAAAAAAAAAGTTAATTTAAAAATCAAAAATCCGACTGATGCAGTCTGAGGAAACATATGCGCGAACTGGCTGACCACCTGATCCTCCGACTGCACAGCATGATTTTTCTTGTTAACAGATTTTAGTTCGATTATTATGTCAGTCGGGTTTTTGATTTTTAAATTAACTTTTTTTATTTACAACTTATTAGTTATATTTATCTTTTTCGAATTACTTAAAAACATATAAGTGGTATATATTTTTGTAATCACCTCTTAAAACCCTTCATTTTGATACCCCGCTGGATGGGTTTGGAAGAAAAAAAAATGGGCACCCGCACAATTTGGCGCCCAAAAGCCGCCATGTTTGTTTTTTTAGAACTTCACCTATTAAGAACACTTGGGCGGTAAAGACTTATCTAACGATGTCTTAATTATATAATTCGGTCAAGTGGTTTAAAAGATATGAGGTAATAAAGAATATAACATACATACAAACATGCATACATACAAGATACGCGCGAGACACATAACCCAGTCGGGTAACCGGTCGGGTAATAAAATAAAATCGAATACGCTTGTGTCGTTTTACAGTTCACTTCTACAGTGATATAACCTAAACATCTGTTAAGGAAAATAAAGAAATTTAAAACAACTATTAAATTCATGGTTAAGTACTGTTCAGAATAGAACAGAATGTCATAACAAATCATAACAAACATAGGTACCTACTAACATTTCTAGGAAGACATTGGGGGCGTGTCTTGTCCCGCGTAAGTGACTCGTGATTGGTCGTCATAAGTGAACAAACGCCAAATAACGCTACCATATTTGGTAATGCGCGAGACGCAATGCCACAACCCTCCCCGCACCTCACACGTCGCTAGGCTAGTATAAAAGGTCTTGCGCGGGCGATGAGAGCTAGTCTTGTTCCTGCTTCCGTCTAGTATACGTCACAAGTAAATATAAGTGTGTCCTCCGTAATAGTCCTGTGTAATTGTAATAAGTAATATAAAGTTCTATAGATTTAATTTAGTGATAGGGTATTGTGTGCCAATAAATCGTTTTAACGTTGTAACATGTGACTTTGTGTAGACTAAATAGACTAATTAATATTCACGAACACTGCGTCTCATTTTGCACCCAGAACTAGCGCAACAAATGTACCTCCTGACAATCGGGCTCGTACATTAATGGTCCTTCGAGTCGAATAATATTGTGAGTGTGAGTTAAGTGCGCGTAGTGTCGTGATTAGTACCTACCTACTAAAAATGCCGGTAACACGATCAAACTCGGGACGTGAACGCGCGCACGCGGCCCGCGCCGCGGTCGCGGCCCGCGCCGCCGCGGACGTCGAAGCGGTCGACGCCCGCGCCATCGAGCCCATTGCTCGCGCCGATGAGACCGCGCCCGTGCGCCCCGTAACCACAGAAGACTCTACCACAACCACGTCGTGCATAGAACCTACCAAAACTTCGGGGAAATCATTGGAGAGGGACCAGGAACATACTCGCTCTTCACGAACTAAGGCGTCCGTGAAGAAACTTACACTAGCACGTGCTCGTGAAGCGCTTATCGAACTAAAAGTTGAGCTCGCTTCCGCCCGCATCGCGACGTTAGAAGCGGAATCAGATGAAGATGAAGTCGATGACGAGGTCACCGTTATATCGGAAACGGACAGAAGAGTTGGGTTATGGTTGGAAACTAACCAGCCACTCGCGCGCGATGACACAACTGAATGTGTTTACCCTCCTCCGCTCGCGACCGCCCCGCCAATTTCGGAGCCGCTAACAACGATGCAGCAGCGATCGAGACCTTCACCGCAGCACGTGAGTCCACCGTTTGTTGCAACAACGATGCAGGCCGCCGTAGTAAGTACTGCACACTCATATGGGAACCGAGTCGGCGCACTGCTGCCGCCGGTTACAGCTGAATGGGCTTATCCATTACCGAATCACGCTGGCGCTACCGCGCCGCTGTACTCGACTGTGTGGTCGCAACCACACATCACTAGCGCACCCGCGCCCTACGAGCCACGCACACATGCGGGTAAAAATGAGATTAAAGTAGAACCAAGTGCCGCTCCGAAGACAAACTCTATAGATATCTCGGCGCTCGCCGCCGCGATCACTGTCGCCGCACGTACAGGTACGTCGTCAGTACACTATCGTTATCAATTAGACCTACCCCGGTTCGGCGGGGCACACCAAGAGTGGCTTATGTTTAAGGCGGCGTACGACGAGTCAGCGCCGTCATATAATGATTGTGAAAACATATCACGACTCAGGAAGAGTTTGTTTGGACGCGCCAAGGAGGCGGTCGAAAGCCTACTAGCTTACTGCCCGGCCCCATTTGAAATAATAAAATCTCTAGAAGTGAGATTCGGCCGGCCCGATTGTATTGCGTTATCGGAACTTGAACGCTTACGCGCTCTCCCGCGGCTTAATGATAATGCTAGGGATATTTGTGTATTTAGTAGCCGTGTATCCAACATCGTCGCCACACTACAAGCATTACGTCGGATGCATTACTTGTATAACCCGGAGGCGACAAAAGTAACCATTGAAAAACTCACACCTACTCTACGTTACCGGTGGTACGACTTCGCCGCCGAGCAACCATTTGATGAGCCGGACTTAGTGAAATTGTCCCGGTTTCTTAGCAGGGAGTCTGAGCGCTGCGGCCCATATGCGCCGCCGGAGACTACAGCGCCCGACACAACAACACAGCGGCCGTCGGCGAACAAACCGCCGCCCACTCGCTCGCGAGCGTACAACGTGGCGGAATCGCAGAGTCGTAAAAATGTGAGTACATGCCCTATATGTTTAGTGGAGGGTCACAACATATATAAATGTGAACAATTTAGTGCAGCCGCAATTGAGGAACGTTGGAACATGGCGCGGGAGCGCGGACTATGCTTTACGTGTTTACGTCTGCGTAACAAGGCGCATAAGTGTAATCGTAAAAAGTGCAGCGTAGGTGGTTGCGAACGAATGCACCACTCACTACTACATAGAGAGCCGGTGAATGTAGAAACTAAAACTGAAACTGATGAATCTGCAAGGGAAACCGTGGCATCGACGTGGATACAACATGCATGTAAGTCGTACTTAAAAATTATTCCTGTAGTAATATCCGGACCGGCGGGCGCGGTACAAACACACGCGCTCCTAGACGACGGATCGACCGTCACACTCATTGACGCTGACATCGCCGACAGAGTAGGCCTACAGGGACCTCGCGCACCGCTCCAAATAGAAGCAATTGGAGACACAAAGGCGTCGCCGGAGTCATGTAAAGTACGCGTTAGCATACAAGGGCCATCTAAATATAAACATATTATCAACGCTCGAACTATAGCCGATCTATGTTTATCCGCTCAAGCAATCGCGCGGCAGGACGTCGCTGACTGCAAACATCTACAAGACCTGGCGGAGTACTTCAAGTTCGAGCGGGCTTCGCCAAAAATACTGATCGGCCAAGACAACTGGCACCTCCTCGTGTCTACTAAGGTAAGGCGCGGCCGCCGCGATCAACCAGTCGCGTCATTAACGACATTGGGTTGGGTACTACATGGAACACACAGTCGGGCGCTGCCGCGTCCGGATCGCGTCAACTATGTCAACACACACGAGGAGTCCGAACAACAGAGCATGGATCAGCAGCTACGTGATCACTTCATGCTTGAGTCCCTCATGATCACGCCGAAACTGCCTACTAACGATCCAGATCAGCGAGCGATCACGCTTCTAGAGGAACGTACGACGGTCCGAGATAAGGTATATGAAGTACCGCTACTATGGAAAAGCGATACCGTCGAGATGCCAAATAATTACGAAAATACATTACGCAGACTACTCAGTGTAGAACGCAAACTAGACAGGGACAGTTCCCTGAAAGATAAATATGGTAAACAAATGCAAGCACTTATCGATAATGGCTACGCCGAGCCGGCGCCGCCTACTTCTACTACTGGGCGCACGTGGTACCTACCACACTTCGCCGTACTTAACCCACTAAAACCGGACAAGCTGCGAATAGTCCACGACGCTGCCGCGACTACTAAAGGTAAGTCACTGAATGACTACCTACTCAAAGGTCCTGACATGTTACAGTCACTACCCGGAGTACTAATGCGCTTCCGTCAACGACGCGTCGCCGTGTCAGCAGACATCAAAGAGATGTTCATGAGAGTGAAGATACGTCCCGAAGATCGCGACGCGCTTCGCTATCTATGGCGCGGAGACAGGCGTGACGACAGGCCACCAGACAAATGGAGAATGACGTCACTGATATTCGGCGCTACGTGTTCGCCGTCGACCGCGATTTACGTGAAAGACGTCAATGCTCGCAGGTACGAAAAATCTCATACTGAAGCATGTCAATCGATTATTAAAAATCATTATGTCGACAACTTGTTGGACAGTTTCGACACCTCCGAGGAAGCAGTACGCGTCTCTAAGGACATAGATCGTATACATAGGGAAGCTAATTATGAACTAAGACAGTGGGCGTCAAACAGCAAGGAAGTTCTGGACGCGTTAGCTCCAGGGGCAGCAAACGACAACCTCGGCCTCAACATGGACGCGGCCACCGAGCGCGTCCTAGGACTAGAGTGGAGACCAACTCAGGATGACATAGGTTTCAATTTAGACCTATCGAGGCTACACTTATCGGCAAACCCAGGCCAACAAAACGAGAAGTACTACGTATAATGATGTCCCTGTTTGACCCTCTAGGCTTCGTCTCTCCCGTTACTAATAGGGCGAAGGTACTACTGCAAGAAGTTTGGCGCCGCGGCACCGGCTGGGACGTCGACATAGACGCTGATCTCGCCCAACAGTGGAACGAGTGGACTACACACCTACAAAGGCTAAAGACTATTAAAATCCCGCGTTGGTATATGGCTTATTCTAAAGATAAACCTTTTGAGTTACATGTGTTCGTGGACGCGAGCCAATCTGCATACGCTGCTGTCGCCTATTGGCGCTCGGCGAGCGAGGATGGGCAAATCACACTGGCGCTGGTGGCTGCGAAGACAAAAGTCGCACCACTTAAGCTCACCTCGATCCCGCGACTCGAGCTGCAGGCTGCAGTTCTGGGCAGCCGCCTGGGTGCAGCAATCACGGCCGAGCATGACTACAAGCCGCATCACATCACGTACTGGACAGACAGTACCACTGTCCTCACCTGGTTACGGAACGGGGCGCGCTCGTACCGCCCGTTCGTAGCCCATCGCATCGCCGCCGTCGAGGAGCACACTAAGCTCAGCGACTGGCGGTGGGTACCCACTGCCCTTAATGTCGCCGACGACGCTACGCGCGACGTGCCGCGCGAGCTGGACTCCGAGCATCGGTGGTTCCGCGGGCCTGACTTCCTACGAGGTCACCCCGACACGTGGCCTGCAGAGCAGCCGGCAGCCTACGAGCTCACCGGTGAGGAGCGTGTGCACCACATCGCTGAGTCGGGCGTGGACCCGACCGCAGCGGTCCCCGACCACACACGCTTCTCCCGGTGGGAGCGCCTACTGCGAGCGACCGCTCGAGTCATCCAAGCGGCGGAACTGTTAAAGTGTATGGTAACCAACACAGACCAGGTGAACTATAAAGTTAATACTAAAAATAGGGAATCTGATCCAGCGTGGAATAGTAAAAAGTGTAGTGCAAAACTTTCAGTGAACGCTAAACTCAAAATACAAAGTGTCACTAAATTTATACAATTAACTGCCGAACAATTGAATAAAGCAGAAGTACTGTTAATAAAGGTTATACAAAGACAAAGTTTTAGTGGTGAACTCAGTGACACTAACTATAAAACTGGCAGACTACGGGCACTATCAGTTTATGTTGATTCCGACAATTTACTCAAACTAAGGTCGCGCGTAAGCGCGGCACGATGCATTTCAGATCATCAATCGAGTCCGGCCATCCTCGATGGAAATCACCACATCACCCGACTACTCATCGAGGCAGTCCACAGGCGACTGCACCACTCCGGCGTCGAGGCAACCGTCAACGAGTGCCGCACTCGCTATTGGGTGACGCGCCTACGCCCCGCCACACGAACCATCGTGTCACGCTGCCTGGACTGCCGAGCGCGCCGCAACGTGCCGCCCGAGCCCCCGACGGGCGACCTGCCGCCCTGTCGCCTCGCCCATCACGAGCGCCCTTTCACGTACGTGGGCCTCGACTACTTCGGGCCTCTCCACGTCTCCGTGGGACGCGCCGTACACAAGCGCTACGTGGCGCTTTTCACCTGCCTGACTACACGGGCAGTACACCTCGAGGTCGCTGCGAGCCTAGCGACGGAGTCTGCTGTGATGGCCCTGCGTCGCTTCATCGCGCGCCGGGGCCCTCCTTCTCAAGTATGGTCTGACAACGGGACCAACCTGCACGGCGCTGACCGCGAGCTCCGAGCATCCATCGACGCGTCAACACGACAAGAGGCAAGCCGACAGCGTATCACCTGGCGCTTCATTCCCCCCAGCGCACCTTTCATGGGCGGCGCGTGGGAGAGACTGGTGCGAAGCGTGAAGACCGCTCTCTTCAGCACATTACGGGAGCGCCACCCCAACGAAGAAACGCTGGCGACTCTGCTAGCTGAGGTAGAGTTTACCGTAAATAACAGACCACTCACTCACGTTTCTGTGGATCCAAATGATCCGGAGGCACTCACGCCAAATCATTTCCTGCTGCACGGCCCAGCGTCAAACCCGCCACCAGGTGATTTCAACGACCGGGACCTCATCGGACGTGCGCAATGGCGCGCCTCGCAGCGACTCGCCGACCAGTTTTGGGCAAGATGGGTCCAAGAATACCTGCCTGACCTGCAGCACCGGCGGGAGCCCCACGGACGTGGCGCTCCGATACTCACCGGGGACGTCGTGCTTGTCGCGGATAGCAACCTGCCGCGGAACTCGTGGCCCATGGGGCTGGTTATTAGGACATTTCCCGGGAGTGATAACATTGTGCGCGCCGTAGATATTAAGACGAAAGGGGGAATTTTAAGACGACCTGTTAAAAGGCTGGTTAAACTAGTATCTCAAGACGCTTCTTAAATAATGATGGGCCTATGTCGTCTTTTAGTTCTCACCTTATAGTAATTTTAGTATAACTAGTATTGTTTTAGTCTTTGTAAACATTGTGTTACCTGTTTAATTTAATTTTGTGCATGTCATGGTCATTTACCTTTTATAGTTTAAGGATTGTGAATGATATGACATCCTGTGATAAACTAAGTAACTGAACCATCCACGATGGTTCACGGCGGGAGAATGTTCAGAATAGAACAGAATGTCATAACAAATCATAACAAACATAGGTACCTACTAACATTTCTAGGAAGACATTGGGGGCGTGTCTTGTCCCGCGTAAGTGACTCGTGATTGGTCGTCATAAGTGAACAAACGCCAAATAACGCTACCATATTTGGTAATGCGCGAGACGCAATGCCACAACCCTCCCCGCACCTCACACGTCGCTAGGCTAGTATAAAAGGTCTTGCGCGGGCGATGAGAGCTAGTCTTGTTCCTGCTTCCGTCTAGTATACGTCACAAGTAAATATAAGTGTGTCCTCCGTAATAGTCCTGTGTAATTGTAATAAGTAATATAAAGTTCTATAGATTTAATTTAGTGATAGGGTATTGTGTGCCAATAAATCGTTTTAACGTTGTAACATGTGACTTTGTGTAGACTAAATAGACTAATTAATATTCACGAACACTGCGTCTCATTTTGCACCCAGAACTAGCGCAACAAATGTACCTCCTGACAATCGGGCTCGTACAAGTACAAATAAAAAATATCGCATTCGTTAGGGTGATTTCAAATCTCTGCAATATTTTGATATATTTAAAAGTCCCTTCAAAATCACTCATATTATGTCACAGAAACGCAAGTCATACAAACCGGTCAAGTGCGTGTTGGACATTTAGGGTTCCGTACCAAATATAGAATATATTAGTATTTTTTAGTAATAAACATTAACACCAAATTTAGAATAGAATTCAATAGAAAACATTTATTTGACACAGCAACAATCACAAACACAGAAGATTAGAAAAAAATAATTCATAGGCTATTTCAGGTTCATAGGTCAATGGAAAGTTACAAAATTATTCGGTACAAAATTTTGTGAGAGGCGACGAACAGACAGACAGACCCGTGAATGACAGCAATAGGGTCAATTTATTTTGTACTCGGGAATCCTAAAAAGTTCCACACCTATTTTACAACAGAGCCTCCAGCCTTACCCCATGCAATATTTATCTATCCTCCACCATACACTTACGAAAAGAAAAGCCGCGGAAAGAAAGAAAGATTTATTATTCCTTCCTCCCTCTTCCTTTATTGTGTTACCATCCACAATCACGCTTCTATAACTTAAACCAGATCTTAAGGGTCTCTGAATCGCTATCCATTCTGTTCAGGTCTATTCGCGCGGCAAAATGAGATATCACTGGGTATTGAATGACAGCGTTACTGTGAACGCGGTTTCACGATTTCGGATATATATATTATTTTCTTTACAAGCTTTTGTTAGAGGTTTCGTCTGCGTAGAAGTTGGGAATAATTCGGAGAAACTTAGTATCGGATAAAAATGAGCAATTTTACGTTGTAATCCAAGGTCATGATCTATCCAAATGCCTTATTATTTTATTTTATTTTTATTATAACTTTTTTATGTATAAAACTCTTTTATAAATCATGTTTAGATACAATAAAAAAAAGTCTCAGATTATTGGGTGTTTTGTTTGAATTTGGCGCTGAATACAGCAATTTCAGGACAGCAACCCTTTAAAGCTTTCTAACGCTTTTTTAAAGAGCTAACAGCGCGTTTTTGCTAAGACGGGTTGGCAGCACTGGCGTCTCGCATCCAGCAGTCCAAATCCGTTCACTAGTATGCAAATTCAGTAATTTTCATATTTATATTGGTAAGATACGTTACATAAAAATACGCCTGTTTTCCCCAAACGGTTTGAGCAGAGCTGCCTATATTATATTGGTAAGTAGTTACATCCAAATCCGTATAGCCCTTATGGCGTGATTGATAAAAACAAACAACCTAACTTACAAACATACAGACATTCATGTATTTTTTTTACATTTATATTTAGTTGTTGGATATTTCTATACATTTTCCTCCGTGTTTTTTACAAAAGGGTTTTGGGTATTGGTGTTAAGGCAGCAATATAGGCGTATATTGTATTCTCCAATGGATTACGGGTCTTCAACAGTTTCTTTGGAAGCGCAATGACCGTTTCGGTTGGGTCCTTATCTGGTCTCAGACTGGAATATGTTTTGTGGTTCGGCGTGATTGTTTGTAGAATTCGCTGTTCGATATTATTGGTCTAACGTGTTTTTTTTTAGATTTTTGTACAAGTACTCATTAGAAGTCTAAAACATATATCTACAAAGAATTGGCCTTAGTAACAGTGGAATGAACATTTGGTTTCCTTTAAATTTTTCAGCGATTTTATCTCGACTTCCAATAATTTCATTTCGTTCTAGTTTCCTTATGATTTCATTTTTTTTTATTTTGATATGCACTACGCCAATATTATAGTATCTACCCTTTTTTTCTCTCCACCCGGTATAATTTTAATCCAAATAAATATGCGTCCTTATTAAATAATTATGTAATTGCAAAATAGTTATGAAATCAATTTTCTTCATTTTTACCAAAATTAACCAGACTCTTTGGTGCTTCTTATTTTTAACGATAATTTGCATTTTAACTGGCCGTTTCTTGTCAAAATATTAGAAGATGTTCTAGTCTTTGATTTTTAGTGTTTACTAAAAAGAAAATACTAATGGCTATTCGTACAAATCGGCTTAAAGAATTCTGCTTTCTTTCTGTTATATTTTTGTAGGTACGTAAAACCTCGTTAGTTTTATACTTTTATACTACACCTGCTCGGAAAGTACCTTGATACTTTATCAAATTTACGGTAGAAAGTACGTCATTGCATATCGAACAAATATGCGGCGAGAAAACGCATCTGAGCGGGAGAGAAAAGTGTATGAAAATCCATTTCTTACGTGGTTTTTCTTTTTTAATTTTGGGTAAGACTATGCGCTGGTAACCTAAATATCAAAAGCCAAAAAGTTTTTACAGTGAGTTTTTATCTCGAAGTTCGCAAAATGACACTGGCCACTAGCTGTGTGTTGGATGGTGTCAAACAATTTGAAAAAAGAACATGTGAAAATTGCAGACGCCATTGACATTAAGCTTCACTAACTGCAACAATTTCAATATAAATTTCAATTAGTAAAGATTTAGTTTTTTATTTTCCTCGTAGGTGTAGTATAAAGCACTATGTATCACTCGAGGGAAAGTGCGATTCCCGATCTCGGGTGTTTTAAAACCCTCGCCTACGGCTCGGGCTTCAAACGACACTCTCGACGGTAATCGGTCACTTTCTCCTCTCGGTGAACAATGTACTATTTTGCTCGTGTGAGATATAATTATTTTGCTAGGAAAATGCTTAGATTGAAAATTGAAAAACACATGAGAGCTTTGAATATTATGGTTAACAAACCCTACGCTACTGTAAGTAGGTATAATATGTATATTGTTAGTTATTATTTTCAGCCGTTTCGTGAAGCAATTACAGTAGTAACGATACTTCTGGTACTCTAATAAACTATTTATGCATATAAACATGAATCTATGTGGCTGCATTGGGTTTAAAAGCTGTGTTGTAAAGGTGTAATTATCATCTTGATATTATAGCTGTTAACGATATTACGTGGTATTCTGATAAAAAACAATTGTAATGTGCGTATAATAATAATAAATTTCATCACCTATCTTACAATCCTCCATAGGTTAAAGTTATAGTAAAGCTTATTTAATAAGACGGCGAATAATATGTAGCTCGCCGTCCGATAAGGACCAGGCCCGAGTTGACGGCACGTAGTGTTCCACGTGCGCCTCAACGAGATTTCAGCAATACTGACGGGGTCCGCTAGGGCCGATGTCTGTCTGGGTCGCGGATAAATTTAAAAGAGAGTTACTGCGGCCCTGGCTCAAGCAACTGAAGGTTCACGGGTAGCTTTTAGTCTGACACGCCCTCCCCTTTCACCCAGAGCGGGAGAAGTCATTGGATGAAATAATAACAAAAAAAATAGTATTGTCACTGGGTCGTAGACCTCTCAAGTAAATATAAGGCCCTTCTACTCACATGCGTCAACAAACTTTCCAACCTCGTTAGCTGTCCCGTCAGTTTCATTTCTCAGCAGCTTAACCCACTTCATTATAAGTCTATCAGAACTTAAAGCGGGTAAAGCCGCTTAAGCACCTATCGAGCACTAAATAAGTTGTATAGGAACACTTGTTTACACACCAAAGTTTCCAGTCAGCTGTCAAAACCAGCAACCATTGACGAGGGTTCTCTTGTTGGTACGATTATTTAGTTGACCTCGGGTTTAGCAGCTAATTTAGTAGCTAGTGCCGTTACGGCTTTGTGTAATCGATTCATGATTTTGACATTTGAGATGTTTGAATTTCGAAGACTTCAATGGGTGCGTAGTGTCACAAAATAGTAAGTATACAGAAGGGCCACTCCCGCCGTTTAGAAAATTGACAGCTAAACTTGACAGATTCATTAGGGTTGCTACTATATTGCTTCCGAATTAAAAAAAAGAGTATGTTGTATAAGTTACAAACATAAATACATCGATTCGTCTAAACATACATTATATCATGCTTACATGCCAAGACAGGACATCAAATATCCATTTAATATCACGAAACATTTAATATTACGCCACATACGATGAATATTGGAGAGTAAAAAGACGTAGTAATAGTGTAATAATGATCCCACTTAAAAAAATAAATTGTAAAAAGCTCCAAGCTCGACAAAAATATGAATGTGAAAAAACAGGTACCTAATAAAATCAAAAAACCAAAGATGATATTAAACCAGAAGAAAATTATGCTGTGCACTCGGAGGAAACATATTTGTAAGCTGTATGACTTGAACCTTATTATTATGACAAGTTCCCAATTTCATCTATGGGCTTAAAATAATTTATTATAATCCTATATAATGAATTTCTAATTTGTCATCTTGAAAGATTAATGACCTTTATAACTTAAAAATAATTGAAAGAAAGAATTAAAAACAAAAAAGTAAATTCGGTCTGTAACAAATAATAAAGGTAACCCATCCAATTCAACCAACCTCGTTACAGTACTTAATGTATGAATGACGTGACAAACGCGCGACATTCATACATTAAGTTCCGCGACTGAGCTTGGTCCAATATTGCCCAATATTCCCTGTAAAACCGAAATGTCAAAGTGAGAGTGGCCCCTCTGTCTGCGGCGCGCCGCCGCTTACGCACTTTGTGGTAGTGTGTTCGGATTTTGATGTTTTTGAAGTGTCTGACGTTTGTCCTGATGTCAAACGATATTCACGGGTTTGGACTTTAATGCATTTTGTTTTGCCATGAGTTCTGCAAAAAGGTGAAATAATTATTGCTTAGCCAGACTGCTTTTATACTAAAAAGTTAATGAGAGCAAAATTGTTCCAAAATTCTCTCTAAGACATGCAAATACATTATACTTCTTACGAAGTATAAGGTCTTTGGAGACATGTCAGTGATTTTAGTTTGAAAGTTACAATGATAATTAAATGATGAAATGTTGTTACTTCAAGGCAAAGCATTATTATAGCAGTGAGCGCTATGTACGCCTTAATTATCATATGCATTAGTCCAATAATAACTATTGAACTAATGCACATGAAAAATTGTTCTGTTGTTGTGCGATATGTGATGTGGCTGTACTTAAAATAAATAAATGAGAAAGACTGCAAAAAATAGTATTAAAATCTTAAATAAATAAAAGGAAGATATACATTTATAAAGATCAGTCTAAAAAGCAGACAGGCACAAAAAAATAAGATCTTCAAAATCAAACAGAATATTATTTTCTTTACTTGATATAGACTAGGCGTCCAGCTCGGGTGTCAAGCTGCCCCGTGCCGACGTCGCGTCGGAAAATAAAATGTGCTTAAAGATTTAATATGCAGGGAACATGTACCTTTAAGAATATTTGTTTATATTATTTGCTAGACTAGCTAAAATGATTTACTTTTTTGATATTTGGACATAACAATTTTTTTTTTTTTGAATGTCATATCAGGCGAGATAGTAGTAAAACGCGAGCCTACCACAAAAAAGAGGTATGAACTCATAGCATAGGAGAATAATGTTTCTCCTCTGTGTTCTCCTATACTCCGATCCAAAAGACAAATCGACGTAGACACCACAGTTGCCAAAATAAAGGAACCCGAGAAGATTATGACTGTCGCAAGAGAATTAGGCAAAAGTACCCACCTCTCACAGAGAGAAATAAAGAAAAGAAAGAACACAGCCACACACAGGTACGCACAATGTAGGTACAAATAAAAGGGAACTTCATTTTAAAACAATTACATACTGTGCCCCGCGGCTGCGCCAAATAGGTCCAATTCAGCAAAATGCCAGAAAACCAGGAGTGGTTCACGCTTGTTTTTCAACTGAACCTTACGTTGAAGTAGAAGGAACAGTACAGCAGTGGACACATTAAAAGGCTGATGATGATGAACCACAGATAGGGTTTCGGATATCATGAATCAATACGGTGGGCTAAGAAAGAGATGACAAGACGAGTTGGACACCTATTTCATAGATAATTTTATTCTAGTATACCTATTTATTTTCATTTTAGCTCCGTTTGCTATAATGGAGATAAGGAAAAGATACATTTGAGCTTTGTGTCACATCAGTCTCATAAAACGTAATGCTAATATTATATCTGATTTACCATTTTTCCTATAATTTTGTCCAGCACCAGCATTATCCAAGTGTTTGGATATTGGTTATCGGACATGTTAGGTGTCACAGATCTCTGAAATTGAAACTTTGTTATTGAATCGCGGGAAACGATCACCATTGCATAGCAGTATAGAATACAGTGTTCAGCTATTGATTTTGTGAATTATCACTAGCCTATAACTCTAGAAACCGTTTGAAATTCTTATTTTTTTACTTTGTTCTTTTCTGTATTTTATTTTAGTAACGATTTGCATAATAACGTTAGGAAAAATCCTATATTTTTACTTTATTCATTTCTGTATTTTATTTTAGTAACGATTTGCATAAAAACGTTAGGAAAAATCTTATATTTTTACTTTATTAATTTGTGTATTTTATTTTAGTAACGAATTGCATAATAACGTTAGGAAAAATTAGTGACTCAATTGATAAGTTAAAAAGCTGAGAGTAAATTTTCATTTAAGCGTAGAATCCGGAACTATTATTTGTCCTCACATACATCGCTCGGTCTTCGTCATAGTTATTGTGTTTAAATTTCAGTTTAATTTAGGATTTGATATTTATTATAATACATACCAAATCTAGTCTATTGTTTTGATTTGCGTGCAATTGGAGTGAATTCGCAAGAGTTTTGTTGAATTTTGCTAGTTATAATTAAAATTTAGATGAGTAAAGTTTTAATAAAGATTGTAATAGTGTTAGAAGTTTAGGTGTATATAATTATTATACATTTATGTAAAGTCTGATTTTAGATATATTGGGTTCAACCTGTAAGATAGTGAGTGTTAGTTAAATAAATACAATAAATAAATTATTGTTCATATTTTTTTTATTTTGCTCTCCTACCACTGTTGTGTCCTTTTTGAACCAAAGCTGGTAGATAATGCCTTGCTGCATAAAGTCCGCCTATGTATCACTATTGTACATGAAGTTTAAATAAATAAATAAGTGTACAATTACAATTTTAATTTTAATGTTGTGCTCAAAACAACAAAAGCATGTTTCTTGTGTACTTTTTACTACTTTTCCTTGTTACTTTTTAACCGACTTACCAAAAAGAGGAGGTTCTATGTTCGACTTCTTGTATGTTTTTTTTTTTATGTATGTTCACCGATATCTCCGCCAATTGTAGACCGATCTTGAAAATATTTTTTTTGTTTGAAAGAACATGTTCCAAAATTGGTCTCCTGATGAAGAACTTCGGAGATATACAACAGAACTCTTCAATAAATAACGGCAAATCATTCGGGATTGCTTCAATCGCATGTCTGTTTATTGTGTATACCATTTCATAACATAATATCACGCCAGTATACTGAAAGGGGTACGCAGAACTCTTATTTCACCGGTTATGTTCAAGTTTCATGTTTTTCGGGTAATCTGTTCTGGCATAATAGGTACTTACTAAACAACTTGCCTATTAGGTAGGTAAAACTAAAAAGGGAAAAATAAAAAACGTTTTTGCAAAAAAATACTACCGACTTCCAAATAAAAAACTACAAAGTGAAAAATAACTTTATTTTTGGAAGTCTGTGTCCATTTCGCAAATAATTGGTATCTATGAAAGACACCGACTTCCAAAAATAAAGTTATTTTTCACTTTGTAGTTTTTTATTTGGAAGTCGGTACTATTTTTTTGCAAAAAAGTTTTTTATGTTGCTATTGTTTTGAGTCTGTGTCGAATAAATGTTTTCTATACTATTCTACTAAAAGCACAAACAAGGTAAACACTTTCAAGCATACGCTAACTTCTGTGTCCTCACAGAAAGTAAAGTATAAATAAAACCAATAGGACGTTTTCGAACTAAAAACCGTGATTTGGAAAGAGCAGGAAGTTGAAACCGGATGTAGCAGTCTGCTGCAGGGGCGCTGGAACCGTCGCGCCGAATATTCACAGCTTCCGGTGGCATGCAGATATAAGGCAGAAGGTTCAGTTCCATTCCTGTGAAAGATAACATTTCAGTTACAACTTCTTCGTCGGTACACTCTTGGCAGAGCGGTCGTGGTCATCATGTTGCAGTGAGACTTCGGGTTGCCATAATTTGCCTAACGATGCGACACCATCCCTCTCTATCGGCTGTTATTCGTGTGCACTTATGCAATGGGCCACCCACTGCAGACTTAATCTGGTTCTTTATCTGGTTATCTGGTTAATTTTTATCCGTGGTGCTAGGCAACTGGGCTTATCCCAGTTGCCTCCGTTATTCTTTTCTGATTAATTTCGTTGCGGGATCCAAGACAGTTAAATTCATTCTGCGGGATTTCGTCGAGCTTCATTGCCTCGGCGCTTTTCTGGTGGTCGCCACTGTTGATTCTGGCTTTCAGGAATTGTAGTGGTTTGGGAATAGTGCGGTGGGATAGACCCACAAAAGAAAGACTTAATCTGGTCGGTCCATCGCATGGGCGACCTGCCGCGCGCTCTCGTTCCTTCCACTCTACCCTGAACTACAAGCCGCTCGATAGAGTCGTTGCCTCGTCGGAACACGTGTCCAAAGAACTGGAGTACTCGAGCTTGGACTATAGCCGATAGACGGTGCCTAATACCGAGTTCTTGAAGGATGGATATGTTAGTGCGAAACTCCGTCCACGATACTCCAAGCATTTTTCTCCAGCACCACATTTCCAGAGCGTCTATT
Source organism: Orthosia gothica (assembly GCA_949775005.1). Taxonomy (NCBI): domain Eukaryota; kingdom Metazoa; phylum Arthropoda; class Insecta; order Lepidoptera; family Noctuidae; genus Orthosia; species Orthosia gothica. The sequence continues at coordinate 13,057,833 of OX459057.1, forward strand.
CTCTTCGTCTTAGTTTCTTTCAGCGTTCAGGTCTCGGCTGCATATAGAAATTTGGGGAACACATGTGCCCGTATGAGTCGGGTTTTCGTGGCGTTGGTGATATTGTGATTCCTCCATATTTTCTTCAGTCTATCCATGGCCATAGCCATGCATCGCTTGATCTCGTCCCCGCAACCACCGTGGTTTGATATTAAAGCGCCCAGGTAGACGTATGATTGTACGACATTGCTCCTATAAATAGATGATAGATGAAGTCTGCTTCAAGGTACAGTAAGCCATAAAATCAAAGTGTTTCACTCTCCCCACCAATCCCAGTGACTAGTTAATGTAAACAGAAGCGTGTACATTTAAAATATTTAAATATAGTTGTATGGAAAAAGATGACGTGCTGTGCCGACTCCAAATAAATTGGGATTAGCGCAGGAGGACCATGATGACTAAGAAGACAAAAATGTCCTCATTTAAATTATGCAGCCAAATTGAATTGGACAGTTGAACTACTGTCACAAACCTGCGTAGCTTTATTTCAGTTCGCTACGTACGAATGAGACGCTTAGAGGAAATGAATACGTCTGCCGATTGAAAGATACTATTGAACTTTCAGCGAAAATCAAACGGATTCTTCAAGTCGTTTTGTATTACTCATTGTTTTTCTAAGTACCTTATGATACTTAGGAAAACAATAAAGATTTTTCAATCTTTTAAAACTGATGAAAGATGATTAATCGACATTTATGACATACAAATTGATGACATACAAATTCTATAACAAAATACCTTGTGATATATTAAAACTAAATGAAAGTAAATTTAAAACTTTAGTTAAAAGCACCCTTTGTAAACAAGCATATTACAAATTAGATGATTATATTCAAGATAAGAATGCTTGGAAACATGCTGGTCCTGCTTCATAGGGCAATCTTTGGTGTAGACAAAATCAAATTTGTTAATTTATATTCCCATTCATAGTTATTGTATTCATTGTATTTTTTTTTTTTTTTTTTTTTAGGAAATTGACTCACACACTGTTCCGTTGTTGTTGAATTAGGTATTTTACCTATGTTTGTAATATTTGTAAGTATGTGAGAACCATGTTCCTACTTATCAAATTAATTAATTTTCCTGTTAATGCTTTTTAATACTTTATACCTGCGTGTAGAGCTATTCTGGGTGCATCGTCCTCACATATATTAATGTATGTACGTATGTTAATATTGTAAAACACCAATTTTTTTTTTTTTAAAAGAGTAAGTATGGAGTTTCTTGTGCGTTCTTCTCCATATCAATCTACTTTCCGAATGCACGGTAGAATCATTTTTTTTTTTTTTTTTTATCTATATTTTTTTTTTTTATTACTTTTAAATTTATTTTTTATTACTTTTAATTTTTAATTTTAATTTATGTGACGTTCAAAAGTGCCGTTTATTGGCCTAATTGAATAAATATATTTGACTTTGACTTTGACTTTGACTTTATGTTAAAATGAAATACATAATACAAATATTAAAACATGGGTCAAGTAGGAATTTCAAGGAATTTTATTTTGACTGACCTTGACCTCAAGAAAAAGTGACATTCTACCAGCAAAAATGATTGACAAAAGTTCAAAACATATCAGACTAGCTGCTGTGAGCTGTTTCGCCGTGTCAAAGACAGCAATTATTCCAAGGGAAATTACTCCCGGGAAAAAGTATCCTATTTTCATATCTATCTCTAAAATTGTCTAGCGGTTTATTTCCCCAAACACTGACTATCACTGAAACACTTAAAGTAGCTCTATTTAATGAATCCGTACGAACTAAATAAATTACCTACTACCTAAATCCAATTGTCCGTCCTCAACCGAAATCGGTTTGGTTTTAACTCAACAAAATAAATCATGGTGACAATAATTAATACTTTAACAGTCTTTTAGAACAAAGCATGTGTAATCCGGTTTTATCAATTACAACGTAAATTTATTATTACTGATCTGAACAAAGTAAATTAATATAAATATTGGATATTAAATCATGAAGTGAATGCCTCTGTTTTCGAATCTTTAACCTGAAACAGATTTGGAAATGCATTAGCCGTTATACGAGTACATACTGGGTATGGTCAGGATTCAAAATCAAGACAATTTTCGGTTTGAAACATATTTGCGAACTGGCTGACCACCTGATCCTCCGACTGCATAGCATGATTTTTTCTTGGTCACAGCTTTTTAGTTCGATTCTTAATCAGTCGGGTTTTTGATTTTTAAATAAAAAAAAATATTTACAACTTTTTAGTAAAATTTTCTTATTCGAATTGCTTTTAAACATATAAGTAGATTATATATTTTTGTAATCACCTCTTAAAACCCTTCATTTTGATATCCCACTCGATAGGTTTGGAAGAAAAAAAAATTGGGACCCGCACAATATGGCGCCCAAAATCCGCCATGTTTGTTTTTTTAGAACTTCACCTATCTAAGAACACTTGGGTGGTCAAGACATATCTATCGATGTCTTAATTATACAATTCGGGCGAGTGGTTTAAAAGATATGAGGTAATATAGAATATTACATACATACATACATAAAAGATACGCGCGAAAAACATAACCCTTTCATTGCAGCCGGGTAAAAAAAGTGTTCACTTGTCACAAAACGACATACATACGATATAAGAACATACTTATGCTAAACCCTTAAAAATAGTATTAGTAAGATCAAACAATAATTACGTATACTACCTACATTTTGTTTATAATATAAAATAAATAGGGTGAAAAGATGTCAGGCAGATGCATGTCGTGACTGTGGCAAGAAGGCTATGTGGAACTGTTTCTGTTTCTGCATGATTTCATCATAAGCCGGTTCCATCTGTGATGCTGAAATTTTTAGCAGTGCAAAAAGGTGGTCATCCAAAAGCCTAATACGAAGAAAATTATTCTTAGTTTCATTATTGAAAACGTTTGTTCGCACAAATCGCTTGTGCCAAATATAATCAGTTTTTTTTCGGCGTAGCAACTATATACACAATACCCAAGTATTAGATATGGACTTATAAAATTCAAATTTGCTGGTGTAAAGAAATAGTTGCTTCAAATTGCAAGGCGTTAAGCGCGTCATTTGATATTTAATGGATAATACTACGAATTAATAGGAATAAAATAATACAAGATATATAGTACCAGGGGATATTTAGCGACATAATTATTTATTTATTTATTTATTTATTTATTTATTTATTTATTTATTTACACATACAATTGTTTTTACAGGTAGAACCCAAGGTAACAAAAGTAGTCATACAATACGACACTCAGAGACGCCCTGTAAAACTGATCACACACCTACTCACGTCCATGTTTGACCAGTCCCAAGTAACGGCTCCGGGCGTCCTCACAAGTTAACTAGAGGACAACACAGTAATTGTCACCCTCTGGAATTCCGCCAAAGAGCAGGTGAAAATGTCCAAGCGCTGAGAGATGCTATTAAGAATCGTAACAGCCCGACACACTGGTGCAAACTTTAATAGGTTTGTACGGGCTACCGGAGTTTCGAACAGACTCTCCCTCGGCCCCAACCTTAGCCTACTGTTTGGAACGAGTAATCCCAACGATTCTAAGATTTGTGGATTGTTTAGCATCCCCCGAAAAACCATAAAAACGTATTTCACCAGAGCAAGATTGCGCCTCACCTCCAACCTATAGTACCCAACCATCCCTATTACAAAGAGACTTGGGTACATAAGCGGGTAAAACGGATAGACGCCAAATTGCCTCATGTATAAGTACCGTGTAAATTTGTTCTGCATCTTTTCCACCATCTGAGAATATTTCATTTCATAAGGATTCCAGATGATAGCACTAGTTTCCAAGTTGCTTCGCACCAACGCGTTATAAAGCGATTTCACTGCTGCCATGTTAGTGAAGTCACGGGTTTCTCGCATGACAAACCCAAGATTCCTGAAGGCCTTTTTACATACTTGCACGATATGAGCTCGAAACGACAGATCCTCAAAAAAAGTGACCCCAAGATCTCGCACCGACCTCACCCGCAGTATGACGTGACCGCCCATATTATATTCGTGACGTCGGGGTACCACGGCCCGCGTGAAGGACATCATATTACACTTTGTCACATTGAAGTGTAACTTATTTATTATTATAGTAGGATGATGTACAAACTAATACTTAATAGCACTAATGTTGTTACAGATGTGTCATATTGTAAACGCCTAGCGGTAGAAGAGATGCAATGCAACCAACCATTGCACACAAAACCATTGTACCACCAGGGGATATTCAGCGACGTATTCATAGTAGGATGATGTACAAACTACATATTTAATAGCACTAATGTTGTTACACCTGTGCCATATTGTAAACGCCTAGCGGTAGAAGAGATGCAACCAACTATTGCACATGCAAAACGTGTAGGTCACCAAGCGTGAATAGCCAGGCAGTTGATTAAGTTTACGTAAACTTAATACGGTTTATACTAGACGGTGTACGTACACCGTCTAGTTACGCTATTGATAGATAATCATGAATATTTAAGACACTTGTAAAGGTTTACAAGAGCAGAAACAGTGTTTAACCCACATTGTGGTTTAAAATGCAATACTTGTTTTCCTTGATGAACTTGATCAATTTTAACCACAGAGCACTGAGGAGCCTCTATTACCACTGTTAGAGGCGGTATTGGAAAAACTTTATATACAAACCAAGTGAGACATTGAGTGTCATCGTTTACTTACAGAAATTAATCATTATCATCATCATAATAGCCGAAATACGTCCACTGCTGGACATAGGCCTCCCCCAAGTGTTGCCACATTGACCGGTCGCGTGCGTCCCGCATCCAGAGGATCCCCGCAACCTTAACCAGGTCATCGCTCCACCTGGTGGGAGGCCTTCCAAAGCAACGTTTTACGGTTCGCGGTCGCCACTCCAGAAATTAATGACCCATGACAATTCTGGTAGCCCAAACTTGTGGTGTGAGGAACGTACGAATATTATTAGTACATTATGGCCATACTAGTCGCATGGGCAGCATGGTGATTGGCTCTGCGACAATTAACAAATGTAACTTATCGTAGATTTATCTAACAGACATGGAAAGAAAGAAATAAAACTCATTTATTTGACACAAGCCAGAGCACACAACACAAACATAAAAAAAGAAATTTTAGACTAAACAACAAAAACAATATAAAAGTATGCATTGCATGGGCCTCTTCTAAAGCTTAGACTTCTTCTGATATCAATCTTCACGTATAAAATCTATACCTGGTTGCCTGGATGAGATCTCGGAATGCGACAAGGCTGCCCATTGTAGGTGTTTTTAATTTTAAGTTGCCTTTATAAATGTTACTTATGGTGTACAATAAAGTAAATCATAAATAAATAAAAAGTCCGTTGTTTCTTGTCTCCATGCTCTTTCTAAAACAATTAAGATGAGGCAACTCAAATTTAATATATAAAAAAAATACCTTCCTGTTCACAACTTTATGCAGGCATGTATTAACTTTTCCTATTCCTTCCTATACAGAGTACATTAAACCGTGTACTTCCCGATACACAATATAACACACCATTATAGATAAAAGCTTCGATCGAGTGTACTTGGGACCCTGGTAATCAGGTTACAATATGATCGAGTTACTATCTCGACTCGAGGTTGATCCCGATTCCCCGGGAAAAGGCTGCCTGAGATTTTTTGTAGTGGTTTAAGTTATAAGATACTAGCTTTTGCCCGCGGTTTCACTCGCGTAAAAAGTGTTTTATCATCCTGAGGCAAAAACTTTTCATGTATTCTACGAAGGATTGAAGGTCGCTCCTTGCTCGGATCTTAGAGCAAAAGCGAAATTTTCGTCATAAAACAAGGATGTTTTATGAATTGTAAACAAGGTATAAAAAAAAAACTTAATTCAAAAAATCAAAAAACCCGACTGCTTCAAAAGCGAACTAAAAAGTCGTAAACAAGGAAAAAATCATGCTGTGCAGTCGGAGGATTCATATTCGCGGGCTGGCTGACTAAAATCTGGTGTATCCTCCGCCTGCACAGCATGATTTTTTCCTTGTTTACGACTTTTAGGTTGCTTTTGAAGCAGTCGGGTTTTTTGATTTTTTGAATTAAGTTTTTTTATTAATAACTTTTAAGTTAGTTTTTTTCAAATTAGATACATTATACACATAAATGTTATATATTTTTGAAATCACATCTTAAAACCCTTTATTTTGATACCCCACACGATGGGTTTGGAAGAAAAATTGGGCCCCCACAATATGGCACCCAAAATCCGGCATTTTTCTATTATCCAATTTTAATGTAGCCCATGACACTCGCAGGGTTAAGACGCATCGATTGACGTATGAATCATCAAAATCGGCCAACGCGTTTGGTCTCTGGAACGCCATATGGGAACAAACATACATACATACTTACATACTGATAAACACATTACTCTCCTTCGGCAGTCGGGTAAATATATTATTTTTCTTGCAAAACCTGTGCAGCAAACTGACAATAACAAACAGTTTTTGGTTTTCTGTGGATTGCTTCTACCAATTTTTTGTAACCACCATAAAATATATATTTTTTTAAGTGTTATTTTTTGGTATATATGTTGAGGAATTGTCAACTCCCCATTTCATACTTTCGAAGCCAAAAATCGCTTTCGGCTTATACTTTAAATAATTCTACTCATATCTACGAAACGCAATAAAATTGCCTGATTTCTTTTAAAAAACGATTTTTCGTATCTTATGTAATCAATGTTGTAGTAATTTAATATATCATTGGCAATTTTGTTTTTTTACTCAAGATTGAAATATCGAGAGACAATTCAATAAAATACAATAAATTTCCGGAGTCATCTTGCTTAGATTTTATTGTTTGGGAATGAAGCACGAACAGTTTGTTATTTTAGCAATTGATTACGTACTTAGCAGTATAGAAAATTGTGTTGAATAAAGTGACAATAATAGGAAAAGTTTGAAATAGTATGAAAGCAAAAAGAAAGAAAGAAAACTAGTTTATTTGGCACACACAGATACACACAATGTAGGTACAAATAAAAGGGAACTTAATTTTAAAACAATTAATACATAGTGTGTCCCGCGGTTGCACCAAAAAGGTCTAGTTCAACAAAATGCCAGACAATTAGGAGTTGCCTGACGCCGGTTTTCAACTGAACTTTACCTTACCTTATGGGCTTGCATGGGGATCCTAACATTACCTATATCTTGGCTTCTGTTATTGTTTCCGATCCGTGAACGTGAAAGAACTGATTCGTGGTAAAGAATGTGTCAGACGTCAGGTTTTTTTGTCTAAATTGGAATTCAGAAAATAATAAACTTCAATTTCTTTGTTCAGAATTCGAGGGATTTGTAAACTTTTATTTGCAAAACAAAGGTGTAAAATTTGTACATACTTAAACACTAAACAAAAGTAAACTACACAAACTTATACTAAACCTAACTACTTACACTATATACAAAAGACAGGTACACATAGGCGTCGAAGTACTCCTCCACATCGCTGTCATCCGGGAACGTGCCCAGAAGACTGGCAGCATTGCCACGTTGAATGGCAATTCTGATTCTTTGCGCTAAGAAAGACGCACAGTGTCGATCAGTTGGCGAGAGATCTCCTTAAAAAGAAGACGTGCACTCGGGCCCCATGACCCAAGCGTTTCGACCCCAAACGGCTCAAAACTGTAATTACCAATTGGGATAGTGTTCGTTAGTAATTTTAAATTAAGAAGCAATAATTTTGCATTTTAATCAACTGACATTTGAAAATAACGAACCCAACTCTCTACAATTTAAATATTTCCCACAAAACCTGCCAACATATCGTCACAGATGACGCCGGACGACTCAGACCCTACCAGACCGTCACCTAACACACAAAACCCTTGATTTTTTGCCCCCGTCTATGTTTCTGTCCACGAACAATTTTTCAAAGCGCCCATCACGTGGTGTCACTCGCAGCTCGGCTAACAAGGGTGCACATAATTTCAGCAGTCCGTCGGACGCCGAAAACTTGACAAATCCGCTTAAATTTCTCAAATGTGTGCACCCCTTTGATAGGGTACGCAAATATTAGGAGTAATCTCATTATTGTGAGTTGTTGTGGATGGGTGCTTGTATGAAGGTAAATAATGTAATTTAGGATCCGTACCTATCCGTGTATTGATATACAAATTAGATTGTAAGGGACGACATACAAACATTCCTAACTGACAGAGATATTCGTCAAATATGCCAGGGTTTGTAGCGATGGGTAAACAATAGTCAAATAATGGGCAATGAGTTCTAAACTTCGTATGTTGTTACAAGGACAAAGAACAGCATTTAGTAAACATTTTTCAAAACAATGAAATGGTAATAAAAATAATATTTTATAAATTCAAAACAAACCTTATTTCCATTAATTTAAGGTTCGAAATTAAAGACATTGCATTGCCATTCACAAGTAGCATCTATCAATGCAGATCATAATCATATCTCTTACTGGTGTCACAGAATAGTGAACGAATAGAGTGTAAAGGTACAAGTTGGTAGCCGATTACACGCAGCAGCAGCAGACGACGTGTCGTCGCTTCATGTCGCCACGACACGTCGTTGCGTCCTGCCGCTGCATTCATGATATCAAACCTGATTGCAGACGGCAGCACTGTATTCCTAATAGTTCTGAGTGTTCCATAAGACAAAATGTCCATAAGACAAACTGATCTGCGTTCGGGCGACACGTCGTCTGCGATCGTGCGACGTGTAGTCGAACGACGTATCGCTAGCTGCGGAAGGTTTTTCATATAAATACATAGAAACCAATAGTTTCGCTGTGACACGTCGTCTGCTGCTGCTGCGTGTAGTCGGCTACCAACTTGTACCTTTAACTAATACAAACATTAACATCATGTGTTTACAACAACTGTATTTTCTAATAGGTTGGGCAGAAGTTTACCTATAGTACTGGGTGTACATTTTGAGAGTTTTTTTTATTATTGAGAGGCTCGCGTTTGACCACTATCTAACCTGATGGTAAGCGATGATGTTGTCGACGGTGAAGCACGCTTGCCTAGAAGTAATCTATTCACTCTTAACTTAAAGACCCTGAGGCTGTAGCTATCGGGGAACACAGACTCCGGCAGGGAATCTCCGGCGTTTAGTGCGTATGGGTGGAATTTCCACCATGTACGGATGGCGCATCGCCGTAAGTCTTGTAGCTCGATGATAAAACGGGTTAGGCAGATTTAGATCATGCAATTCCATCGCACGCTCCCCGAAATGCAACCGATAAAAAACCGACCAGCTGGCAACTCGGCAACGATGTTCAAGACTCGACCAATGCTTCATTGCCGATGAGACTGTTGGCCCGTTTTTCGATCGACTCTTGTGCATCAAGCTGGTATTTGGCAGATCCGTCCCAGAGATGAGAACAGTATTCCAGGGAAGATCGAACTTGCACTTGGCATATTAGCATCAACCGCACACAAATCCAGCATCCGGGCTGCTGCCAAGGAATTCGTGTTCAGCACTAGAGCTTGACTATAACATACAGTTATCTTATTTTACTTTAAAAAAATGCTATGTGCCAAGGTTCTCTTCCTGCAACCTCAATAGGAAGTATCCTACAATCGGACGGTGTTGTCTGGTTAGCAAATGTTCCTTGCTTATTGTCGGGCTGTTGTACTTATCTACACTATAATAATATAATTAAGAGGAAAGATGTTCAAGTTAATTCGAGTAAGTTTTTAAGAAATGCATAAACTGAAAAATTACGTTCCAAATTTTTAAAAATATTCCACCAGTAGAAAGCTACCGGAGTAACATTTATCCAGAAAACGGGTTATGTAGGGTGAGCCACGAGAGCGAAGCCGCGGGAAAAAGCTAGTGTGTGTGTGTGTGTGTGTAGGATTTTTGTGTGCGTTGTCTTTTTGTAGGTTGCATGTGGTGGTAAACATGCCGCTATATTCACTAATTCTTCAAATTATCACTCCATTTATTCATTATTCTGTGTTGATTGCAGATGCAGAGCCCGATGCAATTTATAAGCCATCAATAATACTGCTAATGACCCAAACTGCAATGTCAATCGCGTTGATTAATTTTATTCATTTTGTGATTGCCATATTATTTTTGTTTGCATAAGTCTATGACTCAGTTTGTTTGCATTATTGAGAGAGAGGATTTGCTTGGAACTGCCACGTAGTTATTACACTGTAGTTTCAATTGGACAGGTACGTAATTAATTTTAAATGTAATTTATATTTGTCTTGCGAGTACTTTGTTTGTTCAGCTGCTAAATGAGATACAGTCTGTAATGAGTTTTATTTAAATAAAATATTGTACCTAAGTCTGTAATTTGCACTGATATCGTACTGATAAATGCTTCTGGAAGGGTAATAGGTATTATAATTATCGTATGCACGAGAATTATTCGAGTGTAACACGAAATTAGGGAAATCTTCGCTAACCTAACCTAACCTACATTAAAAAAAAGATTCCGACGAATTGAAAACCTCCTCCGTTTTTAGGGTTCCGTACCCAAAGGGTAAAAACGGGACCCTATTACTGAGACTCCGCAGTCCGTCTGTCTGTCTGTCACCAGGCTGTATCTCGTGAACCGTGATGGCTAGACAGTTGAAATTTTCACAGATGATGTATTTCTATTGCCGCTGTAACAACAAATACTAAAAACAGAATAATATAAATATTTAAGTGGTGCTCCCATACAACAAACGTGATTTTTGCCGTTTTTTTTTTTTTTTTTTTTTTTTTAAGAAAACGTTGCCCCACACTAGGAATTTCTTCCTGTATCGTGGGTGCGTTTACAAACATATAAACTCACATACACAACACCCAGAGCCGGAACAACTATCAGGTCATACAAATATTTGTTCCGTGCGGGAATCGAACCCGCGACATGCAGCGCAGCAGTCAATCGCTCAACCACTGCGCCAACCGTGCGCCCAAATGTCATCACGTTCATGCCAAAACGTTCCATAATGGTATGGAACCCTTCGTGCGCGAGTCTGACTCGCACTTGGCCGGTTTTTTTTTGAAGTCGGTGAGTAAGCAACCACAACGTTTAGCCATTGTTTATTCGCACGTGTTAAGTGCGACTGTGTGACACAAACGCAGCTGTAGCCAACGCGGTCGCACCGTGTGTTGCCAACTTTAATCAGCCGGTCTACCGCCGCTTCACCTAGTGCAGGCAAAATGGGTATATTTTTGCCTGTTATTTTTAAATCTCATGTAAAAAAGACAAGTATATTGTTATCAATGCTGCATAAATTAGGACACCACGCTAAAGTAAGTCGCTGTATATTTCATATTCCCTACAAAATCAACATCACCATTAATCATCATCCTTCTGCCTTTATACCAAGTAAATCGGCGTCAACATGTCTTCCATTCATCTCTACTTGCAATCATCTCATTTCTAGTTGTATCATCTCAAACCCTACAAAATGTGCCTTCGAAAAGCAACCACATTAAATTACCATTGTTTAGTCGCACGTGTGAAGTGCGACTGTGCGAGTTGTGCGACACAAACGCAGCTGTAGTCAAACCGGTGGCGCCGCGGTCGCGCCGTGTGTTGCCAACTTTAATTAGCCACTGTACCTACTGCAGACGAAGGGTTAAAGAGAAGCTTCAGCTGAATATTCTGGGTTAATTGTTATGTTGATTATGAAGGGCTCGATTTCTGATTTTCAACAAGCTGAAGTACGGTTTGACAAATTAATACTCAACACGTTCTTAACCTCAAATGTTTAATTCAGAAATTGGCTCTTAGAGGCGATTAATCCTCAATCAATAGGTACATATAACAAATCTGTAGAAAAGTAGTTTTTGTATACCAAAAACATTGCAAACATCAAAACATTTCGCCAAAGATAACCAACAGAACCCATTGCCAGCATTTTTGGAATTTTTGTCTGTTTGTTGGTTTGTCTGTTTATTTCTGCACGCATCACGTAAAATGTACGAAGCCAATGTAGATAGCTTTATACATAAAAATTGTGCATAACTTGAAGTATTACTTAGTTTTTGTTGCATCGCAATCGGATTAAAGTTCTCTATCAAAAGTTAGATGAATTTAAAGTGTTCAAGAAATAAAATAACACAGCACACGAAATTCAGATACTCGGACAGTTGAACTCCATATTCAATAGATGGCGTTGTGCATTTGACGTTATTTTCTGAATGGCAGCATTAAGATTTGCCGCGAAAGAATGGTCCTGGTAAAATGGTAGGTAGGTAGGGTAGGTAGGAAGGTAAGTAGGGTACGCAGACGGGAGCGAAGCCGCGGGCACAACTAGTAGGTAATAAAATGTGTTTAATAGAGCGTTATTAATTGAGTGATGTTTTTGTAGTAGCAGTGACAGTTATGTATATTTTTATCGCAGAGCACGAAATCACCGCGCTGAGCTTTTGTTTAAGTTTTAATCTTATAAATCAATAATTTATCAATCTTAAAAGGCTGACCATTATCTCGCCTGATGGTAAGCAATGATGTGATCGACGGTGAACGATGCACGCCTAGAAGTAACCTATTCACACTTGGCATTCTTGTAACATTAAAACATTTTAAGTTACCTTTATTAGCACACTAGCTGTCCCACGCGGCTTTGCTCCGTCAACTCGCTACCTACCAACCCTACCCTACCTACCCTACGTACATGATTTTACGCAGCGCACGCAACGGAAGCTTCCGTTCTCAAAAAGGAATAATATTTCCCGTTTTTGCAACATTTTTCATTTATGCTCCGCTCCTTTTGGTCGTAGCGTGATATTATATAACCTTCCTCGATAAATGGACTATCCAACACAAAAATAATTTTTCGATTCCAACCAGTAGTTCCTGAGATTAGCGCGTTCAAACAAACAAACAAACTCTTCAGCTTTATAATATTAGTATATTATTATTATTAATTCATTTATTTCAGGCGACAGGGCCCAGATAAAATAACTTAAACCTAAACATACATAATAATAATGGTGTTAGTAACAATACAAACTTATACCTATGTTAGTAGCACAATAAATTTGAACAAAATTTAAATAAAAAAACGGAGATTTAATGATCATTGCTTCAGCATTCCAGCTGAAATACTGGAGCAACGATTCATATGAACACAGTCCAGCCTGTCAGCAATCATGGCCAGGATGCCATTGGAGCTGGCTAGGACCCTGCGCACCAAGGATGCACATCTTTTACGCATCAGTGCATAAAAGCAATCGACGCGCATTTCCGCAAACATCCCTGATGCGCTACAGAAGCGAGGCAGCCCCATCAGCACCCTGAAGGCATTATTATACTGAACGCGAAGGGCGCTGTACGATTTTTGCGTGAAATGAACCCACAGGCTACAGGCGTAAAACGAGGTACAGAAGGCCCTAAACAGAGTCTTCTTAACCTCCGCAGAAGCACGTGAAAACCTGCGGGCAATCATATTCGCTCTGACCGACAGCTCCCTCCGCTCCCTCTCAATGTCGTCATCATCTCTGAGGCTAGAGGTCAATACGTGCCCAAGGTACTTAAAGGTTTGTACCCTCGACAAAGGTACACCATTCATTTTAACATGAGGCACCGATTCTGGATATCTACCAGCAGCCCCAAACACCATAACGACACTCTTCCGCACATTATACAATAGGCCGTGGGCACTGGCGTAACTTTCACATAGACTCACCAACTTTCTATAATAAGGCCACAGACTGAGGCACTGAGCAGCACCATGTCATCTGCATAGCTAATGTTGTTGACACATATGCCATCAACATAACATCCGACTCGGGTGCTGCTCAGCTCCACAATCAACTGGTCCATGTACAGGTTAAAAAGTGTGGGAGAACTTAGACTCCCCTGTCTCACACCACACTCCAAACCATATGAACTCGAGTACGCCCCGTCCCACCTAACACTGTTGACCTGGTTCCCGTACCAAAATTTAAAAATATTAATTACTTCAGGTGGTAAGTTAGCACTATTTAGCTTCTTCCAAAGAGTATCGTAGGAAACCAAATCAAAAGCACTCGATAGGTCGAGGAAACAGGCGTACACTGCCGTGCTACGGCTTGTATAGTACTCCACAGCGTGCTTAAATCCCAAAATCGCACTTTCAGTGGACAACCCAGGTCGAAAAAATATATATTTAGATAAAATACTTTTTGCGAAGAATAAAATAGTGCAAGATTTGTTCTAGTTCTGATAATTTCTACTTAAGAACTAATGATATTAAGCTGCTGACTTACCCTTAACACTGAAGGGAGTGTCGAACGCTGTGACGTCGACGAACTTTCAATATTTGCCGCTTTCTGTCTGCTGAGTTTCAATATGATTGTGTATAACAATACGCACCTTGTAATTATATTCCTTACTATACAGGGTAACTTTTAACTCTTTGGTTTATATTTCATGGAGTTAAAGTAGTTATGAATATATAGTAATGTGTATGTGAAGTCCTAAGGGTTGTAACTGTGGCGTTCTGAAGTATTTGCCTACCCCCATGAGAAAAAGACTTGGGTTTGTGTATGTAGGTATGTATGTAAATAAAGCTGGACAAAAAACATGCTATGCTTTAATAAAAAAAAAAATTACAAAATACTATCTCGCATGTATTTAAAATATGAAAAACAAAACATTTGTAACTCGTGTATTTGAAAAACAAAATACAGAGTTTTAGATATTTTTATTTAAAATGCAAAATACAATCGATTATCCATCGTGACATTCGTACTAATAAACTTAATTTATACTCAGCAGTTTGGTGAAAATAACCGTTTGAAATGAAAATGACAATTGACAAGATACTTGACAATTTGACGTACGTGGTCGCCATTTTGCTTACGAAACCTATCGAGCGCTATTTTCTGCAGAACGCACCCAAGGTCGCTAAATGTATTTTGAAGTATTTGAAATATTAACTACAAAATACATCGGCATCAGGTATTTTAAATACCAATTACAAATTACACTTTTAAGAAGTTACTGATTTACAGTAAAAATACTTAATAAGTATTTGTATTTCAATTAGGTATTTTAATTACAAGTAATTCAAATACTGCCCAACCCTGTATGTTTATATGAATATATTTTTTTAAACTACAGCTCTCACTATGTCTTTTTCTTCGACTCGAAAAGAAGAAGTCTTTTACTATGAACACATGAAAAAAATCTGCTGTTAACTTCATTTTTATCCCCCGCCGGAAAAAGAGGGGTGTTATAAGTTTCACGTGTGTTGCTGTATATCTGCGTGTCTGTCTGTGGCATCATAGCGCCTAAACGGATGAACCGATTTTGATTTAGTTTTTTTGTTTAAAAGGTGATTTTGTCAAGACTGTTCTTAGCTATGTTTGAATAAAATCGGTTCAGCTGTTGAAAAGTTATGGGCGTTTTACTGTTTGAATCGGGGTGTTTTCGCAAGATAAATGTGTCGGGGGTTTTTAAATTTAGAAATTTTACTTGTGTAGAGTTGAAATAACATAAATCTACAGAACAAGTGTTGCCACACAGAAATAGCGTCGGGCGTGGACATTGTACGGGCGGCTTCCTATTCCATTCTAATTTCAAACAAAATGCATGGAAATAAAGCGCAATTTAGGACACACGATATGTCGGTGCTCGGACGTGATTATGACGCGTCATTTCGGCGCCCGCGTCTGATCAAATTGCGCTTTATTTCCATGCATTTAGTTTGAAATTAGAATGGAATAGGAAGCCGCCCGTGCTATGTCCACGCCCGACGCCTTTTCTATGTGGCCTGCGCCTTATGTATATCAGAGTTAGGCCCATAGTAAAAGTATCTGCTATGCATACCCTGTATAATAAATCATTATTTTACCTTCATTTTCAGACAGTAGATTCAACGCATTCAGTATTCACTGACGTACTAGTAGTAGTAAACTAAACAAAATTTGAAAACTAAATAACTTGTTGGTACAGTGAAACTGAAACTAGGTTTTAGCAAAACTGTTAGAACGTATACAGACGACACAGTTCTACTTTTAGTTTCCATTGTGGAAGCTGGAATTTGTTGCGGGTTTTTCCAAAATGCAACTTTATGTTCTGTACGATAAGGTATTATGTTCACAGTTTTGTATAAAATAGAATATAATGTCTGTAGCCTGCACCTGCACTCTGAAAAACCTTTGTGAGGCAAATAAAACGGTGTTGAAGTGGCTGAATTCTGTTCCGAATCTAAACAATTTTGGGATCATATATCATATATGGATATGACGAAGTATAAGAAGATATCAGGTACGGATCTGCAAAATACCAGATTTATGCACTAGAGTCAATTGAAAAGTGGGCCAAGAAGCGCATTGGCGATGACGCACTGGTCAAGTCAAAGCTACAGCGCCTTGAACATCGTCGGCGAGTTGCCAGCTTGTCGGTTTTTGATACATTTTCAGTTACATTTCGACGAGTGTGCGATGGAATTCCCACCGCACAATTCCCAAACCACTGCAACTCCTGAAAGCTAGAATCAACTGTGGCGAATGAATAGGCACAAATGGTCTTTACAACTGAGATAAGCCCAGTTGTCTGGTACCACGGATGGAATTGCACGATCTAATTCCACCTAGCCCGTTTCGTCATCGGACTACCACACGTACGGCGATGCGCCATCGGTACATGGTGGACATCCCACCCATGCGTACAAAACGTTTTGTTAAAACTTTTATTATGCGTACAGCTAAGGAGTGGTATTCCCTGCCGGAGTCTGTGTTTCCCGATAGCTACAATCTAGGGGTCTTTAATTTAAGAGTGAATAGGTTATTTCTAGGCAAGCGTGTTTCACCGTCGACCACATCATCGCTTACCATCCGGTGAGATAGTTTTCAAGCGTGAGCCTAAAGACAATAAAAACAAAAAAAAAACTGTAGCACATTTTCGTAGGCCGTAGCTGTGTGCTACGAATCTGCGTAGGCGCGCGCTACGCGGTTAAAAGCTCATTTTTCATCAAGCATTATATTTGATGTTTTTACTTTAAGCAACCTTTATGTTATTTTCTTGCCTTGTTGGCATACATTAATGGTTCTTCATATTCATTTCAGCTGAAAGAAATCCACTGCCGGACACAGACATACCCTAACTATCGCCATATCAATCGTATTACATTCATACTTCAAAATTACTTTTGTAAAAATATTTAAAAACCACTTACTTGCTGGCTACTCATTCATGAAACCCTAGAGAAAAAACACAATAGTACACTAGGTAATATTCTATGTTCGAGAAAACTCGATTTGCTTACAAATATATTAATTATGTGAAACTTTTAACCCATAAACAGAACTAACACATCATCCCATTACAAAATTCGTACTAATTACGACACAATATGCACTCTCTATTATTAAAGTGTAACACTTTTGTTCATCCTGTATAGTAGAGAGGTATCCATTATGATATTGTCCGTATATAGTGATTATTTAACCATTTGGAAGAATTGCTGTATCGGAGAAATGTGACCTAGTTACGTTGAAATTACTTTATTTTGTTTGTTTTTCAATTGTGTTGTTGTTTAAAGAGAGCTGCTAATAGTTAGTTTTTCTTGTTTTGTTATTCTGTTTGTTTAAGTACTAATTGGTCAGTTTATACTTGGATGATAAAAAGTACTCGTACAAAAATATACTTTTTCCTGGATGTTGCAAATAACTGAATAACTTATTGCTAGTGTCTTCAGTTATCCTCTGATAGCTTTAATTTGCGGATAGTAGCTAATATGTTATTTCTTAAGACATGAAGGTGACTCTTACACTAAGTTTGTTTTTTTAAAGCACCTCTCCTCTTTAAGTCGATTTTCTAATGCTTGGGGTAGTGACCACAGCATTTTAAAGTAGTTAAATTAAATTAATTATTTTTTACACCAATAAGTACAACATCTTACAGTATTCCAAGACGATGTTATACCACAGAGTAAATAATAACTGTATTTAAACATAAAAACATTTACGATAAAAATAAAATAACAAAAATTAAAATTATATAAGAAATAAAAAAAGAAACAAATCAAATTTGTATGCCTCCTTCAAAGCACCTTTTTGCCCCTGACTCAAATTTCGGCAGACTATGGAACACATCTTCCGACGGCATATTATTTATAATATTCGTGGCCCTTGACAAAGGGGCGAACCCAGTTTGTACTTAAATAGCGGGACCACAGCAAATCACTTAAAAGCTTCGAAAGCGATACATAAACGTATTTTCACAGAAATTGTTTCAAAACAGTTCTACAGTTAGAATAATTTTTATACAAAAGGATTGTCTCATTTTCACGTCGCATTTGTCTGTGGAAACCTTATAATCCGTTCGACTGCCACATATTCCCACACTGCAAAAAGCCATCAATTCAAAGCCCATATAAACATTACTTTAGCTTGTTAACAGTTTTATACTTCAGTAAACTAGTCGTAAAGCCATTAACTTAATGACACCATAAACTGATGATGCAAACTGTTTATGGGATATTTTATTAGCATGGTTATGTTCCATTGTAATGTTTATAGTTATATTGTACTTTTATTAGAAACAAGGGACTAGTTTGATGTGGGGGTCATTTTAACTGATTTTGCAATCGATAAAAATTATTTCATAACTAGCTTCTGTCAGCGTGATAGTCGGGAATTATCGCACGGAAACATACTACCTGGATAAAAGGTAGCCTGTGTGCTATTTCGGAGAGCAGTTGTAGCCCAGTGGTAGCGGCCGCGCCTTACAATATGTAGGTCGTAAGTTCGAACCCAGACAGGCGCTTTACTTTGTGTAAATTATTTTATGACTACTGCTCTCAAAACGGTGGAGGAAAACATTGTGAGAAAACTGGCATGTCCTAGAACCAAAAATTCGAAGACATGTCACATCCACCACACTGAGCCTGCGTGGTGTATTACGGCCCATTCCCTCTCACAGAGAGGAGGTCTGTGTCCCAGCAGTGGAAACATTAAAAGACTGATGATGATGATGATGATGTGACCTAATGAAGAATAGTAAAATAATACCTTTGTTTAAATCAGGTAGTACATCAGACCCAACAAATTATAGACCTATTTCAGTACTACCTACTTTTAGTAAGATATTTGAGAAATTAATTTTAGAGCAATTGCAAAGATTTTTTAATAAGCATAAATTATTACATAGCAAACAGTTCGGTTTTACAAGGGGTCGTTCAACTACTGATGCCGGTGTTGAGCTTTTAGGACATATTTATAATGCATGGGAAGATAAGTGCGATGCCCTGGGAATCTTTTGTGATTTGTCTAAGGCATTTGATTGTGTTCTTCATGAAACGCTAATCAGGAAACTCCGCCACTACGGGATCCGGAACAGCGCTCTGGATCTTCTTACTTCTTACTTGAGTAATAGGATTCAGACTGTTGACGTTAATGGAAAAAGATCACCCGGATCTATAGTAAAAATGGGAGTCCCGCAGGGCTCGATTCTTGGTCCTTTCTTGTTTCTTATTTATATTAATGACTTGCCTTACCTCATAAAGGATAACCATGACATAGTGTTGTTTGCAGATGATACTTCACTTTTGTTTAAACTTAAACGGCAGCAGCTGGTTACTGACGAAGTAAATAGCGCGATCTCAAAAGTAGTTCACTGGTTCAATGTTAACAATTTACTCCTTAATGAAAAAAAAACCAAATGCATTAAGTTTACCCTACCTCACGTTAGGCAGGTGAAAACTGATGTGTTGATAAAGGGCGAAGAATTGAATCCTGAGAATAGCACAGTATTTTTAGGCTTAACTTTGGATGCTAAGCTTCAGTGGGGCCCACATATAGATAAATTGTCAAAGAAGCTAAGCTCCGCAGCATATGCTGTTAGAAAAATTCGTAATTTAACTGACATAGAGACAGCCCGTTTAGTATACTTTAGCTATTTTCATAGTGTAATGTCGTACGGTATTCTGTTGTGGGGAAATGCCGCCGACATCCAGAATATCTTTGTTTTGCAGAAAAGAGCTGTTCGATCAATATATAAATTAAGCCCGAGGCACTCTCTCAGAGAGAAATTTAAGGAGATTAATGTAATGACTGTGCCCTCTCAATATATTTATGAAAATCTTTTATATGCTCATAAAAATATAAAATTGTTTAAAAAATACAGTGATATCCATAACATAAATACTAGGAACAAACACACATTTGTAGTACCTACAACAAGGCTCAAGAAGATAGGTGGCTCGTTTAGATGTCAATGTGTACGCTTTTATAATAAGCTTCCAAGCCACGTACAAGATCTAAGTCTTAATAAATTCAAATCATTCATTAAACGTAAGTTGTGTCAGAAAGCGTTTTATACTATTAAAGATTACGTTGAGGACAAAAAGGCTTGGGATTGAGCTGCTCCAATTAATTTTGATTTTTTTTATATTTTGCACCGTGAATTTTGTTTTTAATTTTGATATTTTTTTTTGTTTTCTTGCAATGACAAGAATATTTACTTTTTAAAGTATTATATTTTTTTATTATTGTGAATGTGAAGACTATGTGGATTTTTGTTTTTTATTATAACTTAGTTAGTTTTTACTCATGGTCTGGCAGTTTGAGTAGTTTATGCGGCCTACCCGAATGTCCTTTCTTTGGTATTGTTCGTCGAATCGTTGAGCTCCGTAAATTCTGAGTTGAGCTGCTCGGTTATTGACAAATGCGTGCACTGACTGGACAGGTCCACTCAATCTGGCTGGTTCTTTCCTCAAAAGACCATTTCAGACATATGTCTACATGGTCTTCACATGATATAACCAAGTTTTTGTCAAGACTTTAAAAGAGACTGTGACCTCTGAGTTTGTTTCGGCCTTTCTTCTCAGAGTAGTCAGATAGGAAACGCCGACCTCATCTAGTTTTAAAAAATATGATCGACATGTAAAAGTGTTTGTACAAACCAACTTACAGAAATAAAATCATTTATCATTTATCATTTATGTGCTATTTCTGACTATAATCTATCTGCCATCTATTATATCATATAATTATAATCTATCTATATGCCACATTTCATCCAGATCCGTTCAGTCGTTCTGGCGTGTTTGAGCAACAAACATAAATCCACACATCCAAACTTAATATTAAGTAAGATAGTAAGATTCAATGTGTTTGTGAATGGCCCTATGTATGTGAACCCATGGAACTATTGGGCCAGTCCTCACACAGACATCTTTATCAGTCACAAGACTAGCTTTTTTATCGTACCAGGCAGTTTTTAGGTTACGTGGAGCTACGATATTCGCAGGGTGGCTAGTAGCAGCTGGATAAAAAATGCGGCGATTAAAGATAAATGGTATGCGATTTAAGAATAAACACAAAAACCATAAAATCGAAGTCATCATATAAGCCGAAAGACGTCCAATGCTGGACATAGGCCTCCCCCAAGCGTCGCCACTTTGACCGATCCCGTGCGTCCCGCATCCAACGGATTCCCGCAATCAACAACAGGTCATCGGTCCACCTGGTGGGAGGCCTACCAAAGCAACGTCCTTTGGTTCGCGGTCGCCACTCCAGAACCTTTCTGTCCCATCGGTCATCCGTTCTGCGAGCAATGTGCCCTGCCCACTGCCACTTAAGTTTGGCAATTCTTCGAGCTATGTCGGCGAATCTCTCTTGCGAATCTCTACATTTCTGATTCTATCACGCAAGGAAATGTCGAGCAAAGCCCTCTCTATTGCCCTTTGGGCGACTGTAAGCTTTCTAATGAAGCCTATTGTGAACGACCACGTCTCGGTTGAAAATTGATGTTAAAAGTGTAAATAAATAAAAGAGAAAACTATGCCTCTGATTATGGCGGAATAAAGAAACCCACTTAAATCTTTACACTATCCCTGAAAATAAAATATGTTTGGATAGTCTTTTAAAAAATATGTTGTCATAACAGTACCTCATGAATATAACAAGCAACATAATACATTTATCTACAAAATAGCCGTTTGTCAAAGGAGTGGCGTGTCTGCGAACTCTAATAATGTTCTCGGCAATAATTTATCGCCCTGGACCGCCATAGATCACTTTGGAGACACCGCACAGACTCGAATCTCTATTTATAATATCGGAGAGTTAATAATAATATCTGTTTTCTAAGGATGATTAATGTCGCTGGTTTTTACCAGTTTCGTAACTATTGGATGATAAAATACAAAGGAAAAAATAAGTTTCTTAGCACTATATGTCCAGGTACAGATATAAGACAATTTATTATTTCATCTGTAAGCACCTACATTGTGTATGGCAAATATAGTAGGTACATTACTGCAGCGGCCAGCAAAAGAGGCATTGATGGACGAAAGTGTAAATGTGTGCCGAGACGAAACCGAGGCACACATACGTAAGTCCATTAATGCCTAGTTGTCACCAAGGCTTGTATAGTACTTTTCTTAAAGAATGCGCGGAAATCAAAACTAAGTAGTACCTTGCACTCATTTTGTCAAATGCAATTACTTATCAAAATCTATGACGGACAACGAATAACAATAATTTTGCCCGCGTTAAAGTGTTAATTTGTTTTTCTTTCCAATAAACAGCTTTCTATTTGTCAGTTCGAAATTTAAATAAAACCTTTGAAATGTTACCTCCTTGATTGCCATGTTTCGGAGTAAAAGATCGTTCCATTTTTAAATTACATGACAGATTCTAATTTATTTGGCCGCTAAACCGCGACAGATATGGAGTTTAAACAAGTTTTGCCGGCCGCTGCTCGCATGTATTTGGCCAGTACAGCAATTTCGATTTATCCAGAAGAAGGTTGTCCAAATAGTGCTCAAATTTCCAAGCATGATAAAGAAAAACATATATATTTTTTCTTGGTCCGTTTTAAATTTTATTTTAAACAATATTTTTTTTTCAGCTAAAAAATGAGAGGTGTCTTGGGACACCCAGTTTGTATAAAGTTCCTTTTAGATTAATACTATGTATCAAATAACAAGAACAATTGAATAAATTAGCATAAAACAATGTCAAAGCCAACATTTAATAAACGAGAATATCATCAATCAGTCAATCGAGATCTTTTCTATTGACTGATTGAAATACAATGACCATCTCTATAAAAATTGCACTCAACATTTCAAATATCGAACAAACACGAAAAACTGTCGTAGCGTTCGAAGTCTTTTTTCACCTAGCTCCCATTAGTCCCATTCGCCACTTCGCCACGTCTCGGGAGAGTAATGAACTTCGTTTCAATAATAAAAACAATATTTTGTTTTAAATATGCATTTTATAGAAATAGTTCATCGTTATACAACAACACACACTACAGGAATTATCAGGACGACCTCCTTTACAAATAAACTCAACTCACCTTAGATTTATTTAATAATATAAAATATACCAACAGGATTATTATTATTATTTATTTTTCATTGATTAGCTATTCAACCATCTTTGCAGACGGATAGGTAATCGTTACAGAGTTCTTTGCTCTGTACCGTCATTATTTTTCAAAAACAGATCAATTAACTTACATTACAGAAATAAAGTATGAAAGGAAATATCAAGAATAAATGGTAGAAATCGAGAATTTCATTGAATAGCAAATTACGATTTCAAGATACTATTTTGTCTCCATCCTTGTCTCACATAGAAATGTTCACCTGTTTACCTCAAAATAAAATTACCACAAAAAAAATAACTATTTGCGTAGCAACACTACAGTAATACCAACCTTAAAAACATCAGAAACAAAACAAAAGCAATACGAAAAAAAGGAAAATAAATTGTAATTTCAAATCTACATTCGTATTTGGAATCCTCTAAGCCCGAACAAATCTCGATAAACTGTTTGCCATCACAAAAAACTACGTACCCTCTAAAATCTGGTAAACTCCTTGGGACTGTGGGGGTTGTAACAGCTCTTGAGAGCTCTCGAACGAGTGATGTTGATCGTCGGGTGCGAACCGCTCTAGATAAATACCTTAGGGCTGTAAGAGGTTTTAATATGAAATAGTTTTTTCGTTGAGGAGTTTTTTGGAGTGGTTAAGATTTTTATTTATTTCTTTGATTTAAAGATATAGAAAAAGAATATGATAATGTGTGTGTAAAATTGCTTAAAATTTCACATGATTTCAGTTTCGCATAATTATTATTTAAATTTAATTGATCAGACTAAATTTGGAACAAGAAAACGTTTTCAAGACCCAACGTGGCGTAGGAAACGAAGGAAAGAACATGAAAAAAAATTTGTAAATGAGCCTTTAGAGAAACCTAGTCCATTCAAAATAGACAAAAAAATAGTGGTAGATTTACCAGTCGTGGGATCGAAAGCACTTTGGATATTTAATTCACAATAGCGTGCCTAAGATCTCTACCTCGCTCGCTTTATGCAAATGAATTCAAACCGAAATGTCTATTTTGACCGGACTCACCCAATTCAAAACTATTGGTAATTTACAGTTAGTAGGTACCTTCTTCTTACAAAAAAAATCACACATTTCTATATACGCAGAATGAACGCAACCAACTTTTCTCAGCTCCAAAAGTCACACCTTTTCGCAACATACCTACATGCAACAGTATTCCAATATTCTGCTACCAAAAACAACAGAGCATCAAGAGTTTCCCCTTCAGCGCCATATTACGTGATTAATCGTATCCATCATCGGAAAACACCATGTTTCTACTCCCGAAACAACGCTGTCTTCGACAATTTCGTTCGGAAACTCCGCAAAAACGAAACAGCCCAGCCAGCCAACTTTCATCTTCATATTTTGCTTGCAAAATCTTTGTGGATGATCAGAGACCAACGTAACTTGACACCCCACACAAAGCAACTCGAAACTTAAATCTTTGTAACATAAGGATGTTTGATATATTTCAGAAGGTCAACCTAATTTGGTCAGTGTATCAGCTAAGTGAAATCGAATATTTTTTTAACACGAAAAAATGTTCGCTGCGGAAATTGTTGGTGTTTGTTTTTAAATATAAATGTACGAGATATCTCTATAAGATTGTAATATTTAGAAGGAGATTAGCCAAGCTTGACTTGTTATGTATTGCTTGAATACGAGGTATTTCTAAGATCTTGTACCTACAGAAAGCCGTATCTCTAGCTAAGATATTGTGCCTGCACACAGTAACATTGTTAAGGTAGGTTTCTTTCTACTTACTTTTAACTTGGAGATCAAAGAAAAATAAAAGCTTTCTTCAAAGCGATTTTAACCAATTAATGTTAAGTTCATAAATTCTCGAAATACAGAAAACCTAAGTTCAATGGGGGTTTTAAACCTGAAGGAATTATGAATATGAATATGAATAAAAGTTGACTGGTAGAGCATTAATATTTATAAGAAAAACTTGCATTATTTACAAGTTGGTTCAAAATCAATCAATACTATAGGTACACTTAAATTCGTTTGAAAATACATAGTATTTTCTGTCGGACACAAACTGGCTAGCCAGTGCTCTTATCTATCTCGGCATCCGGCAGGAAGTGAGAGGGACTGAGGGTGATGCCAACTTTGATTCCTGCAATATCGATTGATAGGTTCTGTGGAAGAAGGAGCAGTTTGAATACTAAAAATCTATAACAAAACATATAATAATCAAGAATCTACAAGTTGTGCGTGACTAGAGGGCTGGCTCTTTATTTGTGCAAAGAATCAGCATTGCCATTCAACGTGGCAATGCTGCCAGTCTTCTGGGCACGTTCCTGGATGACAGCGATGTGGAGGAGTACTTCGACGCCTAAGTGTACTTTTCTTTTCTATATAGTGTAAGTAGTTAGGTTTAGTTTTTTTTTTTTGGATAGTTTACTTTTGTATAGTGTTTAAGTATGTACATATTTACACCTTTGTTTTTACAAATAAATACCTTTTTGATAAAAAAAAACCTTAGAAGGTAGAATCCACACAATTTTAAAATAAAATGTGGATACTTAGACCAGTGTAAGAGCAGTGGTGGCGTCGTGGTAACGGCCCTGACTTACGTGTCGTAGAGCGTGGGTTCGAACCCAGGCAGGCGCTTTACTTTGTGTAAATTATTTAATCACCACTGCTCTAAAAACGGTGAAGGAAAACATCGTGAGGAAACCGGCATGTCCTAAAACCAAAAATTCGAAGACATGTGACATTCACCATTCCGCACTGGGCCCGCGTGGTGGAGTAAGGTTCATTCCCTCTCACAGAGAGGAGATGGACCTTTTTATCAGCAGTGGGAATATTAGAAAGCTGATGATGATGATGACTTAGATCCGGTTGTTATCGACGAATGCAGACATCAGAACTAGATATATATTATCTTAAGGCTTATTTTTGTAATTTACACTAATTTTTTTTTTGTCATAATAATAAATTCTAGCGTCTTCACTTACCTAATTCAAGAGAAAATATCACTTCAGCTTTCGTACGTTTAAAGATAAAGGATTGTTTATGAATTTTTAAATGTATTGATACAAAGCTATTGAAAAATTCTAGACTCTTATAACATGCAAAACCAGGGACAAACTCACCACACTATGCCTCACTGTCTACCTCCAGAGACCACAATATAATACAATTATTCCACATTATTAAAGTTATTAATAACTGCTATAATTACGTGGTTATCACGAAGCACGCTAAAATCGTTGGTGGAACTAGGGACAACTTATATACTAACTTCATTAAATAACGCACTAGCAATTTGTTCAGTGAGAATGCTGTTATTATGGACTATAGTGATGTTTTGGTCTTTGGACGTGGTACTTTAAGGTGGTTTTTAAGGTTTGACAGTTTCCTCTATAAATTCTGTAAATAATCATAGACGATGTTAAAATGTTAAATATAACAAAAAAACAATTTGACATATAAACAAATAGGTATATTCATGTTCAACGGAAAACTATTACTGATTCATCATACCTTTGATAAAAAAATACAATCAAAATCAGATAAATGTTTCGCTTATTGCGTTAAAAAAAGGTACAGCTTTATTGTAAGTATTCGATTGCAACCATTGAGTAATGAACCCTGCCTCTCAAACTAGGGCAATCATTATTTTGGCGTTAAAAAATATCATACCAAACCAAATCAACGTTAAACAAGTAATACGAAATCAAAATCGGTTCATCCATTTAGGAGCTATGATGTCACAGACAAATACATAGGTACACACGTCAAACTTATTACACCCCTCTTTTTCCCTCGGGGGTAAAAAATAATTTCGTTTAGACAAACTACAAAAAAACTGCTCCACAAAAATATTCCCAAAATGAAAGAAAAACACATGGGGTGTGACCATAAGCTCTTAGAGTAAGGTTATTTTGAGATCGCGTAAGTGTCAGATGTATACAAGTCATATACATCTGTCCCTTACACACACTCAAAATAACCTTACTCTAAGAGATTATGGTCAACACCTGTATGGGTACACACACATTATTCACTTCAACTGTAATTTCTTGCACAATATGTACCTATGTAGTTTAACATTATTTATTTATTTATATTTATTTATATACACTTTATTGTACACCAGAAAATACAGGAACAATTGAAACATAAAACTAAAAATATATACAATGGGCGGCCTTATCGCATTCTGCGATCTCTTCCAGGCAACCTGGAATGGACAGTGAATGCGTGGACATGACATGGGGTTGTCAGTGGTGCAGCAATACCAACAAAGAATACAATGATACATAAATAAATATAACAATGATACAAATACAAATAGATACATATGCCATGTAATAGATACATAAATACATACATATTTGATATATAAGCCGTGAAAATAAATGTCGTATGACAATCATAGACAAAGTGTAAGTCAAAATACTATGAGCATGATTACAGCGATAAGTAATGTTCCTTGACAAGTCTTTTAAACACAGGCAACGTCTGATCACGTTTAATCGGGTCAGGCAATGCATTCCAGAGACGAGCAGCCTGGACAGCAAAAGATTTATCCATGAAAGTTGTGGAATGCATTGGCATTTTAAGTCGCAAGTTAACTGATGACCTTAGAGATTTCGTGTGGGAATCTTTTTTTTTTTCCTTTTAGGCTTGCGCTTGACCACTATCTCACCTGATGGTAAGCGATGATGTGGTCGACGGTGTAGCACGCTTGCCTAGAAGTAACCTATTCACTCTTGACTTAAAGACCCCTAGATTGTAGCCTGCTGTCTGGGACCGGGCGCCCCCAGGCACTATCCAGCCTTACCTCTACAAGCGGGGCTCTGTAGAGCGTGGACATAGTTTCCCTTGCTATTCGTGGGAACAAAATGAGTCTAAATAATCTACTCGGAGACGGCGGTGATGCTCGCCACACACCACGTCAATTGTTCTCATGGGGCGAAAAGCGAGCTGCGGAGTGTCGCAATAGTGAAGGACAAAAGGATAGATGTGTTATGTGTGAATGAGACAAAAAGAAAGGGAGTGGATATGTCTAAACACGGGTCCCTGACCGCTATCTGGTCCGGTGTTCAAGAGACACAGAGGGCCTGTCAGGGTGTGGGGGTTATCCTCTCAGAGCGGATGATGAGGTGTGTCAAAGATTACGCTTGTGTGAGCCCTAGGATTCTTTGTGTGAGAATTAAGGTGGGCCTACACCCTATTTTTATTTTGTGCGTGTATGCACCCGATATGGGATGCTCACTTTCTGAGAGAGAAGAATTCTGGGGAAGTCTAGGAGATATAGTGAATGAATGTAGGTCTAACGAGAAGATTGTTATGCTCGGCGACTTTAATAGTTGGGTTGGTGTGAAGAGGAATGGGTTCGAAAGAGTATTAGGGGCATCCGGGGACAATAGAGTGAATGAGAATGGGAGGAATTTACTAGAAGTATGTGTAGAGAAGGGCCTGTGTGTAATGAACACTATGTTTGATCATAGAAAGATCCATAGGTATACGTGGGAAAGGCAAGACAGTAGAAGTATGATTGATTTTGTTATTGTAGATGAAAGGTTGAAGAGCAAAGTTGCAGATACAAGAGCCTATCGGGGTGCTAATGTGGGGACTGATCACTATCTGGTTATGTGTCGGGTGGCTGGTATGTTCAAGCATTGGCGTCATCGAGTTCAAGTTCCTGAGACCGCGTTAGAAAGAATAAAAGTAGAAAGATTACAAGAACTAAAAGTAAAGGAGGAATATAAGAGGCAAGTAAAACAGAAGACGGATAAGATATTTGATGGTATGAATGATAACAGTTTAGAGGATGTGTGGAAAATAGTGAAAAGTAGTATGGTAACCGTAGCCGCAAAGTTATGTGGTATAGCGAAGAGGAAACGTGGTAGTAGAACGAATGATACTTGGGTAGATGATGAAGTAAAAGAGGTGGTGAAGAAGAAGAAAGAGGCTTGGCTTAATGTGTTAGCCTGTAAGGCCCAAAATAGAATAAATGAGGCAACAAACGTGATGGATGATCTGGCAAGAGTGAAAGTAACGTACAAGCAAATGAAAGCGAAAGTCAAAGAGGTGGTAAAAATGAAGAAGGATGAAAAGGAAGAAAAATATAACAGGAAGTTCTCCGATAACTTCAGGGCCAATGTTAAGCTGTTCTGGAAACAGGTAAGATTGGCTCGCGGAGTGACGAAAACATCGAGCATGAATGGAATAAGAGCAGAAGATGGGTGCTTACTGAGTGAAGAATGTAAGGTCTTGGAACGTTGGAAGGGATATTTTGAAAGTTTATTTAGTTGTAAGGAGAGTGTGCAAGGAGTGGTTAACTGGGCGGAGGCCAGTTGTCAAGACCCAAACTCGGACGAAGAGCAAAAGAATGAAATAGGAATGGATGAGATTATGCAAGCACTGAGTGGGATGAAGATTGGTAAAGCTGCAGGGTATGACCGAGTATCTGTTGAAATGCTGAAGGGCGGTGACGGGGTGGTAGCAAGCCTTTTTTTTTGTTGTGCCCGATCTTTAATATGTGTTGGAGATATGGCCGCGTGCCGGATGACTGGTGCAAGGCTGTAATCGTACCACTATATAAGGGAAAAGGCTCACAGCAGGAGTGTAAAAACTACCGCGGCATTAGTCTTTTGAGTGTTGTCGGCAAATTATATGCGAAAGTTTTAATAAATAGAGTGGTAAAAGTGACGGATGAACAATTATGGGACGTGCAAGCAGGATTTAGAGAGGGAATGGGCTGTCTGGATCAGATCTTCTCCTTGAGAAGCATAGCTGAAAAACATCTGGCTAAGCACAAAAAAGTCTACTGTGCTTTCGTGGACTTGGAGAAGGCCTATGACAGTGTGTGGAGGGATGAACTGTGGTCGACGCTATCCGGGTACGGTGTGGACTGGCACTTGGTACGGGCACTGAAATCTCTATATAGGGATTCCAGTGCTTGTATTAGGATTAATGGGGCGTATACGAACTGGTTTTCCATTTCAAGGGGTGTTAGACAGGGCTGTGTAGCGTCACCGTGGTTGTTCAACTTGTACATGGATAGTTGTCTGATAGGTTTGAAAGAGCATGAGTGCGGATTGAGGATGAATGAGTTGCCTTTCAAATGCCTTCTCTATGCAGATGATCAAGTTCTACTTGCATCGTCAGCAGAACAGTTGCAAGACATGGTGACTGTGATGAATGAAGCTTTTAAGTTAAAAGGGATGAGTATAAATGTGAACAAAACTAAGGTAATGGTTTTTGAAAGAGAAGACGATGTATCGAAGTGTGAAGTGAAAATAAATGATAAGAGTGTAGCAAGTGAACGAGTTTGTATATCTGGGAAGTATGTTCACAAGGGATGGAAAGATTGAAGAGGATGTGGAAAGGAGAGTGAATGCAGGGAATAAAGTGAATGGTGCTATGCATGCAGTTGTGACCATGCAGTTGTGACCATGCTTATGTATGGAAGTGAAGATTGGGTATGGCTAAAAAGACATGAAAGTAGGATTAATGCAGTAGAAATGCGCTCCTTGCGGAGTATGTGTGGTGTAACTTTAAATGATAGATTGAGGAATGAGGTAATAAGACAACGTTGTGGTTTAAAAGAAGATGTAGTGACTAAAATTGAAAAGAGTATGCTAAGATGGTTTGGCCATGTTGAGAGGATGAATGAAAGGCGATTAACGAAAGGTATTTACAAGGCAAACGTGAAAGGAAACGCCGGGAGGGGATACCCTAGAAAGACATATTTAGACCTTATAGGTGATGTTCTTCAGAAAGGCCAAGTGCGCAGTACCCATAACCGGCGTGTGTGTATGACTAGATGTATGAATGTGTGTGAAGCAAAAGAAGTATATAAGGATCGTAGCAGGTGGCGTTCTGTAGTTTCTGCCTACCCCCATGGGAAAAAGGCGTGAGTTTATGTATGTATGTAGATTGTAGCTATCGGGAAAAACTGACTCCGGTAGGGAATTCCACTCCTTAGCTGTACGCATAATAAAAGTATTCTCAAAACGTTTAGTGCGTAAGAGTGGGATGTCTACCATGTACCGGTGGCGCATTGCCGTACGTCTGGTAGTCCGATGATGAAACGGGCTGGGCAGAATTAGATCATGCAATTCCATTGCAGACTCCCCGAAATTCAAATTAAATTCATCACAGCTGTATCAATTCTTTCTTACTAATAACTACTCGATATTGATACCACCCACAACTACCATAATATAACCAATACAATCGATTCCCCACACTATATAATTTTCATACAGTGAATACCGCCTCCATAACTAAGTGTAATTAGTGCGAAATGTGTGAACCGTGCGAACAGTGTGAACTGTGCGAGTTGTGCGAAGCCACATCACTAGCGCTATGTGGTAGTGTGGTAGTGTGGGAACAACGTCACCTGAAGTTATGAACTTTCCCGAAGCGTTAATATGAACCAACTTCTGCTAGGGAATTGAAATTTATTACACATTGAATTTTATTTTAATTGTAGTTGAGAAGTAATGATTATTAGTTCTTAATTTAGACTTTGGTTTGGTTAAACGTCTAAAATTATAAGTTTGAAAATTAATAATGTTACAGGCTGAAAATAACTAGTTATTTTCTTTTTAATTACCACTCAGAAAGCGACAGTGGGTTTTGTTAAAAAATTTTCAGGAAGGAAAATATGAATTTACATTTATTTTACAGCACAAATTTTATTTTCTACATATTTTTTGTTATACCATGTTAATAGCCAATTTTTACAGGACAAAACATATCCGTACACTGGCGTACACAATTTGGCCCAAACCACACAGTTCGACGTAACTGCAGTCCTTGTGTGTCAAAATATTTACACTGGAGTGTCTCGAGGTTGCTTCTACGGCCTACATTGTGTTTTGAGTGTGTTGAACGGTTGGATAGATCGGACTACTAATTGCCTACATACGTAGACTGAGTTAAAGTTTTTACACACCACGTTTTTAACAGGCGCCGTCGACGCGCGTTTCGCTGTCGCGCGTTGTCGGCGCTGCTAAACTTGAAATAGGCAGATTACTTGCGATTGCGTCGCTGCAAACTCACGAGAAACGCACTATAGACGCGCGTGAGCAATTCTCCTTGCAAAGTAAAACACGCGTAGCGCGAACGAGCGTGTATCGCGCTGGATTTTTTATGAAAGTTATATTATAATGACCATGTAATTTCCTTTCGTTCGTAAATGGATGTATCCAATATTTTTACGTTTTCGGGCGACATTTTTACGTTTTCTTTTAAATAAAAGTACTAACGCCAGCGTAAGAAGTGTTGCCTCCATGATGCCATCATAATACTGTCAGCAAGTAGTCGATTAAAACGCGCTGTACGTGTATGTTTGCAACTAAAGAGACGCGCTGTGACAGTGCGTCTGTATCAATGTAACACCGGGCTAGTAGCGCGACGATAGCTCGCGAAAAAGACTTTGTCTGCATACTACAATTTTATGAGCGTGTGAATAGATAAATTGGTTGCGATAACATCGCGTTTGCAGCGCGTTATAGTTGCGTGCGACGCGCGTCGACGCCGCCTGAAGACGTGGTGTGTAAGAGCTCTTAGATACTCACCTCCCTATGCAGGCAATATAGGTACAAGAAGGCTTGTGCAAGATCTGGAGCGCTACATGCAGACGGTATCTACCAATTATGAGAACAGTTTTGGTTATATTTTCTTGTCTTTGCGTCTAAAAGAAAGGAGAGAATGAGAGACGCTAGCTTGAAAAGGATAAGAAGAGTTGTACATTATACCGACATTCTGCTAGTTACGTTATAACTAGCTTCTGACAGCGGATTCGCCCGCGTGGCATTCGAAAATTATCCCGACGGAACTTATTCCCGGGATAAAAAGTATTATATGTGCTATTCCTGACTATAATCTATCTCTGTGTCAAATTTAATCTAGATTCAGCCTTTCTGGCGTGAAGAAGTAACAAAAACACTCACAAACTTTCGCCTTTATAATATTAGTGTGATACATAGTGATATGATGTATACTGAAAGGACCAACAGTTGTAGAATGTGGCTCGGTTTTTGATTGAATTTAATTCTACAACAGTCTGATTAGATGATGTAGAGTTGTAATGTCAAAAAAAATATTTTGTTTTATAACCATATCCGGCTATTTTGCACCACTTGCGACCGTCGGGTATGTCATGTACACTACAGACCTTGGTTTACGTACGCCATGTCCTAGGCGGGGTCCCCCACGGCACAGCATCATGCTGAGTAGAAGCCTTCTTACCGCAACCACAACATGCATCTGCTTTTACTCACATTTTTTTTCTTCTTTTTGCCTTTTCTTTACTATCATATTTAATTTAAGAACTACAACACTATTTTTAAAGGGTTTATTTTGCAAAATCTACTACCACTGTTCTTGTTCTTGTAATGTAATATTTGTGTGTCGCTTTGTGGCAATTTAATACTTTTTCTTTCTTGATGTAAGGAAAAGATTTTTCTCTAAAGTCTGTTTCCGGTACACATACGTTGAGCTGTGTGCAGACACCACTGTAATAATAAATTATCTTATAAATCTCACATTTTGTACCAACAAGAACAATTTCACTGTTCATTTCCACCACCCCCTCCACTCAAAAATTACTACCATTCCTTCCATTTCACATTCACGCCAGCTCCAACAGTTTATTTCCTACTAATTAGCAATTCTTCCCGCCACCGCAAGTCGGGAATCTCCGAGTCAGTTCCATTTCCGCTAGTACAGCCAACCGCACGTCTTCAGTAACATAGACAGCGTCTTTAAGCCATAGCTGTAAGGGCGGTTTTTGCAGTTAAAGTGTTCAAAAATGTGCTGTTGCCTGTACATACTCAGCTTCGTAACGTTCAGCTTTTGAAATGCATTTTTATTGGTTACTTCCCGCGGTTTCATCATGTGACTTCGCTTGCCTGAAAGCTAGTTTGGGATGAAGTGCAAGAGTTGTATAATTTTTTGTGCTTTATGATTGCAATTTCCGGGACTGTTTCTTGTGCAACTGTTTCTTTAGCTGGCAATAACCTTTCGGTAACATATAGAAACTGTTCTTATATTTTGTCAGTAAATGCGTTCTTCTTCTTCAGAGCGGTCGTGGTCATCATGTAGCAGTAAGACTTCGGGTTGCCTTAATTTGCTTTTCAATGCGAGGCCATCACTCTCTATCGACTGTTATTCGTGTGCACTCATGCATGGGCCACCCACTGCAGACTTAGTCTGGTCGATCCATCGCATGGGCGACCTGCCACGCGCTCTCGTTCTTTCCACTTTACCCTGAACTATAAGCCGCTCGGTAGAGTCGTTGCCTCGTCAGGACACGTGTCTAAACCGAACCAACGAAGAACTGGAGTACTCGAGCTTGGACTATAGCCAATAGACACTGCCTGATACAGAGTTCTTAAAGGATGGATATGTTAGTGCGAAACTCAGTCCACGACACTCTAAGCATTTTTCTCCAGCAACACATTTCCAGTCTATTCTCTTCCTCTCAGTCTCTCTGATTCAGGTCTCAGTTGCGTTTGGAAATGTGGGGAACACATTGAGCCGGGTTTTCGTGGCTTTGATGATATTGTGAATGCGTTATTCTACGTAATATAAATTTTATAAAATTAATTCATGTATTTCAAAAAAAAATTGCAACATCTGAAGACTTTCTGATCTGGTGACATTGCATAGATACAAATTTTGAATACAAAATAAAATCAGCCCTTATCAAAGATAACTGAAAAAGAAAATAAATGTAACAATAAATGCAAAGTCGTCCTACAAATGCCATCAAAGCACACATTTCACGTACTCCTCACTGAAAATCCAATGCTGTCACATTTCCATTGACGCAAATCAATTTTATTTCTATTTCAAAACGGCGATGTCACACGAAATTCTTTGGTGAGCAGTGATCGTGGCTTCCCGTGTAGAAAATTGTATTTCTAAATCCTTTACTTATCTACAGGTACGTGTTTTCATCTTTTGCTTGGGTTATTATTCATTTATTCGTTCTTGTGATGATTGGGTGTGAGGGTAAGGATTATTTGTCCATACTTGTATATCTTTGGACTGATCTAACACGTTGACATGCTGGTCAAGTCAACAAGTCGAGCAAACAAAGGCGAATTTATTAGACGAAGAGATGAATTAAATAAAAGAGGCAAAATAAAAATAACAGAAAGATAAAAATTAAGTCACAGGAAACGTAAATCATCATCATCAGCCTTATAATGTTCCCACTGCTGGGACACAGGCACAGGCATTCTATCTGTGAGAGAGGAACGTAAGTAATTATGTTTAATTAAGAATTGAACAGGTCTATATTCTAAGTCTGTTTGAAGGAATTCACAAACTCAGTTGCCATAACATCGGGAAAAAAAACCGTTTTTAATGTCATTAAATATCTAACGAGCTAACTGCAAATTTAATTGATTCCAGTGGAGATAATGACGTAGAATATAGGGATTGGTTTGAAAAATATTAAAATATGTAAATATTCACGACAATAACATATTTTTGATCAATTTGGCAACGAGAGCAGCAAAGTTGATTGCCGGAGTGACCTTTCACTCTCAAAAGTTACTTTTTCAGAACATTTCCGGGATCTCTATTTGAGAAAAATTGACTAAGGATCGCTCAAGATTGGCCCAGTTAACTATTTTGTATGAAATACGGTCGAAGTTTCAAGTGTGCTTAGAATCGATGGTGAATTGCTAAGTTTGTTATACAAATCATGCATTGCATTAACTAATAGTTTGTTAAGGTTTTGGTAGGACTACGGAGAGTAGAGAGTTGAGAAATTATTCATTCATTTTTAATTTTTTACTAAGTGTGGTTTTCTTGATAACATTTTTGTAAGTAATACAGAAGGTAGGCCTTCTTATTATCTTCAGGTGGAGTATTTAGTTGCAGATCTTTGCTTTGTGTTTAATGTTTAGTTGCTTCTTATAAAAAACTGTTTACAGTTTGATGCATTGATCTCAGAGAAATTAATTGTTAAGGTTACACTAGTCGATCATTCTTCCATGCAAACATAGTCTGGCGATTACTCCACTGTTTGACGATGTACGTTCAAAATAAAAATTATATAAATTTGTCTCATCATTATCTAGCCCTGTATGGAAAAAAAAAGTAAAAGAATATATATTTGAAAGTTATGAGCGACAAAAGTTCCATATTTCAACACTAATTTTAACGCATCTTTGGGCGGCAATAAATACCATAAGAAGAAGGAAAATTGTTAAACGGCCACCATACAGGGATAGATTAGTAGTTCAACAATGCATATAATTTTATTTTGCATATATACATTATTAGTTTTTCATGATGTCTAGACTCCCAAAGATCTGTTTATAAAATTTCGCGCGCTCGTTTTCGTCCTAAATCAGCATCCATTACGCTACAAACTTGCAAAAGTGCTAATTCGTACGCGAACTAGCTTCTTACTGCTCATCACAACATCTATCTCTTTCGCACGTGTTGTCGGATGAAATAACATGCATTTTAACCCCGCGCACAAAATAGTTCGTGCCGTCGACAACGGCAACCTTAACAACAATGTTTAATACATAGGTCATTTGAAACTTCACCAAGGTTGAAATAAGCCTTGTCCTGATTTTGTCCTTTTACGACGTGCAAACTGCATTCAACAATTCAATAATATAATATAATAATAAAATCGTTTATTTCTCCTCACAAAAAAGACATTAAAAGATACTTAGGTATAAAAATACAGGCACATAAATACTTAGTCTAGAATGTGTGAGGAGCTGGTGTCTGAGTTAGGCATAGGAATGCCTGTATTACAAATCACCAGGTCCCCACCCCACAAAACAAAAGTAAATAAAAATAAAAATAAATCGCCTCAGTGTGTGTCACGAAGTTTATTTACTTCGTGTTAGTAGTAGTTGTGTGTGTGAGTGGAAGTGTGAAGCATGTGTGTATGTGTAAGTGTGAAGCATGTATATGAGTGCTTGCATTTAATTTAGTCCAATTCAATTCAATCCTAATCAATTAATCCAAATTAATTCACTTCAATACAATTTAATAATTATAATCTAATCCAATGCAACACAAATTAATCGAATTCAACGAAATCCAATCCAATTCAACTCAATTCAGTTCAATACAACTTATCAATTATAATCTTACACAATGTAACTCAATTCAATTTAATCTAATTTCATTTCATTTCATTCAATTCAATCCAATTTAAACCACAGTAATTTATTTCAATTTAACTTAAAATAATCCAATCTAATCAATTCAATTCAATTCAACTTGCCTTAATCCAATTCAATTCAATTTAACTAATTATGGAGTAGTTTTTCTGTAAGTTCGTAATCTAATTTAGTCAACCACTCAATGACTACAGATTTGCACTTAGCTTTCGGTAAAGAGTACATTGAAAGAGATCTATTCAACTTATTATACAAATTGGAGCTTTGGTAACCAAAGAATCGATGCGCAAGTTTAGTTCTACATGACGCTGTAGTGCATACCAAATCCTTGCGTCGCTTATTTCTAAATTTATCTGGTTCATATTTTACAAGGGAATGTTTTTTCAGAACCGTATACAAAATGAAAAGCTGTCGTACCGTTAACACCTCCCATCTCTTATAGAGATCCGCAGTTGGGTGGTAAAATGGCAGGCACAGGCTAACCTTAAGAAGTGCTCTTTGCGCTCTCTCAATCTTTAAAAATTGCGTCTTACAGGCACCTCCCCATGAGGTAATACAATAAATAAGTAGAGACTGGCATAGGGCGAAATAAACCGATTTGAGTACTTTCTTTGAAGCAACATGTCTTAAGGCCTTAAAGATCACCATCAGTTTACGCACCCTCCCAGCTAGGAGGTCAATGTGGTGGTGGAAATTAAGGTTTTTGTCTATCATTACACCCAGATACTTAGTGAATGCTGTGTTTGTGAGATTAGGACAGGAGCAGTTCATATTATTGGGATTAAAGCATGAGTGTGAAATAATATGATGCAGAGGATCAGGCATATCATTATTTTTAATGGCAAAGGTTATGTAACTTGTCTTCGCAACATTAAGCGTTAGAAGGTTCCTGCATAACCAACCAATCACCGCATTCATTCCCTCCTGAGCATGTGAGAAAACCTCGTCCCAAGAGTCACCAGAAAAAAGCAGGGCCGTGTCATCTGCGAAGGTAACTATCTTTGCATTAGGGATTTCCATCTGACAAAGGTCGTTAATGTACACAAGGAAGAGTGTTGGCCCCAGTATGCTCCCCTGAGGAACACCAAAAGTCACGGGGACTTCCCCACTGATGACATTGCCAATCTGCACACATTGCGTCCTACCCGTCAGGTAGTCCCGAAGAAGTTTCAACTGGAGGTCCCTGACACCAAGGTTTTCTAATTTCTTCATCAACAACGGGACAGAGACTGTGTCAAATGCCTTTGCTAAATCCAAAAATATCCCGATTGTATATTATGATTGTATATTGCAATAAACAATTAATTTCTCTTACTGCACTTATCTAATGAAATTGTAATAATTAATCAGCCTTTACAGCTTTAGATAGTAACCTCATTTCCTGACAATTTAATTCGAAAGCTTTTGATTGATATCATTACACAATCAATAAACTATTTAATTTAAATAGACTTACTCACAGCTTTCAAAAATGCAAACTCAATTTAATACCTTTACAAATATGTACCCTATTCCTAGTTTAAGCAGTTTCATTGTAGGAACGGGCTCCTCGTTGTAGTGCGGAACCCTTGTAGGGGTCCGGGTTCAGAATGCAATTTCCTTGACAACGGCCCCAAGGCATGGGGACCCTTGCCAAGATTTGAACGGCCCAAGTGTTTGCTTACACGATTTTGAAAGAAAATTTTCGTTGTAGGTACCTACTTAAATTTAAATATACATACAAGTTAGGAAAATACGCTTTTAAATAGGAGATTATTAAAATAAGGACTTTTTCTTTTGATCTCAGTTGTTTACAAGACCGCCACTATGGTTGGATGTCATAAAAAAAGTTATTTCAAGTAATTCATTGTCTGATTTGAAAAAAAAAGGGTTGAAGTATCCTTTGATTGAATGTAGGTAATTTTACTGAATTTAAGTCAGCGTCAAATTACGCTATTCTCCTTTATCTCACTAAGTACTATTATTAATGCAAAAGATTAGATGGATGTATGTTTGTTAACTAATATCGCCAGAACAGCTCAACAGATCTAGATAAAATTGACTTTGAGATAGACTATAGTCCGGAATAGCACATAGGCTAAATAATAATATAAAATAATAATTCTATTTAGTCCGTCAGTGAGATTATCAAATTATATTGGACACGTATTTTTTGCTTTAGCAAATTAAATAAAAATTGACAAAAATAAAGCGCATCAAAGTTCAGGAGTGGGGGCTTGTGACGTCACTTTGTCAGTAAAAATGTAGCACGGCGTGACGTCACACGATATTTCCCACATGCACTGTATTGTCGTCATTTTTTGTTTACGTGACAA
The DNA here is from genome assembly GCA_949775005.1 of Orthosia gothica. NCBI lineage: Eukaryota > Metazoa > Arthropoda > Insecta > Lepidoptera > Noctuidae > Orthosia > Orthosia gothica. The sequence continues at coordinate 13,097,623 of OX459057.1, forward strand.
AAGAAAAATACGTGTCCATTATATTTAGGTAATCTAACTGATCATGACGGAATAAATCGTTTTTATGTCATCTACCTTATTGAGTCAAAGTAACTATATCAAACAAGGTACCAAAACTAATAGCTTACAAACTATAGTTATAAACCTATTAAAAGTAGCCCATATTACGACTGGTAGAGCATTAATATGTATAAGAAAAAACTTGCATTATCTAAAAGTTGATACAAAATCAATCAATACTATACACTTAAATTCGTTTGAAAATACATAGTATTTTCTGTCGGACACAAACTGGCTAGCCAGTGCTCTTATCTATCTCGATATCCGGCAGGAAGTGAGAGGGACTGAGGGTGATGCCAACTTTGATTCTCGCAATATTGATTGATAGGTTCTGTGGAAGAAGGAGCAGTTTGAATACTAAAAATCTATAACAAAACATATAATAATCAAGAATCTACAAGTTGTGCGTGACCAGAGGGCTGGCTCTTTCTTTGCGCAAAGAATCAGCATTGCCATTCAACGTGGCAATGCTGCCAGTCTTCTGGGCACGTTCCCGGATGACAGCGATGTGGAGGAGTACTTCGACGCCTAAGTGTACTTTTCTTTTGTATATAGTGTAAGTAGTTAGGTTTAGTTTTTTTTTTTGTATAGTTTACTTTTGTTTAGTGTTTAAGTATGTACCTATTTACACCTTTGTTTTTATAAATAAATACCTTTCTGATAAAAAAAAAACTTAGAAGGTAGAATCCACACAATTTTAAAATAAAATGTGGATACTTAGACCAGTGTAAGAGCAGTGGTGGCGTCGTGGTAACGGCCCTGACTTACGTGTCGTAGAGCGTGGGTTCGAACCCAGGCAGGCGCTTTACTTTGTGTAAATTATTTAATCACCACTGCTCTAAAAACGGTGAAGGAAAACATCGTGAGGAAACCGGCATGTCCTAAAACCAAAAATTCGAAGACATGTGACATCCACCATTCCGCACTGGGCCCGCGTGGTGGAGTAAGGTTCATTCCCTCTCACAGAGAGGAGATGGACCTTTTTATCAGCAGTGGGAACATTAGAAAGCTGATGATGATGATGATGACTTAGATCCGGTTGTTATCGACGAATGCAGACATCAGAACTAGATATATATATTTTAAGGCTTATTTTTGTAATTTACACTAATATTGTTTGTGTCATAATAATAAATTCTATCGTCTTCACTTACATAATTCAAGAGAAAATATCACTTCAGCTTTCGTACGTTTAACGATAAAGAATTGTTTATGAATTTTTAAATGTATTGATACAAAGCTATTGAAAAATTCTAGACTCTTATAACATGCCGACCTCATCTAGTTTTAAAAAATATGATCGACATGTAAAAGTGTTTGTACAAACCAACTTACAGAAATAAAATCATTTATCATTTATCAATGCAAAACCAGGGACAAACTCACCACACTATGCCTCACTGTCTACCTCCAGAGACCACAATATAATACAATTATTCCACATATTTAAAGTTATTAATAACTGCTATAATTACGTGGTTATCACGAAGCATGCTAAAATCGTTGTTGGAACTAAGGACAACTAATATACTAACTTCATTAAATAACGCACTAGCAACTTGATCAGTGAGAATGCTGTTTTATGGAATTATGGACTATAGTGATGTTTTGGTCTTTGGACGTGGTACTTTAAGGTGGTTTTTAAGGTTTGACAGTTTCCTCTATAAATTCTGTAAATAATCATAGACGATGTTAAAATGTTAAATATAATAAACAAAAATTTGACATATAAACAAATCGGTATATTCATGTTCAACGGAAAACTATTACTGATTCATCATACCTTTGATAAAAAAATACAATCAAAATCAGATAAATGTTTCGCTTATTGCGTTAAAAAAAGGTACAGCTTTATTGTAATTATTCGATTGCAACCATTGAGTAATGAACCCTGCCTCTCAAACTAGGACAACCATTATTTTGGCGTTAAAAAATATCATACCAAATCAACGTTAAACAAGTAATACGAAATCAAAATCGGTTCATCCGTTTAGGAGCTATGATGTCTCAGACTTATAACACCCCTCTTTTTCCCTCGGGGGTTAAAAATAATTTCGTTTCGATAAACTACAAAAAAACTGCTCCACAAAAATATTCCCAAAATGAAAGAAAAACACATGGGGTGTGACCATAAGCTCTTAGAGTAAGGTTATTTTGAGATCGCGTAAGTGACAGATGTACACAAGTCATATACATCTGTCCCTTACACACACTCAAAATAACCTTACTCTAAGAGATTATGGTCAACCCCTGTATGGGTACACACACATTATTCACTTCAACTGTAATTTCTTGCACAATATGTACCTTTGTAGTTTAACATTATTTATTTATTTATATTTATTTATATACACTTTATTGTACACCAGAAAATACAGGAACAATTGAAACATAAAACTAAAAATATATACAATGGGCGGCCTTATCGCATTCTGCGATCTCTTCCAGGCAACCTGGAATGGACAGTGAATGCGTGGACATGACATGGGGTTGTCAGTGGTGCAGCAATACCAACAGAATACAATGATACAAAAATAAATATAACAATGATACAAATACAAATAGATACATATGCCATGTAATAGATACATAAAAACATAAATATTTGATATATAAGCCGTGAAAATAAATGTCGTATGACAATCATGGACAAAGTGTAAGTCAAAATACTATGAGCACGATTACAGCGATAAGTAATGTTCCTTGACAAGTCTTTTAAACACAGGCAACGACTGAGCACGTTTAATCGGGTCAGGCAATACATTCCACAGACGAGCAGCCTGGACAGCAAAAGATTTATCCATGAAAGTTGTGGAATGCATTGGCATTTTAAGTCGCAAGTTAACTGATGACCTTAGAGATTTCGTGTGGGAATCTTTTTTTTTTTTCATTTTAGGCTCGCGCTTGACCACTATCTCACCTGATGGTAAGCGATGATGTGGTCGACGGTGTAGCACGCTTGCCTAGAAGTAGCCTATTCACTCTTGACTTAAAGAACCCTAGATTGTAGCTATCGGGAAACACAGACTCCGGCAGGGAATTCCACTCCTTAGCTGTACGCATAATAAAAGTATTCTCAAAACGTTAAGTGCGTATGAGTGGGATGTCTACCATGTACCGATGGCGCATTGCCGTACGTCTGGTAGACCGATGATGAAACGGGCTGGGCAGAATTAGATCATGCAATTCCATCGCAGACTCCCCGAAATTCAAATTCAATTCATCAGAGCTGTATCAATTCCTTCTTACTAATAACTACTCGATATTGATACCACAACTACCATAATAAAACTAATACAATCGATTCCCCACTCTATATAATTTTCATACAGCGAATACCGCCTCCATAACTAGGTGTAATTAGTGCGAAATGTGTGAACTGTGCGAGTTGTTCGAAGCCACATCACTAGCGCTATGTGGTAGTGTGGGAACAACGTCACCTGAAGTTATGAACTTTCCCGAAGCGTTAATATGAACCAACTTCTGCTAGGGAATTGAAATTTATTACACATTGAATTTTATTTTAATTGTAGTTGAGAAGTAATGATTATTAGTTCTTAATTTAGACTTTGGTTTGGTTAAACGTCTAAAATTATAAGTTTGAAAATTAATAATGTTACAGGCTGAAAATAACTAGTTATTTTCTTTTTAATTACCACTCAGAAAGCGACAGTGGGTTTTGTTAAAAAATATTTCAGGAAGGAAAATATGAATTTACATTTATTTTACAGCACAAATTTTACTTTCTACATATTTTTTGTTATACCATGTTAATAGCCAATTTTTACAGGACAAAACTTATCCGTACACTGGCGTGCACAATTTGGCCCAAACCACACAGTTCGGCGTAACTGCAGTCCTTGTGTGTCAAAATATTTACACTGGAGTGTCTCGAGGTTGCTTCTACGGCCTACAGTGTGTTTTGAGTGTGTTGAATGGTTAGATAGATCGGACTACTAATTGCCTACATACGTAGACTGAGTTAAAGTTTTTACACACCACGTTTTTAACAGGCGCCGTCGACGCGCGTTTCGCTGCCGCGCGTTGTCGGCGCTGCTAAACTTGAAATAGGCAGATTACTTGCGATTGCATCGCTGCAAACTCACGAGAAACGCACTATAGACGCGCGTGAGCAATTCTCCTTGCAAAGTAAAACACGCGTAGCGCGAACGAGCGTGTATCGCGCTGGATTTTTTATGAAAGTTATATTATAATGACCATGTAATTTCCTTTCGTTCGTAAATGGATGTATCCAATATTTTTACGTTTTCGGGCGACATTTTTACGTTTTCTTTTTAACAAAAGTACTAAGGCCAGCGTAAGAAGTGTTGCTTCCATGATGCCATCATAATACTGTCAGCAAGTAGCCGATTGAAACGCGCTGTACGTGTGTGTTTGCAGCTAAAGAGACTGTAACTCCGGGATAGTAGTGCGTCGATAGCTCGCGAAAAAGACGTCGTCTGCATACAACAGGGTGGCCCATACGTCCTTACACATGTAAATAATTAATAAATAAAAAACTAATTACAATAAGAAATACCTTTTTATTTCGTATTAACCTTTATAAAATGGGAATTATTTTTTGAAAATAACATCATCCAAATGTAACCCGTTACGATCACGGCACTCCTGTAAGCGACGTCTAAAACTATCGACGACTGCGCGGCAAGTCAGTTCTGTGATGTTAGCCATTTATCTTTGAATATTTTCTTTTAGGGCTTCAATTGACCGCGGGTTTGTGTCATACACTTTAGATTTCAGATAACCCCATAAGAAAAAGTCCATCGGGGTTAGATCCGGACTACGTGGTGGCCAGGAAATGTCTCCTCTTCGAGAGATCACTTTGTTGGGGAAAAGATCACGAATGACGGGCATAGCGGTGTTAGAGGTATGGGCCGTCGCGCCATCCTGTTGAAACCAGGTCCGCGTATTGTAGCCTGGAAAATTCTGCAACGCTGGTGTAAAAAACTCCTCGATCATTGCTACATATCGCTCTGAATTAACATTTTAAAGGACTTATGGGCCACCCTGTACAATTTTCTGAACGTGTGAATAGGTAAATTGGTTGCGATAACATCGCCTTTTTTAGCGCGTTATAGTTGCGTGCGACGCGCGTCGACGCCGCTTGAAGACGTGGTGTGTAAGAGCTCTTAGATACTCACCTCACTATGCAGGCAATATAGGTACAAGAAGGCTTGTGCAAGATCTGGAGAGCTACATGCACACTGTATCTACCAATTAAGAGAACAGTTTTGGTTATATTTTCTTGTCTTTGCGTCTAAAAGAAAGAAGAGAATGAAAGACGCTAACTTGAAATGGAAAAGTAGATTTATATTCTTTCTATACCGACATTTTGCAAGTTATGTCATTTAACTAGCTTCTGGCAGCGACTCCGCCCGCGTGGGCGTCGAAAATCATCCCGCGGGAACTTATTTTCAGGATAAAAAGTATTATATGTGCTATTCCTAACTATAATCTATCTCAGTGCCAAATTTCGTCCCGATCCGTTCCGCCGTTCTCGCATGATTGAGCAACAAACACACATCCATTCATCCAAACTTTCGCATTTAAGTATAATATTAGTAAGACATATAGTGTGATGAAGTATTGAAAGGACCAGCAGTTGCAGAATGTGGCTCAGATAAAAAAAAAACAACAAACTGTTCACTGTTCTTGTGTTTGATCGAAGTAAATTTCACAACAGTCTGAATAGATGATGTAGAGTTTTAATTTCAACATTTTTTTTTGTTTGCTCCTTTTAATTACTGTTACGATTTTGTTTTTTTTTGTTTTATAACCATATCCGTCTATTTTGCCTCACTTGCGACCGTCAGGTATGTGATGTACACTACAGACCTTGATTTCCGTACTTTACGTCCCAGGCGTCCACTGAAAATCAGCGCCGTGCCATGGGTCCCACACGGCACAGCATTATGCTGAGTAGAAGCCTTCTTATCGCAACCACAAACATGCATCTGCTTTTACTCACATTTTTTCTCTTCTTTTTGCCTTTTCTTTACTATCATATTTAATTTAAGAACTACAACACTATTTTTAACGGGTTTATTTTGCAAAATCTACTACCACTGTTCTTGTTCTTGTAAAGTAACATTTGTGTGTCGTTTTGTGGCAATTAAATACTTTTTCTTTCTTGATGTAACGAAGAGCTTTTTCTCAAAAGTCTGTTTCCGGTACACATACCTTGAGCTTAGTGCAGACACCACTGTCATAATAAATTATAAATCTCACATATTGTACCAACAAGAACAATTTCATTGTTCATTTCCACCACCCCTTCTACTCAAAAATTTCTACCATACTTCCATTTCACATTCACGCCAGCTCCAACAGTTTATTTCCTACTAATTAGCAATTCTTCCCGCCACTGCAAGTCGGGAATCTTCGAGTCAGTTCCATTTCCGCTGGTACAGCCAACCGCACGTCTTTGGTAACATAGACAGCGCCTTTAAGCCATAGCTGTAAGGGCGGTTTTTGCAGTTAAAGTGTTAAAAAATGTGCTGTTGCCTGTACATTTACATTTAGCTTCGTAACTTTCAGCTTTTGAAATGCATTTTTATTGGTCCCGCGGTTTCATCAAGTGGCTTCGGTTTCCTGAAAGCTAGTTTGGGATAAAGTGCAAGAGTTGTATAATTTTTTGTGCTTTATGATTGCAATTTCCGGGACTGTTTTTTGTGGAACTGTTTCTTTAGCTGGCAATAACCTTTCGGTAACCTTTAGAAACTATTCTTATATTTTGTCAGTAAATGCGTTCTTCTTCTTCAGAGCGGTCGTGGTCATCATGTAGCAGTAAGACTTCGGGTTGCCTTAATTTGCTTTTCAATGCGAGGCCATCACTCTCTATCGACTGTTATTCGTGTGCACTCATGCATGGGCCACCCACTGCAGACTTAGTCTGGTCGATCCATCGCATGGGCGACCTGCCACGCGCTCTCGTTCTTTCCACTTTACCCTGAACTATAAGCCGCTCGATAATCGTTGCCTCGTCGGGACACGTGTCTGAACCGAACTAACGAAGAACTGGAGTACTCGAGCTTGGACTATAGCCAATAGACACTACCTGATACCGAGTTCTTAAAGGATGGATATGTTCGTGCGAAACTCAGTCCACGACACTCCAAGCATTTTTCTCCAGCAACACATTTCCAGTCTATTCTCTTCCTCTCAGTGTCTCTGATTCAGGTCTCAGTTGCGTTTGGAAATATGGGGAACACATTGAGCCGGGTTTTCGTGGCTTTGATGATATTGTGAATGCGTTATTCTACGTAATATTCATTTTATAAAATTAATTCATGTATTTCAAAAAAAAAATGCAACATCTGAAGACTTTCTGATCTAATTTGAGACATTGCATAGATACAAAGTTTGAATACAAAATAAAATCAGCCCTTAACAAAGATATAACTGAAAAAGAAAATAAATGTAACAATAAATGCAAAGTCGTCCTACAAATGCCATCAAAGCACACATTTCACGTACTCCTCACTGAAAATCCAATGCTGTCACATTTCCATTGACGCAAATCAATTTTATTTCTATTTCAAAACGGCGATGTCACACGAAATTCTTTGGTGAGCAGTGATCGTGGCTTCCCGTGTAGAAAATTGTATTTCTAAATCCTTTACTTATCTACAGGTACGTTTTTTCATCTTTTGCTTGGGTTATTATTCATTTATTCGTTCTTGTGATGATTGGGTGTGAGGGTAAGGATTATTGGTCCATAATTGTATATCTTTGGACTGATCTAACAAGTTGACATGCTGGTTAAGTCAACAAGTCGAGCAAACAAAGGCGAATTTAGTAGACGAAGAGATGAAAATAAAAGAGGAGAAATAAAAATAACAGAAAGATAAAAATTAATCACAGGGATCGTAAATCATCATGATCAGCCTTATAATGTTCCCACTGCTGGGACACAGGCACAGGCATCCTCTCTGTGAGAGAGAAACGTAAGTAATTATGTTTAATTACGAATTGAACAGGTCTATATTCTGACTTAGAATATAGACCTGGGGGGTGACCACAAGCTCTTAGAGTAAGGTTATTTTGAGTGTGTGTAAGGGACAGATGTATATGACTTGTATACATCTGTCACTTACTCGATCTCAAAATAACCTTACTCTAAGAGCTTGTGGTCACCCCCCTGTTCAATTCGTTGTTTGAAGGAATTCACAAACTCAGTTGCCATAACATCGAAAAAAAAACCGTTTTTAATGTCATTAAATATCTAACGAGCTAACTGTAAATTTAATTGATTCCAGTGGAGATAATGACGTAGAATAAAGGGATTGGTTTGAAAAATATTAAAATATGTAAATATTCACGAGAATAACATATTTTTGATCAATTTGGCAACGAGAGCAGCAAAATTGATTGCCGGAGTGACCTTTCGCTCTCAAAAGTTACTTTTTCAGAATATTTCCGGGATCTCTATTTGAGCAAAATTGACTAAGGATCGCTCAAGATTGGCCCAGTTAACTATTTTGTATGAAATACGGTCGAAGTATCAAGTGTGCTTAGAATCGATAGCGAATTGCTAAGTTTGTTATACAAATCATGCATCGCATTAACTAATAGTTTGGTAAGTTTTTGGTAGGACTACGGAGAATAGAGAGTTGGGCAATTATTCATTCATTTTTACTAAGTGTGGTTTTCTTGATAACATTTTTGTAGGTAATACAGAAGGTAGGCTGTCTTAATATCTTCAGGTGGAGTATTTAGTTACATATCTTTGCTTTGTGTTAAATGTTTAGTTGATTCTTATAGAAAACTGTTTACAGTTTGATGCATTGATCTCAGAGAAATTAATTGTTAAGGTTACACTAGTCGATCATTCTTCCATGCAAACATAGTCTGGCGATTACTCCACTGTTTGACGATGTACGTTCAAAATAAAAATTATATCAATTTGTCTCATCATTATCTAGCCCTGTATGGAAACAAAAAAGTAAAAAAAATATTTATTTGAAAGTTATGAGCGTCGAAATATCCATATTTAAACACTAATTTTAACGCATCTTTGGGCGGAAATAAATACCATAAGAAGAAAGAAAATTGTAAAACGGCCACCATACAGGGATAGATTAGTGGTTCCACAATGCATATAATTTTATTTTGCAAATATACATTTAGTCGTTTTTCATGATATCTAGACTCCCAAAGGTCTGTTTACAAAATTTCGCGCGCTCGTTTTCGTCCTAAATCATCATCCATTTCACTACAAACTTGCAAAAGTGCTAATTCGTACACGAACTAGCTTGTTACTGCTCATCACAGCATCTATCTCTTTCGCGCGTGTTGTCGGATGAGATAACATGCATTTTAACCTCGTGTACAAAATAGTTGCAAAATAGTGCCGTCGACTAGGGAAACCTTAAGGTTATAAATAATTAATTTCTCTTACTGCACTTATCTATTGAAAATGTAATAATTAATTAGCCTTTACAGCGTTAGATAGAAAACTTGATGTCCTGACAATTTAAATCGAAAGTATTTAATTGAAATCATTACACAATCCTATTTAATTCAGACAGACTTACTCACAGCTTTCAAAAATGCAAACTCAATTTAATGCCTTTACAAATATGTACCCTATTTCTAGTTTAAGCAGTTCCATTGTAGGAACGGGCTCCTCGTTGTAGTGCGGGACCCTTGTAGGGGTCCGGGTTCAGAATGCAATTTCCTTGACAACGGCCCCAAGGCATGGGGACCCTTGCCAAGATTTGAACGGCCCAAGTGTTTGCTTACACGATTTTGAAAGAAAATTTTCGTTCTAGGTACCTTCTTAGATTTAAATATACATACAAGTTAGGAAAATACGCTTTTAAATAGGAGATTATTAAAATAAGGACTTTTTCTTTTGATCTCAGGGTTGTTTACAAGGCCGACACTATGATTTTATGTCATAATAAGCGATTAAAAGGCATCAAAAACATTCTCAGTTTTTCTAAAGATGGTTTAGAGCTAAGAAAATAATGCGAGAAGCCTAGTTTTAGCAGTGGATCTTTGCGAGTAAAGTTATTTCAAGTAATTCGTTGTCTGATTTTAAATAAAATGGTTGAAGTATCCTTTGATTGATTGAATGTAGGTAATTTTACTCAATTTAAGTCAGCGTCAAATTACGCTATTCCCCTTTATCTTACTAAGTAATATTATAAATGCAAAAGATTAGATGGATGTATGTTTGTTACCTAATCTCGCCAGAACAGCTGAACAGATCTGGCTGAAATTGACTTTGAGATAGACAATAGTCCGGAATAGCACATTGGCTACTTTTCATCCTGGTATAATGTTCCTTTGGGATAAAAAAAATGTTTCATGTAGGCGAAGCCGCTTGCAGAAGCTAGTTAGTATATAAATTAATTTGATATTATTAACCTTTTTAATTCGTAACTACAATAGGTATGTTTCCTGGGTAGAAAAATTATAATTCTATTTAGTCCGTTAGTGACATTATCAAATTATATTAGACACGTATTTTTTGCTTTAGCAAATAAATTAAAAATTGATAAAGTACAGCAAAGTTCAGGAGTGGGGGCTTGTGACGTCACTTTGTCAGTAAAAATGTAGCACGGCGTGACGTCACACGATATTTCACACATGCACTGTATTGTCGTCATTTTTTGTTTACGTGACAAAAGAAAAATACGTGTCCATTATATTTAGGTAATCTAACTGACCATGACGGAATAAATCGTTTTTATGCCATCTACCTTATTGAGTCAAAGTAACTATATCGAACAAGGTACCAAAACTAATAGCTTACAAACTATAGTTATAAACCTATTAAAAGTAGCCCATATTACAAAGATTACAGTTTTCAAGCGATTAAGTAAATTATAGGAAATTGACACGGTACGACTTGTGTAACATTTGAATAGTTAATATGACCTGTGTTGGACGCCAATGTATTGCGTCCGTTTGAATTAATATTTGTTTCGGGATATTTACCATGTATGTTGACGAGTTCTGGTGGTAGCGGCATCGTGCTTGAAAAACGAGTGAGGAAGAGGGTAGACAGAAATGTCAGTTCGTAAATAACACCCACCCGCAAAGACTTTAGTTCTCGTGATCATGGCGCTTGGTCTTGTAACGGTGCTGAAATAGGAGGAGAAGCTCTCAACCAAAATCAAAATATACATGGTAAATATCCCGAAACAAATATTAATTCTAATGATTGTGACCATGTCAGCTTAAAAACTTAAATTGCGTCCATTGCTGCATATTTAATAACTTTGTTATATAATTATTATGTGTGGACGAGTTAAGTCTTATGTATTTTGTGGTAAGGTGTTTACTGGCTGCCCAATATAATTTAGTTTTTAAAGACGCAATATTTCTGGCCAAAAAGTATCAGTAGCACAAATTTCTAGGATACAAATATAGGTACAATGGCAAACAGAATTCTATGCACTTTTGTATGTAAAATCTTTTTAATTAAATATCAAACCAACTTCCAAAACAAAACACTGCAAAGCGAAAAATAACTTTCTTTTCCGAAGTCGGTGTCTTTTGTTGCCGTTGTTTGCCGATATTCGACACCGACTTCGGAAAAGAAAGTTATTTGTCGCATTGTAGTGTATTGTTTTGGAAGTCAGTTTGATTTTTTGTTAAATAGTTTTTTATTTTTCTTTTTAGTTTTGGTAGGTACCTCCAATTAACATTTATGCCCAAAATACATCTCATGACGATTCCAATAAGCCCAAACACGACTAGGATACATTGTTTTATTTTGTAGGTCCAGTGGCCATTGTGGTCTTGTTCATCAGTTCCATTTCAACAAATGATACTTTCTGAGTGCAAATGATTGCATTATTGTTGAAAATACCAAATTCGCTATATGTATGCCTATAATATTTGAGGAGTTCCCTCGATTTCTCTAGGATCCCATCATCAGATCCTAGTTTCCTTATCCTGGTTCCACCTCCTTACCAACAAAAAAATAATCGTCAATGCACCGATTTCATAAACGACAAAGTTATTTTTTTTTTATAAATTATAGGCTCGCGCTTGACCACTATCTCATCTGATGGTAAGCGATGATGTGGTCGACGGTGAAGCACGCTTGCCTAGAAGCAACCTATTCACTCTTGACTTAAAGACTCCTAGGACCTAGATTGTAGCTATCGGGCAACACAGACTCCGGCAGGGAATTCCACTCCTTAGCTGTACGCATAATGAAAGTATTTCCAAAACGTTTAGTGCGTATGGGTGGTATGTCTACCATGTAGCGATGGCGCATCGCCGTACATCTTGTAGTCCGATGATGAAACGGGCTTGGTGGAATTAGATCATGTAATTCCATCGCACACTCCCCGAAATGCAACCGATAAAAGACCGACAAGCTGGCAACTCGGCGACGATGTTCAAGGCTCTGGAGCTTTGACTTAACCAGTGCCTCATCGCCGATGAGCCTTTTGGCCCGCTTTTCGATCGACTCTAGTGCATCAACATTACATTCATTCATTCATTTATCCGCGAACATACATAAAAAATATATTTACGGTCGAATTGAGAAAATTCTTCCTCTTTGGGCAGTCGATTAATAAACTAACAATGGATATATTCATGCTAATGCACTGACACATATAAAATATAGAGTATACTTATTATTATTAATATATACGCCACATACATTATTAATATGTACACCACAAAAACATACAGGAAAAACATTTACAAAAAGAAGTGTACAATGGGCGGTCTTATCGCACAGGGCAATCTCTTACAGACAACCTTTACATAGATTTTAAGTATTATATAAAGTTGACTGCGTCCTTGGTCTTGTGGGACAGCTAAGCATGAGATCCAAGCCTCGTTTTCTGGGATGGATAGACTTATTAAGGTTTTCCAACTAGAAATTTTCACCAGAGGTCCTGGATCCAGATCCAGAAGCTCTTTTGGATGTATGTTCGTTTGACAGCAATACGCCCACTACTAAACAGAATTAAACTTAATTGCTTGACTGTGGGTTAACTATTAGGTAAACACACATCGTGTCATGCTCTCTCTCATGTCTCTCTGGTGCTGGCACATGTGTTGGATCATTCGGTTCCCTTCATGATGGTTGAACTGAGTGGTGTCGATCTGTGGTGGTGCTGATGTGTCATGTTCGTGAACGGGCGCCATCAGTTGGGATTGGTCATAACTTAGCTGCCTCCGCCTGTTTTTAATTACCTATTTATTGTATTTTTAATTGTTTGATTTGCTGTAGAACCTTTTAAGTGCGTTATTTTTTTTACGTCGTTCTCATATATAAGTATTTTTTTAACAAGAATAATGTAACCAAATACTTGTAAAACACATTTTTTTTTAAAGAGTTGGTGTGGAGTTTCTTGTCCGTTCTTCTCCATAAGAAGCTACATTGCCGAATGGACGATAGAATCAATTATTATGGATGGTATTTAAAAGTACTTCAATTTATTCCCATTTCATTTACCTAATTTTGCCTGTGTTCCACCAAATATACTGAATGTGCACCAAAATATGTTCATATAAGTCGACGTAGCCGGGGCTCCTATTTCTGTCTGCAGGGTCAAAAGTAACCTACCCTACCCTGTCCGTGTCGGGGTGCCCTAAGTTCCCGAGCTCGCTTCGCTCGCTCTTGGACTGATTCTTTGACCATAATTTATTCGTAGATCAACTAATAATTGGTGCACGATCAGTATTTTAGATGTACCTTTAGATTTTTGGTGAACACAAAAATATTATCCAATTATTATTACTATTAATTTTTTTTTGACGTTAAAAAATGCCGCTTAATGGCCTAATTGAATAAATAAATTTTGATATTCGATTTTGATTTTGACACTGGTTTATCCGTTCATAGTCCAGGCACGAAACCTTACAATGATTACTGATTGCTATAAGATAGTTGACAAAGGTTAAATAAGGCTAGTAATATTGTTTGCTTATTGGCATCAAATTCATCATAAAAACTACGACAAAGCCTATTCAAAACTCCATGATAATAATCCCCACATGACCTACTAAGTCATTCATTGCATTATTTAGGCGTAAAAATGGGTCGCCGTAATAGATGACTCGACTTTAATGAAAGCAATCATAGATAATGATTTAATTACTTAATAGCTTTTAAAACACTTTCGATAAAATGTAATTAGTACCTATTAATAGTTCTTTGTTAGTTTGTATGTTTTAATGAGTGTATGCTACTGTAGACAATTTTGAGTAGAATTGTAAAAAACTAAATTCCAAAAAAATACTACCGTCTTCCTAATAAGAAAACTACAAAGTGAAAAATAACTTTGTTTTTGTACGTCTGTGTCTTTTGTAGGCACTATTTTTTGCGTTTTGGACACCGACTGAAAAAAAGAAAGTTATTTTCCACTTTGTAGTTTTCCTATTAGAAAGTCAGTAATATTTTTTTGGAAAAAAGTTCTTTATTTTTCACTTTTTAGTTGTACTACCTACCTAATAGGCAATTTGTTTAGTAAGGTATTTAATGCCAGAATAGATTACCCGAATATCATGAAACTTGAACATAACCGGTGAAATGAGAGTGTACCAAGGTGAACTGTACACATCTGCGTACTTAAGAGCGTACTGGCGTGATGTTATGTTATGAAATGGTATAAACAATAAACAGACATGCAATTGCAGCAATCCCAAGAGATTTGAAAAGTTCTATGGTGAATTTTTAAATTTATTCATCAGATCTTCATCAAATTAAAATCGAACCAATTTCGGAACATACTCATTCAAACAAAAAAAAGAACTTAAAGTATAATCGGTCCACAATTGACGGAGCTATCGATGAATATACACAAAAAAAAAACAAACCTGAAGTCGAACATAGAACCTCCTCCTTTTTAGAAAGTCGGTTACAAAGAGATTTTTCAAGGACTAAGTAGGTACCTTATGTTTGTGTTGTTGGCTTTTATAAAAAAATAATATTTTTGAAGGCCAAACCAAAGTAACTCAAAGAATATAATATCACCCGTATAAAATGTGGAGACATCAATGGATAAACACAAGATTTTTACGTGCTAAGTTGGAAGAGGCCAAGTACTTTGTATAAAAATGTTTTTTTGCTGCATAACGAAACTTCGCATATATTGAGCATATTTTGAATAAGAAATTTAATTATTTAAGATTTTAAACTTCGTATAAATTTAGCATATTTTGAATAACAAATTTAAATATTTAAGACTTTAAACTTCGTATAAATTTAGCATATTTTGAATAACAAATTTAGCTATTTAAGATTTTAAACTTCGTATAAATTTAGCATATTTTGAATAACAAATTTAACTATTTAAGACCTTAAACTTCGTATAAATTTGCCATATTTTTAATAACAAATTTAACTATTTAAGATCTTAAACTTCATATAATTTAGTAATATTTTTTTATTCAACCCATATTTTCTCACGGCTAGGTACAGGTCTTCCACAACACTCTTTTCAATGTTTTACTTGCACCGGCCAACTTCCACTAAACGCTTCTAAATTCGTCCCACCAGCGTAACATTTAAAAACATTTTGTTTATTGGAAAGAAAATAATATTCCTTCAAATCCACCTGTCATAATGACCTATCGAAAACTGTCAAAAACGATCCGAAAGACCGAAAATATTGATCAGTCAGTCTCCGTGAGGTCGATGTCCGATGATTACCTTCATTGACGAATGGCTAGGTGTCGGCGAATGAACCGAATAGCCGAATAACCGCGTTTACACGTAAATTGGGAACGGAGTTAGGTCATGTTGGTATAACTTGAACGATAGTGGAGGGTTGGAATATTGACAATTCGTGGAAACGATTGATAGTTAAGTTTTGGACGTTGTCCCCGGTGGCTAGAATTTAGAATTTCAAATAGGTAAACGGTGCTATGGACTATGTTGGGTGTGCATTTTTATACTGAAGTGGAAAAAAAAGTTCTATCAATGAATATACATTCTAGAAATGTGCAAATTCGTTCGTAATAACCAACACTTTTACACGACAAGTGAAAATATACAGTCAGGATATACATTGCTGCATATAGATAGGTTAGACCTACCAAGCTCTAAGTTAAAAATTCACTCAACAAGTACATTAGTAATGTCAATAAAATACATAATAGATTACCAGAAATAATTAAAGAAAAACAAAAGAAGTTTAATTCATTCATTAATAAATTAAAACAATTTCTATTATCTAATATAATTTAAATGAATTTATTATTGAGAAATTTTACAAATTAGAATCTTCTAAGTAAATAAATACTTAGTCAAATAAAAGCCCCCTTTCTCTCTTCTACTTTTGCAGTACCCGACAGGGTCAGGTTCAGGAAAAAACTCATTCACTCTTGACTTAAAGACCCCTAGATTGTAGCTATCGGGAAAC
Source organism: Orthosia gothica (assembly GCA_949775005.1). NCBI lineage: Eukaryota > Metazoa > Arthropoda > Insecta > Lepidoptera > Noctuidae > Orthosia > Orthosia gothica. Next base: position 13,114,050 of record OX459057.1, read on the forward strand.
GTAGCTATCGAGAAACACAGATTCCGGCAGGGAATGCCACTCCTTAGCTGTACGCATAATAAAAGTGTCCCCAAAACGTTTTGTGCGTATGGGTGGGTTGTCCACCATGTAACGATGACGCATCGCCGTGCGTCTGGTTGTCCGATGATGAAGCGGGCTGGGCGGAATTAAATCGTACCTACCATCTAAGTTCACATGTGGAAGCAATAAATGTATTGAGTATTGAATGAATCTATGATGGTGTTCATGAATCGTTACAACATTTTTCTTTCAAATAAAGTTGTGTTAACGATACGTTTTCTTTTTGTTCAAAAGATGTTGCTATCGTTGCAATGATTGGATGACAGGTTTGGTTTGATTGGAAACGATTAAAGAATGAGTTTAATCAGTGGCTCTGCACAGATACCGCAACCTTCTTTCCGACAACAGGAGAATCTATGTGCATGTATATTATGTTGCATTATTCGAGTTTGGGCAAGCCCCAAGCTGTCTCGTAAGAAGAACTTATCAATTATACACTTGTATACCAAATAGCGACATATTCTATTAGAACTGCGTTTTGACATTGCAATAGCGGTCACTCTTTCTCAAAATATTTCGTCATAGCTCAGATAATATAATCCTAGAATACAGAATGCTTCAAATTCAAAGAAACCGTGCCGACGTAACTAGCGTTATTCGTCTGATTAAAATAATTGTTTTTCTAAGAACATCGATCGCGTTCGATTCCGTTCCACGGATATAAATGGTTAGCAGCGACTTGCAAGTAAAAGGGTTTTAACGGTTCGTGTATACTATTTTTTTTTTAATTCAGTGATGATTTGTTTTATAGTACCTACCAATTTTTTTTGCACGTATTTAACAGTTTCATTGTATCAAAATGTGTAACAAACAAATTAAAAAAATCGATTAAGTGCCTCAGAAATTTAAAACAACGCCATCTATTGGAATCAATATTAAATGACCCATTCAAATAATCTTTGAAATGTGAATTAATAGCCCAATATTCGTTAATTTTGTGCTTATGAGAGTTTTTTATAATTGTCTCTACAAAATGTTAATATTTCACAAAACTCAATAACAAATCGAGGCTTATCACGCCATCTAGTGCAATTTATTTGAACCAAATTTTCTTTCACGCGAGTTGGGTGCCCGTAGTCTTACAATCAAAAAAGAATATGTGTGTGTGAGCTACAACCTGGAGGTCTTTAAGTCAAGAGTGAATAGGTTATTTCTAGGCAAGTGTGCTTCACCGGCGACGACATCATCGCTTACCAACAGGTGAGATAGTGTTCAAACCACAGACATAGAAACGCATATCAATAATTAAAAAAATATCAGATCAATCTGTCAACAGGAAATGGGTAAAATTTAAATGACAAAATTTGGCCCAAACAAACAGGGCAAGCTAAATAAAACCGTGTATGTGTTCATTAGTGTTAAATTGGCCTAATCATTTGTGAATTAGTGTGATCTTATTTAGGTACTTGATAATTAAAAAGGTTTATGAAAAATAAAACTCAGGTTGTTCAAGACTGGCAGTAGACAAGAGAGATATATTAAGTAAACCTTAGAGGATACAAAAATGTTACCATAGACTACATTATTATAAAACAGAGTTGCGATTAACTAATTTTAACAATTAGTAAAATATGTTGCAAATCATGATATGATGAAAACAAAACACTTATAGAACCAAACTAACTCTACTCCATCCATACGCGGCCTGCCGAAATAAATCATAACCCTCTTCTGACAATAAAACCAGCGCAAGCAACGATTAAATACAATTAAACCCAGTGAGTGCAGTGTGTGTGCAGGCGCGATAGGGTTGTGACGTCATGCGTGAGTGATTGTGTTCGGGGGCTGACGATGGGTTAAACAGATTGACGGCATAGGTTTTTTGAAGATTTTTTTTCAAATCCCTTTTTTTTTGCGGTTTGGTACAGTGTCGGTCATGGCGTCAAAGATGATGTGGGGTTAAGGTTTATTTCTGTCCTACATCGCTTTTAATCAGTTGAATTGTTTTAGAAAAAACTAACAGTTCTAATATCTGGCTTCCTGCCAGGTTTTCCAATATATTGGCAAGTCGGCCCAGAATTTGTCAAGGCCTTTTTGTATTGGTTTTGACACTTTTTAACCGACTTCCCAAAATGGAGGAGGTTATAAATTCGAGTGTATTTTTTTATGTTTGTTACCTCAGAATTTTTTAATGCGTGAAGCGATTTTGATGATTTATATTTTATTTGAACTGAACTTTGGAGATATACACCAGAACTCTTCAACAAATAACGGCAAATCACTCGGGATAGCTGCAATCGCATGTCTGTTTATTGTTTACACCATTTCATAACTTTACATCACACTGTTACGCTCTAAAGGGGTACGCAGGTGAGAACAGTTCACCCTGGTATACTCTCATTCCACCGGTTTTGTTTAAGTTTCATGTTTTTGATTGATTGTTTCATTTTAGTCGTAACATATTTACGTAGTGGTTTATATTGTCTCTGTATACTTATTTGTTATATATTTTTGTATTATTTTAGCCGCAACAAGCTTTGGTTTCCGTACGTCACGTCCTAGGCGACCACTGAAAATCAGCGCTGTGCTGTGGGTCTCCCACGGCACAGCATTATGCTGAGTGGAAGCCTTCTTGTCACAGTCACTACATGCATCTGCTTGTACTTACCTACTCATCATCCTTGTACTGTACTCAAAATTGGTATTTTATTTTAACTTCCTTTACTAACATAATTTAAGTACTTACTAATACTACCGATGGGTTTAATTTAAGGAAAAATCAAAAAATTGTATGTCGTTTTTGTGGCGAATAAACACTTTTTCTTTCTTTCTTTCTAATCTATTCTGGCTACGCTTTTGGCATTATAGGCATCTAGTCTATAGAAGACAAAGTCTACTAGCTGATATAATGAGTCCAGGTCCGCTCAAGAAAAATAAAGATACAAAACATTGATCGATTCTCAGAAGGTGGACAAAAAAATTAAAAGATGCAAAGTACCACCGCTAAAAAGTGAAAAATAAAAAAAGGTTTTTACAAAAAATACAACCGACTTCCAAATAAAAACACTACAAAGTGTAAAATAACTTCAATTTCGGAAGTCGGTGTCAATAAACAAAGAAACGAAAACAGGAACACCGACTGCCGAAATTGAAGTTATTTTTCACTTTGTAGTGTTTTTATCATCCAGAGCCTCGAACATCGACGCCGAGTTGCCAGCCTGTCGGTTTTTTATCGGTTACATTTCGGGGAGTGTGGGACGGAACTGCACAATTAGATTCCGCCTAGCCCTTTCCATCATCGGACTACAAGACGTACGGCCATGCGCCATCGGTTCATGGTGGACATCCCACCCATACGCACAAAGCGTTTTGCTAATACTTTCATTGTGCGCACAGCTAAGGAGCGGAATTCCCTTCCGGAGTCTTTGTTGCCTGATAGCTACAACCTTGGGGTCTTTAAGTCAAGAGTGAATAGGTTACTTCTAGGCAAACGTGCTTCACCGTAGGTGTGTCATAATAAGCGATTAAAAGGCATCAAAAACATTCTCAGTTTTTCTAAAGATGGTTTAGAGCTAAGAAAATAATGCGGGAAGCCTAGTTTTAGCAGTGGATCTTTGCGAGTAAAGTTATTTCAAGTGATTCATTGTCTGATTTGAAAAAAAAGGGTTGGAGTATCATTTGATTGAATGTAGGTAATTTTACTGAATTTAAGTCAGCGTCAAATAACGCTAATCCCCTTTATCTTACTAAGTAATATTATAAATGCAAAAGATTAGATGGATGTATGTTTGTTACCTAATCTCGCCAGAACAGCTGAACAGATCTGGCTGAAATTGACTTTGAGATAGACAATAGTCCGGAATAGCACATTGGCTACTTTTCATCCTGGTATAATGTTCCTTTGGGATAAAAAAAATGTTTCATGTAGGCGAAGCCGCTTGCAGAAGCTAGTTAGTATATACATTAATTTGATATTATTAACCTTTTTAATTCGTAACTACAATAGGTATGTTTCCTGGGTAGAAAAATGATAATTCTATTTAGTCCGTCAGTGACATTATCAAATTATATTGGACACGTATTTTTTGCTTTAGCAAATAAAATAAAAATTGACAAAAATAAAGCGCATCAAAGTTCAGGAGTGGGGGCTTGTGACGTCACTTTGTCAGTAAAAATGTAGCACGGCGTGACGTCACACGATATTTCACACATGCACTGTATTGTCGTCATTTTTTGTTTACGTGGCAAAAGAAAATATACGTGTACAATATTTGTAGGTAATCTAACTGCCGGAATAAAAGTATTTTGTTTTGTCATATACCTTATTGAGTCAAAGTAACTATATCGAACAAGGTACCAAACATAATAGCTTACAAACTATAGTTATAAAACTATTAAAAGTAGCCCATATTACAAAGATTACAGCTTTCAAGCGATTAAGTAAATTATAGGAAATTGACACGGTACGACTTGTGTAACATTTGAATAGTTAATATGACCTGTGTTGGACGCCAATGTATTGCGTCCATTTGAATTAATATTTGTTTCGGGATATTTACCATGTATGTTGACGAGTTCTGGTGGTAGCGGCATCGTGCTTGAAAAACGAGTGAGGAAGAGGGTAGACAGAAATGTCAGTTCGTAAATAACACCCACCCGCAAAGACTTTAGTTCTCGTGATCATGGTGCTTGGTCTTGTAACGGTGCTGAAATAGGAGGAGAAGCTCTCAACCAAAATCAAAATATACATGGTAAATATCCCGAAACAAATATTAATTCTAATGATTGTGACCATGTCAGCTTAAAAACTTAAATTGCGTCCATTGCTGCATATTTAATAACTTTGTTATATAATTATTATGTGTGGACGAGTTAAGTCTTATGTATTTTGTGGTAAGGTGTTTACTGGCTGCCCAATATAATTTAGTTTTTAAAGACGCAATATTTCTGGCCAAAAAGTATCAGTAGCACAAATTTCTAGGATACAAATATAGGTACAATGGCAAACAGAATTCTATGCACTTTTGTATGTAAAATCTTTTTAATTAAATATCAAACCAACTTCCAAAACAAAACACTGCAAAGCGAAAAATAATTTTTTTTCCGAAGTCGGTGTCTTTTGTAGCCATTGTTTTCCGTTATTCGACACCGACTTCGGAAAAGAAAGTTATTTGTCGCTTTGTAGTGTTTTGTTTTGGAAGTCAGTTTGATTTTTTGTTAAAAAGTTTTTTATTTTTCTCTTTTTAGTTTTGGTAGGTACCTCCAATTAACATTTATGGCCAAAGTAAATCTCATGACGATTCCAATAAGCCCAAACACGACTAGGATACATTGTTTTATTTTGTAGGTCCAGTGGCCATTGTGGTCTTGTTCATCAGTTCCATTTCAACAAATGATACTTCTGAGTGCAAATGATTGCATTATTGATGAAAATACCAAATTCGCTATATGTATGCCTATAATATTTGAGGAGTTCCCTCGATTTCTCTAGGATCCCATCATCAGATCCTAGTTTCCCAACAAAAAAAGAATCGTCAATGCACCGATTTCATAAACGACAAAGTTATCCGCGAACATACATAAAAAATATATTTACGGTCGAATTGAGAAAACTCTTCCTTTTTGAGAAGTCGATTAAAAAACCAACAATGGATATATTCATGCTAATGCACTGACAAATACAAAATATAGAGATAACTTACATAGATCTTTAAGTAATATATAAAGTTGACTGCGTTCTTGGTCTTGTGGGACCGCTAAGCATGAGATCCCAGCCTCGTTTTCTGGGATGGATAGACTTATTAAGGTTTTCCAACTAGAATTTTTTACCAGAGGTCCTGGATCCAGATCCAGAAGCTCTGCTGGATGTATGTTCGTTTGATAGCAATACGCCCACTACTAAACAGAATTAAACTTAATTGCTTGACTGTGGGTTAACTATAGGTAAACACACATCGTGTCATGCTCTCTCTCATGTCTCTCTGGTGCTGGCACATGTGTTGGATCATTCGGTTCCCTTCATGATGGTTGAACTGAGTGGTGCCGATCCATGTGACATGTTCGTGAACGGGCGCCATCAGTTGGGATTGGTCATAACTTAGCTGCCTCCGCCTGTTTTTAATTACCTATTTATTGTATTTTTAATTGTTTGTTTTGCTGTAGAAGCTTTTAAGTGCGTTATTTTTTTTTACATCGTTCTCACATTTATGCATTTTTTTCAACAAGAATAATGTAACCAAATACTTGTAAAACACATTTTTTTTTTAAAGAGTTAGTGTGGAGTTTCTTGTCCGTTTTTCTCCATAACAAGCTACATTGCCGAATGGACGGTAGAATCAATTATTATTACTTTAATTTTTTTTTGTCGTTCGAAAGTGCCGCTTAATGGCCTAATTGAATAAAGAAATTTTGATTTTCGATTTTGATTTTGACACTGGTTTATCCCTTCATAGTCCAGGCACGAAACCTTACAATGATTACTGATTGCTATAAGATAGTTGACAAGTTCGCGAGACTAAATGAAAATTGATCACGAAGCCAGTGCCTTCGATCAAACGTAAAATAAGGCTAGTAATATTGTTTGCTTATTGGCATCAAATTCATCATAAAAACTACGACAAAGCCTATTCAAAACTCCATGATAATAATCCCCACATGACCTACTAAGTCATTCATTGCATTATTCAGGCGTAAAAATGGGTCGCCGTAATAGATGACTCGACTTTAATGAAAGCAATCATAGATAATGATTTAATTACTTAATAGCTTTTAAAACACTTTCGATAAAATGAAATTAGTACCTATTAATAGTTCTTTGTTAGTTTTAATGAGTGTATGCTACTGTAGACCATTTTGTGTAGAGTAGTAAAAAAAAGTTAATTAAAAAATCTAAAAACCCGACTGCTTCATGTTTTGGTCAGCTAACTTTTATTAGTTCGCTTTTTAAGCAGCCAAGTTTCTAGATTTTTTTATTTACAACTTTTTAGTTATTTTTTTTTCGAATTTTGGACAATTAAACATTTAAGTAATGTATATTTTTGAAATCACCTATTAAAACCCTTTATTTTGATACCCTACACGACGGGTTTAAAAGAAAAAAAATATCCCCTACAAAGAGGCACCCAAAATCCGCCATTTTTTTCATTTTCAATTTTAATGTAGCCAGTGACACTCGCAGGGTTAAGACAAATCGATTGACGTAAGAATCATCAAAACCGGCCGCCATAAAGGAACAAACATACATACATAGACTGATAAACACATTACCCTTTTTCGGCAGTCGGGTAAAAATAGATTTTTTCAAGGAGTAAGTATCCCATGTTTTTGTTGTTGGCTTTTATAAAACAATAATATTTTTGAAGTCCAAACCAAAATAAATCAAAGAATATATTACCCGTATAAAATGTGGTGACAGGAATGGATAAACACAAGCCCTCTTACTAATAAACTCGGAATAAAGTTATACCAGGTATAACAAAGGTATACCCATACATTTTCATAGGTTTATACCTGGTATAACTTTATTCTGCGTTTATTTGTAAGAGGGAAGATTTTTACGTGCTAAATTGGAAGAGACCAAGTATTATCATATCGAAACTTCGTGTAAATTTAGCATATTTTGAAAAACAAATTTATCTATTTAAGACCATAAACTTTGTAATTTATTTTTATTCAACCCATATTTTCTCACGGCTAGGTACAGGTCTTCCACAACACTCTTTTCAATATTTTACTTTCACCGGCCAACTGCCCATAAACGCTTCTAAATTCGTCCCACCAGCGTAACATTTAAAAACATTTTATTTATTGGAAAGAAAATAATATTCCTTCAAATCCACCTGTCATAATGACCTATCGAAAACTGTCAAAACCGATCCGAAAGACCGAAAATATTGATCAGTCAGTCCCCGTGAGGTCGATGTCCGATGATTACCTTCATTGACGAATGGCTAGGTGTCGGCGAATGAACCGAATAGCCGAATAACCGCGTTTACACGTAAATTGGGAATGGAGTTAGGTCATGTTGGTATAACTTGAACGATAGTGGAGGGTTGGAATATTGACAATTCGTGGAAACGATTGATAGTTAAGTTTTGGACGTTGTCCCCGTTGGCTAGAATTGTGAATTTCAAATGGGTAAACGGCGCTATGGAATATGTTGGGTGTGCAATGTTATAATGAAGTGGAAAAAAAGTTCTATCAATGAATATACATTCTAGAAATGTGCAAATTCGTTCGTAATAACCAACACTTTTACACGACAAGTGAAAATATACAGTCAAGATATACATTTCGGCATATAGATAGGTTAGACCTACTAAGCTCTAAGTTAAAAATGCACTCAACAAGTACACTAGTAATGTCAATAAAATACATAATAAATTACCAGAAATAATTAAAGAAAAACAAAAGTTTAATTCATTCATTAATACATTAAAACCATTTCTATTGTCTAAATGCTATTATAATGTAAATGAATTTTTAAATGGGAAATTTTAAATTTAACAAATTAGAATCAAAACAATAATTTTTATTTCACATAGGCCTACATGGGCACTTATAAAACGTCGACAAAAGGTGCACGGTTCGGGTTGGTCGTTTCCTATGGAGAAGAACCGGCAAGAAACCCCATGGTTACTCTTTTAAATAATTGTTTGGTTTTACAATATTTCCATGTTACAGCAGTACTTAGATGGGGGGACAACGCAGGCCCGACAATAAGTCGTAAGAAACAAAAAAAAAAAGATCAGCTAATAAATAAACAAAAGATAAAAAAAAGAAAGTAAAACGAGATAAAATGTTAACAAAATGTTAACAAGCATCTAGAAATCTAGAAGGCCTACAATATTCACACATTTACAAAACAATCGGTCAAAGAATCTATACAAAGTATAACAAGACTAAGAATCTACTAAGTAAATAAATACTTAGTCAAATAAAAGCACTCTTTCTCTCTCCTACTTTTGCAGTTCCCGACAGGATCTACAATGGTCTAAATTTGTAACCTACCATCTAAGTTCACATGTGGAAGCAATAAATGTATTGAGTATTGAATCAAACTATGATGGTGTTCATGAATCGTTACAATATTTTTCTTTCATAGAAAGTTGTGTTAACGATACGTTTTCTTTTTGTTCAAAAGCTGTTGCTATCGTTGCAATGATTGGATAACAGGTTAGGTTTGATTGGAAACGATAAAAGATTGAGTTTTATCAGTGGCTCTGCTATCATACACAGATACGGCAACCTTCTTTCCGACCACAGGAGAATCTATGGCAATATAAATAGGTGCATGTATATTATGTTGCATTATTTTGGCTTGGGCAAGCCCCAAGCTGTCTCATAAGGAAAACTTATCAATTATGCACTTGTATACCAAATAGCCACATATTCTATTGGAATTGCGTCTTAACATTGCAATAGCGATCACTCTTTCTCAAATAATTTGAGACAACGACTCCCAAACTGAGACATGCTCGTATCTTGGGTAGTCGGAGGTCAGCCGTTTCAGATGTCATATACATATGATCATCAACTTAGGGCACCCCGACACGGGTCCTTCATTTTAGGTTACTTTACACCCTGCATACAGAAAAAGAAGCCCCGTCTCCGGCTCCGTCAACAAACTTTTATTTTCATGTCACCGAATATTGAAAAGAATGCAGGACGTAACGTTGACACTCAAACAAATATTAAGTCGCTCAAATATTATGAAGCTTCTCATTTTGTATTTTAATTTAATACAAGTAAAATTTCAAAATTTAAAAAACCCCCGACACATTCATCTTGCGAAAGACCCCAATTCAAACAGTAAAACGCACATAACTTTTGAACGGCAGAACCGATTTTATTTAAAAAAAAACTAAATCAAAATCGGTTCATCCGTTTAGGCGCTATGATGCCACAGACAGACACACAGATACACATATACACAGCAACACACGTGAAACTTATAACACCCCTCTTTTTCCGGCGGGGGTTAAAAACCGTTTATATAACTATGTATGTGTCCATTAGTAAAATATATTGAAAAGCATGATACTTTAGATTTTTAGAATTAATTATTCAAAATCAATGTCCGCTATTATCGCCATGTTAAAACAAAACACCTATAGAACCTACCTATCTATTTCTACTGCATCAATACTCAACCTGCCAAAATAAATCATAACCCTCTTCTGGCAATAAAACCAGCGCAAGCAACGATTAAATACAATTAAACCCGGTGAGTGCAGTGTGTGTGCAGGCGCGATAGGGTTGTGACGTCATGCGTGAGTGATTGTGTTCGGGGGCTGACGACGGGTTAAACAGATTGACGGCATAGGTTTTTTGAAGATTTTTTTTAATTCCTTTTTTTGGGTTTGGTACAGTGTTGGTCATGGCGTCAAAGATGATGTGGGGTTAAGACGGTACCCTGACCAAAAAATCGGCATGAGATTTGAGCGTTCCTATTGGTCTAGCGGCACTGGTGGCGCATGAATTACAGTAGTAAATACGCCCAGATTTTAGAATAAAATCTTTATAAAATCGAATTTTGGTCTTTTGAAAAAAATAATTCTACAAAAATGTTCGTTATTAAATTGTCTATCCATTAGTGTTAGTACAAAAAATAATCAATGAACACTTTACGAGGAGATGCATAATATCAATAATTATTTCTCATTTTTATGTTTTTTTGGAAGTAGATTAGTGAAATATATACAACATTAAAAAAAAAACTAAATCTACCATTTTAGAATCAATATTATGTAGAAATTTAATGTATTTTTATTAATTGATATTTCTATTTAAATAACGAGTAGATAGCTCCTAAAAACATCACAAAAAACGGCTTGCGCGGCGTTTTGCTCGGGGTACCACCTTAAGGTTTATTTCTGTCCTACATCGCTTTTAATCAGTTGAATTGTTTTAGAAAAAAACTAACAATTCTGATATCTGGCTTCCTGCCAAGTTTTCCAATATATTGGTAAGTCGGCCCAGAATTTGTCAAGGCCTTTTTTTATTGGTTTTGACACTTTTTAACCGACTGCCCAAAATGGAGGAGATTATCAATTCGAGTGTATTTTTTTATGTTTGTTACCTCAGAATTTTTTACTGCGTGAAGCGATTTTGATGATTTATATTTTATTTGAACTGAACTTTGGAGATATACACCAGAACTCTTCAACAAATAACGGCAAATCACTCGGGATAGCTGCAATCGCATTTCTGTTTATTGTTTACACCATTTCATAACTTTACATCACACTGTTACGCTCTAAAGGGGTACGCAGGTGAGAACAGTTCACCCTGGTATACTCTCATTCCACAGGTTTTGTTTAAGTTTCATGTTTTTGATTTAATCTATTCTGGCTACACTTTTAGCATTATAGGCATCTAGTCTATAGAAGACAAAGTGTACTAGCTGATATAATGAGCCCAAATCTGCTTAAGAGAAATAAAGATACAAAACATTTATCGATTCTTAGAAGGTCGACAATAAAATTAAAAGAAGCAAGTGGTACTTTGCTTTTGCACCACTAAAAAGTGAAAAATAAAAAAAGGTTTTTACAAAAAATACAACCCACTTCCAAATAAAAACACTATTAAGTGTAAAATAACTTCAATTTCGGAAGTCGGTGTCAATAAACAAAGAAACGAAAACAGGAATACCGACTGCCGAAGTTGAAGTTATTTTTCACTTTGTAGTGTTTTTATCATCCAGAGCCTCGAACATCGACGCCGAGTTGCCAGCCTGTCGGTTTTTTATCGGTTACATTTCGGGGAGTGTGCGACGGAACTGCACAATTTGATTCCGCCTAGCCCTTTCCATCATCGGACTACAAGACGTATGGCCATGCGCCATCGGTTCAAGGCGGACATCCCACCCATACGCACAAAGCGTTTTGCTAATACTTTCATTGTGCGCACAGCTAAGGAGCGGAATTCCCTTCCGGAGTCTTTGTTGCCTGATAGCTACAACCTGGGGGTCTTTAAGTCAAGAGTGAATAGGTTACTTCTAGGCACGCGTGCTTCACCGTAGGCCACATCATCGCTTACCATCAGGCGAGGTAGTGGTCAAACGCGAGCCTATCGATAATAAAAATAAAAAAAAATTTGGCAGTCGGTAAGACGACACACTGACCGTCGGTTATATTTATTGTAATAACGTTTTTTTATTACACCTATTACTGGTTGTCTCATACTTCACCAATGGATAAATTTAAAGAAAGTCACAACTTACCTATTGTAGGTATATACTTAGTTGTATTTGTATGTTAGTATAGTAGGAGGTGGCGTTTAAATATAGTTCCTTCCTACCTTGAGATAAGGTCGTTAATTATATGTGTGTGCAGGTTCAAGCTCTCTTTACTACTGCTGTACTGAAAAGTAACATTAAAAACTGAAAGGGGTAAAAAGATTAAGGGAAAAATATTGAGTGAAATATAATGAACGAATCAATCACATAGCCCGCTCTGAATGATTCGATTGAAACTTTATAAATAACAAGCGGATTCGTTCGAGTGGATTTCATTAACAAGCTTTGCCTTCGGGCGAAATTCAATTATTAATAAAAAACCGATTGACTGGGATTGTTTCATTAAAATAATTACAATCGGTTTTCAGTACTTTAAGAATTATTGTGAATTGGAATTGTTTTGATGAGAGTTTTTTTTATGGTACCTATTAATTCATTTATTATAGATTGCCAAGCATTGCATATTGTAGATTTAGGTATATACACCTTCAACTAATATATGCCCCGTATGTGCATCACCCAAATGTTGACTGGTTAAAAATGCCTAAGGCATTATGTCCGCCTTGTCCCAATTTTTAAATACAGTAGAATCCGTTTATTATGACTCCGCTTATATTGACCAACCGATTATTATGACGTAATTACACTACGAAGTTTGGTTTTCATATAAAATTCTTTATAAAAAAGTCGGATACAATGACTTCCCTTACAGCATATGTCGCTTATTATGACCCATTTTATCATAAGAAACAAAGGAATACCTGTCAGCGGCCCTATGCTACATGAAAAGGCAAATGTTTTTGCCGCGCGTTTTGTTATTCTCGACTTCAATTGTTCTGCAAGCTGGATAGGTAGTTTTAAAGATCGACAAAACATTGTGGCGGGAAAATTTGTAAATACTTAAGTACATCTATACTAATATTATAAAGCTGAAGAGTTTGTTTGTTTGTTTGTTTGTTTGTTTGTTTGAACGCGCTAATCTCAGGAACTACTGGTTGGAATTGAAAAAATCTTTTTGTGTTGGATAGTCCATTTATCGAGGAAGGCTATAGGCTATATAACATCACGCTGCGACCAATAGGAGCTGAGCATAAATGAAAAGTGTTGCAAAAACGGGCAAAAATATTCCTTTTTGAGAGCTTCCATTGCGTGCGCTGAATTATGTATGTGGGGTAGGTAGAGTAGGATAGGTAGGGTAGGGTAGGGTAGTGTAGGGTAGGGTAGGGTAGTGTAGGGTAGTGTAGGGTAGTGTAGGGTCGGGTAGGGTAGGGTAGTGTAGGGTAGGGTAGGGTAGGGTAAGGTAGGGTAGGGTAGGGTAGGGTAGTGTAGGGTCGGGTAGGGTAGGGTAGTGTAGGGTAGGGTAGGGTAGGGTAGGGTAGGGTAGTGTAGGGTCGGGTAGGGTAGGGTTGGGTAGGGTAGGGTAGTGTAGGGTAGGGTAGGTAGTGTAAGGTAGGGTAGGTAGGGTAGATAAATGTTTGGTCTTTTTATGGCAAAACAAAGTTTGCTGGGTCAGCTAGTATTTACATAAAAAAGTGTCTTTTTCACAAAACGCTTTGTATGACGTCCGCATATTATGACGTGTTTGTCAATTCCTTTCGATGTCATAATAAACGGACTCTACTGTATATAAATGATAAATATATATGCAGTATAGTTGATGTTTATTTTTTTTATTTTTATGTGGCATATCTAATAGAAACACTTGCCAAAACCTAAACATCCATTACAGTTACATATTTTCTATCCACTGTTTTACTATGTCCAGCAGTGAACGTCTTTCAGCTAAAATGATGATGATTTTCTGTTGTTATACAGCGCTTTTTTTACAGTTTGAAGATAGTTTCTATTTATTTACTACTATGATGTTTCAAGTTATTCTTTTTTATTTTTATGTGGCATATCTAATAGAAATACTTGCCAAAACCTAAACATCCATTACAGTTACATATTTTCTATCCACTGTTTTACTATGTCCAGCAGTGAACGTCTTTCAGCTAAAATGATGATGATTTTCTGTTGTTATACAGCGCTTTTTTACAGTTTGAAGGTAGTTTCTATTTATTTACTACTATGATGTTTCAAGTTATTCTTGCTCGGAAGAGCTCGTGGCTAAATAATAATAGCCGCGCTGGTCGATCTTCAAGGTTAAGCAATGCTTGACGAGGTCGGTCCGTGGATGGGTGACCATTTCAAAATACTGAATTTCCTCCTTGCCTCGGAAAGCACGTTAAGCCGTTGGTCCCGGCTGTCATTTGAAGATCATTGACAGTCGTTAGGGTAGTTAGAAGCTTGAGATCTGACACCAGTCTTGTCAAGGGGTATCGTGCTACCCAGTTACTGGGTTGTGGAGGTCAGATAGGCGCTCCATGTAAAACGCTGGTACTCAGCTGAATCCGGTTAGACTGGAAGCCGACCCCAACATAAGTGGGAGAAAAGCTAGGCAGATGATGATGATGATGTTTCAAGTTATTCAAAAGCTTTTAAAGAAAATTGACAAAAAATTTACAAGATTGCAAAAAATCCATTACTCCGAGCATCGCCAGATTCAATATCAACACTACTTCACAAAAAATTAAGCACACGCAATCGAACTAAGAGCGTCAGCAAACATTGCCTAACACATACTTTTCGATATCAAACATCGTCTAGACATCACAAATACACAAAGACCCCTCGACTATGGATCATTCCCCCCGCAAATGTATTTAAAGTATGGAGACACAGAGGGGTGCGGTAGGTCGAAGTTAACTGGTGTTTGCAAAGGATAAGGGTGCATCCAGATTAACAGGGAGATCGACAAAGAAATGCAATTAAATGTAAAATAGGGGTGTTTCACACGACTGTTGACACGGCGTGACGAATGGGGCAGATAGGTGTCAGTCCATTTCTTTTTTAAGTGATTTTTTAGATTTGTTTACAGCCATTTTGTTGAAGAGTTTATAAAAGTGTTTTGCCTTTAAAATTAAGGGAGGGAGATTTGTTTACGTCTCAGTTTTATTTGGACAAGTTGATGAAGATTTTCAGAGAAATTTTATTCCTTTCTATGAAATTAGAATCTGCAGTCTCGTGTTGATGTTAAGTTAGTTAGGGGCAGTACGCGGCTGCTCGCATTATTTCCAACACTTAATTAATACTTGCGCGGTTAGCGAAGCACAAAACATTTTCAAGAGAACCACAAATTCTATCTCTATGATCTTAATTTCCAGAAAGTTAATAATTTGATTTAATAACAAAAAAATCAAACCGACTTCCAAATTAAAAAGTTTTTATTTATCTTTTTTTAATTTTGGTAGGAACCTTCAATTACCATGAAAATCGTTTATAGCCAAAGAGCATCTCATGGCGATTCCAATAAGCCCAAACACGACTAGGATACATTGTTTTATTTCGGAGTTTCAGTGCCTACCTTACGCCTTCATCATCAGATCTTTTCGATGGTACCATTTTCATCAGTAGGTACCATTTATTTATAAGTATTTGCTTCAATATAGTCGATTAACTATTCGAGATATCTTACACCCGTGACATACTTAGCATTAAAGAGTTCCAGTGACCATCTGTGGTCTTCTTCATCAGTTCCACTTTACCAAATTATACTTTTTGAATGCCACGGAGCACACAACCTGGTTGCTCCGTGCTGAATGCAAATGATTCCATCGTGATGAAAATACCATAATCTCTATATGTATGTCTATAATATTTGAAGAGTGCCCTCGATTTCTCCTGTATCCTATCATCAGATCCTGACCTGATGGCCATGGGACCACCTGGGAAGCATACCCTTTCAAACAAAAGAAAGATATGTATGCCTAGAATTTTTCAAATCAGAACAGACATCTATGAGTAATCGGGGAACAAAAAAAAAAAGATTCCAACGAATTGAGAACCTTTTTTTGAAGTCGTTAACCGACCGAAAGGTTGAAAAATAATGAGATCACTGTAATTTTCTAAGGCCATACCATTTTTTACGTTCAAAGCCCGGGAATGCATCTGGAATATGAGCAGAGGGCAAATCCGCTATCTGCTTGGGGCCTTTACTGGGCACTTTGGAACCAAAGACATGCTCATGAAGATAGGTCTAACCGCGACACCCATGTGCAGGATGTGTGGGAAACATACGGAACGCATGGAGCACCTTCTGTGCACATGCGATGCACTGGCTGGTAAGCGAATGAGTCTCCTAGGGGCTGGACATCGTTGTAAAACTCATGAAAAGGGTTTTCAACGATATTAGTAAGGAGTAAGTTATCTAGGGAACCGCAATAGATCCCAATGGGTCGAAGTGTCCGAGCTGCTTCTCAGCCCCTCCATAAGATAAGATAAGACAAGGCCATACCGACGTAATGCTACTAAAAAGCTGTTAATTGTTTATTTTACTCATTCAAACAGTACTTAAAAACAGGTTATCTGAAGCAATATTCACTAGCATATGTAAATGTGAGTATATAGTACCATTTTATACGACAAAAAGCTCCGTGGACATCAAGTAAGCATCCTATAACTCATCATAACTAGTGAGCTCATACCCTAACAGTTATCATATTCGGACGTAGATAAATAACATCCCCAACATCCCTGTCCACTAGATATCGCATCGCAAACGATTACCTATTCATAAAACGGAAAGTTGAAACTCGGGGGAATCCAGTTAGCGGACCGACTGAGCCAAGGAGATTTATGCATTTTAAATTACTGTCAGAGGCTCTTCTAGTTTGACGACACGGATACGATGTGATGTTGAGGATGATTTTTGGGGTATTTACTTTTTATTTGGAAGAGTAGTCGTCATAATTATAATTAAAATTTCAAACTATAACTAGATGAAACTATAAGACGATAATTAACTTTTATTTGTGGCATTGGGCGCCTTTATAAGCTATTTTTTTGGAGCGATCTATAAGAAAAAAAGAAAAAATAAAAATATTTTGTAAATTATGTCTAATTTTCTTTAAATATATCTGCCTAGCATTTTTCTCAACTTTATTGGTGTCGGCTTCCAGTCTTACCGGATTCAGCTAAGTACCAGTGCTTTACATGGAGCGACTGCCTATCTGACCTGCTCAACCCAGTAACTGGGTAACACAGTACCCCTTGACTAGACTGGTGTCAAACCTCAAGCTTCTGACTACCCGTAACGACTGTCAAAGATCTTCATATGTCAGCCGGGATCAACGGCTTAGCGAGCTTTCCGAGGCACGGAGGAAACTCGGCATGTTGAAATGCTCACCCATCCACGGACTGACCTCGTCAAGCGTTGCTTAACCTTGATGATCGACCTAATAAAATCTGTCTAAGTTTCTTTAAATAAATAAAATAAAGAAATCATCATCATCATATAGGCCTCCCCCAAACGACAATAAATAAATAATAATAATAATACTTATGTGGAAAAGTGAATTTGTACCAAATAAACAAATCTTCAGTAAGCTATGTGAATGGCTTTATTTAGTAATTTAGACTTCATGTACAAAGATACAAAGGCGGACTCAATGCCTTAGGCATTCCCTAACATTCAACCAAGTTTGGTGAAGAAACAACATGAAAGGTGCATAGATAAACCGTTTTCACCCTTAAAAACTCACCCCCTTCCACTTCCCGACCTCAGATCGCCCGTAAATTATTTTTCCTTTAATTTTTGTTATATTCTCTTCCTCTTCCAATGGTTTTCATCCTACTATAATATTTTTCTTTTCAAAAATTATCGACCCTAGTCTATCTACCTATTCTTTTTTTACAGGATTTTCAAAAACTAGGTCATTGCTGTCTTTCCATTCGGCCACAGCTTATGAAAAAACTAAACATGACATTAATTTTACTTCCATGCAACTTAAAATATTATGCTGCAAACCCCAAAACAACAATGACAATACGAAAAATAATAAAACTCACTCAAAAGCTCATGTCATTTCATAACCCTTTCAGTGCCGTCATGCCAACGTAACAACAAAGTCGCATAAAAATGGAAGTCGCAAAAAAATATGGAAGTCGTGTAATATAAAAGCCGTTCCTGCAGTGGTCAAAGGTCGAAACTTAACATGATAAAGATTAAGTTTGATACGATGTTCAACCTAAGTTAGTGGAAGCTTAAATTAACGAAGAACCCACCCGTTGCTAAATAAATCTGTTTAGGTAAATTATATTTGAAGCTTGTTTGTTTATTCAATGTTTTTCGTGGAAACTATGGGTGGGTTATGTCTACAAGTGCCATATCTACAAGTGCCAATACATAAAATGTAAATATTTTTAACAAGGCTTCTATTCTTTAAGTATGAGTTTATTACTGTCAATGCGAGCAAAGACAGATTAAATAAGTATTGCCAAGTAAAAAAAAAAAATTAAACAAGCTTTTTATCTTACCGTACAATGTCATCCAAACTTAACGTGTATGCAAAATTTCATCTTAATCGGTTGAGGATAACTGCTTTAAAATTTAGTTGCGAGATTTGACTCGAACACACATACATACATCTACATTGCAAGTTAATAAAAAGCTTGTAAAATAGAAGAAACTGTATTTCCATTAGATTGTCAGTTCTTATTGCTTAAATTACTTTTAGTTTTAAGTTTATAACAAAATCTATAGCGCATGGACGTATTAGTAGTTACAAGAAATAAAATTATTAATTAAATAATCTTTTTTTTTATACAAGCTTATTTCGTATTCTTTTCAACAAACCCTTTCATTTGATACCCATATCATTGCAGTGCACAAAAATAACTATTCCGCCATCTTGGGCCGTCCGCCATATTGGATTTAGAATGACGTCACTTAGCTAACCATGCATTGTCATCCAAACTAAACGCGCATACAAAATTGCATCTTAATCGGTGGAGCGTAACTGCTTTAAAATTCAGTTGCAAGATTTGACCTGAACTCACTTACATACATACATCGCAATATAAATAAAACGTTGTAAAAAGATATACATATGAAAGAATGGATAAAATGCAAATCTCAGGTATGTATGTTACTTCGGGAATTGGCTCATTTGGGTACAGTAACCATAGACACAAATCAGGGTTGCATGTTTACATTTTACCTACGCTGCCTCATTATTTGTAGGGGTGATACTAAAGGGTGTAACCTCGTGAAATAATTAAAAGGCAAAGTATACATTTTCGGGCTCGCATATAATTTTTTAACTTCATTAGGGCTAACAAGATGAGAGAGCACTGTTGATAAAGTAATTATATTTTTTAACAACATACGTGAAATATTCTGGTGGAAGTCAAAAGGCAAGTTCGACAGGAACCAAAATTTTTAAAATTCCATTTTCTTTTGTTATTTTTTGGTAATGTTTTGCGGTTTCAAAGTAAAATAAATATATAAGTGTTATATATTTTTGAAATCACCTCTTAAAACCCTTTATTTTGATACCCCACATGATGGGTTTGGAAGAAAAAAAAAATTGGGTCCCCACAATATGACACCCAAAATCCGCCATTTTTCTATTGTCCAATTTTAATGTAGTCTATGACACTTGCAGGGTTAAGACGCATCGATTGACGTATAAATCATCAAAATCGACCACCGCGTTTGGTCTCTGGAACGCCATATAGGAACAAACATTCATACATACATACATACTTACATACATACATACATACATACTTACATACATAAATACATACATAGACTGATAAACACATTACCCTCCTTCGGCAGTCGGGTAAAAAAACAATCCTTTCCGTCACAAAAATAACTGGTGTCAGTCGTAAAACGCCAACATTAAATTGGTCTGGACATAAGCGAAGCATGACAGACGAACAATGGGCCAAATTCACGACCCAATGGTTCCCTAGACATGACAGGCAACATCGTGGAAAGCGTGGAAGGATCATCTCATGACCTCACCTTCATAAGTTTTCACCTTCATAAGTTTGTTAGTAAGTTAAGAGAGCTTTTTTCACCCGACTGCCGAAGGAGGGTAATGTGTTTATCAGTCTATGTATGTATGTATGTATGTTTGTTCCTATATGGCGTTCTAGAGACCAAACGCGTTGGCCGATTTTGATGATTCTGACGTCAATCGATTCGTCCTAACCCCGCGAGTGTCACTGGCTAAATTAAAATTGCAAAATAGAAAAATGACGGATTTTAGGCGCCATATTGTGGGGGACCAAATTTTTATTTTCTGGCAGTCCCATCGTGGGGTATCAAAATGAAGGGTTTTAAGAGGTGATTACAAAAATATAAAATACTTATATGTTTAATGTTTTAGTTGGCTTTTTAAGCAGTCGGGATTTTGTTATTTTAATATTTGTTTTGTTGTTTATTTCTGTAAAACGGGTCTTGTAGAACGTATGGACAGTTTTCACGAACTCATAGTTACAATCGTCCAAGCTCCCTAGACACTCGAAAAGATTCTGGAGTTTGAGCTGAAATCTCTCGGAGGTTTGGATCTGGATCTGTGCTAGACGGAGCGTGGACTTCATCAGTCGAGTCAGTCAGTCAGTCAGTCAGTCTCTATTGTTCAATGTGCGTCTTACCATGCGGTGATCGCGTCCGGTTTTTACCAAATTGATCACAGACACATTGACTTCTTCGATTAGGACTGACCATTTAGTAGTCCTAAATTGAGAGAATTAGAAGGATTGTAGAGAGACCTTGCAGCGGGACATTACAGACTTAAACTTAAAATTTAATTTGCTTGAGTTGGAAAGGAAGACAAGCAATTTCTAGCAGCAAAGTCGAAGCAAATAATTATAATGAAAAACCAAACTAATATTATAAATGCGTTTGTTATCATTTCACGACTAAACGGATGAACCAATTTACATGAATTTGGTATGGAGATAGTTTGAGACTTAGAAGATCATAGGATAGTTTTTGTCCCGGTAGTGTGTTTCCTTGGAATTATTATACTAGTATATGCAACGGTCATATAACAGGGGTTATTAAAACACGAGTGTGGATGTGATAATAGTTTCACACAAGTGTACCTAATTATATGCCTTTGCAAACACTATTTTATCTTCACTCATACAGTTAAAATAAAACAAAATTGGAAATGGAGAAAATGTGTGGTATGACGTAAAATTTTGATCCTAATTGCGCAGCGCGCGCATTCATAGACAATGACACTATTATTATCTTGTTTTTGCATTACAGGATGTATCATATAAGTTTATAATTTGAATATAATATTATTATGAGAGTAGATAAAACGCTTTTTACTCGAGCGAAGCCGCAGGCAGAAGCTAGTTGATTATAGTTATCCTTCTTCACACGCATTAGTTAATCAAACAACATAACACACTTCTACAAAACATTACCTCCCATTATTAGATCGAGCAATAAGCTAATGTCATGATGGAGGATGTTCCGCGGAAGGTCAGCGGCACACTGCATCAGTCTTGTCGGAGACGCGTCATCAATCACTGCCCAGTGGACGAGTATGTTTATGTATGCACGTTCTACTTACGTCTGGGAAAATGGTGTGGCAGTGGTCGAGAGGGATGTGAGAGGAACTATCTATTAGTAGATACATATGTATTAGTACAAACGGTTTATAATATCATATGTAAAGGGTCTTTCAAATAGGGCGGGTCGATTTTGACAGTTTGTGGCGGCCATGTTGTTTTGGCGGCATCTGTCAAATGCGTTGTTATTTCTTCAGTTACTGATGCCAAATCACCATGGCAAGTTACACGTTCCAACAAGACGGCGCTACGTGCCACACAGCGAGCGACACAATGGACATTCTGCATGAACGGCTCGATGGTAGGGTTATCTCTCGCAGAGGTGACGTGAATTGGCCACCAAGATCGTGCGATTTGACCCCGCTAGACTTTTTCTTGTGGGGTTTTCTCAAGTCGCAGGTCTATGCCAATAATCCGCAATTAACCGATGCCCTGAAAAGTAGAGTAATTGAGAATTGGACCTTTCGGATCCGTGCCACCGTTCGAAGCCGCGGTGAAACGATGTTATTTCATAAATAATGTCATAAATGGGCCTTTCAAATAAAACAATAATTTCTTTAATATCTCACATACAGCTTGTTTTATTTAATTTCACCAACGACCCGTCCTTGTTGAAAGACCCTTTAGTAGGATGATTTGATAATTCGAATTTTCGCAAAAATACGGATAATTAGACAATAGTGAAAACTTCAAAGCTCACAGGGTAGAACAGACTAGGAAACAATCAGAATAAGATTTGGTCAGTAAGCAAAAATCTAGTCAATCAGAGTTAAGGATATGTTTTTGCAAAAACCCTATGTTTTGCCAGTCAGATTGAAAAATGTTTTTTTGTTGTGTGTTTATATATAGTATATAGTTATGTAGTGTTAGTTATATGTAGTATATAGTTTATGTTCGAGCGCAAAACAATTATAATATTATAAACTCTAATAATAAATCAAAAGCTGTATGGCAAACTATTAATTCTGCAAAACAGAACAGGCCATTAGAAACTATCCCATATATTAAATTGAATAATGAAATCGTGACAAATCCGTATGACATATCGAATGCATTTAATAATTATTTTGTAGATAAGATAACACCCATTGATATTATTCACAAAGATCAGCATAAGCAATACCTAAAATCTAGACTTAACTCAATTTTTATGAAGCCATGTCTGCCAGACGATATAAAACAAATAATAAAAGGTCTAAAAAACACCAATAGTGTAGGTTTTGACGGTATCAGCACTAAAATCATCAAGCTAGTAACAGAGTGTATCTCGCAGCCTCTCAGTTACATTCTGAATTTGTCTATTGAGACTGGTGTATACCCTGAAAAGTTAAAAGTCGCAATTATTAAACCGATACACAAAAGAGAGAGCAAAGAAAACATGAATAATTATAGACCTATTGCCCTAATATCTATATTCTCAAATTTTTTTGAAAAATATATTTGTAATGAATTAGTTAAATATTTTGAAACCCATAACATTCTCGCTAAAGAACAAAAAGGCTTTAGGCAGAACAAAAGTATAAATCTTGCCATATATGAATTTTTGGAAATTATAACGTCCAATGTCGACAAGCGAATACCAACCTGCGCCATCTTTATGGATATGACCCAGGCTTTTGATCACGTGGTACATGACGTCTTATTAGATAAGCTTGAGACATATGGCATAAGAGGTAACATCTTAAAATTAATTGAAACTTACCTCAAAAACCGCACTCAGTATAAACAAATTAACAGACTTAATATTAGAACTAAGATGGAGGATACATACTTATCAAAGGGACGTAAAATACAATATGGTGTCCCGCAAGGAAGCGTACTGGGACCACCATTATTTTTAATATACATAAATGACCTTCCAAATGCGAACTCAAACCCAATGACACTCTTTGCTGACGACAGCACCGTTGCAATTAAATGTAATGACAGAGCGTCTTATGAGCATGATATAAGCAGTACCCTAAATTCAATCATTAAATGGCTAGACAATAATAATCTGCAGGCAAACATAGGGAAAACTAAAATAATCCACTTTAATCAGCGTATGAAAGCAATTATGCCTCAGATTAACTATAAGGGTGAACCTGTATCTGACGTAAAAACAACAAAATTTCTTGGCGTTTATGTAGATAACAAATTAAAATGGAAATCCCAGATTGAAATACTATGCAAAAGAATTAATAAATCAGTATATGCGCTACATGAATTAAAACAGATAACAAATATTAACACCTTGTTAACTGCATATCATGGTTTGGTTGCTCCAGTCCTGAGGTATGGTGTAATTTTTTGGGGAAATTCGACTGACGTTGACCTAATTTTTAAAGCACAGAAGCGGTGCATAAGGGCTATGTTTGGACTTAAAATAGTTGAGACCTGTAAACCATATTTCCAGAACTACAAAATTCTAACTCTCCCAAGCCTTTATATTTATGAGATTTCAATGTTTGTTAAGGTCAATCAAAATTTATTTACTTTGGCCTCAGAATTCAATAATAGGCAACAACGTGACGCACTTCGCCTCTGTGTGTGCCAAACCCGTACCACATTAATGCACAAAAGTGTGTTTCGGATGACTCCTGAAATATTTAATAAACTACCTAAAGAAATAAGGGCAATGAATACTGCCTTATTAAAAAAAAATCTAAAGACCCTTTTAGCTAAAAATGTTACTATAATTTGAATGACTACTTAAACGATAAATTTTCCTAACTCAAGACCTCACAGTGACATCAAATAATAGAACAATTATGCATGTATCTTCAAATAATTTATATCTTAATGTATTGTATTGTAATAATACTAGGAATGACATTGAAATAAATTGATTATCATTATTATTATTGAATGAATTAAATAAATGATTATTAAATAATCTATATTAATATAATTTTATGGAGGACATTACATTAATTTAATATATTAAAATATTTTAAATAATTTTATATGTTTCAATGTCAATCTTGATTTTAATAAACCATGATTGTACACATTTTGCATGCCTTACGGTCGAATCACTTGAAACATGTACATATAATAACACCATTGTAACAGTGTTTTCTGCAAAAATAAATAATTTGAATTTGATTTGATTTGATTCACCATTGTCTAATCATCTGAGTTTTTATAACATTCCTAGGATTTTAAGGTAAATATGAATTATTAAATCATCCTATGACATAAACAATGCAAGTTGGAAACAAATTGGAAACTATATGGTTAGTCTTTGTCAATAGGCATGGCGAATACTTTTACAAAATACGCACTTGGCTGGTTAAGTAAAAGTCTTCAATGGCAAAAAGCTGGGGGTGACAAACACAAACACAAAGAACACAAACACATAGAATATAATTAAGTATCTAATTAGACTATTATAGGTATATCATCATCACCTTCCTGCCCTTAATCCATGTTACTTGGGGTCGGCGCAACACGTTTTCCTCTTCCATACCGTTCTGTCCCCAGTTACGCTATAACTGACTCCCTTTTCCTTCATATCACTCCTCACACAGTCCATCCATCTTTTCTTTGGCTTTCCTCTTCCTCTCCATCCATCCATCCAGTATTATAGGTATATAATTAGGTAAAACAGAGTCTTGTGACTATGGAAGGTTAAAAAGCCCTGGCCGGTCTAAACGCCGGACTATCAATAATTATTTCCCATTTTTATGTTTTTTTGGAAGGAGATTAGTGAAATATATACAACATTTAAAAAAAAACTAAATCTACCATTTTAGAATCAATATTATGTAGAAATTTAATGTATTTATATTAATTGATATTTCTTTTTAAATAACGAGTAGATAGCTCCTAAAAACAGCACAAAAAACGGCATGCGCGGCGTTTTGCTCGGGGTACCGTCCTAATAGGGTCCCGTTTTTATCCTTTGGGTACGGAACCCTAAAAAAAGAATAGTCCTTTAGTACATTTTTGCCAGCACCCGCCCGCTGTAATCTCTCACCTCCGCACCTTCGGCTTGCTGATCGCCTCTGGCTATCAGCTGCACGGGGGCTTATGCTTTGTTCAAAAATCTGCCGATCTGTACATTTTTGATTGATACCTAATACCTGGAAAAGTTGCCTGTTCATTGAAAATTAACCTGGTATATTGCAAAGTAACTTACTTGTATATTACACCATTTCAGGAAATCAAAAGACTGTGTCTAATTTCAAAGTAAACCGCTAATAAAAGATACTTACTTATGCAGGTTTAAGGAAAAGCTTTGCAAGAGCTCGTTCTAAAAAATATACCTACCAATGATCAATAAAAAACTTTTAAAGCCAAAGTGACTTCATCAAACCGGCTCTTAAAATGCATTATCTTTTAATCTCGGCCTTTTAATCCAACAATATTGCAATAAATTGCACCATAATGAGATTACTTGTACAAAGAGCTTCACAGAAAATCTTGAGAACATAAAAAATAAAATTAAAGGTGTACATTGGGAGTGAAAGTGATTTTGTAAAGGGGAGGCTGCACCCTCGGCCTCGTCTGCTAGGGATGATATTACGCAAAAAGTAAGCACAATTTTGCGTAATATCATCCCTATTGCATAGCGACGATGGACATAACGTGGATCGTAGTTTTCCGGTAGCAGTTTTTTTTTAATATTTTCATATTTATCGAAAGGCTCGCGTTAGACCACTATCTCGCCTGATGGTAAGCGATGATGTGGTCGACGGTGAAGCACGCATGCCTAGAAGTAACCTATTCACTCTTGACTTAAAGACCCCAAGGTTGTAGCTATCAGGAAAAAAGACTCCGTCAGGGAATTCCATTCCTTAGCTGTGCGCACAATGAAAGTATTCGCAAAACGCTTTGTATGTATGGGTAGGATGTCCACCATGTACCGGTGGCGCATCGCCGTACGTCTTGTTGTCCGAACATATACGTACGTATTTAGCCGAATTTGCAATAAAAAGTGCTAAAACCGTTTCTTTTGTTTTCTCCGGGGTAACAAGGTGAAATAGCTCTTGTTTTCGCTGAGATCCAAGACATTGCACTTCGTATAGCTACTAGGTTTAAGCAAAACTAACATTGGGCAGGTAAAATAAAATCAGTTCCCTTCGTTTTCTCCTAATAATTCTACTATTATTTAATATTGTTGAAAAGTGTTTTAGCATTGGGAATTTAATTCTTCGATTCAACAGTTAGGTAATAGTTAATTATTTATTTAAACTTAATGTACATCTCTTTATTAACATATATACAATTGAAAATTCTAAAAACAAAAACAAACCTATATACAAATACAAAAGGGAGACGGAAAAGACCTCATTGTGCATCAAAAAATTCGTCCACATCGATGTCAATGGGAAACGTGCCCAGAACGCTGGCAGCATTGCCACGTTGGATGGCAATGCTGATTCTCTGGCCGAAGAAAAGGCCAGCCCTCTGGTCACGTGAAGAGTTGACGAGCTAATAGGTAATTACCAAACTTATCTTTCGAAAGAAATTCTTCCGATGATACAGTTTCAGCACTCATTTCTGAAATATTTTTTTTACAAACTATACTTCTATTTCTTTTATTACATCAAATTCTCAATTCAGAAACTAGGGAAAGTTGTCTTACTACATCGTCTTATCCTCTCTAATCTTTCAGCAAGTTCTCAGTAACACGGCTAGAATGACAGTTTGATTCACTTAGCTCGCGTTACACGGAATAAACGCGCCATCAACCACTGTGGGGTGAGCAGTGTTACCTCGGGGTTGTTTTAGTATTGATACTGCGGGATGCCAGATTGTTTTGTTTTTTTTATTGTTTTTTGATGTATTTGAAGTTTGCGTTCGATTTTTAAATGTTGTTGATGTTGTATTGATTATTTTGTCTAGTTCAAAAGATTTATTTACCTTTAGGCTAGATACGGCCAGATGTTTTCCGCTGTGCAATATGAATGTAGAAAGGGGGAGAGAACAAAACGTTTTAATTATTCCTCTGCCCATTACTGTAGGTCGAAGAATTTAAAATTTGGGTTCCCTTTTTCGTAATTCAAAGTTGTTAATTTTTATTTAGTAGTTTTGTTACACGTAGTTATTATTTTCAGCTGAAATTATATTGTAGCAACCTCGCCTAAACTAACTCAGAAAGCAGAACCAGTCAATTCTGAAATCCTTATTTTGATGTCGATGTTTTCCAATACTGTTCATATTTTGCCAGAAATATTGCCAAACAGTTACAATATTTTCGTCACATTCTCGTTTCAAACAGCACTCCGTCTAGCTAGCAGTTTGGTACAAGGCTTCTTTTCACATCCTTTTTGGGATTCTGTACCCAAAGGGTAAAAACGGGACCCTATTACTAAGCCTCCACGATCCGTCTGTCTGTCTGTCTGTCTGACATTAGACATTTCAAATTTTCACAGATGATGTATTTCTGTTGCCGCTAGAACAACAAATACTCGTACTACAAAATTAAAATTTTAGTGGGACAACAAACGTGTTTTTTGCCGTTTTTTGCTATAATGGTACGGAACCCTTCGTGTGCTAGTCCGACACGCACTTGGCCAGTTTTTTTTTTTTTAATTTAGCTTAAAATTACATTTATTTACGGCGACACACTTTGCATACGTTGGTGCCAATATTGGGTACTCATGATTATTAAGTTCAAGCAGTCATGATTATAGTGACCAAGTCAAGAAACACAACAAAACCAGTCCTTTTACCATTCTCATGACGTTGCTCCCCGACGGTGTTCAAGTATTTTGTCAAAAAACGTCAGTATCCCTCCACATCCTTTTAATATTTATTTTTTTTACAAAAAATTAACCGAATTGGTTTGTAATATTAACTTTAAAACTTTCGCGATTCATAATTGAAAACAATATAATTATCACGGGAAATTTAACGCGATAATTTCGATTGTTTGTTTACCTATTTCGCCCGTCTTGCAACGACCGTGGTCATTACCTCATTTTGTGCAGTCGGCAAACTTACAGAATAAGGACACGGTCAGTGTAGTGTGTAGAAAAGTGAGGGTAGAGGAAGAATTTTCTGCCCCAACGGAGCCAGTACACCGAGACACCAGTCTACCCGGGACCACGGTCGTTGCAACACGGCCGAAATGTCGGGTGAAATAGGTGAACAAACAATCGAAATTATCGCGTTAAATTTCCCGTTATAATTATATTGTTTTCAAAATTAACCGACTTCTAAGGCAAAACACTTAAAAGTTTAAAAATTACTTTCGTTTTGAAAGTCGGTGTATGTTATTTTTGCACTTTTTAGTGTTTTGCTTTAGAAGTCGGTTTTTTTTGTAAACAAGTTTTTTCTTCTTTCTTTTTAGTATAAGTACCCTATCACTAAAAAGTGGGCAAGTTCTATAGTACGGTACTTAGGATTGACGAAATACCCATAATAACTTAATTTACACGTTCATTCTGTTTATCGCTAAGGAGTTCGGTTGTATGTTCCTTAACTTGAAAACCACCGTACCGATTTTGATGAAATTAACTTTGTGACCTAAATTGAGAGATACTTCATCCAAAAAAAAAACTGATCACGATCCGATAAGTAGTTTCGGAGAAATGCGAAATGGACAAACATACATACAAATATACAGGCTTACATACACTTATGAAATTTTGGTACGCGTGTTAAGAAGCTCATACAGATTAACATACATACATAACATACATAAACTCACGCCTTTTTCCCATGGGGGTAGGCAGAAACCACAGAACGCCACCTGCTACGTTCCTTACATACTTCTTTTGCTTCACACACATTCATACATCTAGTCATACACACACGCCGGTTATGGGTACTGCGCACTTGGCCTTTCTGAAGAACATCACCTATAAGGTCTATGTATGTCTTTCTAGGGCGTCCCCTCCCGGCGTTTCCATTCACGTCTGCCTTGTAAATACCTTTCGTTAGTCGACTTTCATTCATTCTCTCAACATGGCCAAACCATCTTAACATACCCTTTTCAATTTTAGTCACTACATCTTCTTTTAAACCACAACGTTGTCTTATTACCTCATTCCTCAATCTATCAGTTAAAGTTACACCACACATACTCCGCAAGGAGCGCATTTCTACTGCATTAATCCTACTTTCATGTCTTTTTTGCCATACCCAGCCTTCACTTCCATACATAAGTGTAGGCACCAGCACGCTGTTGTGAACGGCGAGTCGAGCTTCCGGAGACATCGACTTGCTGGTCACAACTACATGCATAGCACCATTCACTTTATTCCCTGCATTCACTCTCCTTTCCACATCCTCTTCAATCTTTCCATCCCTTGTGAACATACTTCCCAGATATACAAACTCGTTCACTTGCTCCACACTCTTATCATTTATTTTCACTTCACACTTCGATACATCTTCTTCTCTTTCAAACACCATTACCTTAGTCTTGTTCACATTTATACTCATCCCTTTTAACTTAAAAGCTTCATTCATCACAGTCACCATGTCTTGCAACTGTTCTGCTGACGATGCAAGTAGAACTTGATCATCTGCATAGAGAAGGCATTTGACAGGTAACTCATTCATCCTCAATCCGCACTCATGCTCTTTCAAACCTATCAGACAACTATCCATGTACAAGTTGAAAAACCACGGTGACGCTACACAGCCCTGTCTAACACCCCTTGAAATGTAAAACCAGTTCGTATACGCCCCATTAATCCTAACACAAGCACTGGAATCCCTATATAGAGATTTCAGTGCCCGTACCAAGTGCCAGTCCACACCGTACCCGGATAGCGTCAACCACAGTTCATCCCTCCACACACTGTCATAGGCCTTTTCCAAGTCCACGAAAGCACAGTAGACTTTTTTGTGCTTAGCCAGATGTTTTTCAGCTATGCTCCTCAAGGAGAAGATCTGATCCATACAGCCCATTCCCTCTCTAAATCCTGCTTGCACGTTCCATAATTGTTCATCCGTCACTTTTACCACTCTATTTATTAAAACTTTCGCATATAATTTGCCGACAACACTCAAAAGACTAATACCGCGATAGATTTTATACTCCTGCTGTGAGCCTTTTCCCTTATATAGTGGTACGATTACAGTCTTGCACCAGTCTTCCGGCACGCGGCCATGGGGGTGACCACAAGCTCTTAGAGTAAGGTTATTTTGAGTGTGTGTAAGGGACAGATGTATATGACGTGTATACATCTGTCACTTATTCGATCTCAAAATAACCTTACTCTAAGAGCTTGTGGTCACCCCCCATATCTCCAACACATACTAAAGATCCGGCACAACAGGCTTGCTACCACCCCGTCACCGCCCTTCAGCATTTCAACAGATACTCGGTCATACCCTGCAGCTTTACCAATCTTCATCCCACTCAGTGCTTTTATAATCTCATCCATTCCTATTTCATTCTCATGCTTTTGCTCTTCGTCCGAGTTTGGGTTTTGACAACTTGCCTCTGCCCAGTTACCCACTCCTTACACACTATCCTGACAACTAAATAAACTTTCAAAATATCCCTTCCAGCGTTCCAAGACCTTACATTCTTCACTCAGTAAGCACCCATCTTCTGCTCTTATTCCATTCATGCTCGATGTTTTTGTCACTCCGCGAGCCAATCTTACCTGTTTCCAGAACAGCTTAACATTGGCCCCGAAGTTATCGGAGAACTTCCTGTTATATTTTTCTCCCTTTTCATCCTTCTTCATTTTTACCAACTCTTTGACTTTCGCTGTAATTTGCTTATACGTTACTTTCACTCTTGCCAGATCATCCGTCACGTTTGTTGCCTCATTCATTCTATTTTGGGCCTTACAGGCTAACACATTAACCAAGCTTCTTCACAACCTCTTTTACTACATCATCTACCCAAGTATCATTCGTTCTACTACCACGTTTCCTCTTCGCTATACCACATAACTTTGCGGCTACGTTCACGTAGCGTTACTACTTTTCACTATTTCCCACACATCCTCTAAACTGAAAAGAAAAATAACAACAGAAGAACAGATTAACATAATGTGTGAATATTGTGTAATACCAACAATAATAACTACTTTTTTTTTTAAGTCGGTATATATGCAGCCAAAACAGCAAAAAAATGTCTTCTATTTACCACGACACACCTACAAAGCTATTTAAACCCCCGCTTCGCATACGTTGGTGCCAATATTGGCGCCAGAGTGTGGCGCGCCCACCGCACGCGGTTTTGCAATTTCGGACTAACAGTCCGCGCTGTCCGCAGGCGACGACAGGGCACAGATTATGTATGTTGAGGCTATTGCTATGGGATTTAAATATGGAAGAAAAAATGTTATGGCTCCAGGACCGATAGATGTGACGTCACAACTCAAAAATTCGATTGTGGAATGACCACAATGCATTACTCATAAAGTTTATCTCTACGTTTTGTGTAGGTTTTAGCCTTAAAAATCAGAATGAACCTTACTGCCAAGAGGCGAACTCTGCCTTGTCTAATGTTCCTCCCCCAGGCCACTCACATTGACCGATCCCGTGCGTCTCATCCAGCACATACCCGCAACCTTAACCAGGTCATCGGTCCACCAAGTGGGAGGCCTTCCAACGCATCGTCTTCCGGTTCGTGGTCGTCATTCTAGAACTTTTTGGCCCCATCGGCCATCCGTTCTGCGAGAAATTTGCTCTGCCCACTGCCACTTAAGTTTCGCAGTTCTTCGGGCCATGTCGGTAACTTTGTTTCGCCTGCGGATATCCTCATTTCTGATGTGATTACGCATTGAAACTCCAAGAAAGGAAGATCCAGTTTATCTCATGACTATTTAAAAAAAAAGATATTTACAGAAAATAACAGTAGTAAAAGTATCAAATATTGTTAGATTAAAGTACTTAAGTAGTATAACAAAACTTTTAATATCTATAAATAGGCGACACTATCCATAGCAAGTGCACCAATTATATGTATGTATTGAGAGCCATGGAGAGCCATGGAGAGCCTCAGTAAAATGCTCGATGACCTCAGTAGAGCTTCCGAAAGAGTGGGTCCTTAAAATGAACATGGACAAAACCAAGGTCATGGTAAATGCCCATGTAACACCCACTCCTATCAAGATTGGAGACTCTACACTCGAAGTTGTAGACGATTATGTTTACTTGGGACAAAGAGTCCAGTTGGGTAGGTCCAACTTCGAGAAAGAGGTCAACCGTCGAATCCGACTCGGCTGGGCGGCGTTCGGGAAGTTGCGTGGTATCTTTTCGTCCAATTTACCGCAGTGTCTCAAGACAAAAGTCTATGATCAGTGTGTGTTGCCTGTGATCACCTATGGGACCGAGACGTGGTCGCTCACAATGGGCCTTATCAGAAAGCTTAAAGTCACCCAAAGGGCAATGGAGAGGGCTATGCTCTGAATTTCCTTGCTTGATCACGTCAGAAATGATGATATCCACAGGAGAACCATAGACCGAAGAATTGCCAAACTTAAGTGGCAGTGGGCAGGGCATATTGCCCGCAGAACGGATGGCCGATGGGGCCGAAAAGTTCTGGAATGGCGACCGCGAACCGGAAGACGATACGTTGGAAGGCCTCCCACTAGGTGGACCGATGACCTGTATAAGGTTGCGGGAAGACGCTGGATGCGAGACGCACGGGATCGGTCAATGTGGCGACGCCTGGGGGAGGCCTATGTCCAGCAGTGGACGTCTTTCGGCTGAAATGATGATGATGATGATGTATGTATTGAGAAATCGTGGCAAAATATCTAATCTCTAAGTCTCTATCTACATATTTTAAATTAATTGGGAAAATGGCATAAAATGTCTATCCCAATTTCCATCGGCTATCCGCACACGTAATAGTCCCCGTCAGCTTGTCCGCAGGCGTGGATATCTGAAATCTGTCGGCCGTAAAATCCTTTGGCTTAAATCGCTTTAAAGCGCTTAAGCATCGCCTCATCACGCTGAACGGTCACAACATAGCATTTATTTGTTGCCCTTTTTGTTGATACATGCTCATTTTAATTTCTCTTCTGAGGTCACTTTGATGAAGAAAGTGTGCAGAGTTCTTCTATTTCAATGGTTTTGTTTATCTTGCTCCATACATAATAATGACGTTTGAAATGCGTAGAGTAGTCAATGTGTATTGACAGTTAATAACAGACAAAAAGCTCAAATAGAATATCTTTATTACCCGACTGGGTTATGTGTTTCGCGCGTATCTTGTATGTATGTTTGTATGTATGTAATATTCTTTATTACCTCATATATTTTAAACCAATTGACCGAATTATATAATTATGACATCGATAGATAAGTCTTGACCGCCCAAGTGTTCTTAGATAGGTGAAGATCTAAAAAAACAAAATGGCGGCTTTTGGGTACCTTATTGTGCGGGTCCCAATTTTTTTTTCATCCAAACCCATCGAGTGGGTTATCAAAATGAAGGGTTTTAAGAGGTGATTACAAAAATATATACCACTTATATGTTTAAAAGTAATTCGAAAAAGAAAAATATAACTAAAAGTTGTAAATAAAAAAAGTTTATTTAAAAATCAAAAACCCGACTGATTAAGAATCGAACTAAAAAGCTGTTAACAAGAAAAAATCATGCTGTGCAGTCGGAGGATCAGGTAGTCAGCCAGTTCGCGAATATGTTTCCTCCAACTGCACATCATGATTTTTCTTGTTAATAGCTTTTTAGTTCGATTCTTAATCAGTCGGGTTATTGATTTTTAAATTAACTTTTTTTTCTGTACATGTCACAGGTCTCTCTGTCCGCTGCCACAGTAAGCTAGCTAGATGTACTCTATATTTTTTTATTTATTGATAGGCATAGGCAGGCAGGATAGTGGTCAAACGAAAGAAAGAAAGAAAAGTGTTTATTTGTCACTAAACGACATACATAAAATAATAAATACCCTTAAACAATAGTATTAGTAGTACTTAAATTAAGTTAGTAAAGACGAGAAATAAATCAAACAATAATTACATATACTAGCTACATTTTGTTTTTAACAGAAAAGAAATAGGGTGAAAAAGATGTCAGGCAGATGCATGTCGTGATTGTGGCAAGAAGGCTTCCACTCAGCATTATGCAAACGCAAGTTTGACCACTATCTCGCCTGAAGTAGGCTTCCCGATGGGCAAGCACGGATCGGTGCTGTTTTTGTAAGAGATTTACTACTACGCAGCCATTGTAGTCAACTCCAGCCCGGCGAGCATGGCCTACTGTGACATCGCTTAAGTCACACTTTTAATCACAGTTTGGGCGATAAACTCATTTTGTCTTAAATGCTAGCACGGCGGCGTGAGATATTTTCTTGACTTGTGGCATAACTTCTTGACGTTTATTTTTTTCTTTTTCGGAAATTTTCCAATTTTATTGTAGTTTCGGTTTAACCTTGGCCATAAAAACCATTTATATTCTGAGAAGCATAGCCCTACGACGCACTGTTGCCGAATTATGGACCTCCGTATCTTATTTTATTTTGCATATTTCCAAAATGATATCTCGAAAACGGTATGTCCTAGGCCAAAAATAACCAAAATTTAGCCCCCCCCTTTGCCACCCCCATGTTAGCAGCATCCCAACATGAATTACAAGTTTTTTTTTATTTTTTTACTTTGCTTTGTTTTCGACTCGGTCATGACAAGTTATGATAAAATATGTCATGTCTTACAATTTGTCTTAAATGCTAGCACGGGACAACCATGTGACAAATTTACAGGCGCGACTTGCTTTTCTTATTGTTGACTTCATAGTGCGACATAATTTGAATAGACGACCAAATAAAATAATACGTAAAAAAGTATGCCGTTCATACAGCTAAACAACTTTTTAATTTTGTTGGGCATAAATTAATATTTGACCCACGACCATAGACTTATGCACACTTTATTTTTCTTTGTTTGTTTGATAACATATTAAGTGTTTGTTAGAAAGATATATTTATTGTGAAAATTTTAATAATTACTAAAAAATATAATAGCTTGGACCAATACCGGTGGGCCCCTATTTTATATATTTTAAATGTTTTTTTGGGGATTTTATTTAAGAAACATTTAAAAATGTAGAAAGCAAGAAGAATATGGTATAAAAGAAAATAATTATAAAAAAAATAATCATAATTAAAATTAGAACAACAATAAAAAAAAATACAAGTATGAAAAAGTAATAATATAAAATTAATTAATAATCCTGTAACATTTCAATTAATTAATAAGCATTGATCACCAATTCACCATACACACAAAATGAATTTATTGCCATTTCGTGCCGTAATTAGAAGGCAAATATATTTTTTTCAACTATAAAATTTTATCACCACCTCCGAACGAAAGTGATACATTTTTCTAAATCATCTGTCAAAATGTGACATTTGTGACAAAATGGGTGCGCCCGTATTAGCAATTAAGACCCGATGAGTCCCAAACAAACGTCAGGATTTTTTTTCACGCCGCCGCGCCGGTGCTATTATTTAGGACAAAATGGCGTTATCGCCCAAACTGCGATGAAATGTGTGACTCAAGCCATGTCACAGTAGGCCGTGCTCGCCGGGCAGCAACAAGAAAGGCATGTTGCGCCTTTAAAATATGTCACATGTTTGACCCGAACTAGCATTTAAGACAAATTGTAAGATATGAGATAATTTATCATGTCATGTCACAAATGTCTTGGGTACGCCCATGCTCGCTAGGCAGGGCGACTAAGAATCTTGGCGAGAACAATACTTACAAATTTGTCTTTAGTGAGCCAGATCAGTAGCGCAGTAAGCTAGTAGTAACACAATTCAATATATTATGTTTGGTTTAGGTTAACTGAACCACACTGCTAAAACGGAGATAAGTTAATGATTTCTGCCATCCTACAAAGTACAGAGTAAATTTAGTTGTGGAAGTCGGTAGTGCACTTCGAAAAACTGTACCGAAGGCACCGGCTTCGGAAACAAAAGTTATTAACCGATTTTCCTCACTCCTCCCTTTCGGAGGAGTTTCTATGTTCGACTTCATGATTGTTTTTTTTTATACTTTGTAGTGTTTTTATTTCCGACTTTTAAAAAGTAGGAGGTTCAATGTTCGACTTTATGTTTTCTTTTCTTCGATTTCTCCGTAAATTTTTGACCGGTATTGAAATTATTTTGTTTTGTTTGTAAGTGTATGTTCCCAAATTCCTTTTAAATTTGGTTAAGATCTGATGAAGAACTTCGGCGATATACAACAGAACTGTTCAATAAATGACAGAAAATATCTCGGGAGTACGTACTGCAATAGCATGTCTGCTTATACCATTTCATAACAAAACATCACCCCAGTACGCTTAAAAGGGGTATGCAGATGTGTACAGTTCACCTTGGTACACTCTTACTTCACCGTTTATGTTCAAGTTTCATGATATTCGGATAATCTATTCTGGCATTATAGGTACCTTACTATACAACTTGCCGATTAGGTACCACCACCAAAAAGCTAAAAATAAAAGCTTTTTTATAAACAATGCATCTGATGTGCAAATAAAAACACTACAAAGTGGAAAATAACTTCTTTTTCGGCAATCGGTGTTTCTGTTTTCTTTTCCGAAAAAGAAGTTATTTTTAACTTTGAAGTGTTTTTATTTGGAAGTCGATTGCATTTCTGTACCTTTTTCTCTTTCTAAATATTTCTCAATTATGATAACAATTTGATTTGACAATTACAAATGTTAAGGTCTCTCTTAGGACCAAATAACGCTCAGAATGTAGGCAGTTATCATGCCATATTTTAAAGAGAAATAATTTATAAAATTTTCTTGTTTCACTGCAGTTTTATTCCTATAATATTAATTTATCTTCATTCATATCCTGCTATAGTTGGAGCGACAGTTCGAAGAATCAATCGCATGGAAATTCAGCGTGCTATTTCTGTTTGTTAAGAGAACTCATTTGAGTGATTGCTTATCTGCTTCGCTTGGTTATGAACTCTTTGTTGTGATACTATTTGTATGCTTGTCTGCGAATAAATAATAATCAACCAATAAATAGCAACAAAAACGTACCTATAATAATAGAAATTTTATTGTTCTCAGAATATGACCAAGCAAAGCATTAATTTAATTTTATCTACCCCGGAAGGCATGACATTGAATATTGGAAAGCCTCCCACGAGATGGACCTATGACCTGGTGAAGGTTGAAGGCTGCGAGAATTCACTGGAAGCGAGAAACACTGGTCTGATCGATGTGGTGAGGTTGGACGTCTTTTGGCTTAAATAATGATGATCCAACCTAATAAAAAGTCTAACTATAATAATAAAAAACTTTTTTACAATTAATAAAAATACCGGCTTTTAAAACCAAAATACAAAAAGTGCAAAATAACTTTCCTTTTGGCAATCGCTGTCTTTGGTAACTCTTGTTTTTATTATTTTTGATACCGACTTCCGAAACGTAAGTTATTTTGCATTTTTTTTTGTATTTTGCTTTTGTAGTCGGTATTTTTTTTTGTGGTTTTATTTTTATTTCTCTCTTTTTAGTTTTAGTGCACCATCATAAAAATGAGAAATTTATATAGTACGGTACCAAAAGGATTAAAAAAAACCCATAAAAAACCATTTTACACATTCGTGCTGTTTGTCGCTAAGGACTTGTATGCTCCATATCTTGAAAACTGCTGGACCGATTTTGATGAAAGTTGCACTATTCACTAAGTTGAGGGATACTCAACCTGGATTCATAGTGAGTCTATTATAAAATTGTGCTGCATTAATGTAATTGCTGCAAGGCGTTCCAGTGCGGGGATACACTAATAAATCAAATAAATAAATGAAATACAAACGTGTCGTATTGATTACCTTATTTTTTTTTTAAGTCGGTAAAAAACAAATAATCAGACGGATTTACAACTTTAATCATAAAGATTTATTGGGTGGTTAGCTTTAGTGAAATAAAAATGTAAAAAAAATAAAACTACAACAGCAATCCGGACCATGTGTCGAATATTTTTGATAAAAATATTGAAGCATCCTCACCCGTTTTAAAAATAAAACTTAAATCCTTTTCTATTTACAAAACCCAGTGCTATGGCGATAGATAGCCGTATTTTCAAAATACCTAGGGTATGAACAATTCAGACGAACAGACCGCTTTTAGAGCGCATCCCGTAACACGCGTCGGGTGCACGCTATACCAGGGACTTGCGGTTGTAAACGTTTACCGCACTCATTTGTTTATATCCTTTCCAGCTATATATCAGTATGGAGATAATTAATTAGTTATGATTTTATGAAACTGGTGAGTTGAAAGGCCTCCCACCAGTTAGACCGATGACCTGGTGAAGGTTGCTGGAATCCGCTAGATGCGAGACGCTCGGGACCGGTCAATGGCGACGCTTGGGGGAGGCCTATGTCCAGCAGTGGACGTCTTTCGGCTTTTATGAAATAAGTAGTTGGAAACACCTCTTTACCACCCACGGCTCAACCCGCATTGTATATTGTTACTTCGCCCAATATCTTTATAAGTTATAGCCTGTCTATTATTCTGATGCCTATAAGCTATATTTCTGTAAAGTTTCATCAAAATCTGTTCAGTAGTTTTTGCCAGAAAGAGTAACAAACATCCATCCATCCATTCATCCTCACAAACTTTCACGTTAATAGTATGAAGATTCATGATCGTCACCATCATTTCAACTGAAAGAAGTTCACCGCTGGACAGAACCCTCTTC
Source organism: Orthosia gothica (assembly GCA_949775005.1). Classification (NCBI taxonomy): domain Eukaryota; kingdom Metazoa; phylum Arthropoda; class Insecta; order Lepidoptera; family Noctuidae; genus Orthosia; species Orthosia gothica. Next base: position 13,153,329 of record OX459057.1, read on the forward strand.
CAAGCGTTGTGACATCGATATGCTTCTAGCATCCAGGGGACTCCCGCGGCCCTCACCAGCTCATTCGTTGATCCTTTCAATACTGCGTCTTCTGGAACGTGGTCGCCAGTCCAGAACCTAATGTCTTCGTAGATTTGCTAAGAAAATATTACAGAAGGAGAAACGATAACTTTTGACGGTGACTACTAAATTAGCGTTTTAGGCCTTTACTTAACGAGGCTAACAAGATGCGATACATCCTATATATATTATATATAATATTATAAAGCTCAAGAGTTTGTTTGTTTGAACGCGCTAATCTCAGGAACTACTGGTTGGAATTGAAACATTATTTTAGTGTTGGATAGCCCATTTATTGAGGAAGGTTATAGAAAAAAAAAATGTTAATTTCTTCACATAACGATATAACTATGTTAGGTTTGGAGTCACCTTTTAAGCAAAGATTTTGCTTGTATTAGGTGGTTCCGCTCCTCCAGTTTACAGTCATTCTACAGATATGTGAGATATAAGCAACAAGATTAATTTAAGACTATCTAACATTTGATAAATCATATATCGGCAAGGGATCGCACTGGGTTTAGAATATGTTTGTGAGTGTGTATGTGTGTACGTTTGTGTGTAAGTGTGTTATATGTGTAGCGCGATGGTATGTGCGTGTGGTGTGTATATGTGTGCAACTTGTTATGTGTTTCTTAGTTATGTGATCTTGTGTAGGATATCTTCGATTTCTTCGTAACTTTTACTCTTGAGCCATCAGTTAGTGTTTTTTTGCAGTCGTGGTATGTCATAGAGTAGATGCCACATTGTTCATTGAGAGCGTTATATATACGAGAAGATTGTTTAATAAGTTGCCTTGTTGCAAATGTAGTATTCACTGGACAGTCTTCAGCGACTTTATTTTTTCTTCTAGACTGTGTCTTGGAAGTAATGAAGGGAAGAGATTTATGTTTTTTAAATGCAATCTGCAGGACATAGAGTTTCCTAACCGTCAAAAGATTTAAGATTGAGTATAAACTTTCCGTGGCGAATCTAATCCGTTTTAAATACATGACTTTTAGTAAAGCTCTCTGTGCCCTCTCTAGCTCCAAAAAATTTGTTTTAGATGCTCCGCCCCAAATTGGCAAACAGTACGTCAGAATAGACTGACCCAGGGAGACATAAATTTGCTGGATAAGATCCTTAGTGGTCACGTGGCGAAGAGATTTGAACGTCCAAATTAATTTCCTAACTCTGCTCATTAATAGTTCTAGGTGCTAGTGCCACGATAGCCTTTGATCAAGCATAACACCAAGGTATTTAGTACTGGATACTTTATTGATTTTTAAACAAGAGCAGGTGGTGTTAGTGGAGCTGGAGCAGGTATGGATTTTAATCTGAATATCTGATGGCTGGGTACGGTCAAATATGGAAAAGCAGATGTAATTTGTCTTTGAAATATTCAAAGTTAAAAGATTCTGATCGAGCCAGGTAGCTATTGTAGACAGACCACGTTCGGTGATGCGACCAACGCTGTCCCATGTTTCTCCCGAGAAAACAATTGCTGTATCTTCAGCATAACAAAATATGTGAGCACCATCGATACTCAAGTTACATAGGCTGTTTATATAAATGAGAAACAGCGGCGGCCCGAGCACACTACCTTGTCCTACTCTGTAAGTCACTATTTCTTCGGAACTAGTGACTGATCCTATTTTAACTAAGTATCTGCGCTCACTCAGGTATTCCGTGAAAAGTTTAAGTGGTACTCCTCTTATGCCAATATCTTCTAGCCTATGTAGAAGCGCGGGGACAGAGACTGTGTCGAAGGCTTTTTTGATGTTTAGAAAGACGGCCAGACACTTTTCTCAATTGTCCACTTTTTGAGTGACGATAGAGGTCAGCGCTAAGACTGGCTATATAACATCACGCTACGACCAATAGAAGCGGTGCATATATGAAAACTGTTGAAAAAACAGGAAAAAATATTCCTTTTTGAGAGCTTCCGTTGCGTGCGCTGCGTAAGCGGTTAAAGTAACGCAACATTCATGAATGTAGGATAGGTAGGTAGCCTGGTGATGGGAGCGAAGCCGCGTGGGACAGCTAGTCATCAATAATTTCATGGATGAACAGGATACTCCGTTTAACTATACATATGTAGGTATTGACCCTGACCCTGACCCTTTGTGCCTATTGGCCTTGTTTGTTCTGTCTCCTGCTTGATATGGAGGGAAGTGGAAATTTACATTTTTCCTACTCCTAAGTTATTCTTTTCTGATTAATTTCGTTGCGGGATCCAAGACAGGTAAATTCATTCTCCGGGACTACGTCGAGCTTCATTGCCTCGGCGCTTTTCTGGTGGTCGCCACTGTTGATTCTGGCTTTCAGGAGTTGCAGTGGTTTGGGAATAGTGCGGTGGGATTGTCCAAAAAGATACATATGTAGGTGAACTTATTTAGGTATTGTAATCCACTATGATAGTTTACATTATTTAGAACCATGTTGTTAGCACAATTCCCCGTAGTTTCCAAACAAAATTTCGTTGTTCTCAAAGTTTCAACAAAAACCAACCTTGCTACTTACTAATAAACTCAACTAGCAAACTCTTAAGTAACTGCAAGTGTTTCCCAAAATTTCGGTACAAGGAAATAAACCCATTAGAATAAGCCTCTAAAGTTTACTATAAGATGGAAACTGCTCACACTTCAACGCAAAGTAATTACAGACTTAAGAAATTCTATGCGAACTGATAGTTGAAGAGTTACAAGCACTTAGTGAATTTATATAATACTTGACTAGCTTTTACCCGCGGCTTTGCTTGCGTTGAGGTTTAAAATTATCCCATGGTTACATACTACCATGATAAAAAAACTTAATTCAAAAAATCAAAAAACCGGACTGCTTTTTACTTTTTTACGACTTTTTAGTTCGCTTTTGAAGCAGTAGGGTTTTTTGATTTTTTGAATTAAGTTTTTTTATTTATAACTTTTTAGTTAGTTTTTTTCGAATTAGATACATTTAAACGTGTTATATATTTTTGAAATCACCTCTTAAAACCCTTTATTTTGTTACCCCTCTCGATTGGTTTGGAAAAAAAACAAATTGGGCCCCCACAATATTTCACCCAAAATCCGCCATTTTTCTATTATCCAATTTTAATGTAGCATATGACGCTCGCAGGGTTATGACGCATCGATTGACGTATAAATCATCAAAATCGGCCAACGCGTTTGGTCTCTGGAACGTCATATAGGAACAAACATACATACATACATAGACTGACAAACACATTACCCTCCTTCGGCAGTCGGGTAAAAATATCCTATGGCCAAACCTTGGCAACGCGGTAGGCCCTGCATGAGATGGCGAAACGAGCTGAAGTACTTTTTACCGACTTCAAAAAACGGAGGTAATCAATTCGACACGTATGTATGTAACATTGTTGGAATTGCTATAATAATATGTTACTCTGTACGGGCTTCTAAACACGTGTGCCAAATTTCATAAGTGTATGTATGTTGATCCACGCATTTCGCCGAAACAACTTATCAGATCGTGACCATTCTTTTTTAATTGGATTAGACATTTCTCAACTTAGGGTATAGAGTAAGTTTCATCAAAATCGAATCAGCAGTTTTCAAGATATGGAACATACAACCGAACTCATTAGCGACAAACAGCACGAAATGCAAAATTACTTACGTTTCGGAAGTCGGTGTCGAAAAACGATAAAAAAAGAAGAACCAAAGACACCGGCTTCCGAAACGAAAGTTATTTAGCTCTTTTTAGTATTTTGCTTTTGAAGGCGGTTTATTTTTTTGTGAAAAACTTTTTTTTTGTTTGTCTACGATCTCATCAAATAAAAAAATATTGGAAAAAGACAAGTGAGGCATGTGCCATGATGATGATGGTTTCCTAACCTGAGTCATGTTTAGTCAAAATTCGAGTCAAATCCATACAGCTGTTATCATGAGTTTGATTGACAAGCATACAAATTCATAAACTTTACAGGGTGAGATGATGGGAAGCTGTCACCTCCTCCTGCGAAGCAGTAGTAATGTATGCTTGCGAAGGAGGAGGCGGAATGCGTGAAGGAGACGCAACGGAGATGCCCTCACGCTCCAAGCCAACGCTGGAGACGCTCTTGGCGTCGGGAATCGCAAACCGATTCCTGGCCATCGTAGGCGCGGGCTTGCGGATGGCGATGGTCCGATAAGGACCAGGCCCGAGTCGACTGCGCGTGGTGTTCCACGCAAAAACTATCTGGGTCGCGGATACATTTGAAAAAGAGTTACCGCGGCCCTGGCTGAAGCAACTAAATGAACACGGGTGGGTTTTAGTCAGTAAAAGACTAACACGCCTCACCCAGAACGGAAGTCATTGGATGATTACCCAAATAAAATAAAAGTTCACAAACTTTGACATTTATAATAAGCTATTGCCAACGGCTCCAAAGTGAAGGTTTGAAATTATAATATCACGGCAACGTCCTCCCGATATGTCATAGTGTAAAATTTTATCAAAATCTATTCAGCCATTTAGGTGAGATAGATAAACAAACATACAAATTCACAAACCTGTAGTTATATTACTTGAAGCAGGCTTTAAGTAAGCAACTACGTAGGGAAATTTCTAGAAGGAAACGCATTAAACTATTATATAAGTTTGTAATTGTTAGTAATAAAGTTCGCTTGATGATGGAGGTGAATTTGAAGTGGTAATTACTTCACTGGTATGTACGAGTTGAGGTTCTGTTTGAGATTCAACTTGCCTTTCTGCTTCGGAACAGTTTCATTGTGTTTAATGAGTTATTGGAGAAATTGTACGTGTATCTATATATATACTATAGTATTTTCGCATTATAGTATGTATGAACTTGTAATAAAATCTCTTTGGATATACTATTTGTATCTGGCTGGTTTTGGTATAATTGAAAGTTTAAATTTTAAAGAACATAATTCCAAATTCAAATTAGGAAAATGTGTGATTGTAATTTGTTTTTCGTACCGTCAAGATGAGTGAATCTAATGAAGAAATTCGATACATTTTAAAATTTTACTACAAAAAGGTAAAAAAGCAACGCAAGCTGCGAAAAAAAAATATGCGATGTTTATACCTAGTGCCTTTTACCTAGTGCAGTGTCTGTGACAGTAGCACAAATTTGGTTTAAGCGTTTTTTATCCGGAAATTTTGATGTCAAAGATGCAGGTCGCTCTGGTCGCCCTATTACGGATAAAATGGATGCCATTTTTGAAAAAGTGGAGCAAGATCGGCATATTGGAATCGGAAAAAAAAACTCTGTGTTACCTTGCTCTTGAAGTTAATAGGTACCTACAGCTACAGATAATAAGTCTACCAAACGATCCAGTTGGGTAGGGCCAACTTCGAGAAAGAGGTCAACCGTCGAATCCAACTCGGCTGGGCAGCATTCGGGCAGTTGTATCTTCTCGACCAACTTACCACGGTGTCTCAAGGCGAAAGTCTATGACCAGTGTGTTGCCAGTGATGACATATGGCTCTCAGACGTGGTCGCTCACAATGGGCGTCATCAGAAAGCTTCCAGTCACCCAAAGGTCAATGGAGAGGGTTATGCGCGGAGTTTCCTTGCGTGATTGAATCAGAAATGTAGAGATCGGCAAGAGAACCAGGGTTACCGACATAGCCCGAAGAATTGCAAAACTCAAGTGGCAGTGGGCAGGACACATTGCTCGCAGGATGGTTGGTCGATGGGGCAGAAAGGTTTTGGAGTCGTGACCGCAAACCGGAAGACGTTGCGTTGGAAGTCTTCCACCAGGTGGACCGATGGCCTGGTGAAGGTTGCGGGGATACGCTGGATGCGAGACGCACAGGACTGACCAATGTGGCGACGCTTGGGGGAGGACTATGTTCAGCAGTGGACATCTTTAGGCTGATATGATGATGATGACAGCCGAAGAATAGTTTAAGTCCATATACCTCCCACACCTTTTCAAAAAGATAGTCACTTATAAATGCCAGTTATGCCACAAAAAGGATTATTTTACAATCATTGACCCTAAATAGGTGTTGTTTAGTACACGTACTTCCATAAACTCGCACTGTTCCCATACGGTCGGGCAGAAACTATAGAACACCATTCTAACGTTCTAACATAGGTACTTAACTTGTGCTTCGATTGCGTTCATAAACGCAGAGTGGTTATGAGTGCTATGCATCTGATCTTTCTAAAGAACATCACCAATATAGTCTGATTGTTGTTTACTACAACCGATTTGATCGCCACATAATCTGATCGTGTGATAATTCTCAAACTCATCTAAATCCACACCCATATCTCGATTACGTAGACCCATCGACAAACTATGCGAAAGTCATCCGCAAACATGCGCGTCCTATTTTCTGTTTGAGGCGAATATTCGGCGATTGCAAGCTATTTGAATAGAGTTAACCCTCTTCCGGCCCGTGATGGAGCGATGATTGATTCCTGTTTACTCGGGGGGTGGGTTGCAATTTAATATCTTATTGTTAATCGCGGGTTCCGTAGTGTTGATTCAGTGGAAACATAGGGTGAGGTGGTTGTGGATAGTGGGCGGGAACGATGCAAAAACCAAAACTCAATCGCAGAACACAATTTGAATCATTAAATAAAAAAACTAATCAAACCATCTGATAATTGAAGAATAGAAAAAAATCTCAGTGTTAATAATATTATTTCGGAAGCAGATGGACTAACACAAATGAAGAATATTACAAGAAAGACTGAAAACATAACGGGCGCACCGTTGCATTAACAATAATATAATAACCAACATTCGAGTCAAAAAACGTCCACTGCTGGACAAAGGCCCCCATGTTGCCAGAACGATCTCATTCTCACAATAACTCATTTCAAGCATTTACAAAAATTTTGGCAAGCATGAAGCAATTTATTTTTTGTTATTTATTTACCAGTTTTTTTTTGCAATTTGTAACACACATGGATTACACTGTACAGAAATACCTCCTAGTACAAATGCAATTCCCAAAACAAATATTAAAGGCATCATTTTAAGTCAGTAAAAATATATTTTGATGAGAGGTCAACATTTGACTTGTTTGTTCGATGTAGAGAAACTATTTTTTATTTATTCTACGAAGCTCAAACAGTGGTTTTTTCCATTCGTTTGTGCTGGCAACATTCTTTTTCACTTTTTGTTGCATGAACTGAAATTCAATATCAATTCGTACTCTGTTATTTTTCTTTCCGATTTTATTTTTAAATACCGTGGAGGAATGCGCAATTAAAAGAATTGGGCTTTGTTAGCAGCGAAACGATTGATGAAAAGTATTACGTGCCAGTGTGAAATGATAATAATTATGGTTTACGATTGGTTTGAATAGTGATTCCAATGTTCTATTATTCAAAATTCTACCATTAATTTAACGGTTACTTTTGTTGAGTTTATCGAATAAAACTAGGGTTTTGCCACGGAATTATTTTGTATTACGGAAAAAATACAATGCTATAGTAACCACAGGGAAGGTGATATTTAGCACAGACAACATATTTTAACTAATAAATTTTTAGATAGACCGTGTTTTAAGATCTTAAATCAAGGTTGATCGGTTAGAAAACTAAAGAGCAGTTAAGACTTTTGAGTTACTTATGAGTATGAAAAATACTAATGGAATAAAATAAAATAAGACTATGCATCTAAATAGGTAAATTATGATACTGAGCTCTTTTGAGTTGCTATTCAACGCAATACGTATTCTCCCGTCAAGATTTTCATAAATAGGCACAAATTATAGTAGTTTATGCAATGGTCATATAATACCTAATTATATGCCGCTGCATACATTATTTTATCTTCACTCATATAGTTGAAATAAAACAAAAGTGCAAACGGAAAAATGGCGAGCAATTTAGATTCTAACATTAACATTCGAAACGAGATATTTACCATGTGTTTTGTTTTGTACAAACAATAAACATGGTAAATATCCCGTTTCGAATGTTAGTGTTAGTGACCATGACAGTTTAAAATTTAGATTCTCATGACTGCGCAGCGTACGCTTCCATAGACAATGACACTACTTTTCTACATTATTTCAAGTGCCAATAAATTAAAAAGTAAAAGTGTGCTATAAATATTCTAAAGTTATTTTATGATGCTGTTGTTTGAAAATCGAAGGAAAATGTTGCACTGTAAAGGTTTTTTTTGTATGTTACCTATCTACGAATATGAAGTACGTGTTTATACAATATTTTTTGAATTCATATTTGGAACATTACGTTTCGAGTGTCGATAAAGCGTTTACGCTCCTTCTAAAACCCCGTATATTTTAAACTCGTAAATTCAGCCGTTTGCTGTACGGCTCCATTGTTAATTATTATAAACGCTTTCAGATATTGTTGTGTTTGGTGATTAAAATTTGGATTGTAAACTGAAATGAAACAATCCAAGCGGAAAATTTTCATGGAAATCTAAAATGTAAATGTTAAGTGTTTGACTTGAGGAACGGGGTAGCTGGCGTTGCAAGTTTTGGAGTGTTGCTTCCTGGTATCGAGATCGGACAAACATTGATGTTGTATTGTGAAGTATTTCGTTGGAAAAGAATAAAATAAAGGAAGGAAGACGCGGTCATTTCGATTAGTACAAAGGTTATGTTATTATAAAAACATTCGTAATTGGAAACCTTTTAAAAATATTCAAATCGAAACTTTATTTAAGTTCAAACTATCTGACTTAGACCTTGTCGCTTTATGAATTCCAAGTGACATGATATAACCTTACAGTGAGGAAAAAATGCTGGCCGTTCCTACCTACATACTGGACACTAAGGTACATATATACTTACTTATCCTTTGACAGGAGTTTTTGGCGGGATTTTTTCGAGTGAAGTTCAGCGGCTGTTAATATTATTTGCAAATTGATTCCTAGTGGATATTGTGATATAAAATTGGTGTAGTTTTGTGTCTCAACTGTCTACGCAACTGGACAATATGTGAAATCATTGACAGAAGCGATCTCAGGATAGTGGAGCGGAGAATTTTATTGTAGTATTGACTACCTCCGCAAAGCTTACTGGGAAGGCTGACTCGATACAATTTGCTGCCAAATACTCCAAAAACCATTAGAATCTGTTACACCCGTATTCTAATGCCTACTAAAGAATGTTAAAATTGCACTGAAGACGAGGCGGTATGGTCCAAGACCTTAGCCTGCCCGAAAGGGCGAACAAATACAAAAAAAAAATCCTTTGACAGACAGCCGCTTTGAAAAAAAAAACTCTGTTTGACACTGAAGAATATTGAGAGACCTACCAAACATTGTCTTCGTTTCTTCAATGTTTGAGCTACCAAGTAATAATCCATCACACAATCTCATATCCAAGACGCTACGAAACAAGAAACATAGTAATTCCATTACACGGAATACAATTACAAAATCATCAATCTCAATAAACAGTTGGAAATTGAAAACACTCAGTAGATTGTCCCTGAACTTTACAGTAAAACAAACTTGTGCATTTAGCGGAGTGTGTAGTCTGTCGTGCATAGCGACCGCAAAAGGGCTTGATCGTGCGTGACATACCGCTGTTTAGATAGGGAAATACCTTACCGTAGGTAGAGAAATGTGGAGATTAGTTTATTTTTTCAGAGGTAATAATATTCTGGCATGTAATTTATAGGAGTAGAATTTTAGGAATTTAACTGTCACTATGTTTTAAATGTAGGTTACTTCAGTATGGGTATTGTTTACTTTACACTTAAAATGTGATGATATTTTTTTTTGATTAATGGAATGTAATCTATATCTATACTAATTTAATATAATATATAATTATCTATACCAATATTATAAAGAGGAAAGATTTTTTTGTTTGTTTGTACCGAATAGGTTTCGAAACTACTGGACCGATTTAAAAAAATCTTTCACCAATAGAGAGCTTCATTATTTCCGAGTGACATAGGCTATTTTTTTTCTCGAAAACGGGTCCTGTGGAGTGGTCCACGGGAGCGAAGCCGCGGGGATCAGCTAGTGTTATATAAAATGGGTTAGTATTTTTTTTATGTATTTTGCTTTAGTATTAAATACTATACTGAGTATTGCAATGATTTAACCATTTTTTCTCTGAAAAATCTATGGTTTTCTCATAAATGATGATATTTGCAATGAAACTAAATTATACTTGTTTAACGCTTATAAGTTGTGTCGGTGATGCAAAGTAATGGAAGCACCGTATGCAGATAAAAAAAACCGGCCAAGTGCGAGTCAGACTCGCACACGAAGGCTTCCGTACCACTATCGCAAAAAACGACAAAAAAACACGTTTGTTGTATGGGAGCCCTACTTCAATATTTATTTTATTTTGTTTTCAGTATTTGTTGTTATAGCGGCAACAGAAATACATCATCTGTGAAAATTACAATTTTCTAGCTATCACGGTTCATGAGATACAGCCTGTTGACAGACAGACAAACAGACAGACAGATGGACCGCGGAGTCTTAGTAATAGGGTACCGTTTTTACCCTTTGGGTACAGAAACCTAAAAACTAAATTCTACTATCGATCTTGAAATTAATCTAGCAAAATGTTACCAAACGCGACATTGGTTTTCCAACTCGCTCAACGTGCAATCAAACAATGTGTATCACAAGTAAAGAAAATTCCTAATCACATTAATGTAGTTTAGTTGCGATGCAACCCACAAAGTTTGTCCATTACGGTATTATCGATGGGTTTCAAATTGCATCAAATCTATGGGGACTCAACCCTATGGTTTATTATGGGGGGCCAGTTTTTTCTAGGACCCACCAATTTTGGAATAGATGTCCCTTGAAATCGAATTATCCATTGTGATGGAAGTAATTTGTATTGGTTCAAAAAGCAGACTGTTTTATGAAATTATGTTTGTTAATGAAAGTGGAAAATCTTGTAGTTTGAATTTTGTAACAAAGTCATAATTTTAATAGCAAAAATGAGGTTACAAGGCTTTTATCTCTACCCAATTTGCATTTAAACACAAAAATGTTTGATACAAAATTTGTCCCTGCATAATTTGCCTATGTGGGCTCCATAGAAAATCCTCTTCGCTATTTGACTTGCAAATTAGAACCCACTTTCAGGGCCAACCTAATCGTTGTAAAGTTCCCACCCCACTTTAACTTAACGCCAACTTATGTGATAAAAACCTACCTACCTCTTAAGTGAAGTTTCTGAAATTCAGTAACTGGCCAATTTGGTGGGCGAGGTTCGCTTGTTACTAAAACCCGACAAGTGGCTGCCAAGTACTGACCAAAAAGTTGGCCCGGGCAAGTTTGGGTCAAAAACTTGGCCCAGGCAAGTTTGGGTCAAAAAGTTATAGCAGTACAAGAAGACGGAATTGGTTATCTGCGTTATATTCTCGGGTTTATTAAAGTTAGTGGTGTTTATGATTGAGTAGAAAGTTTGTTCTGTCACCAACTACAGTTATTTTTGTGAAACTTTTTGTTATGTTGACGGAAAATAGTTCGAGATGTTCTTGAACATTATTTTGTATTTGATCTGGATGGGAGTTTTATTAAATTTATTTCACATTAGGAGAAATTGAGGATAAGAAGTTGGAGGGAATTAGTTTCATGAAACTTTTCCAGGAAAATAAACCAAAAGTCGTAGTTTACTTGCCTTGTATACGACATTTTATTCATTTTCTCCGAAAAGGTTATAATAACCGCGACCAATATTTTCCAAAGTTTTGTATTAACAAGCTATTACCAGCATGGCAAAGTCGAAAATATCCCACGAGGCACTACCGAGATACAAAGTATCTTATTAATATGTCCTAATTAAGATAATAGGAGGTAGACAATAGGGTTTTGAGGCGTTGTTGATAAACAGGTATCCAAACACATAGACTTATTTTTTTTATAATATTCCTCTTATAGTATCTACTAAGTGTTCTTTGGATAATAGATAATCCTGCTTGGATTGCGCTAAGCAAACTTAGCAAAATGAACAGAAAAAGTCTAAGAGTTGTCCAAAATGAATTACATCTGAAAAGCATACTCACACAACCATTATAATATTAGCAGAAAGAAGTAGGATAGAATAAAGTTAACAAAACTCAGTAAAATCAACAGAAATAACCCCATAACAAAATGCACCAGACCCGAAAGCCTACTCACACACCGATTACATAATACTCAACCGTCGATTTTTCCGGCCATGCACGATTCCGGTTAAGAGACAAACCCTATTTGCTGAATAAATTCCAGTTCAGACTTGGCGAATGTCGTTCGTATTTGAAACCGTGCCAAGTCCCGCAATCAGAACTGTATATAGGCCAAGAGGCTGCGGATGGCGGCTTTCGGCTTTTTTGTCTGGAGGAAACAAAGACAGGTTGCAGAGTATGAGTGTTTTAAACTATTTTTGTGAGGCTGAGGCTAGGCCAGCTATGATACCTGGAGTGGCACTAGGTTAACAAGAAGACAGTTTTAGTAACAAACACTTCCACGGCTAACAATGCCTACGAAGACGGTAATAGTAACACTTACAATTACTGTTTTCTTCTCCTAGCCCTTGTCCCATGCTACTTGGGTTCAATACAATGAAGTTTCACTTCTATTTTTATCCAGCAACTCTACATTATGAAAAGAAATAATGCCTTTTTAATCTGAAAGAATAACTAACATGATTATAAAGAGTAACGATTGCCTAAAGTGAATGTTTACGCTTACACTAGTGTCGTTATGACCTTCTGAAGATTCATCATCACAATTTGCTAAAATAAATGAATATTAGTTCAACTTATATAGTTACTTTTGAATTGTCAAACAAAATATGAACCTAGTTGCACATTCGCAAGCGTAAGTAGGTCTCTATGGAGAAGAATGACCAGCCACTCCACGGACACTCATTTTCATCAGTTTTAATTAAAAATTTTGTTACATCATTCTTGTTGGAAAACTACATGTGAGAACAATGTAAAAAGACGTGCACGAAAAAGCGTCTAGAGTAAAACAAACAATTCAAAAATAAAATAAGTACATAGTTATCAACAGGCCGAAGTAGTTAAGTTATGACCAATCCCAACTGATTGTGCCCAAAGACGCTCACCAAAAAGTCGTTCACTGCTGGACATAGGCCTCCCCCAAGCGTCACCACACTGCTCAGCCCTGCGCGTCTCATATACACCGGACTCTCGCAGCCTTGACTAGATCGTCGCTCCACCTAGAGGGTGACCTTCCAACAAAGACTATACCCAGAATAATTTATCATGGAGAATAGTTTGTGTAGACTGTCGACCTTATAGTAAAAAATACATACTGGACTATGGCATTGACATTGAAATATTATGATCATTATCTCCCATCGTTCATCTTGTACCAGCTACTGCCCTTCCTTGATCCTGATTTCTTTATATATATAAACAGAAACTGTTGCAAAATAAGCAGTAAAGAGATGTTGAAAATATAATCTACAAGTGATACACAGACACACAATGTGCGTCCCGTATTTGCCGGTAAATATGTGTCACCGATCAAACAACATATCTGGAGGAATATTTGCTCGAACCTTTAAGAATCTTGCACTCTTAGGGAACGAAGTAAAGGCGGAAGCGAGAAACTAAAGAACTGTGACTTATGTTGGAATTCATCATCATCATCATCATTTCAGCCGAAAGTCGTCCACTGGTGGACATAGGCATCTCCCAAGCGTCGCATGTTTTGGGGACTGCCTTTCTGACCTCCACAACCCAGTAACTGGGTAACACGGTACCCCTTGGCAAGACTGGTGTCAGATCTTAAGCTTCTGACTACCCGTAACGACTGTCAAAGATCTTCAAATGACAGCCGGGACTGATTGAGAATGCTCCCTGATATTTTTTTTTATTTTTTATACAAGCTTTTTTCGTATTCTTCTCAGCAAACCCTTTCATTTCATACCCATATCATAGCCACTCAGCCATCTTGGGCCGTCCACCATATTGGATTTAGAATGACGTCACTTAGCTAACCATGCATTGTCATCCAAACTAAACATGCATGCAAAATTTCATCTGAATCGGTGGAGGATAACTGCTTTAAAATTCAGTTGCAAGATTTGACCCGAACACACTTACATACATACCTACATTGCAAGTTAAATAAAAGCTTGTAAAAAAACAATATAATGACCACACCGTCTCAAAGAGAGGAGGTCTGTATCTGAACATTATACGCTGGTTATGCTATCGTGAAAACATATCCACCAACTAGACACATCGCGACATCCTCTCGTCTACAAGGCTGTCTGTCATGTCTGCCGCAGTACTAGGATGACCTCAAGTGATTGATTGATTGATTCATGTCCAAGGTATGTCATGTTACAGTACGTCAATTGTGTAACTCGGTCAGAGAACCGTCAAAATGTTACTCTGTGTCAATAAGAACTTTTGAATTTTATTTTCGTATGCCAATATGCTCGCTTCGTATTACAAGTGACTTAAACATAACTGGCTTCGGGTGAATGTACTATAGGAACGGCCCTGCCTTTACCATCATGAAGATAAAGGCAACAAGTAGACAATAAAAACAATCTCTCAGCTTATGCCTTACACAGACACATCTCGGCGAAACAGGAATAGTGAATAGTTTCACTTTTCTGCACCGTTGAACTGTGCGCCATGAATATACGGGGAAGTTTCAAACTGGAAATCATTCCTTCCAGAAGAATGCACTAGTATGTTTTTTTAGAATTTCATTTTTTAAATAATGTCGCTTTTCGCTCGAGCGGTGATCGGTAAACTTTAGTGGAGGCACTCGAGCTTAGTTCGGTGTGAACAGGTTTTTGAATACAGTGTGAAAATATAATTCAGGGAAGTGTGAAATATCAGAGTTAGAGGTAGTTTGTAGTTGCTTGACTACTCAAAGAGAAAAAAAAAAATCTCAAGACAACGTGACAAGGGATAGGACGGTACGGAAGAAGAAAACGTGTTGCGCCAACCAAGGAACTAAAATGGGATAAGGTCAGGAAGTTGACGATTCTAAAAACAATGAGGCCATGACTGATGATGATAAAAATACTACTATGGCAAATTAATATCATTAATGTCAGAGTATTTTGATTGATAATAAAAATATTTCCGTCTGTCTGGAAGAAATTTGATAGAGAAAAACAGCAGTTTCTTTCTAGTGTTTTTACTTAAACAAAAAATATTTTCAGCTGAAATATTCCTCCTTCTACCAAAAACCTCGTACAAAAAGACCAAACTATTTTCTCAACACTTAAAAACAAATCGTCACTAAAACACAAAACGTTATTAGTAGTTCAAAGCAAGGGACAGTATCTACCCTCACGGGCCAATTGTCGCACTTTCCAATTACTGGCACAAAGCCGGTATCGCACCGTTTCGCACATAACAAAGGGTAGCTACTCCGGCCACTTAGCCCCCTTTTACTCTTTGTACCGCATTTTAAAATTCCATCTATAAGTGTGTGCTGGCACCGAAGTGTAATATTATAGTTTGGCTGTCTTTGTCTTTTCTTTTATTGCCAGTAAACTTAATTATATTTTTCTTGTACATAATTTTTGTTCACTTTCATTGACAATAATACATTACATTCGATTCTTTATAAACGTCATAATGGCGAGACCAACTCTTGTAATTGAAAGATTCTAACACGTATATTTAAGACGGTACCCTGACCAAAAAATCGGCATGAGATATGAGCATTCCTATTGGTCTAGCGGCACTGGTAGCGCATGAATTACAGTATTGAATACGCCCAGATTTTAGAATAAAATCTTTATAAAATAGAATTTTGGTCTTTTGAAAAAAAAAAATCTATAAAAATGTTCGTTATTAAATTGTCTATCCATTAGTGTTAGTACAAAAAATAATTAATGAACACTTTACGAGGAGATGCATAATATCAATAATTATTTCTCATTTTTATGTTTTTTTGGAAGGAGATTAGTAAAATATATACAATATTTAAAAAAAAACTAAATCTACCATTTTAGAATCAATATTATGTAGAAATTTAAAGTATTTTTATTAATTGATATTTCTTTTTAAATAACGAGTAGATAGCTCCTAAAAACAGCACAGAAAACGGCTTGCGCGGCGTTTTGCTCGGGGTACCGCCTTAAGCACCGCACTCGCCGCACGCGGCGCAGTCATCGCATTTTATAAATCTTTATTATGAAATCGTATGCAGCCTCGCGCATATCCGCGCCGCACGAGCCGCACGAGTCGCATTTCAGCAAAATGCTGTAGGTATACGGGTTCCACCAGCGCGTGCGGATGACGTCATCAGACTCGGCGGGCGATGCGGGCGGTGCGGCAACATGATCCTTATCCGTATGAAAATATAGTTCAAGATGTATAGTACCTCACACGGCATAAACGGAATTTTACGATAACACTGGGCTATAAAAATTACCGCATATGTTGTTTTTGTTTCTTTTATATGTGTTAGGGGAATTCAAAATCGATTTGACATGCACTGCCGAAATCTTCAAAATAAAATATTTTGGAGTTTATAAAATAGTTATCACTGATACTTAATACTTTTTAGGGTTCCGTACCCAAAGGGTAAAAACGGAACCCTATTACTGAGACTCCGCGGTCCGTCTGTCTGTCTGTCTGTCTGTCTGTCTGTCTGTCTGTCTGTCTGTCTGTCACCAGGCTGTATCTCATGAACCGTGATAGCTAGACAGTTGAAATTTTCACAGGTGATGTATATCTGTTGCCGCTACAACAACAAATACTAAAAACAAAATATAATAAATATTTAAGGGGGGCTTCCATACAACAAACGTCATTATATTGGCGTTTTTTACGAAAATGGTACGGAACCCTTCGTGCGCGAGTCCGACTCGCACTTGGCCGGTTTTTTCGCCCATGGGAAGGCATCGCGGTAGTTTGCATGTTTCAAAAGATATTGAACTGGCGTGCTGACTATTAGGACCAATTTAAAAAATATATTTAATTAACATCTTACAAGGAAATCTTAGGAAGCTAGGTAATCCTTACAATCCCTCATTGATGATCGGGACTACCTTTTACTCCCTACCTTAGATTCTCATTCGGTCTGTTGTTCGTGGTGGTTCTGGCTAACAATGCCAGCCTAGCTCTGCCCAAAAGCCAAAAACTTCCTGGGAACTTCACAGGCTTCGCGGAGCGACTTATTGTTCCGAGAATTTCTTTTTCTTCACGTTGAGAAGCCACGGCCTCACATTCCTGGATGACGTCAAGGCAGCCCCTGCAAAGCGGGCTGTCTGTGACACCTATATTAAAAATATATTTTTAAAGGGCTTATGGGCCGTAATTGTTCCTATGTTTATTCTTAGGTTATTTCTACTCAGGCCGAGATGTTTTTTGATAATAGCAGCACTTTCCGTAAAGCCAATTTTTACTGTCTACATTCTGTTACCCGTAACAATCTGTTACTATGAAGTTCGGTCGATCTTTGGTAAATCCAGGCACAAATTTGTGATAAAGGCCACATTTAAACAACGTGTATCCTTAATCCAAACAGCATATTTTAATAAAACGGTACACACCGGTGTGATACGCAGCCGTTCAATGCTGAAAGCGCACCGATGCGTTTCGACTCCAGCAATTATTTCAGTTTTCACTCGCTCGAGCGGAAAACTTCTTGGATTTAAAAACTTTTGTTAGATAAAGCTGGTTAGAACAAAAAGGTAATTTAATATTGGTAGTTTTGTTCCACCTAGAGTTCGTTATAAGAACTATTTTAGAGTTTCTTGGTGCCGTCCGTTTTTTAACTGACTTCCCAAAAAAAGGAGCTTATCAATTCGACGGTTTTTTTTATATATGTTACCTCAGAACTTTTACTGGGTGAACCGAATTTGATGATTCTTTTTTAATTTGAAAGCTGGTTAAAAGCATTCTTGAAAAGATAAGTGACTGGGCTTTCAAAACACTCTGGACTTTTGCAAGGGTTTAAATAAAGCAAGGGTTATACTGATTTCGCTTGTGGAAAGTTGGTCTTATCAGGGTGTTGCGTAGTAATTATTATAATTTCTTTTTGGATTATGAAAAGCTGTTTGTCTAATTTCTGATGTGTATGTTAAAGTTGAATTAAAAAAAATCTTAAATAACGTGACACTTACATACATTTGAAGATATTCAGTTTTGTAAATATAAGTAATTCCATTGTCAAAAAAAAGCCACATAAAACTACAAATTTATCATTTTGAACTGACTATAATTGACTTAACATTGTGGTTACAATAAAATACGGCAAAGTTCTACACAATAAGTCTAAATTAACGATTATAATTTATTTTGGTTTACAAGTGTTCTAATTTGCGGTTTACTTGGTTCGAACATGACAATATTTTAGAGAAAATCGTTCGTAAATTCAATTCCATGTTGGTCAGCAATTAAAGTAAAATGCTGATAATATTTTCAGCTAGCGGTAAGCAGGATTATTGCCTGGGTTCGGGAAGTTTAAGGAACCGTTCACACGCTAATTAGTCAGTGCACGACTAGCCTTAATTTAAAATTTTATGGTTACAGGTTTATGACATACAACATTATTTTCATTTTTTAATTTAAGTTTTTTATGCAAAGACTAGCTATTGCCGTCGGCTTCGCCTAAATGGAAGCCGGAAATGATCACACGGGAATTTTGCTAACCAGAAAATAGTTTTCTATGTCTTAATTCAGGCCCGTAGTAAAAAAATATTAAAATCTGTTCAGCCATTGTTTTTAATCACGGCGGAATAATTTTCGAATTACACGCGAGTGAAGCCACTAGCATAGCTACTATACTAGAACAATATAGCACTAACTGCTTAGTAAGGTATTCTTTCGTGGTTGCACGAAGCATGGTTTTCAAAGCCATTTTCCCACAATCTTTATCGTTCATAGTTATAGCAATTAAAGGGACAATTTATTTTTAGTAATGGCACACATTCTTCCCTTTAGTTTACTGTTCAAACAAATGGTAAGTACTGTTAAATTCGCGACATCACGGTAACTCCCTTAAACCCACACTTCAAGGCCCTATTTTACTACTTGAAAATTTCGCACATACGAATCCAAACTACCTGGTATTAAACACTGAACAACGGCCATTAAAGGCACATGAAAGTTTAAAAAGTTAGCTGTGTGTCGCCCACATTATGTCCTAGAAGCATGCTACGTTCGCATGACTGTCAACCGTTTGATTCAATGCCTTATATTGTGGGGCAATGCATAGGAAATTGACGTTCTTTTTTCTTTTTTTTTGGTAAAGTTTAGTGACTGGCTGAATTGAAACATGCGGTTTGAATTTGGAATACTGCAGTGACTGCACTTTATGCTTAGGAATCTCGCTTATTCTAAATTTAAAACAGAAATGCTTCATCTTCTTCAAATAAAATGGGTTAGGTTAGGTTAGTAGATTAGGTTAGGTTAGAGTAGGTAGGTAGTAGGAGCCACCTAAGATTTGCAGACGATAAAGTCCTGTTTTCGGCTAATCCAGAAAAACTAAACGTTATGATAAACGATCTGGAGGCTGCGAGCAACCGGGTGGGGCTAGAGATGAACCTAACTAAAACGAAAATTATGACTAACGATAAAGTGATACCCATCTTAGTAAACAATGAGCCACTGGAATATGTTCAGGAATATGTATACCTTGGGAAACAACTGTCTTTCAAAGTGAAAAGAAATTTAGAAGAAATAGACAGACGAATAGCCTCAACGTGGAAGAAGTTTTGGGCCCACAAAGAGATATTGAAATCTCAATTCCCAATGAAACTGAAGAAGACTGTTATGGACTCAGCGATACTACCATGTCTAACCTACGGCTGCCAAACATGGACATTTGCAACAAAAGCAAAGTTTAAAATTCAAACCACACAGAGAGCAATGGAGAGAAGTTGTCTAGGAATCACCTTAAGAGACAGAGTCAAAATTACTGACATACGTAGCAGAACTAAGGTAACTGACGCTTTAATCTTTGCCCTGAGACAAAAATGGAAATGGGCTGGCCATGTAGCTAGGTACACTGATGACAGATGGACAGTAAAAATAACAGTATGGGATGGACCACAGGGAACCAGAAACAGAGGTAGACCATGTTCCAGGTGGCAAGATGAGATAAAGGCAATTGCGGGCAGAAACTGGTTTGAGAAAGCGAAAGACAGGGACATTTGGCACTCTTTGGAGGAGGCTTTTACCCGAGAGGGGTCCATGCATGAGACTTGAACGTGTATTTTAATCTAATAGTCTTTATTAACTAATTTATATCCAATCATAATATCTAATTTAATTTCATAACCAACTTAAAAATCAATCTAATAATCAATTCTAATGTGATAATTTGATAAATAAATTCCAATAACTAATTTAATAAAAAAATATATTTATTTAATTGAACTATCAATTCTAATATCTAATTTATATATCATTTAAAATTTAGTGTTCAATTTTGATTTGATACTTCTGTATTTAAATTTCTAATTTGATTCTATATTTATTGACATCATAGCAATATTTGAATGTTTAAATTATTTAATATTAATTAATTCATATCAAGGCACATGAAAGATTGATTTTATTATTACTTTTATTTTACCAATTGAAAAAGCGATTACTATAAAGAAATGAAATGCATGTATGGAATGAATAAAGCTATTTTTATTTTTTTATTTATTTTTAGAGTAGGTAATCTTTCCATTTTATTTGTGGTGGGAGCAGTGCAGCGATTTTTTTTCCATTTTTAGTTGAATGGTTCACTATGATTGAGTTTATGGTAGAATCTAGAACAGAAAAATATGGGCATTTGTAATTATTTTATATTGCAGACTCTATAGTCTCAAAAAGTCTCTAGTTTAAAAAAAAACTGACGACGTTATTTTTCCAAACAAATAGCCACCACTTATAAATTAAGCTCCCTATTGTAGTGAATTCTAAGGACCCCAAGTTTCTAGGTTTATGACTTTATAACGACGCGCTAAGCGGTGAAATATGTGCTGTTAGTACATGATTATGTTAATTGTGACGTACAACGCCTTGGGTGTGTTTCGATAATTATTCTAAGCAAATAACTCACATACATTTGCTCCAGTTTCGTTAGAAAATAATAACTTAATCTAGGGATTAGTTTGAGGTTAATTGTTTATTTTACACGTGTTCTTAAATAAATGTATAATACGGAATGTAGGACCAAACTTTAATAAACAAGATAATCTATAATATAAAAATGAATCGCAAAATGTGTTGGTAAGCGCATAACTCAACAACGACTGCACCAATTTGGCCAATTCTTTTTTTTAAATGTTCGTTGAAGTTCAAAGATGGTTTTTACGGGGAGAAAAATTCTAACTATTGCCGGAAAAAAATAAAAACAGCCCTTTTCTTTTTCCCATACAAAAGTTTTCTAACTAAAACGTAGAGTCAATTTGAGCTTTATTGCTATTGTATAAGCTATTTTTGCTTTGTGTAGGGTAGGGTAGTGTATGGTAGGGTAGGGTAGTGTATGGTAGGGTAGTTTAGGGTAGGGTAGTGTAGGGTAGGGTAGGGTAGTGTAGGGTACGGTAGTGTAGAGTAGGGTAGGGTAGGGTAGTGAAGTGTAGGGTAGTGTAGGGTAGTGTAGGGTAGTGTAGGGTAGTGTATGGTAGGGTAGGGTAGTGTATGGTAGGGTAGTGTAGGGTAGGGTAGGGTAGTGTAGGGTAGGGTAGTGTAGGGTAGGGTAGGGTAGTGTAGGGTACGGTAGTGTAGAGTAGGGTATGGTAGGGTAGTGTAGTGTAGGGTAGTGTAGGGTAGTGTAGGGTAGTGTAGGGTAGTGTAGGGTAGTGTAGGGTAGTTTAGGGTAGTGTAAGGTAGTGTAGGGTAGTGTAGGGTAGTGTAGGGTAGTATAGGGTAGTGTAGGGTGGTGTAGGGTAGTGTAGGGTAGTGTAGGGTAGTGTAGGGTAGTGTAGGGTAGTGTAGGGTAGTGTAGGGTAGTGTAGGGTAGTGTAGGGTAGTGTAGGGTAGTGTAGGGTAGTGTAGGGTAGTGTAGGGTAGTGTAGGGTAGTGTAGGGTAGTGTAGGGTAGTGTAGGGTAGTGTAGGGTAGTGTAGGGTAGTGTAGGGTAGTGTAGGGTAGTGTAGGGTAGTGTAGGGTAGTGTAGGGTAGTTTAGGGTAGTGTAGGGTAGTGTAGGGTAGTGTAGGGTAGTGTAGGGTAGTGTAGGGTAGTGTAGGGTAGTGTAGGGTAGTGTAGGGTAGTGTAGGGTAGGGTAGTGTAGGGTAGGGTAGTGTAGCGTAGGGTAGGGAAGGTAGTGTAGGGTAGGGTAGGGTAGTGTCGGGTAGTGTAGGGTAGGGTAATGTAGGGTCGGGTAGGGTAGGGTAGGGTAGTGTAGGGTAGGGTAGTGTAGGGTAGGGTAGGGTAGTGTAGGGTACGGTAGTGTAGAGTAGGGTATGGTAGGGTAGTGTAGTGTAGGGTAGTGTAGGGTAGTGTAGGGTAGTGTAGGGTAGTGTAGGGTAGTGTAGGGTAGTGTAGGGTAGTTTAGGGTAGTGTAAGGTAGTGTAGGGTAGTGTAGGGTAGTGTAGGGTAGTGTAGGGTAGTGTAGGGTAGTGTAGGGTAGTGTAGGGTAGTGTAGGGTAGTGCAGGGTAGTGTAGGGTAGTGTAGGGTAGTGTAGGGTAGTGTAGGGTAGTGTAGGGTAGTGTAGGGTAGTGTAGGGTAGTGTAGGGTAGTGTAGGGTAGTGTAGGGTAGTGTAGGGTAGTGTAGGGTAGTGTAGGGTAGTGTAGGGTAGTGTAGGGTAGTGTAGGGTAGTGTAGGGTAGTGTAGGGTAGTGTAGGGTAGTGTAGGGTAGTGTAGGGTAGTGTAGGGTAGTTTAGGGTAGTGTAGGGTAGTGTAGGGTAGTGTAGGGTAGTGTAGGGTAGTGTAGGGTAGTGTAGGGTAGTGTAGGGTAGTGTAGGGTAGGGTAGTGTAGGATAGGGTAGGGTAGTGTAGCGTAGGGTAGGGAAGGTAGTGTAGGGTAGGGTAGGGTAGTGTCGGGTAGTGTAGGGTAGGGTAATGTAGGGTCGGGTAGGGTAGCGTAGTGTAGGGTAGGGTAGGTAGGTAGATAAATGTTTGGTGTTTTTATGGCAAAACAAAGTTTGCCGGGTCAGCTAGTCTATAATATAAAAATGAATCGCAAAATGTGTTGGTAAGCGCATAACTCAACAACGCCTGGACCAATTTGGCCAATTCTTTTTTTTAAATGTTCGTTGAAGTTCAAAGATGGTTTTTAGGTTATTTTTTTTTGATAGGGTAGTGTAGGTTAAGGTAGTGTAGGGTAGGGTAGTGTAGGGCAGGGTAGTGTAGGGTAGGGTAGTGTAGCGTAGGGTAGGGTAGGGTAGGATAGTGTAGGGCAGGGTAGTGTAGGATAGGGTAGGGTAGTGTAGGGTAGGGTAGGGTAGTGTAGCGTAGGGTAGGGAAGGTAGTGTAGGGTAGGGTAGTGTAAGGTAGGGTAGATAAATGTTTGGTGTTTTTATCGCAAAACAAAGTTTGCCGGGTCAGCTAGTTTATAATATACCTACGTACCTAGGTTGTTGAATTAGGACGGGTTCTAGTTAAAAAGGAAAATAGCTACCTATTGTAGCGAAATGCTACAAGAAGCCTTTGCTTACACGCCTTTTTTTTAGTTGACCACTGGCCGGTTAGAGTTTATTAATTTTCAAATTTCGATAGACAAGAAAACATAATATGTCAGGGGTTTTGGCGGGAACGTGATGGCGTCTGTGTTGCTTCTCTGTTTTATTTTCCTTAAATTTTGTTAAATTGAAAATGAATAGTGTAAAAATGGTGGTTTTTTATTCTTATAATATTAGTGACCGTGCACGAGAATAGGCAAGCAAAACACATCGGTAGAACATAGGTTTGTTCATGTTGTCGACAAAACTCCGTCGAAGCTTCCAATAAAGTTACCGCTATTTTATTGGGGCCTAAGGACACTGGAATAAAAACTAGAAGAACTAGAACTTCTAAACATGACACTGGCTGAATGCGCAAACCGTGCGAAACCATAAAGAAAGAAAAGTAACTGGTGAAAAAATGTTATTCACAGAAAATTCATTCAAGATTTCTAAATCTTCAAAGTTCAAGCTCTTCAAGCGCGGATCGCCGACGAATAGCTGTGGTATTTTGTTTATTCATTTTTTTATTGTGTTTGAATTAACTTATATTTATTCTAACTTAAATTTATATTAACACGTTGACTGCCAACCTACGAGTATACTCGTAGTACAAGATCTGGGCCCCACTGCCAACAACGATTATTCTCGTAGTTTCTCACTCAATTCTAGACAAGTGGCAGTGAAAGGAGGGCGGGGTTAATTTTTTTTTTTTTTTTTTTCCAACTATGAGTATATTCGTACCTATCACCTATCATTTTGTATGGTGGCAATGGGCATAAAAAAAAGTTACTACGAGTATACTCGTTTGGCAGCCAACGTGTTAACTTTAGTAAGGATTTGTTTACACCTGGATGCATGGGCCAGAATCTAACCAGTTGTAACTGCGTTGAGGATAGTTACGTGTGTTCAGCGTAATACTCGTAGTTTCAAATTTAGTACAAATTTCATTCCTAAGTTTTTTTTACTAATTTAACAAAATTATACGTATTATAACGCCACACTTTATAAGGTAACCTACTAACAATCAATAGGCAAACACTCATGCATATTTTTGAGACTATAAGTTGAGTTAGTTGACACGAAAGAAGAAGAAGGTTTAAGGTCTATCCACACTTTCCGGAAAGTGGACGGACCGTGCCCCGTCAGGGGCTCAAAAAAATATCGGTGTGTACATTTTATATGAACTCGTTCACACACGTCCGTGCACGGGCCAGTGACGAAGCTTCAATGCCTGGACCCGGCCCTGTCACGTCCCGGGCACGGCCCTGATATGTGTGGATATACCTTAACACTGGGAAATACCTAAATGAGCGCCTAAATATTATTGCACATTTAATTGACTCCTAGTGTTGTGAAAACGAGTATAAGAAGCACCTACTACATTGCATTCCCTTCATCTAAATTTCCGAATATCAAAATCAATAACTTTAATGAATATTCAGAAACAGAAACTCAATAAAACAGTTCCCTGTTCACAAGTGTAATGATTCACGATTCCATGAATCGAGCTAACTGCATTTGAATTTCGAACATGGCGCCGATTTCAATAGCCAGCACCTCTTACCCGGAACGCCAAGTTTACGATACAAAGTCTAAACTATCGCGGTTCGACACTAGTACCGCCGTGGTACCGCTCTAGCGAGATTAAGCGAACTTCGGCCAAGTTCGGGGAACTTCGGCTAAGTTCGCCAGTGAACCGTAGCTAACGGTTAAGAAGCAAAACAATACAGAATGTTGCTTTAGAAAACTGTTGATAGAGTTTAATACGTAGTAATAATTGAGAAATGAGATGGAAAAAGTTCTAGAAATGAGGAATGTTAACTGGTTTTCAATGCTGTTTGAACAATGTTATTCTACTGAAGCAGTAGCTGAAATAAGACTGAGTTTTATTCTGTCTGTCACTTAAGTTTCAGGGAAAATAGCCAGCTGAAATAATATAGTTCTAGGTATAATATCTCACTTCGACTGTACAGTAGGTATTCCCAATGATGTTCTTTGTCACAATAATTGAGGGAAAAAAATGAAAATAAGAGGCACGTAGTGAAATTACGAGCTACGAGTATTTAATCAGACTAAGGTCCAGTTTTATGATCCGTAGTTAACTCATCCAATGGTTAAATATGCTAACTAATGGTTTCAAAATTCAGTAAAACATCATTAGTATCGTTATTATTCATCGATTCTTGGTCTAATAACTTAACGTGGTTTACTTTCCATAAAAACGAGCAAAGCAAAATACTAATAAGAATGTATAGTATTCAAAAACGTTCCACGAAAACAAACCATTCATTAAATATCTCTATACATAAACAGGAAAACTGATACACATTACATAAAACAGGTTTACTCAAAAATTAATCAAACGTAATTTCGAATCCAATTTGCCGCGCTCCGTATTACACAAAATAGATGCGGTCGGACCGCGGCACGCGGTTGTGCCCGTCAGCCACACACTTACGTGAACTTTAGGGGTAGGCACACATTGTAGCAGTGCAACTCTAACGCGAGCACGAACGTCTGTTCAAAAATTAAAATATATCGGTGTTAGACAGTACCTTTGAAAATCATCTCCATTTGTCATCATCTTATTGTCTTGTGTTACTTGGGGTCGGTGCAACACGTTGTCCCATTCGATTTCCATCCAGTTTAACAGTCACGCTATCGCACATTTTTTTACTTTTACAAATCGGCTGAGAATCGGACGATCGGGTGAACACTATATTTTGCTTACTTACTTAGTATGATGTTACTGTGAGTAAAAAAGGATGCTGTTAGTTATACTGTTAGAACTAGACTAATATCCGGCTCGAAGGACCACAAATTATCTCACTGAGTTATTTCAGACGCACTCTGTCGTTGGAATGATGAAACTGTGATGAATTCTTAATTAATCCGCATTAATAACCATTGGATCGAGTAAATGTACCTTCTGATTTGACAGTATTAATAGTAACACCTAAGAATGCCTAGCAAATTATTTAGATTACGACTGGTATGCAATAAACTTGTAACAATGTTACCAATAGCACCGCTACTGTCGGGAATACTGGGGTGATAATGGGCGACAACCTTTACAAGGATTTCATTTTGTAGTATTGCCTGCGTCTAAACAGAATTTTGTATGAGAACTGTAATTTACGTTATCAGTGATATGAACATAAACTTAGGTATACTCGTCTATGAGAGTGAAATATGAATTGATAGTGACTGTGAAAGTGTGCAACAGTATGAACTACTTAATTCTATACAATTAATTTTACCTCAGCAACAGCAGTATATTCAATAATAATGCTATCGTATTTTCATGGAATGTCCTCATATTATCTACATTATGAACTATTTTTTTTTTTTTATAAAAAATATATTTTTAGGTATATATTAAGTAAGAAATTCTAACGGGAGAACAACTAGCGTTTTATATGAGTGTGGTCCCGACTTATAAAAGTGTGACACTGAATAACACGTCTCCGAAAGTTTACTAATACGAACTATTTTGATCATCTTTCATAAGATCAAACCCCGATTTGTGAATAAAGAATTAGTCAAACTTTACTAACAAACCCTGGTACTAAGAAAGAAAGCATGTTTATGAAAAAAGGGTTTGACATGTTCAGCTGCTCCCTGAATTCAAAAATCAGAAACTGGCCCGTAACACTTAATACAGACCTTGTTCGTGAATTTCAGAAAGTGAAAACGTCCAAAACTTAGGTACATTGAACACAAAATACAAAGTAGACAAAACATTAAAAAGTACAGAAAATTCACACTACGCCAGCTTTTCATTGCGGCCAGATAATAAAGTACGATAGAAAACCTCTTTTCGGACACACTGTCGTTTATTTGAGTTGGCAAACAAATTGCGCCTTTTTGTGCGCTCGGTGAATGGGCTCCGGCTGGACTGCGCAATTTGACGCCGAAAACTTTCGATGCGAACACTGTTGATTGTCAATTGTTCAGTACGTACTAGGACAGTATAATTATGATGTATTGGAAAAGTGAAATAATGCCATCACCTTTCAAATAAACACATTACGTCTGTCCGAAGCATGTCCGAAGTATCCACAAGTTGCTTTTTATTTATGAAAGATTTTCAAGATAGATTGTTCAATAAGCTGACTGTACTTATGTATTATATAAATTATTCTGGTTGTACGATGAAAATAAATTTTGAAATTAAAATAAGCAGACTGTTTTGTGTTTTTGTGCCTTATTTATTGTTGCTTACAAAGTTTTAACCGGTATTTTTTTTATTTTTAACTAGGAAAGAACACTTTAATAGTTCTAGTAATAGTATATGGTGACTGGAAAAGTGTAACCATTTTTATATTACTACTAGCTGACCCGGCAAACGTTGTTTTGTCATAAAAACACCAAACATTATTTTTTTGAATTCATTGTATTTTATCCCATCCACCCTATCTACCCTACCCTATCTACCCAACCCTACCCTACCCTACCTACCCTAAACTACCTACCCTACCTAGGAGTTTAAAAAATAGTTTACGACCAATTCACAGACCTAGCAAAAATACACAAAAAAATCCATAAGAATCGATCAAGCCGTTTCGGAGGAGTTTTATATACTCGTATAACAAGATTTAAACGCATTCGATTCTTGATTTAAGTGGTGCAGAAACGAAGTGTTTTTAAATATCGAACACCCGGTTTCTGGAAATAAATGATGGACTCGGCAGTTATTGAGTGATGCGTCAAGTTAAGCGACTGGTGACAATTCATTCAACCATAACGCGAGTTTAAAAATAAGTCAAACTCGCGTTGCCTGTACAAAACTCCACCCGGTATAATACTCACAACGGATCTTTGTGGTTCTGAATTGGCTGCAAGAGGCTGCGCACTAGCTATTTTTGTGTCAATATTGAAAGTGAAAATAGCATTGTATAACTGTCTCTTTCACTCGCATACGTTTGTCGCATCATCCTATCTCGTTTACTCTATGCAGTTAATCTGTTTCGTGCGCAATAGTTGACAGAGCCAACTTCAGAGGAACAAAGATCCGTTGTGAGTATTATACGGATCCTGACACAAAACAATGAAAATATATTACCTATCCACTATATTTTTGTCATTAGCTAAGTATCTAGGCTATCGTACCTACATGGTAGTTTTGCAGGAAACATTAGTAACTTGACTCGCCCGATACCGCTAGCAAGTTTCAAGCGCAGCATAATAGTTCAACTATTTATTTCAGTCGAACACCTTCAGGATTAGATAAGACTGGATTGCTCAACTGTATAAACGTACCATCTTAGATTACTTAACTGAACGCTAAACGGATTTTGATGAAATTTGACACAGATAAATAATATATTATATATAGTATTGGGATAAGAAGAGATCCAGAGATCACCTGGTGACAAATGGTCCAAAATGGTCATGAATTGGTACCCTATATACAAGAAAAGACGAAAAGGAAGGCCATTGAAAAGATGGAGTGATGACATAGTTGCCACAGCTAGAATTACTTGGCATAGATGGGCAAGAGATAGAGAGAAATGGAAGGAAATGGAGGAGGCTTTCACCGCCAGAGCGGTCCTTACAACAAAACACATACAAATGAATTAAAAAGTTGTACTTACAAACTAGATTAAGCGAAATACTAACATAACCAATAGAAATGTAATAGTGTAAGGAATAAATAAAGCTTTTATTATTATTATTGGGATAAAAAGACACTTTTAACGCGGGCGAAGCCGTAGGCAGAAGCTAGTTTAACTATAAAAGGATTAAACAACTGAATATTCAGTAACCAATACCTAGCATAACTAATTTTGAAACTAATCCATCCGCCGTTCTGCGTACTAAATAAAAATATTATTATTCTATACACGAATTCATTCACAAAAAGGAATCTTAAATAATATAAGGATAAAACCTAATATACCATTTGCATTTAAGCATGACAAATGCGGTTAATGACCCATCTAGATTTTCTTACATTCCTCATTACTAAAACGGAAGAAAAAAACAACTATTGCGTAACACACTAAATCAAACTTTCTTTCACAACTAAAGGCAATTCTCGAACTATAATATCTAATGTATCTGAAAAACCGGCCAAGTGCGAGTCGGACTCGCGCATAAAGGGTTGCGTACCACTATCGCAAAAAACGGCAAAAAAGTCATGTTTTTTGTATTGGAGCCCCACTGAAAGATTTATTTTATTCTGTTTTTAGTATTTGTTGTTATAGCGGCAACAGAAATGCATCATCTGTGAAAATTTCATCTGTCTTGCTAACACGTTTCATGAGATATAGCCTGGTGACAGACAGACTGATAGACGGACGGTGGAGTCTTAGAAATAGGGTCCCGTTTTTACCCTTTGGGTACGGAACCCTAAAAAGCATCAACTAGTAAAAAAAAATCAAAATAATTAATTGCGAATGATTGTATGAATGTGTGTTTACGAAAATACATTTATTGTGATCCTTAATTTGTTTTACTTTCTATAAACGACAGATAAATAGTTCTGTTTTTTTCGGGTCGGGGGAAGACATGGCAAAGAACACCTAGCTTCTGACACTTCATAAGTACATGTAGATTTATTTGAAAAATATTCTGAGTTTGAATTTGAAGGAGCAATGTCCGCATTGTAGATTTATTTGATGAATACTATTTAGAATTGGACTTAGCGAGAGCAATGACCGCTTTTACCACGCTAAAACGATACAACTATAAACACTCCTTCAATATTGTGAGAAGATCGCTAAATGTTTGTCGAGATCAGCCACACAAATATGGCGGTTCCCTCCATCTCGAGAGCAAACTAACATGGATGAAAATGTTTCCTGGTATAGTTATGAGTCAGGATCGTGTTATGGGCGGATGTTGGATTTATTGATGTGTATTGCTGTTTTCGTAGAATATTTATAGCGATAAGAATTATAATTTTTGTAGTAATATTTAATTTTTTACTGCTAGAATTTGTCTTTCAAAAGAATAGAATACAATACTCTTTATTATGCTCTTTATTAAGCTTCCTAAAAAAAATCTCCAAAAATTCAAACCTTTGACTACGTCAAGTTTGTAAATTTGTTCTGAAATAAAAAGGTGGTTTAAAAGAACACTCTTTACATTCCGAAGTCGATTCTATTTTGAATAACTTCATGTAGATACACTCAGAAAGAAAATAATTCATTAGATTGAAGGAAAAAACTGAAGGTGAGATTACATTATTGGTATAGCGAAAGTTTAAAAAAAACTCTTTAGCATTTCAAAACTTAAAGAGTTAAAAACGATCTAGTCTAAAATATCCAGCCAGCTACACCTAACACAAAAAAATAATTCAATAGCAATATCGCTGTGCAGTATTGTACAAATTACTGGCCAGCGTTATTAACATTGTTTCTGGTATAACTGGGAAATATGGATAGGGCATGTGAATATGATGAATTGTAACGTATGTCTGAACGGTGTGGCTTAAATAAATTGTATCAGGGCTTCCATAGATAACTTCTAATATGCAAACAATTTTACCACTATATTAGTTAGGTAAAACTGTGGAGACAATCCCACTGAAGGAAAATTGAAAAAACACAACTATATTTACCGGCAAATGCGGTCAAAACATTCCACCTACCAGCCAGCTACACACTCAAGCAAAAAAAAACACAAGTCAATAGCAATACTCGTATCGC
This sequence comes from Orthosia gothica, assembly GCA_949775005.1. Lineage (NCBI taxonomy): Eukaryota > Metazoa > Arthropoda > Insecta > Lepidoptera > Noctuidae > Orthosia > Orthosia gothica. Next base: position 13,184,509 of record OX459057.1, read on the forward strand.
TGTGCAGCATTGTACAAATTGCTGGCCAGCGATATTAACATTGTTCCTGTTCTAACTGGGAAATATGGATATGAGGTTATGTGCGCCGATGAAATGTGTGTATGAACAGGTTAGGCTAAAAGCTTTCTAAGCTCTAGTATGGATTGGGGTGCAGTGGTGTTGATCATGGTTGGTTTAGCGTTGATGATTTTTGTGTCTGAATTCGATCGTGAAAACTTCAGTGAAATCTTAACTTCTGAAACATTGTCAACTATACAATCGAATAAACAAAGATATTTACGTGTATAATATGAAACATAAAGAGTGTAAAACAATCATAACAAACTGGATTAAACCATTAACTTATGAGGACACCGAAGCCCTATTGTAGCATACATCGTAATTCTGGCACCCACACTCGCAGTCGTACACATACACTTCACACGCACTCGCACACATACACTCCACACGCACTCTCACACATACTCGCCACACGGACTCGCACACTTTCATTCCACACGTAGCCACCATGACACAAACACAAAGCACAATCTATTACTTTCCAGCCTACCATTATGTTATTTTTAAGATAGATATTTAAAATTGATAATTTGTAGATAACAGTCTGACACACCCTCCCGCTTCACCCAGAGTGGGAGAAGTCACTGGATGATTTCACACCCAAAAAAAAAGGTGCAAATAGGAAACACTCAACCAGTACCACATTAGCGGTATTGCACTATGATAGGTACTCCAGATGGAGTAAGGTTACTGCAATGAAATACAGGCACTGTCAATGTTCAATTTTAACACTAAGGTGAGGTTAACTCCACTTTTTTATTTTTCAATATCAATATTTTAAGCTCAGATATGTAATATTCTTGTTTTTTTTGTGCACCTACCTAATCCAAATCTACAATCTTAAAAGGCATGCTCTTTTTAACCCCCGCCGAAAAAAGAGGGGTGTTATAAGTTTCACGTTTGTTGCTGTGTATCTGTGTGTCTATGTATCTGTGTATCTGTGTGTCTGTCTGTGGCATCATAGCGTCCAAACGGGTGATCCGATTTTGATTTAGTTTTTTGTTTAACATGTGACTTAATAAGGAGAGTGTTCTTAGCTATATTTGAATAAAATCGGTTCAGCCGTTCAAAAGTTATGGGCGTTTTACTGTTTGAATCGGGGTGTTTTCGCAAGATATCGTGTCATAATTACGTGTTCAATAGATTACCGATCTAATCGTATCTACTATGTAATAGATAAATTAACAGCATGAAATAAAAAAGTGTCGGGGGTTTTTTAAATTTCGGAAATTTTACTTGTTATATGGCATCTACTAGGTATTGTATTAGTACAAACTGTCTCTTATTTCGTATCTCCTGTGCAGGTCACAAATAAATATTTTTCTTTCTTTCTTATGGTTGGTTCCTGATTTAAGTTTTTGAGGTTATAAACGAGTTGAGTATAGTTCCCGGCATGTAACTTGGCAAGGTTTTGGCGCATTGGGGTAAGTTCGCGCATATTTCAAAGGCTCAGTTGGCTGCAAAAAATTTGGGGATCCTTGCAGAGGTGAGACGGTACTTCACGCCTGAACAGCTGCTCAAATTGTGTAAAGCGCAAGTTCGGTCATGCCTGGAGTACTGCTCTTACCTCTTGGACGGATCTGCCAAATATCAACTTGATGCACTGGTCGCCTCAGAGCCTTGAACATCGACGCCAAGTGGCCAGTCTGTCGGTTTTTTATCGGTTACATTTCGGGGAGTGTGCGATGGAACTGCACAATTTGATTCCACCTAGCCCTTTTCATCACCGACCAACAAGACGTACGGCAATGCGCCATCGGTACATGGTGGACATCCCACCCATACGTACAAAGCGTTTTGCGAATACTTTCATTGTACGCACAGCTAAGGAGTGGAATTCCCTACCGGAATCTTTGTTTCCTGATAGCTACAACCTTGGGGTCTTTAGGTCAAGAGTGAATAGGTTACTTCTAGGCAAGCGTGCTTCACCGTCGACCACATCATCACTTATCATCAGGCGAGATAGTGGTCAAACGCGAGCCTATATATAAATAAAAAATAAAAATAAATAATCGCGAACTGACCAACCACCATATAGAGCGTACGGTACGTGGACGCAACTGGATTGGTCACTCGATCCTTGCGTCAACTGACCAACCAATCGCGAGCTAGGAACGGTGCTAAACGTTCCCCGCGCCCCGCTTCACTACCCAAGATTCCTAAAAACGACTTTTGCGCATCTAACAACTCTTGCCAACTTATGTGTCGAGGCTTATATTAATCAAACTAGGTATACTTTAGCATGCAAACCTGTCAAAGTTTTTTCACAGTTTAAAGTGGTGTTTGACACGTTCTTAACCTCAAAAGGTTAATATCAGAAACCAGCTATTTGACGGCAGTCTTAGCGAGACGTGATGGTGGTGAGGTATACCTCCAAACCACCTAGGAAATCCTTTAGAGCATTATACGTATGTAAGTGAACTCTCGTGAGCCTCAATAAACAATCCAGCGAAAAACGAGCTGACGCCATCTCCTCTAAACTAGTGGTTTTTCATTTAATTAGAAGTTATATGTGGCACTTAAATTGTTCAGCTAAAATAATAAAGTATATGAAAAATACCATTTGCACCCCGTTGTCTGTAAACTGGACGCTTTATGGGCTATTTTGGCTTTAATTGTGATGTATGAACGCTTGACTCTCGTTTAGGAAAGATAAGATCCGATGCAATAAGCTTATTTTCAAACCAACTTTCCAAAAAGGTTTTAAGTTTGAGAATCCTTTTTTTTTGTTGTTTGAAAGAGTATGTTGCCAAACAGGTCCCATTTAAATTTGGTGAAGATCTGTTAAGGGACTTTGGAGATATACAACATAACTCCTCAAGAAACAACGGCATATCTCTTGAGATTTCTGCAATCGCATGTCTATTTTTTGTTTACGTCATTTTATTATATAACATCACGCCGGTACGCTCTAAAGGGGCACGCAGATGTATACAGTTCAGTCTGTAAAACTCATTTTACCGGTTATAATCAAGTATTTTTGTTATTCGGGTAATCTTTGGCATAACTTTGGGTATTATAGGTACCTTTTTATAGAACTTTCTCAATAAATACCAAAAGTAAAAAGTGAAAAAACTTTTTACAAAAAAATACAACCGACAACCAAATAAAAACACCACATAGTGAAATTTAAATTTCGGCAGTCGCTGTAAGAAAAATGAAGAAACAAAAACAGGAAATTGAAGTTTTTTTTTGCATTTTGTAGTACTTTTATTTGGAAGCAGGTAATTATGCATTACGTACATAATTTAATAGTTCAAAGTATAATGCTATCGAAAATTGTGTCTAAAACTTTAGTTTCAAAATGAATAGATGGAGATTTTTTTGCCATTTTTAAAAACAATTGTAAATGCGTGGAGCGAATCAAATCAGTCTATCCCATTCAAAACTTGTTCATTCATAGAACCGAATTCGAATTTCAAATCCGAATAAATTGTCGTTCGCACGCGGACCATAAACTCGTTACTCAAAAAAAAAGGTTCCTGTTTTAAAAATATGAAAAAAAAAAGCATAAACTTCGCGGCAGTCGTGCATACTTTATAGTCGTGTGAGTTTCCAGAATTTTCCGCTTGAGTGCGCCCCGATCGTCGACAGCTTACATTATGCTGAAGATACGTTGAACTAATATTATTGAATTGGTAACTGTTTTGAATTTATTTGAATTTTATTTGAATTTCTAGTGTTTGTTTTTGATATTTATCATTAAAACGTGGGTTGGAATCACAAACTGTAAGTACCTAAATGTATTCTTTTGCTTGTATGCGACTTAATGCTGATCGATTTGTATTGAAACCGTGCTTCGCCGTCCGTCACTTTTATCGGCTACAGATACATTAACTAATTTATTTTATGAATATTTTATATTTGCTACTCGTAGCTGATTCCTGCTACAAAATTAATTTAATAAATGTTCTCACATAGCAATATAAGGAAAAGAACACCCCCAAACAATGCATGATAAATAAACTCAATTCAACATTGTATGCATTTTCCTCATACATTATAACAAGTAACCATTTACGCAATAATCACTCGCAAAAGATCCCGTATTAAGTGGGACCATTCATCAGTGCCAGTACGAAGCGTGCCAGCATATTACTTATACATTCGCCACAAACGGCTAATCTGAACGCGGCGAGAAAACTTGCCGTGTTTTGATGTATTGCGGTGAAGATAGAGGTGAACGCAGCTGAATGTTGTTGGCACGTGTTCGGATATTCATGAAAAATTTATGTATGTAGGTATAGGACTGCACACTGCTCGTAAAGATGGAACTTTGTTGCTGAAATCTATGATTTTGGTCTGTTTTCTACAACAAGGCTCAAGAAAATAGATGGATCGTTTAGATGTCAATGTATGCGCTTTTATAATAAGCTTCCAAGCCATGTACAAAATCTAAGCCTTTATAAATTCAAATCATTAATTAAACGTAAGTTGTGCCAGAAAGCGTTGTATACCGTAAGATTACGTTGAGGACAAAAAGGCTAGGGATTAAGCTGCTCCAAATTTTTTTTTGCAACCATTTTTTTTTTAGGGTTCCGTACCCAAAGGGTAAAAACGGAACCCTATTACTGAGACTCCGCGGTCCGTCTGTCTGTCTGTCTGTCTGTCTGTCTGTCTGTCTGTCTGTCTGTCTGTCTGTCACCAGGCTGTATCTCATGAACCGTGATAGCTAGACAGTTGAAATTTTCACAGGTGATGTATATCTGTTGCCGCTACAACAACAAATACTAAAAACAAAATAAAATTAATATTTAAGGGGGGTCCCATACAACAAACGTGACTTTTTTGCCGTTTTTTACGAAAATGGTACGGAACCCTTCGTGCGCGAGTCCAACTCGCACTTGGCCGGTTTTTTTTTGTTTCTATGACAAGAATATTTATTTTTTAATGCATTATATTTATTTTTAATGTGAAGACTTGTGGATTTTTTTTTTTTTTTTTTATTTATAATTTTTCTCAGTTAGTTTTTAATCATGGTCTGGCAGTTTGAGTAATTTATGCGGCCTACCCGAATGTCCTTTTCCTACTCTGTCTGTACCTTTCTTTGGTATTGTTCGTCGAATCGTTGAACTCTGAAATTCTGAGTTGAGCTGCACGGTAACTGACAAATGCGCAGGTTCACTCAAACTGGCTAGTTCTTTCCTCAAAAGACCATTTCAGACACCAAACTACATGGTCTTCACATGATGTAACCAAGATTTTATCTGGACTCTAAAAGAGACTGTGACCTCTGAGTTTGTTTCAGCCGTTCTTCTCAGAGTAGTCAGATAGGAAACGCCGACCTCATCTAGTTTTAAAAAATATGATCAATATGTAAAAGTGTTTGTACAAACCAACTTACAGGAATAAAATCAATTATCATTATCATTTATCATTAAATCTGATAAATTTCGAAGTGAACTTAATATATAATTATTCACTTCAAAATGTATGTACTTGAAGTCTAAATGAATAAATAAAGAAAATCAACATACCTAGTTGACTGTTGATGAAGTTCCTGAGCAACTTGAAGTTTTTGAGCATAAACTTCCAATTTAGTTGCATTTTTCAGTCGGGTTTGAAAATCTCTGAAAGTTCCTGAAGACAGAGCAGCAACATGTTGCTTTTTAGGGAAGGGAGAAGAAGAATTAAAAAAAAAATGTAATTAAACCTAAAAATAAAGTCTCATGGTCAGGGGGGTAACCACAAGCTCTTAGAGTAAGGTTATTTTGAGATCGAGTAAGTGACAGATTTATACAAGTCAGATACATCTGTCCCTTACTCGATCTCAAAATAACCTTACTCTAAGAGCTTGTGGTCACCCCCCAGGTGTTTATATTGCGCCAACCGTAAACCAATCAAACAGGGCTGTACGCTCCCATAGAATTTTATTCAAAGGGCAGTAAACTTTAAAACACTCAATTTGCATACAGACGGCAGCCCGTAATTTAATCCGATGTAAAACGGAACTGCTACTAATTCTTCTTAACCAAGTTAATCCTGCTTTTCATAACATAACCCTATTATCTCTTCATAAAATCACACTCTAGTTTTCTATCGAGTTCGATACCAACTCTTGCGAAGCACTCTATTTATAAAAGACATCGTAATTTCATTAGTACTCACAGAACAGTCTTAATGCAAAACGGAAACGGCTCTCCCTTGAGACAAACTCAATTAATTCCCTTTAAAACACGAGTCCCTCTTCGAGGCCTTTAAAATTTAAACACATTTTGACTATTTGCAAGAGGGGTAAGATACGAGTACATCACTAAGTTTGTTTGACGACACTTAATCTTGGCCAGAAAAAGTCTTCAATGTATTTCAAAAATCGTGTTCAAAATGATAGGGTTGTGCTGTGCGCATGTCAGTGAGTAACTTGTTGGTTCGCCGAGCTGTACTGAACTGAACGGCAGTGCGGCGCGATACCGCGAGCGTCAGACTTGTGTCCGCTTGTGAACGTATCCGAACCACCGGCTTCTGAATTCGAAAATTTTCCGGCCGGTTTGTTTTCGAACGCGTTAAATTTTGAATGGAGATTGTTTTTAGGTTAGTTGTTCTAATAGGATATAACTAAAATTTGGTTATTATTTTTGAGAATGATTTTGTTGAATCTTGTTTTTAACTTTACACAATTTTGACTCTAGTTTCTGACATTTTTTATTACATTCTTTTAAAAATGTGAACTTTAAAAAGTCTGACCAATCTCTATGGTTACCTCCATTTTCAAATACGAAGGACGCTAAAATGGATACGACGTAAACAAACTTTTTTTTAACAAAAATGTGTTGAAATGTACTCGAAAGTGAAAATAAAATGACAACTAAATAGTGAAGTGTATTAATTATGGCAGCTAAAGTTCTTGTTATCGCTTGGGCGGCCTGGCTCGCGTTGCCATTGGCAACGGGCCATCTGAATGTACTCATCAGCCAGGCTGAAGTAATGAAGCTGTTAGGTAAGTCTCAACTTGATTACTCTTCCAATATCTGAAATTCGAATTTCGAACTGTTATTGAATTTGGAACTATCGATTCGTGGAAGGGACCGTTATTTGCTTTGAGTTATGTTCTATTGGCAAAACTGTTGTTTTGATTGTTTTCGTTGCGTTATTTTAGTTTTAAAACAGTGCTAGTTTGTTTTTGAACCAGTTTCATTCGGTTGAAACCTCGCTAGCAAATTTTAGCATGTATTCAGCATGGTTTTGTTTGTTACAACTCAATAACGTAACCTTCTATGGTATTCAAAGTGTTTGTTTGTCTGAAACTGAAGACTGATAACTATCTGAAAAACAAAACAAAAAACTTTCATCTTTTTAATTTGTTTCAGTACATAAAATTATAAATGTTAGTAGGTACGTGCATACAGTAAAAGCTTACGAGTTTTTAATAAAGAAATTTTGAGAGGGTCCGGTCTATTTATTGTTTACAAAGACAAAATAAGAAAGAACTTTATTGTAATGCTTTTGTATTTTTATTTATAGTCTTAATTGTTTCTTCTTGGTATGGCATAAAATTGTACTGGTAACACTTAGTTTGCAGGTTTTGCATTTTAGTATGCTCCTAGTCATAAATGAATCAAAATTATAAATCTATTTAATCATAATAATACTTTTATTATCAAAATTTTCAAACCAAAACTCACACTGAATTTATAACGGCAAAATTTTTGGCACTCTCCAATTTGATACGTTCCTATTGTCAAAAAACCCACACTCATTTTCCTAAAAATACAAAAGCCAATGAAACGTAACCTTATACTCCATTAGTAACCAATTTACTAAAATACTTTTCACGCGTAACTTCCGTACACAAACAAGCCTATGACGTCATCGGCATTTTACCCGACTGCGACAAAACGGGGAGTAATGTTTTAATGTTTGTTTCTATTTACACACGTCTCATATCTGTGACACTATCGAGGTAAAAGCACAAAGGGCCTTGCTTCAGACGTCATCCCCAGCTTCCGAAGATCAAAAAATGTAATTATCTACCCTCGATCTACCCCAACCATTTATATTTGTTCTACAAATTCGACGTATTTCGTACGCAATTTGGAGGGTGTCCAGTGTTTGACACTATACGGTATAGGAAGGAGGGGTGGTTTTAGAAAAATATATTTTTCATAATAAGTAAAATAAAATTAGCAGGGACGTTCTGATAAAGAATACAGCATCAATTGTTAAGAACGCTGCAGCATATACTTAATTAATTAGTAAAAATATATAAAATTTATAAGGTATTAACAAACCAAATACAGGCCCAAAAAATGATTTTGGGACAATTGAAGCGAAAATAAGGAAAAGACGAGATAAAAAATCTACTATACCAAGACTATACCCATCATAATACTACTTACTTAGGGCCGATTATCCATTGCCAGATAACTTTCACTGAAGAGTAATAATTGTAGCGAGTTGACACATTTTTTATACAAAAGCTTTCAAATCACTTTTCTTATTCCTAAGAGTTATCAAATCATTGAAAATCGGCACTCATTGATATACATTTCGGGCTTTTGTCGTTTGGGTAAAATGGAGAAAATACGCTTACCATTTTAAAATTTCCACTAATTCAAACTCAACTAATCTATTCACACTTGCACAGCACAACTAAACGTTTCAAGACCTCTGCCTCTTAGATATTATCACTGATGTAAAAATTATAATCGTGTCGTACCGTGCCGTGTAACAACGGAAACGCACTCCCACTTCCACTCCACCACTAGTTTATTACTTTAGGGAGCTCGCGACATCAAGACTATCCGAATTGGAATCTTATTACAGATAAAAGAAACTTGCCACCGTGCAATGCATACGCAACGAACACACCCGAATAAGTACGAATATCTCCGATTGAGTCGTAAACCAAGATGTCAAGAGATAAACGGAATAAAAATAAGTATAATAGAACAGATACTGTTATGGTAGATGTCTTGTAATATTTTTGGCGGTATCTTGTGGGTAGGGAAATGTATGGAGATTCGCGACTGGAATTCTTTTATTCGAAAATATGAACGGCGTTTTTTATAGGCAATACTATGAGCTTCGTGAAGAAAATAAGTTTTAAGAATAAATTTATCAATTTTTGTTTAGTTTTTCTTTGAGAAATTATATTTAAAATCGGTGTTAAGACGGTACCCTAACCAAAAAATCGGAATGAGATATGAGCATTCCTATTGGTCTAGCGGCACTGGTGGCGCATGAATTACAGTAGTGAATACGCCCAGATTTTAGAATAAAATCTTTATAAAATCGAATGTTGGTCTTTTGAAAAAAAAAAATCTACAAAAATGTTCGTTATAAAATTGTTTATCCATGAGTGTTAGTACAAAAAATAATTAATGAACACTTTACGAGGAGATGCATAATATCGATAATTATTTCTCATTTTTATGTTTTTTTGGAAGGAGATTAGTGAAATATATACAACATTTAAAAAAAAACTAAATCTTTTTTTTTATTTTTTTTATCGTCAATAGGCTTGCGCTTGACCACTATCTCACCTGATGGTAAGCGATGATGTGGTCGACGGTGAAGCACGCTTGCCTAGAAAAAACCTATTCACTCTTGACTTAAAGACCCCAAGATTGTAGCTATCGGGAAACACAGACTCCGGCAGAGAATTCCACTCCTTATCTGTACGCATAATGAAAGTGTCCCCAAAACGTTATGTGCGTATGGGTGGGATATCCACCATGTACCGATGACGCATCGCCGTACGTCTGGTAGTCCGATGATGGAACGGGAAACGGGAAATCTACCATTTTAGAATAAATATTATGTACAAATTTAATGTATTTTTATTAATTGATATTTCTTTTTAAATAACGAGTAGATAGCTCCTAAAAACAGCACAAAAACGGCTTGCGTGGCGTTTTGCTTGGGGTAAACCGGTTAAAGTTATTGGAGGCACTTTGTGCTTATTTATGTTTGTTAGTTTTTCTTGAGTGCCCACGTGAGACACAATGGCTTCTTAACATAAGAAAAAAAATGTTAAAGTAAAAATAGGTGAGAAAAAGAAGCACAGCAAAAGAGGAATCATAAATAGGAACATTTGGAACCACAATAAACGCCTATCAAAGATCTAATCAAATTCCAAGAATGATTCATCTCGAATCAACCACAATTACAACATAGTTCAACAACCCAATCCTTCATTCAATCAAGGAATGAACGAAATAAAATAAACGACAAATGACAGCTAGGTGTCAAAAAATAATAGACTGCACTGACATCTGTCGGTGAGGGGAATTAATGACAGTTCAAACATCAATTTAGGAGGGACCATAGAGGGACCTTATCGCAACGCGCCAGAGTGGGGTGCCAACTACTTACGTCGAAGGACAAAGCATAGAGGAACAGAAGGTTTGGTTGAACAATGAAACGTTCTGATGCACTGGTAATAATGCCATCAATAAAAGACTCTATTGCAAGGAGTCAGTGGCAGTAGTATGCTATAGCATTTTCTCTAAATTAAACATAAAGATAGACATTGCAATAAAGTCGCAACATTTAAAATATATTACATACAAGAAATATCTTTCCAAACCTTTTCTCAGGAAAGTAGCTACTCAAAAACCACGACATTTGTCTTGAATTAGAGTATTCAATGAGTGAGTGGACAGTACGATATCAAACTTTATTAATTTCGATATTCCAGGCAGAGAAATAATTGTCTGATATTAAAATTTACCAACTTAAGAGCGGACTCTAGTCAACAGGAATTTGAAAAATAGGTATTTGAAGAAACTATTGCCGTCGCGTCACCTCCAACCTCACCCCGTAAAGTGCGAAAGGGACAACTGCAGCTCAGGCTGATTTTACCTACAAAAACTTTGACTAAAAGACGTTTCGTATTCTGCTGTTTTATTCATAAAAACTGGTCTGATCTAAAAAAATCTTATATCAAAATTTAGAGAAAAAGTATATCTATGCTCCTATCATTTCCTTTTTTGTTAAAAACTTATAAATTTTGTCTGAAAGTCTTCTGAACATGGCGGTAAAAACGGGCATTTATTTCGGATTTTTGTATTGTCATATTTCTTTTTGTGATTATGTTTTGGAAAAAAGGAAATGATACAGGCACGTACTAATTAGACCTAGATTTTATGGAAAAAAATCATTGCTCTAGAGGCATTATCCACGAAGAAAACAGCAGAATGTGTTTGTATGGAGAAAGTCTCACTAGAGTCCCCTCTTAAAGACTAGCTCTCAATTTCTTGATCGCAAAATGATTGCGATAAATTGTCATGCGCGGGTGTAAACACCGGTGTCATTGAACCAACCACTTCAGTTCGAATTACATTTATTTTGCGGTACCTTTCGCTGGACTTAATCCAATCGGTACTTCTGCATCCCATCCGCTGCGTACCATTTAGTCTAACAGGAGACTTACGTCTGCATACGTCGGGCAAGATAATTGGATACTGTTTTTTACGCACATACTCGTATATATGTGGGTACATAGGTACATAGGAATGCACTCAGAGAGGAATGTGACTGAAAGTGATTGGGATTTAATTAGTTCTTGTGGCTGACACTGAACTCGTTAGGGTTTTATGCAGGTGTCAGTGTGCATAGCTTTGTTTTAGAATTTTTAGTTTGTTTTTCAGGTACACTGTGGATTTTTTTTAATTCAGAATCAGAACTTTATTAGTTAAACATAGGTTACTCAGTGAGTGGGGTGTTAAAATCATTAAATAGACACTATGTTTTGCCATGAGGCGTAAAAATATGATTTACATTTTAAAATTTAATTAATTACCATTACACAGTTCGGTTAGTAAGATTCTAGTTCTCGTAGAACGCTATCGAGTAAATAAATAATTTTATATACTTTTAATAAACTATTCGCTCGTGCTGAAATTACAAAAAAAATATTCTAAGTATAATTTTTATTTCCAGACTTAAGACCAGAGCCAAAAGCTCTATTTAATTATTTTGCACCATCCATATGGTAGATCTTCTAAAGAATCTGTGAATAAATGCGTCACAGTTTAGGCCAAAGTTACAGACTCAAATTAGAGTTTGAAGCGATATTGTATTGGAGCAAAAATCTACATTTTTAATACGACTTACCATAGTGCTAAGTGCTTCTAGCAAACCAAAAAACGCAAGCTTGCCTACTTTTCCTTCACTCACAAACAAATCTTTACAATTTTATTATAGGCCTCATAAAAGGGCTATATAAATTTATCAGCACGGATGTTTGCACCATATTATAAGGAAATAAACCACTTGTTGAGGTGATGCGTGATGGTAGCACATTATGGTGGCCCAAATTTATGGTGGAAGGTGATATTGATATCTTTGACCTTATTACCCGCCTTCCTAGGTATGTACGACCGCCACTTTGGTGTGGGAATCAGATTCTTGAAATTAAATTATATAATAACTGAAGAAAAAATTAAGAATTTTCTAATAATTTTTCGATTTCAATTTTAATTTATTCATCAACAAATTTTTGAGTACATAAATATCCTTAACCATCATCTTCGTCATCAGCCTTTTTAATGTTCCCACTGCTGGAACATAGGCCTCTTCTCATAGAGAGAGAGTGGGCTATAATCCACCACGCTGGCCCAGTGCGGATTGGTAGATTGACATCTACCAATCCGCACTGGGCCTTGCCTTTGAGTTTTTGGTTCTAGAACATGCCGGTTTCCTCACAATGTTTTCCTTCACCGTTTTGAGAGCAGTGATGATGATGAATTAAATTACACAAAGTGAAGCGCCTGCTCGGGTTCGAACCCACGACCGTAACACGTAAGTCGGGGCTGTAACCTCTGGGCCACCACTGCTCTCCTATATCCTTAATACTACCACATAAATAAAGCAGGTGAATGAGGCTCGCTGCAGCAGAGGGCAGAGCAGGACCCAGTCCCACGCTAGCAACTGACCCGTGTTTTAGGCACTGGGCAAGTTCTCCACCGGTCACACTTGCAACACACCTACAAACATCGAAGTAGCACAGAGGAATTAAGACTCGCCGCAAGGTTGCCTGCTTGTCGGTCTTCTACAGACTGTACTTCGGTGAGTGTGCTCAAGAGCTCCACGACCTCATCCCACCAGCCCCCTTCTACCATCGGACATCTAGACGCACTGCAAGTTACCATCCTTACCTTGTCGCCATTCCACCAATTCGCACCAAGCGCTTCCAAACATCCTTCATAATGCGCACAGCGAACGAATGGAACTCACTACCTGCGTCTGTGTTTCCGAACGCATTCAACCCGAATCTCTTCAAAGTTAGAGTGAACAGGCTTCTTCTGGGTAAGCTCACTCCATCGTAGACTCTGTCTCTGTCACTTCTGACCTAGACTAGAGTCAAGAGCAAACCAATCACAAAAAAAAAAAAAAAGACGCGCTGATTTCCCAGCTTAGGCAAGCCTGTACGTAGGGAATTAAAAATAATAATGAATTAAAATTCGAACCCCGGTAAGGGCCGCGAAAGTCAGCCGAATACAAGAAACACCAGTCGATGCGGGGACTCTTGGAGAGGACTTTGTCCAGCAGTGGATTTTCTTCGGGAAATGATGTTTTATTCGGGTGGAAAGGATGATGAATTATAATTTGTGAAGTCAGTGCAATTGGCAATTGTTGCACTTATCAGGATAAACGTGTTACAGAAGAAACAAGAGTCCTGAATTCAGTTTGTTCAGAAACGATTTTATAATAATGAACATTTAAATACCATAAGAGCAAAAGGAATTAAAAAAAAACAAGCTAGTTTGTTTGTTTTTAAAACTTTTTAGTTACACGCTTTGGTATAATGTATTTTCAATTACATTTAAACATATAAGTAGTATATATTTTTGTAATTATCTCTAAAAACCCTTTGTTTTGATATGTCACTCGATGGGTTTGAAAGAAAAAAGAAACTGGGTCCCCCACAATTCGCCATGTTTGTTTTTTTACGTCACTTATCTAAGCAAATCTTGGCGGTCAAGACGTATCTAACGATGTGACGTGGTTTGAAAGATCGTAATAAGCAAGAATGGTTGTTAACCAACTTTAAATTGTTATTTTATCTAAACTGGTATTAAAAAGAAAAAAGGTAAGAAAAACCTAATGATTTTAAACACCTATTCAACGATACCGCTTTTGAAATAGTTCACCAACTTTTATTTTGATCATATTGCATCTGGTGGTCGCTGTGGTGTACTTTGATTACTGTCTTTAGTGACACTCGCAGGGTTAAGACGAATCGATTGACGTAAGAATCATCAAAATCGGCCAACGCATTTTTTCTATACGCCACGTTCCTACGTCGCATTCTATAGAAAAAAACGCGTAGGCGTGCGTAGGTGTTCCTACAAACATACATACATAGGCTGATAAATATATTACCCTCCTTCGGCGGTCGGGTAAAACAGATTCAGATAGAGACCTTATTCGATAATAGTAGTTTATGCAATTGTCATATAATAGGGGTTATTAAAACACGAGCGTGGGTTTATCACATGACGCGCAGCCGAATGTGATAATATTAACACGCGAGTGTTTTAATACCTAATTATATGCCGTTGCATACACTATTTTATCTGCACTTACAGTTGAAATAAAATAAAAGTGGAAAAGGAAAGAATGTGCTGTATGGCGGGCAATTTAGATTCTCGTTGCACCATGCATGACTATCAATGTCAATGAGCCCATAAGCGCCAATAAATTAAAAAGTAAAAGTGTGCTATAAAAATTAAAAAGTTATTTTATGATGCAGTTGTTTGAAAATCGAAGGAAAATGTTGAACTGTAATGGCTTTTTTTATAAATTTTACATATCCACGAATATAAAGTACATGTTTATGCAATATTTTTTGAATTCATATTTGGAACATTACGTTGTGAGTGTAGATAAAATGTATTACGTACTTTCATATATATTTTTTTATTTTTTTAAAAACGTTGCCCCACACTAGGAATTTCTTCCTGTATCGTGGGTGCGTTTACAAACATATAAACTCACATACACAACACCCAGAGCCGGAACAACTATCTGTAGGTCATACAAATATTTGTTCCGTGCGGGAATCGACCCGCGACACGCAGCACAGCAGTCAATCGCTCAACCACTGCGCCAACCGTGCGCCCAACTTTATTATTCATAACTAGTTGACTCCCGCGGCTTCACTCCCGTCAAAATTATAGCCTATTTTACTCGAGAATAATGTAGCTTGCCATAGGTGAAAGAATTTTTAAAATCGGTCCAGGAGTTACGGAGCCTATTCGGTACAAACAAACAAACATACAAACAAACAAACAAATCTTTCCTCTTTATAATATTGGTACTGGTTATTGGTACTTATTCTGTTACACGTTATTTACTACGAACAATTTTTAGGCCTTTATTTATAAAAAATATCGACGCTGATTAGCAACTGATTGGCTATAAAAACTTACTACTCGATAGAAATTAAGAATGGTAGATTAGTAGATTCTTAATTGAAATTTTCTATAGACTATTTGAATTTAGAACCTGCTAACCAGTTGCAAAACAGTCCCGAGATTTTTTATTAATAAATGTTTTTTCACTCGTAGTATTTCCAAATCTAAAGCAACCTTCTACCCTACATTGGTACCCTACTTTTTCTAAATTTAGGAGGTCCTAAAGACATCTAGATCAAGGATCCAACCTGATCGGCCTTTTAGATAAAACGAGGTATTGAAAAGACTCTGAGTTTTATTACTTAGCAATGAGCTGGCATCTTCTGTAGCCGTATCTGATCTAGGTGGTAGGGATTCCAAAATATACCCTGTTGGTATAGCTACATATTATATAATTATGTTATCGACCAAGTGATTAATACGGCATTATACATAATGCCCGGTCATCTCCTTCGAACCTAACCTATCCATGCTGGGGTGCCCTAAGCTCCCGAGCTCACTCTTGGACTGATTCATTGACTATAATTATCAAATTGTCCAACCGTTACGCAGCAATATTCATAATGACCAGACAAAGTGATAAATATAGAAGTTTAAATCAGTATTCATTACGTTGACCGATTTGACTTGACTAGATTCATAATGCCCAGGCATTATATATAGTGCCCTGATTACTCACTTGGTCCATGGCATATACATATATTATGCTGTATGATAAAGCATTTTTTGTCTGCGATCATTCTGCCTAGCCTTTATTTTTTGGTTTTATCTATTATCCCAACAATATCGCAATTGGATTTTAGTGTAACCATATTTAGCTGAGTACCAGCATTTAACATGGATCGCCTATCTGATCTCCACAACCCTGTAATTATAGATAGATTGATAATTGTACAAGTAGAAGAAGCTGTAGATTCTGAATAAATTTATTACATTCAGCATTCAGCGTCGCCACATAGACCGGTCCCGTGGGTCTTGTATCCAGCGGATCCCCGCAACCTTCACCAAGCCTTCGGTCCACCTAGTGGGAGGCATTCCAACGCAACGACTTCCGGTTCGCGGTCGCCACTCCAGAACTTTTCTGCCTCATCGGCCATCCGCTCTGCGAGCAATGTGCCCTGCCCACTGCCACTAAAATTTGGCAATTCTTCGGACTATGTCGGTAACCCTGGTTCTCTTGCGGATCTCTACATTTCTGATTCGATCACGCAAGGAAAATCCGAGCATAACCTTTCCACTGCCTTTTGGTTGACTGTAAGCTTTCTGATGAGGCTTATTGTGTCTTTCTATACTTAACATAAAATGCAGCGTATACCTGACTGTGCACGTTAGCACGCTCTTAACTAAGACCTACAGAACTTAAGAAAATAATACATGTATTGTCATCATTTTTAAAGGTGCTGTCTAGTGAGGTATTGTGATCCTATCAACCACTAGAAGATACAACTATAACTATAATCTGCATAAATATTCCTTATGAAACTAGAACAGCCTGTTGGCAAGTCGGTGCTGACCTAAAATACATGACAAACACCCATGGCAAACACCGTGACGTTTGGTTATCTAACCCTTTCATACTAAAAGCTGGACATGTGACAGGGTTACTAATGTACGGTCAGCCATTTTGAATCGTAGGTACATTATATTAATTATAGGCTAGTTTTCGTTTTGTGGTTATTAGTTTTATGAAAATATCTCAAGTTGTAAATCTCTCTCGAAAATCTCTCTTTTAGGCACAATTGCGCCAAAAATCTAACTCAGAGTTAGTTGCTAACTCGAAGTTAACACGTTCAAGTCGACTTTTAGAACGTGTTAATAAAATATGTCATAAGGGATCCGTGTTAGCTACGAGTACTAACTCGGTGTAAAGATAACCCAGGGTAGTGCAAGCAGGCCAATCGTTGATGTAATAATAGTTATTTATGCTACAAGTGCGGAAGGTAGGTGATTTCCGATGAGTGGCATTTTTATTCACGAGCGAGCGAAGCGAGTGAGTGGATAAATCGTCACGAGTCGGTAATCATCTTACGTACGTGTATCATACAACATTTTACTATGCACTGTGCGAGGAAATAAGTAAATTAATAAAATTAAATTAATAAAATGGCGGGCTTATTCAAGCGCGTTCAGCATATCCACAGATTAACTAATAGTTCCTCGGGCATATCTACTGCGCATGTGCGAATAGCTGTCACATCGTAACGCAATAAGGCACGAGCAAAATATACGTTCTGCCAAACATATTTAATGAATATTTAAAATTAATTTATTGATCAAAATCTAAATCTAGAGTAATTAAAAACGCCTAAAATAAAGTATTAGTTTTATTTTACCTTTTATATGAATGATAATCTGTACATAACTAATTTTTAAAACTTTTCTCAAATAATAAAAACTCTATGCGTCGGGCTGACGTTAGAGTTAAAAATTAAAAAAATACAGGAAAGTAAAAAGCACAGGTGAAAAAAAGTGACACTTTCCGCACAGTTTAGCTGCTTGGAAAACCGCTCTTTTCGAGGACATGCATTGTAAAATTATTTATTTTTCGGAAGTCAGTGTTCCTATTTTCTTTTCGTAGTTTTTTAACACCTGCACACTGTGTACACCTTTAGAGCGTACTGGCGTGATGTTATGTTATGAAATGGTGAGAACAATAAACAGTCATGCTATTGCAATAATCCCGAGAGTTTTGCTGTTATTTATTTCAGAGTTCTGTTTATATCTTCGAAGTTCTTCATCAAATCATCACTAAATTTAAATGGGACTAATTTGAGAACAAAGCCTTACAAAAAAAACATAATTGGTCCACATTTGACGGAGAAATCGGTGAAAACAAAAAAAAATAACATAATGTCGTACATAGAACCTCCTCCTTTTTGGAAAGTCTGCTATAAAACAAATATATCACGCGTATATTCCCAGTTTAGAACGAATTTAGATTTTACTACATTTTTGAGTATGATAGAAATGAGTATTTTTAATTATTTTTCAAACTCTACTATACCCTGAAAATCTATTTAAAGGAGATGTATCATTTTCGGCCATGAGATGTACATTTATCAAAAAAGTGGAAAAAATCCCAGGAATTGAGGAAAAATATTCTTTCGTGAATTTAAGCCTGATTTCTTGCATACAAAGTAATAGTTTTTCAATTATCGCCATAATCTATTCAACATGGCGTCTCTCATAGTTTGCATTTCGATTTCTTTCTGAAATCATGTCACGTCAAGGTAAGTGTTTTTGTACTATTAAAAATTACTATTATTCTCATAAACATCTTTTACAACTAATATAAAAGCAAGTGTGACGATTTCATCGATAAAAATATTAATTTACTCTTCTGAAGTGAACTTCTGAACGAATAATTCAAAATGACTTTTGTTTGACTACTGAGTGTCACGTCACTACGTCAGTTCAGTGTCACTGTCAGTCAGTCACTTCAATCTCGTTTGTCTCGAAATTGTGGCTTTCGGTGTTTTTACTTTTTGTTTTCTCATTATTTCAGTTAATTATAGATCGATAATAATCACAGTTCTGTTAAACGATAATTATCATTTTTTAAGTTACGTAAACGTCAAAACTAAAACTTCTCATGGCTGTCACATAACTGTCACGATAAACGTCATACCTTTATAATTTTTAAGTTGTACCTAAAAAACATTTGTTACTAAGGAAATAAACATACTTTATTCTATTCAGGGGTTAGTTTCCCATCTTTCCAAGGTACAGGTTATGGCCGGAGTCCCATACAAAAATGAAACATCCCCTTTGGTATTTATTAATTTGGTCTTTGATACATTTTTAACTCCTATAAATAGTTCAGTAACCGGACATATTTTTTTTTGGGGCCGTCCCTCCGCACTATTTCCAAACCACTGCAACACCTGAAAGCTAGAATCAACAGTGGCGACCACCAGTAAAGCACCGAGGCTATGAAGCTCGACGTAGTCCCGGAGAATGAATTTAACTGTCTTGGATCCCGCAACGAAATCAACGTAATCGGCCATTAGTGTTCTTATAAATCACAACTGAAATGAAATATTGCTACCAAAACATGTACATCACAAAACTTTGCCACACGTAAACCTAACCCTTCCGTACTAAATCGAGATACATGACAAAGTAACTAATGTCCTACCATATACGTCGAATCACGTTACAATATAATTGGACAGATTCCTCCTGTCATTTTTCATATCCATGTTTCGAGTAGCCATGGGCATAGATCATCGACGGTGATTGAGGGGGTGCGTAGTACGTACAAATTGACTAGAAGCTAATGTGTCATGGTTGTTGTCATAAGTTATGGCAGGAGTCATTGATGTTTTTAATGGTTGTAGCGTGTCAAGTGTCTTTGGAATGGCGTTTAGAGTTTTATTTTTGGTATTTGAATAATGATTTATGTCTCTTCATGACTGACGTGTTTTATATGAATATGATTATTTTCTATTAATTTATTATCTGCCTCGTTGCTCTAGTGATCGCAAGCTCTAAATATTGGTTACTGGGTTTGGGTCCTGGGTCGGGAAATATGTTATTGGGATTTTCTCAGTAGCTCTCCAAACTCTGATTTTGAGCCGGATTGATGGAAAATATATTGACTAGAAGCTAATGTGTCATGGTTGTTGTCATAAGTTATGGCAGGAGTCATTGATGTTTTTAATGGTTGTAACGTGTCAAGTGTCTTTGGAAAAGCGTTTAGAGTTTTATTTTTGGTATTTGAATAATGATTTATGTCTCTTCATGTCTGTCTTGTTATAGATGGGTATGATTTTAGTTTTTTTGTTTATTTATTTAATTGGCATTAGGTCCTGGGTTCGATGCCTGGGTTGGGGAAAATGTTATTGGGTTTTTCCACCCGGATTTTCTCAGTAGCTGTCCAAACTCTGGGCTTTAGCCGGGTTGCTGGCAAATATAGACTCAACCCTATTATATTATGAACCTTTTTACGCCTACATTTTCGTCTGGATCATTGAGGGTGATTGAGGGGGTGTGTAGTACGTCCAAATTCACTAGAAGCTAATGTGTCATGGCTGTTGTCATAAGTTATGGCAGGAGTCATTGATGTTTTTAATGGTTGTAGCGTGTCAAGTGTCTTTGGAATGGCATTCACAGTTTTATTTTGGTATTTGAATAATGATTTATGTCTCTTCATGTCTGACATGTTATTTGAATATGATTATTTTCTATTAAGACGGTACCCTGACCAAAAAATCGGCATGAGATATGAGCATTCCTATTGGTCTAGCGGCACTGGTGGCGCATGAATTACAGTAGTGAATACGCCCAGATTTCAGAATAAAATCTTTATAAAATCAAATATTGGTCTTTTGAAAAAAAAAAATCTACAAAAATGTTCGCTATTAAATTGTCTATCCATTAGTGTTAGAACAAAAAATAATTAATGAACAATTTACGAGGAGATGCATAATAACAATAATTATTTCTCATTTTTATGTTTTTTTGGAAGGAGATTAGTGAAATATATACAACATTTAAAAAAAAACTAAATCTACCATTTTAGAATCAATATTATGTAGAAATTTAATGTATTTTTATTAATTGATATTTCTTTTTAAATAACGAGTAGATAGCTCCTAAAAACAGCACAAAAAACGGCATGCGCGGCGTTTTGCTCGGGGTACCGCCTTAATTTATTATCTGCCCCGTTCGTTAGTGATCGCAAGCTCTTAATATTGGGTCTTGGGTTCGATGCCTGGGTCGGGGAATATGTTATTGGGTTTTTCCGCCCGGATTTTCTCAGTAGCTGTCCAAACTCTGATTTTGAGCTGGGTTTTTGTAAAATATATTGACTATAAGCTTTCATGGTGTCCAGGGTTATTTTATTTTTGAGCAATGGTTTTTGTCTCTTTATGTCTGAAGTATGATAGATGTGTAGGATTTCAGTTTTTCTGTTAATGTATCGCAAGGTCGAAACCACTGATGCTAATCATGAGGACCTGGGTTCGTTTCTCGGGTTGGGTATCTAATGTGTTATTGGGTTTTACCACCTGGATTTTCTAAGTAGAACTCTGGATTTCTCACATTATCATTATCATTTCATCCGAAAGACGTCCACTGCTGAACACAGATCTCTCCAAAGTCTCGCCACATTGACCGGTCTCGTGCGTCTCGCATTCAGTATAAACATAACAAACCAAAATGTGGGTGTATGTATTAATGGTACAACTCATTCCTGACTAATCTTTCGGGGAATAATATTGATTATTATCAATGAATTTCTTACGCCTTATCATTCAAGAAAATTAGAACGTTTATTTATCTAGTCTTCATGCACAAAGGTACAAAGGTAAACTTAGACATTACGCCTATTATGTTAATAGGCGTAATGTCTAAGTTTACCTATGTACCTTTGTGCTTTTTTTTGTATTAACAGTTTTACAACTTTTTATCTCCAATTCTTGTATTTGTCTCCCATTTCTCAGAATAAGATCTCATCTGTATCGCATCTCAGCCGTAAAAAACAATGCCATAATATTTATGCACGACCTCAAAC
Organism: Orthosia gothica; assembly: GCA_949775005.1. Taxonomy (NCBI): domain Eukaryota; kingdom Metazoa; phylum Arthropoda; class Insecta; order Lepidoptera; family Noctuidae; genus Orthosia; species Orthosia gothica. Next base: position 13,206,448 of record OX459057.1, read on the forward strand.
TCGAACACAATCAAGTTCATCAACCGCGACCAACTTTTACGTCAACATAAAATGATAATAAATGAACCGAGCGTTCAAAGTCCGAAACTTTTTCGCACTCAATAAAACATTTGATAAAATCTCCCGAAGGTCCTCATAAACTAGGACCAATGAAGTGACTTCGTTTGGTACAATGAGGGTTATAATTCAACAGTTATCATTTTTGGCCGCAATTTGCGTTTCCATGCCCAGTGGGGGTCGTTTGATTGGACATGGCAAGTTATGGGTATTTGTTTTTTTGCCCAAATTTTATTGCAGTTGATACACCGTGTTGTTCGAAAAGAATGCTTTTTTCTGATGGTCCGTGGTTAAACCTATCTTTCGAATTTTACACGCGAATCGGTATTTATTATTTCACGTTTAAAATTTTCTACTTTCGTTTTTATCACCTTTTTACCGATTTGTAGAAAAATTAGGTTATCAATTCGACACGTATTTATGTAAGATTGTTGGTATTGCACAATATTCACATATTCTATGTAAGCTTTTAAACTCTTGTGCTAAATTTCGGACCGTCATCATTCTTTTTGTACTGGATTAGGTATCTTTCAACTTAGGGAGTAGTGCAAGTTTCATCAAAATCGTTTTAGCAGTTTTCAAGATATGGAGTATACCACCGAACTCCTTAGCGACAAACAGCACGCATGTGTGAATCGAGTTATTAGGGGTGTTTTATCTATCTTTTACGTACCGTACTATATAAATTGCTCATTTTTAGTGATGGTGTACTAAAACTGTAAAAAGAGAAATAAAACTTTTCCACCAAAAATAAACCGACTTCAAAAGCAAAACATTAAAAAGTGCAAAATAACTTTCGTTTCGGAAGTCGGTATTAAAATAATTAAAAGATAGGTACCGAAGACCACCGACTTCCGAGACGAAAGTAATTTTGCACTTTTTAGTGTTTTGCTTAAAAAAAAGTATTTATTAAATTTTTATGTTGTTTTTAAATTAATATCTTATTAACCTTTCAGTGTTTGTACTGTTAACGAGCCATGATAAATAAAATAAACTGAGAAAACCAGCTACTTACAGTACTATTTTAGGACCTCTAACTCTTTTTACCCGTACCTAAACGTAGGGCAGGCAATAGACATGTTTTCTTTTCTTATTCATCAGAACAATTCATCACTGTCACATGTCTTTCCAGCAAGACAGTTCACTCCGCCCCAACATGTTCAATTTATTCTCCGATTCAACACGAAACTAATAGAAAATGACAAAGAACCAATTATGGCTGACCTACCTAGGTATACCTAAGTCCTAGGTCTTGTCGGAAACCTATAAATAATAGACAAAGTCCACCGTGGGAAACATCTGGTGTTCGTCGCGACGACGACGTACGGAACCGTTTGTCAACCCCCCTTTCTTGGCAATTACTATTTACGCGTCCGCGGAACCCTGGAAATTAAATGTCGTTCATGTAACGGCTGTAAGTGGCTGTCGAGGTAATGACCGGTGTTTATGTCGTGAATAAACCGGTGAGGAAATAGGAATGCTGTTTTGATGGATGTTGAAGCTTTCAGTTATGGTTTTAGGTGTACAATTTTGATAATAGTTGTTTTTGAATGACAATGTCTACGACTGTGTTCTTGGTAGTGTATTAGAATGATAGTTCTTTTTTTGAGCTATTATTTTAATTGCCTTGTTAGTAGAAAGAAAGAAAGAAAACTAGTTAATTTGGCACACACAATGTAGGTACAAATAAAGCGAACGTAATTTTAAAACAATTACATACATAGTGTGCCCCGCGGCTGCGCCAAAAAGGTCCAGTTCAGCAAAATGCCAGGCAACTGGGAGTTGCCTGACGCTGGTTTTCAACTGAACCTTACGTTGAAGTGTACGGATGTGAATCAGTTTGTACGATGTTATATATACAGGTAAATAGATATATGTTAGTGTGTTATAAACGATATATAGGTATGTATAATAATTTGGTATGAACCATCCATACTAATATTATAAATGTGAAAGTAACTCTGTCTGTCTGTCTGTTACCTTTTCACGCTTAAACCGCTGCACCGATTTAGATGAAAGTTGGTATGAAGATAGTTTGAGACCTGGGAAAGGACATAGGCTATATAGGTAGGGTAGGGTAGGGTAGGGTAGGGTAGGGTAGGGTAGGGTATGGTAGTGTAGGGTAGAGTATTGTAGGGTAGTGTAGGGTCGGGTAGGTTAGGGTAGGGTATGGTAGGGTAGATTAGATAAATGTTTGGTCTTTTTATGGCAAAAGAAAGTTTGCCGGGTCAGCTAGTTATGCCATAAGCAGCTGAGCGAAATATACGGATTGCAAGTAACGTTTAATATTTAAAAGTTAAATGGGCCCAGTCCACCAACAACCAATCAATGGGTATACCAATAGTTTAAAATTTCGGTAAATTAACGCATTTTGCGTAAGTAATGTTAGTATGAGTGGATCAGGTCTTGCAACTGAATTTTGAGCTGAAATTGTGCATGCGTTTGGTTTGAACGACAATATACGGTAATCTATCATAGGACTACAAGACGTACGGCCATTCGCCATCGGTACATGGTGGACATTCCACCCATACGCACAAAGCGTTTTACTAATACATTAATTGTGCGCACAGCTAAGGAGTGAAATTCTCTGCCGGAGTCTTTGTTTTCTGGTAGCTACAATATTGGGGTATTTAAGTCTATAGTGAAGAGGTTACTTCTAGGCAAGCGTGCTTCACCGTAGACCACATCATCGTTAGATAGTGGTCAAACGTGAGCCTATAGATCATAAAAAAGCTAAAAAGCTTGTTTATATAAAGTTGTTTTTTTTAATATTTCAGTATATTTTTCTCCTGTAAGAGACAATTTTCTCTAAAGGCAATAAAGTTCTTTAAACCGTATTTTTCTGGTGAACATGCTCATAATGAGTATTTATGTTTGTAATTCTACTTTGTTAAAGTTTTCATTTCAATGTCCAAAAAGGAAAATGCCTGCAGCCGACATTGCAAAAGTAGCACAAAAGACGAGATTTATCTTATAATAAAAATATTCTTTCTTCGATAAAATCTACCCTACTAACAGCATCACTATGAAGGTGCATATCCCTTACCAAAACAATCTGGCGTACACTTAGTGGCAAAGTAAACGAACCGCGAAGTGTTTACGTTTCGTGTGCCTCATGTGTACACCGTGAAAGTGTGTCCTTAACTTGGCTAAGAGTGCACGTGCGTGATGGACTTATTGCTTGCTTATGCTATCTGATGTTTTATATTTAGTGAGATTTTTTATTCATATTACGTGGTATGAATAAAATAAGGTGGATAATAAACTCGAATATTTTTATTCATTGGGAAACAAAATTAATTAACAAGCTAAGGGGCAGTTTCTAGTGCCACGTAATCTCAGCCTTATCATCATCGTCTTTTTACCCGACTGCCGAAGGAGGGTAATGTGTTTATCAGTCTATGTATGTATGTATGTTTGTTCCTATGTGGCGTTCCAGAGACCAAACGCGTTGGCCGATTTTGATGATTCATACGTCAATCGATTCGTCTTAACCCTGCGAGTGTCATAAGCTACGTTAAAATTGTACAATAGAAAAATGGCGGATTTTGGGCGCCATATTGTGGGGCCCCAAATTTTTTTTTTCTTCCAAACCCAGTGTGTGGGGTATCCAAATAAAGGGTTTTAAGAGGTGATTTCAAAAATATATAACACTTATATGTTTAAATGTATCTAATTCGAAAAAACTTAACTAAAAACTTATAAATAAAAAAAGTTAAATCAAAAAATCAAAAAACCCGACTGCTTCAAAAGCGAACTAAAAAGACGTAAACAAGGAAAAAATCATGCTGTGCAGGCGGAGGATACACCAGATTTTGGTCAGCCAGCCCGCGAATATGTATCCTCCGACTGCACAGCATGATTTTTTCCTTGTTTACGTCTTTTTAGTTCGCTTTTGAAGCAGTCGGGTTTTTTGATTTTTTGATTTAACTTTTTTTTTAATAACTAGTGACTTCACCGTGTGAAAAGTGTTTTCTTATTCCAAGGAAGTATTATACCAGGATGAAAAACCAGTGCTATTCCAGACTATAACTAATATCTGGGCAAACTTTCATCTAGATTTGTACAGCCGTTCTGTCGTGATTGTTGCTCGTTGTTACTCACAAACATCCATCCATCCATACTCCATCCAAACATTCGCATTTATAATTGATTTAGAATACTAGGATGGGATAGGATAGGCTTTTTCAAAAAAATATCTTTAGGTATAAAATATACATAAATTCATAGCTGAATTATGCTGAAACATTTCTGTTGTTTTTACCAACGCTAACTTTCTAAGACAGAGTCAACCCGGTAGAAAGCGGACTGCAAGAATTATTTATGTAACACAAAACTTCTACTCGCCACTTGTTGATGGCAAAGTTAAAGTTAGTTTTGCTAAATTATGACCGAGAAACAATAATAACATGGCCACCCTTGGCTCTTGTTTTATTCTTTGGAAGTTTTTAGGTTATTTTTGTCTTTTTGTTCGGTATATATTGCTCTGTGTCTTGATAGCTCACAAGTTAAGAGGAAATTCGGGCGGAGAGCTTCGACTCAATTTCCTTAGTAAAATGTCATAACTCGAGGTTTGGCACTCGCTTTTTTCCTCTCCCAATATTGCACCAATTTAAAATATATTCCATAAACATCTTTCCCAACTATTTTGGGGTCGGCTTCCAGTCTAACCGGATTCAGCTGAGTACCAGTGTTTTACATGGAGTGACTGCCTATCTGACCTCCACAACCCAGTAACTGGGTAACACGGTACCCCTTGGCTAGACTGCTGAAAGATCTCAAGCTTCTGACTACTCGTAACGACTGTTAAAGATCTTTAAATGACAGCCGGGACCAACGGCTTAACGTGCTTTTCCGAAGCACGGAGGAAACTCGGTACGTTGCAATGGTCACCCATCCACGCAACGCTTGACCGTGCGGCTGTTATTATTTAGCCACGAGCTCCTCCTAAAAGATATTCCATAATGTGAAAAAAAAGATATATAGATATACTATGCCTGTATGTTTTTCTTTTTTCTTTTCTAGTTGTCGAATTTGGACACTAAGCCTCAGTTGACAGCGCAATTTTGAGCATTTTGTGAGGGTTCTATTGCTTTTAGAGATAATGTATGATCAAAAAGAAAATATAGAGGCATAATATATCTTTCTTTTTCAGTTTATGGAATATCTTTTCAATTGGTCCAATATTGCAGGAGGAAATAGGCGAGAACCAAACCTCGAATTACCTACGACTTTTTACTTAGGATATACAGTCGGATGTCTGCGACCACATTTCGCGTTAAAGGATTTCATTTACCATGAATTCGATGTAATTAGATATACGAGCAAATAACGCTTCAATAAATTGTTAGTCTGAAAACTGTTGTGTAGTTATTGTTGTTGTTGTAATAAAACAAGATAAATTTTGAAAAAGTTATCCTAGATAATCTAAGATTTTCCACCGTGGCCAAAAGTGTACACTTCTAAATATAGTACTTATTCAACAATTTAACAGAAGGAATAAAGTACCTACTCACAAGAAGTTTCGTAGAAACACAGTTATCGCTACAAACACTGATTATTCAGTAAACGATTCTAAATGTATTCGGTAATTATTTCATTATTTAATATAGGAAATAGAATTTAGATACTTACAAGAAATGTAGGTGACTAGATAGGTAGGTACACATGACAGTACTCTAATGTTATCAATGCACAAAATTGATATTCGGTAAACGATTTCTTGGCGAAAAAACACCAATAAAACACCCTACAACGTACACAGACCCATCCCGAATTCTCAAGGTCCCCTCTCTATTGCGTCACGACGCACAGAATGTATTCCTACCGACATACCTATAATATCATCTTCTGCTTCGCCGGTCAATAATACAATATTTGGTCTCCCAAATGTGGGCCACTTGTTGCCCATCCGTACGTGCGTGTATCCACTTAGATACTCCTAAACAGGGATGTTAAGGAGCTCCGTATTCGTAACCGAATCTGATATAAAAGTTTCGGATTATGTCGGATAGGGGCGGCGTCTAAATGTGACAAATTTTTGCTGCCCGACTTAGCCGACACCTAGCCGCGCGTTGTATGTTGTTTATGATAAAAACCGTGGAGTTTCTTGTCAGTTATTCTCCTTTGCCAGCCTTTTATTAAAATTATTTTTATACATAGGCGACGTTTTATAAGTGCCCATGTAAGCCTACATGGTTATAAGTATAAAACGTCGCCTATGTATAACAAATGATTTTAATATTCGTAACTTACAGTATCCGAAACTAACGGTTAAGCCGAGATAATATCATATCCGAACCGTATCCGATACCGGTATAATATTATTTCTATATCCGTATCCGTATCTAGATCCGAAGTTTCAGTTACATAACATCCCTGCTCCTAAAATAATGTCATCCTGGTCCCGTCGGTTACATTTGCCGGGAAATTAACCGGAAACCAGAATTTTTTTCATATTGGATGATATATTTTTGTATGACAATGGGAGTGGATAATACTCGTATGTTGGAGGTATTATTGAGGTCTATTTTTAGATGTGAGGTGGTATTTTTGTCCAGTAAATTGTTTGTGAGGGGAATAAGTGATGATTTACTTTTTGTGTTAGATAACAAGGACATTTAACTTACTATTTTTCCTGACTTCGTCGAGTTTGTTTGCCTCGGCGCTTTTCTGGTGGTCGCGACTGCTGATTCTGGTTTCAGGAGTTGCAGTGGTTTGGGAATAGTGCGGGGGGATTGTCTCAAAAAGAACCGGTTTAGAGATTAATAATAATAATATCACGGTTGCCATCTGTCGGGCATGTCACCGCCCGGGTGAATCGATGCGCCACATTATCTCTGGTGGTTTTCGTCTAGCTAAAGAAGAGTACTTTGCTCTGAAATACACTCTTGTGGCATCGGAGGTACCGTACTACAGGTATGTGCCCGACCCAGTTCTCGAAAATGGCAATATCACATTGTACTGGGATCGTTCTATCATCACTGACAGGACTATTGTTGCCAATAAGCCTGATATTGTGGTAGTGGACCGAATCCATTGGCGTGGAATGATTGTTGACATTACCGTCCCGCATGACGGGAACCTCGTGAAAGCCGAGAAATATAAGCACATCGAGTATCTTGAATTGGCTTGCGAGGTTGTCGACATGTGGGATGTGGACACAGCGGTCATTGTACCGATAGTCGTGTCAGCCAATGACTTAATAGCCACGAGCCTCTACTAACACCTTAGGAGGCTCTCGTTAGGCGGCTGGGTCAAGGGCCTGATCCAGAAAGCAGTACTGCTGGACACGGCTCGCATTGTTAGGAGGTTCCTCTCTCTGGAGTCCTGACCGCCGTTAGCTTGGTCCCTGTTCCCGATACCGGTGGGCCTCTATTTTTTATATTTTAAAGGTTTTTTTTATGCTGTTAAGACGGTACCCTGACCAAAAAATCGGCATGAGATATGAGCATTCCTATTAATATCAATAATTATTTTTCATTTTTATGTTTTTTTGGAAGGAGATAAGTGAAATATATACAACATTTAAAAAAAAAACAAATCTACCATTTTAGAATCAATATTATGTAGAAATTTAATGTATTTTCATTAATTGATATTTCTTTTTAAATAACGAGTAGATAGCTCCTAAAAACAGCACAAAAAAAGGCGTGCGCGGCGTTTTGCTCGGGGTACCGCCTTAAGAAATATTAAAAATGTAATATAATAAGAAAAAAGAGGAATAAACGACATAGTAATATATTCTATGAGCTATATAGACTATATAATCTATATCTGCGCCAAATTTCAACCAGATGCCGTTCAGCCGTTCTGGCGTGATTAAATAACAAACATTCGACCATCCAAACTTTTGCATTTATCATATTAGTAGGAAGTAGGATTGGAGTAAGTATAATTTAATGCCAGCTACGAGTAGCAGCCAGTCGTTAATAATAAAACAACAAAATGTTAAATTTAAGTAATAAACTGAAACTACCAAATAATAATCATAGAACCAATTTAATTACACTCAAACATTTCTAGTCCACAAGATGCTCTATCAATGTTTTTGCTTAGTCACAAGATTTGACTAATGGCTTGTCTGCTACACCCGCGGCTTCCCACCGTCACAGTACGATGTACAGTCAGCGACATAAGACTGTAACATCAGCCGATTACATGAATGCAAAAAATACTTTGTAGTTGATAGAATCCAAATAGTGCATACAAAAATCCCATAGAAAAGGCCTCGCACAAATTGGTTAATTCGGCAAAGTTTATCTTTTCCGAAGTAACCAATTGCCTGAACAATTATTAAAATTTTTCCTTTCCTGATAATTACACTTAAAACAACAAAATGAACATTAATAAAATGAAATATTGGCAAATCGATTTAGCTGTTCTCAAACGATGTGCGACCAACGATATAACCAACGATAATACCAACGATATAAAACAAAACACTTAATACTTTTTCTTTCATTCTTTCTATGTTTAACTACTTGTGTATCTGACTGTAGCTATGGCATGAGTACGAGTATAATTTAATGTAGACTAACCCTAATAATGCGGGTTCATGAATTTAAGTGCAGATTATGTTTGTACTAATTTTGTTTAAAATCAGCTTTGATATTAATTTGGGTTTTCGTGTAAGACAGTTTTGCTCAAAGTTATTCATTGTATCTGAAACAGAAATATGTACAAATCCCTTTTATTTTAGTTTTCACTTGATAGCTTTAATTTTTTTTTTAATAATCGATAGGCTCGGGTTTGACCACTATCTCGCCTGATGTTAAGCGATGATGTGGTCGACGGTGAAGCACGCGTGCCTAGAAGAAACCTATTCACTCTTGACTTAAAGACCCCAAGGTTGTAGCTATCAGGGAGCAAAGACTCTGGAAGGGAGTTCCATGCCACTCCTTAGCAGTGCGCACAATGAAAGTATTAGCAAAACACTTTGTGCGTATGGGAGGGATGTCCACCATGTACCGATGGCGCATGGCCGTACGTCTTGTAGTCCGATGATGGAAAGGGCTAGGCGGAATCAAATTGTGCAGTTCCGTCGTACACTCCCTGAAATGTAACCGATAAAAACCGACAGGCTGGCAACTCGTCGTCGATGTTCGAGGCTCTGGAGCATTCTAAATAAACTTCTGAAATATACGGAATGCTCACATACCCTCGCATTTTTGTTACATGATTTCTGATACACACGTATGCATAGATATGTACAGTAAAGGGATTACCAAACCAAATTACTTATAAGAAGCTTAACGGATGTTAATATCCATAACTCTGGTATATATGCATAATATTTACATGTAGCTTAATAAGCTAAGTACATTACTTAAATCCAAGTAGGTACATTTTTCTTTTACATAATTACATAGGAGTCAAACATCTGCAAAAATGTGGGTTTACTATGGTACCTACACCTCACACAGGAGTGCTTTTATGAAATTTTAAACTACATAAAATCCCCGGCACGTAATTTGGCAAGAATCGCTAGGTGTGCAAACGTCGTTAATGGGTTCCGCACCCAAAGGATAAAAACGGGACCCTATTACTAAGACTACGCGCTCCGTCTGTGTCTGTCACCAAGCTATATCTCATGAACCGTGATAGTTAGACAGTTGAAATTTTCACCGATGATGTATTTCTGTTAACAGCTTTAACAACAAATACTAAAAACAGAATAAAATAAATATTTAAGTGGGGCTAACATACAACAAACGTGACATTTTTGCCGTTTTTTGCGATAATGGTACGGAACCCTTCGTGCGCGAGTCTGTCTCGCACTTGGCCGGTTTTTTAGATACCTGATACTACTAAGATACGGGGAACATTTAGGACCGTTCCGAGCGTGCGTGTGTTTGGTCAGTTAACTTGACACAAGGAACGACTGACCAATCGTGTCGCATCCACGTTCCGTTCGCTCTATATGTTGGTTGGTCAGTTCGCGGAATATGCCCGGACTTACCCCCACTATTCCAAAACCTTGCCAACTTACGTGCCGGGCACTATATTTCATATTTGTTTGAAAAGATAAGATGCATTGTGCTTAACGCACTGAAATTGCGTTTACCTAACATGAAAAAAAAAGTTTAAACTTTACTGTAGCAAAAATTAAACACGGAAACACGACCTAGAATACCAGAAAATACATACAAAATTAAATAAAAATAAAAACTCTGGAAGGCATTGAAGCGAAGAATCAACTAAGACGTTAATGACGTAAAACTTATCAAAGGGACTCTTTTTTTGAAAAAGGGTGATATAATTAAAAAGGTGAATTTTAACGAGGACGATTGTAAGCTCAGCAGATGTCACTGGCAATCAGACATTCGCGTAATGAATATAATTTTTTTAGCTTTTATTTTGGTGTAGAATTTCATGTTTTCGTTTCGTGGAATGAATTTTAAGTTTCAATTGCCATGTAAATACTGCATTATCATCAGGTAAATAAAAAAATGGATTGTTATAAAATTTACCGACTACATAAAACAGGCAAAAGTTGTCCGGTCGTGATAGTCCGAAGGCGTATATAGTTGTATCTAGTTAAAATGCTCAAATTCAAATCGCGATCGACGATCTGATCTCACCGACAATCAATGTCAATTTGTCAAAATGTAGGAAAATTCGAGATATTAAGAAATACTTCGAAAAATATAATACGTAATTTTCCATAAGTTCGTTAAAATCGTTGCGGTCATGTGATGTAAAATATAATTATCCCTGAAGGATCAAAATCAAAATTAAATAGTTTATTTCAAATGAACCGTCGAGGTACTTTTGAATTGTCAAACAAAAAAAAGATGAATCTAGTGGCAAATTCACTAGCGTCAATAGGTCTCAATGGAGAAGAATATGCAAGAAACTCCACGGACACTCTTTTCCATCAGTTTTAATTACAAGTATTTGATTACATCATTCTTGTTGAAAAATATATATGATATATATGAGAATGATGTAAAGACGTGCACGTAAAAGCGTCTAGAGTAACAAACAATAAAAAAAAAACTTAATTCAAAAAATCAAAAAACCCGACTGCTTCAAAAGCGAACTAAAAAATTTTTTGAATTAAGTTTTTTTATTTATAACTTTTTAGTTGTTTTTTTTTCGAATTAGATACATTTAAACATATATGTGTTATATATTTTTGAAATCATCTCTTAAAACCCTTTATTGATACCCCACACAATAGGTTTTGAAGAAAAAAAATTTGGGCCCCACAATATGGCACCCAAAATCTGCCATTTTTCTATTGACCAATTTTAATGTAGCAGGGTTAAGACGCATCGATTGACGTATGAATCATCAAAATCGGCCAACGCGTTTGGTCTCTGGAACGCCATATAGGAACAAACATACATACATAGACTGATAAACACATTACCCTCCTTCGGCAGTCGGGTAAAAATACAATAACAGGCCGAGGCAGCTAAGTTCTGGGGACGGGTTCTTTTACTAAGACTTTTCTCATAAGCTTTATCGCAAAATGTAATTTTAATCAAAGCAAACTGAACTCTCCCTTGGCTTAGAACATGGTCAGTTAAGCGCTTACCGAAATGTGCATCTGGTTTACGCATCATTGGGTCATACCTAATCGTATCTGCACTCCTACTGATAGTTAAATGGAGGAGTTATGCTCTCAACTTACAGCAATTAGACTAATGCTCTCAACTTACAGCAATTAGACTAACTAGTTTGCTGCGTTACTAGAATTAAGAAGTTGTTCTAGGTCTTTAACCGACTTCTATTCATCAGACGTATTTTCATCGATTTCCCCGTTATTGTGGACTGATTTTGAAAATTCTTTTCAAATGAAAGGGTACACTCCCGAGATAGTCCCAATGTCACCAAGTCAAAATCTAATGATCGGATTTGGTATTTTCATCAACAATGCAATCATTTGCACTCAGAACGTATCATTTGGTGAAGTGGAACTGATGAAGAAGATCACAGATGGCCACTGGAACTCCTTAATGTTAAGTATATCACGAGTATAATTTGATAAGCTCACGTTTGACCACTATATCGAATAGTTGACCGACTATGGTGAAGCAAATGCCTAATGGTAAATAAATGGTACTGATTAAAACATTTTTCCAAAAAATTACAACCGACTTCCGAATAAAAACACTACAAAGTAAAAAATAAATTAATTTTTCGGAAGTCGGTATTCCTGTTTTCTTTTCTTAATTTTTGGATACCGACTTCCGAAAAAGAAGTTGTTTTCGGTTGTATTTTTTTGTAAAAAGGTTTTTAAACCTAGTATTATGCTATCCAGTAACTGTTTTATTGCAGTTTGATGGGCAGTAGCTTCCTTTAAAATACTCGTACCTATTGAACTGCCTCTGTTTAGACTAGAAGTCAACCTTAAAAAAGTTGGAAAAAGGTTGATTTTTGTTCGAGGCTATACTAAAGAAGACCATGCCTACCCTTTTCCCTACTATCTTGGGTTCAGCTTCCAGTCTAACTGGATTTAGCTGAGTACCAGTGTTTCACATGGAGCGACTGCCTATCTGATCTCCACAACCCAGTAACTGGGTAACACGATCCCTCGTGGTTAGACTGATGTTAGATACCAGGCTTCTGACTAACGACTGTCAAAGATCTTCAAATGACAGCCGGGAAGAACGGCTTAACATGCCATGCATTCCGAGGCACGGAATAAACTCGCTATGTAAAGATGGTCACCCATCCACGGACCGACCTCAGCAAGCATTGCTTAACCTTGAAGATAAACCCGTGTGCCTGTTATTATTGAGCCACGAGCTGTCACATGTCTTCGATTTTTTGGTTCTAAGACACGGTTTCCTCACGATGTTTTCCTTCACCGTTTTGAGAGCAGTGGTGATGAAATAATTTACACAAAGTAAAGCGCCTGCCTGGGTTCAAACCCACGACCTACAACTTGTAAGTCGCGGCTGTTACCACTGGATCCCCACTGCTCGCCAAAGAAGACTATCATAAGCAAATCAATCCGTAAGTAAAGAAGAAGCAGATACGCTACTCTTTGCTCATGTTGATGTAAAAATATTGGATATTACCTAGCAAGATAAAAGCTAGCCGCACAGTTACAAAATCTAAGCCATTTTCTTAAAAAAACATATAAATATAGACTGTACCAAAAACTTTTTCAAAAACAAAACAATACGGTATCGCCAAAATACGTGCTAGAAACTAGTACATTCCGAACTACAAAAGGCACGTTAAAATTTACATAGCAAAGTTATAAAACAAACTTCAACAATAAACTCTATTGTTGTCGCTGACGAAAATTACTGAAAAACTTAACTCGATAAAACAACGGACTAAATGTCAAAAGTCACTTTGAATTACGATCAAAAACTTGAAATTGTAGAGTAAATATTGGGAACGCTGATAGTTTAAGTAACAAAGCGGTGGAAAGACGGTTTCAGTGCTAAGAAGTGTGTGCAAGTACGTCATTTTAAGGTTTACTGAATTACCTTTGTATATTGAAAACGTTATAGATAGTGCAACTCATCTGTGCGCGCGGTGCTATGTGTGCGTGCGCTGTGCGTACGCTTCTCATCATCAGCCTAGCCTTTTCCCAATTGTTGTTGGGGTCGGCTTCCAGTCTTACCGGATTCAGCTGAGTACCAGTACTTTACATGGAACGACTGCCTATCTGACCTCCACAACCCAGTAGATGGATAACACGATACCCCTTGGCAAGACTGGTGTCAGATATCAAGCTTCTGACTACCCGTAACGACTGTCAAAGATCTTCAAATGACAGCCGGGACCAACGGCTTAACGTGCTTTCCGAGGCACGGAGGAAATTCGCTAAGTTGAAATGGTCACCCATCCACGGACCGACCTCGGCAAGCGTTGCTTAACCTTGAAGATCGACCCGTGCGGCTGTTATTATTTAGCCACGAGCTCCTCATTGTACATTATGCATTTGTGTGGCAGTGACGCAGCAGTCGTCGTCCGAGCAAACAACCACCCACACATACTTACCCACACCTAGCGCCGCGAGCAAATAAAGAAAAGGAAAGAAAGAAATATTGTTATTTGCGCCAGGCACGACGCATACCATAAAAGACCAAAAAAAACTTAAATACAATCATTACAAAGTATGCGTCACAATTACGCAAATCGGCCATGAAGATGAGTTAAAATATCTATACCTATCTTAAATCTCTGAGTGAAGTAGGTGTGAAATAAATCTTATTGATCCTATAGGTTTTTATTGCTAGGTTAAACATTGCAAATAAATGTTAAAAAAATTAATGGATTTTCAATAGGTTCAAACATTGTGATTTGATAAGTGATTCCCAACACGCCGTTTCATATTATATTTAGTTGTTAATTGCTATCGTGAATTAATGGAATACCATAATTAATATCGTCAAATGCCTCAAACACAGGATAATCATCACAATCTGATCTCAAATTGAGATGTAATTATTGACAATTATCATATTGTGTAAAGCCATGTTGCCATACACGCGACGAAGGAATACGATACAATAAGTTCGTACACATGACATAGGACTTTGCTGTATGGGCAAACGAATAATAATAATAATTATGTAGGATCGATGAATTATAGTTTTTCATACCAGCAATGATCAATATGAAGTCACTTTTTCTATAATGTTTATTAATTTATATATTTACCCTCGCACTGAAAACCCTTGCAGCAATTACACAAATGGAGCACAAACTTACAAATACTACTAAAAGTCCAGGATTTCTCACAATTTTTTCCTTCACCGTTGTCAGCGATGTCCAAGATAATCTTAGAAAGTACATATAAATTAAAAAGTCACTTTGGTACTAAGCACGAGAGGCGAGGTCTTAGCCACTAGGCAACTCAATATTCATATAGGTACCATATTCTTAAACAAATTTCAAACACAAATCACAATGTAGTAAAATTAAAGGTGTTTTTTTTACAGATACAGGCAGAGATTAGCATGGGAACGATCCTTCAAAATACAGAAATTGCTGATCTGTGCATGGCATAACTTTTTCTTTTTACACATACATTTGTTTGCAAACGTATTATACTATTATTACAGGGTGTAATCTATTTTGCCCACTGTACATAACACCTCCCTTGATGTACTTACAGACTTCAAAAAGAATGACTCCTTTTTTTCTTCAACTCTGTCATCCAATAGCTCATCCAATCTTACCCAAAAAATATTGTAATTTACAAGCAAGAATCGCAAACTCAACTTCAAAATGAGGCCCAAACGCAACATTGAATTTATAGCAACGATAACAGAACTCTGAAGAGGTGGTATAAATTTTGTTTGTAGTACTTTCGCGTTCAGTACAGTTTGTTACAGAAAAGTTAGGTGATAAAAATAATTCGAAATTGTTGTCTGGGTGATGCAAGGGGAGTTTTTGCATTATGATGTGGTAGTTTTAAAGTCCTCGGTGGTTTTCTTTATAGATAAATGGTTTGGTAATAAATCTATTCTTTGGTTTATTATGGTTTAATTCTACGTACCGCTATTTATTATTTTTATAGGTATCTGCTGCTGCTACTTAGTATCATAGGCTAAAGTTATTGAAAAATGTACGAGTTCTTGTGTGATTTATGTGGCCATAGGAATGAAGCCGCGGAAAAGCTCCTGAAAGGAAATAGCTAAAAGGCTAAATAGGTAACTAAGAAAATAAAATCCGCTACAAAACATTCACAATTCTTGCACAAATGAGCTTTTATTTTCCAAGTGCCAAATACTTCCGACATTTACACAAAGTGCTGGTGCTTTCATATTCAAATCTTGTTTAGTGATATGAATATAGCATCAACAGCGAAATCGTCCTTGAAAGACCGTCTTCCTGGCTTTACGCCAATGTTGAAGAAAGTAGATGTAGCTACTTATGTTGGCAAGTTACTCGTTAGTTGAGCTACCTACTATCTGGTTCCCTATCTCAAGTGCCTGGGTACTTGTGCGTAAAACTACGACGCCTTATCTCAGCTTCCGTATCTTCAACAGTGTTACCAGTGAAGTTAACTAAAGAAAGATGATTCTATTTTATGATCCAGATATAGATATCGATGCACTTACCTTTTCTCCCAGCAAAATAGATCACCTGTTTTCATCCAACACAAGACTTTTTCAGCTGATTTAGAACCCTGATTATATCCAAGGACAAAAAGGTATTTTTCTTTCTAACCACAACAAAAAACAGCTAATTCTTTAAGCAGGGTGAATCACAGCCGCGGAATCCTAAACATTCCTTCAGCATTATCGTGTCAACCCAATTTAAATTCGCGGGAAAAAAAACGACAAAATGGCGCCGTGCTCGCGTGCTAACCAAACATGGAGACAATAAATAAGCCTTTATCGCCATTTTAATAAATGTACGGGGAACCTCCTTAGAATAAATAAACGTGTTCAGCAATAAACGAAGGCTCGAAGGAGTAGTAGTAGTCTTTTGCGACAGGAAAATAGCTTTATGAGTACACGATGTAGTTGCATATTCATGCAAGTTCTGTTAGGAAATTATAATAACGGAATTAGAAGCTGTAATTGGATGCAGCTAGGATATAATTGGATCTAGTTACTTAGTTTTCTGCAGCACTCGGTAACTAATTTACTGAATGAAGGTAAAATGGTTAGTGAGAAATTAGAAAAGGAATGAAAATAAAAATCATAGGTTGAGGATAATGTTGAAAGAGGAAATGATTGCTTGGCAATAATAATTAGTTCGTGAATTAAAATCACAACAGTTAATCTTTAACAGTCGCATAAAATGGTTGAAACACGGCAAATGAATGAAGTGAGCTCATCTATCAAGATCGCTGACTGTACAAACCTAACTTTTTAAACCTAATAAAATAAATCGAACCTAACTTCAGTGACACACAAATCACTAGACTTAACACCACTAATTCCCCATCAATAGCTCCTTACCAACCTCAGATTTATCCTCGAAACCTCGGCACATCACCATAAAATTCCACTAAAACTGGCTCTTGGAGGTCTTAACTACCGCACAAAACCCTGAGGTATCGTATCACCTGACAATTCGCAGTGTAATGGTTCATTAAAGCCGGGAACTGGAGTGCGTAGCCTCGTCACAGTGGGCGATCTTTATGACCACATTAGTGTCATTTACTGTACTTTTAAATATCATTTCGGTGTAGCTTTTGTGGTTAGCTTTGTGGCATGATGTTATTAGGATTTTGAAAGGAATGTGGTTTTCTGTGCGGACTTAGAATGATACTGGAAAGTAAATGGCACCGTTGTACGACATGTCAACTGTTTTCACCAATTACGAAGAATTTACAATGTTATTAGGGTCTCTCATTCGTTTTTTAAGCCCCGCCGAAAAAAGAGGGGTGTTATAAGTTTGACGTGTGTTGCTGTGTATCTGTGTTTCTGTCTGTGACATCATAGCGACTAAACGGATGAACAGATTTTAATTTAGTTTTTTTTGTTTGATATTTGATCGTTCACCTGTTCGAATCGGGTTGTTTTCGCAAGATATTGTGTCATAATAACGTGTTCAATAGATTGCCGATCGAAACGTATCTATTATGTATTAGATAAATTATGTACTATGAAATAAAAATGTGTCGGGGTTTTTTAAAATTTCAAATTTTATTTGTTTAATGCTAGACACTGGAGTGCGTAGCCCCGCCATAGTAGGCAATCTTTATGACCACATTAGTGTCATTTACTGTACTTTTAAACATAATTTCGCTGTTGCTGCTACAGTTGTAAGTTTACGCTTGGTTTTGTGGTTAGCTTTTTGGCGTAATGTTATTAGGGTTTTGGTAGGAATGTGGTGTTTCGTCAGAACAGAGAATAATACAATCAGAATCAGGGGTTAAGCTGTAGAGTGTAGTAGCGTACATACATACATAAAATCGCGCCGATTTACAATGAGGTTAGGCAAAAACTATAGTACGCTGTCTGTTACATTCTTCTTTTGCTGTGTTTAGGTAATACATCTGATCATACATGCATCCAGTTTGTGAGTACTAACCACCTTACTTTTTTTAAGAAATCTATCAATAAGATCTGTGTATGTCCCCTAGCACGACCCCTCCTGGCCCTTAGTGACGTAGTTGTCCATAATATTGAAATGACAATTTTTGTTGCATATTTACTAGAAAAAAAGGTGGAGGGTAGTTTTTCGGTCTACCATAGAAGTTTCTTAATAGCAATGCTTAGCTTTTAAAAATTGGGATTTGGAGTGTGCGTAGCTTCGTCACAGTGGGCGATCTTTATGATCATATTAGTGTAGTTTACTGTACTTTTAAATATCATTTCGTTTTGTTGCTGCTACATTGTAGGTTGACGCTTACTTTTGCGTGATTTTATTAAGATTTTGTTGGAGTATACAAGTTTGTTATGAATTGAGAATTATAATGTGAGGGTGAGTGCGGGCGGAGAATGATTACGATTCGTATCTGCGTAATTTTTACGAACATTATAAATCGGACTGGACTTTATCCTCTCATTAATAATTACTATGAGTCGCAAAAACGTCTTTATGTTAAGTTTATGACATAGCTGTACATACACTATTAAAATGTTAATATTGTAGTCGCCAGTTTACTGTAAAATAAGTCTGATGAAAAGATGGTTTGTAAATCTACCATGTAGGTTTACTTCTGAGCAATGAATGCGTGCTTTTAATGCGAGGAACTAGCGGAACGTAGCCTCGTCACAGTGGACGACGATCTTTTGTCATTTACCCTGGCCCTATGTTCTTTAAAATATAATTTTGTTATGGGGTGTTGTAGGTTCACGCTTCCATTTGTTTTTGGTGCAATATTACTAGGATTTTGGAGGAATGTCGGTGTTTGATGTGAAGTTTTTTGATGTAGCTGTACGTGATCATAAAAAATTTAAGCTGAAGTTTACTACTTTAAAAATATGTTTTTAAAAGTATTTTCTATTGTCTTCTTACGCTATGTTGTATAATTGGTAAGCGTAGTTATTTCCAAAAAAGGAAAACAAGCAAAACTTCAAGAGTGAAAAATAAAAGAAAAATTGCAATGAAAAATCTAAAAGCAATATGTTTTGTGAGCAGAATAAATATCGCAAAGTTAAAATAAAGTAAGCCAATAATGCAAGTACAATCCTCGAGAGCAATGCCATGCCACACACGAATCTAATATTCACTGTACTAAGTGCTTCAACAACTACAGCTTTATTATTCAAATGCATAAGTTCGTTGACTTTACAGTTACTTAATTTTATGTTCTACGAAGCAAACAAAGAATATCTGTTCACAATCAAAAGGATTTTTAAAAACCAGCAACTGAATAAGCCTGAAAATGGTAATTTGATAAACTAATTCAGTCATTTGCATACAGCTCTAGGCGATAAAAGACAAAAGCGAGCATATTCAGATTGTTCTACGTTTTGTTTTCCACCGGATAAAAAGTGCACACAGTACTATTTGGAATACTTATCTCTGAATCACATATTGTTTGCACTAAAGAATATACTTTACTGAAATGAAGTCTTTAAAAAAGCGTTGACTTTCGCAGCATGAATCGCAAAAATATAATAATTTCGTGAAAGTGTCAATATCATGGTGTGTAATGAAAGGTAGGCAGGAAGCTTGGTTTTGACAGTTTCCATTAACAAAATTAATTATAATGAGTTTATTAAAAATTCAATTTCACTTTTAACATCCGATCTTTTTCTTTCTCTTTCAGCTTTATCGATTTTATTTTTAGTTACCATCAAGCTGTTTTCTCTGCCAGATTTATATTTTCACACCATCACCCGTCTTGCATTTGAAATTGCAATTGTCTTCCCCTAGGGCTGCTCGCTCCCCCATCCAAGCCTCATTACACAGCATCAACTGGGCGCATTCACGCCTTTGAGTAATTAATACTAATATCTGTCGCATAAACACCATCGGCTTTGAGGGAAACTGGCTTAGCTCTATGCTCTGTTTTAACTATCAATTCTCAACTCTTTATTGGGTACCATAATGTATATATAGTTAGTAGGGAAATAATTATATAAGTCACAATTATGGACCCTGTCGGGCACAGCATAGATCAAGTAGGAGATAGGAGGAAGAACGCTGAGTGTTTAATGTGATACATTTTATTATTGGTTTAGTATTAGTAAATTATACTGTTTTATTCATACAGAAATGAATTTAAGAAATATAATTATTGTATTATATACATTTATTTATTTAGTTACATTGTACCAACCATTGTTTTATTATTATTCATATTTATTTTATTTACTTATTAATATTTAAAATTTATTACGTTAATTATATTTATTGTCCTTATGGTAAGTTTATTGGGCGCTTCATTTTTTTTCTGGATATGACAAAAGTAATATAAGTTTTTACATGATTAATATCCCGATACAAATATTAATTATAATGACAAAAGCACTATTGGAGTGCATGTTTACTCGCAATGTTGTTAAGTTTAGTCAAGTTTTATGTCTTAAAATAATTTACTTTTGTATGCCCCTCTCTTTTTCTAAAGAATTCTTCAAAACTAACAAACTTCAAATTTCAGACAGGGTAGGGATAAAATCTTTAGTTTCTGAAAGTGGGGTTTACAGCTATCGGTGATTTACTTATAACAAAATAGTAGTACTTAGTAAATACAATATTTACTAAGATTCTTATTAGTTTTTTTTTGTAGGGTAAATAGCGTGCGTGCATCAGAGCTGTTGCCCCATAAGATGACACCGTATTTGAGCCATGCGTACGCGTACGCGTAGTACGTTACTAGTGCAGTTTTAAGGTCTGTAGTTTTTTTGATCTCGCGGAGGGCGAACAGTAGCCAATTTCGAAGATTTAGTGGTACGAAAATTATAATTCTCAAGTTAAGAATAGGTTAAAAAAATTACTTTGATCTGTTTAGTACTATCTACTACACAATACATATTGACAAAAAAGTCATTAAGCTAATACTTTGTGTGTTATGGTACGTCAATGTTATCAGTTAAGCGAATAAGTTAACTATCTTTATTTTTATTATGATTTCTGCTTAAAGTTAATTACATTGTACTAAATAGTTAACGATTTGTACGATTGCAAAAAAATGTACATTTTTTGATAAATTTTCAAAATTGTTTTGTAAAATAAAAACTTGAGAGGTGTCCAGGGACACCCGGATGGAACGAAGCTTTATTTGATTCGCTATTGAAATTAAAAAAAAAGCAAACAAAAATGGTACATATACATACACACACACATATATATGCACTCTGTCTATTCTTTCGTACACGTAATAAAAAAATAAAAACATGTACATAATAAAATATATATGGATATTTTTGAAACACTGCCAGGATTCATTATTGTTATTTTTTATTTTTTTTATTTGTTATAGGTTCGCGTTTGACCACTATCTCGCCTGATGTTAAGTGATGATGTGGTCGAAGGTGAAGCACGCTTGCCTAGAAGTAACCTATTCACTCTTGACTTGAAGACCCCTAGGGGTTGTAGCTAGGTTGTATTTTATTGTTTTTTTCGCGCACGCCGCACGGCTTACAACTATAGCAAAAAGTGTCGTTACAACTATTGGTCTTAATTTTTTCTGTCTTCTTCTTTCGCAACGCGCGATAAGGAACTTCGTTCCAATTATTTATGACATTGAATTTTCAACTACAGTTTTATCTTTCGAAGCGTAGACATTTCAAGAAACATGTTAGAACACAAAAATTTTAGTGATAACAGTAGTAGTCAACTTTTTCTTTTAGATTGTATTTGATTTTTCGCAGCATACTACAGCTCCCGTGTTCGCCCAATCCAATCGTGATCTATTCAAACCCAATCGTGATCTATTCAATCATCCCTTATGTTGTCTATGTCCATGTCCTATATATGCCAATCACTTATAGAACATAATTCAATAGCTTGTCCTTTGATTGTTTAGTTGTAGGTTTAATTTGGGGGGACCTTTCAAGAGATGATTGAATATATGACAAAAAATTAATATATATCACGATTTGTTAAATTAGCGCCGTTTCCTGAAAATAAAAATAAAATGTTGAGGGAGCTATAGTATGCTGCGCAAAATCAAATCAAATCTAATAGAAAAAGGTTGACTCCAGGTGTTATCACAATTTTTTTTGTGTTCTAACATGTTTCTTGAAATGTCTACGCTTCGCAAGGCAAAAATGTAGTTGAAAATTCAATGTCATAATAAATTATTATTTAAAAAAACAACTTTGAAATATTTATCAAATAATTACACGATATGATTATAAATACCTTCATTAATATGCACCATTTTTTTCAAATCCTACAAATCGATAACTATTTAGTACAATAAAACTAACTTTATGCAGAAATCACAATAAAAATAAAGATAGTTAACTTATTCGCGCAACTGATAATTTGGACGTTCCATAACACACAAAGTTTTGGCTTAGTGACTTTTTTTTCAATATGTATTGTGTACTAAACAAATAAAATTATTTTTTTAATACTATCCTCAACTTGAGAATTATGATTTTCGTACCGCTAATTCCTTGAAATTGGCCACTATGAGGCGTATGAAAATTTAGATACTTTTTCGCTTCCTTGCTGAATGTATGATTCAATTTTTTTCCAATTTATGTATGTATCAATGTTTAGGCTCAGTAGGGTGAAACTATCAACTACTTCAAATTTATTATTTTTGAAGCTAAAGTTTATATAATATTTATTGGCGAGGGAGGAATCAAATTATTTTAGTTTTGTTGAAGTTAATTTCTAGGTTGTATTCAGACATCCAATTTTTTGTAGAATCTAGTATGAATTTAATTTATCATTTGAATTTGTGTTATTTTCACATGTGGTTAGTATAGATATATCATCTGCAAACAAGACACAAGGCTCATTTATATTATTAGGAAGGTCGTTAACGTAAACAAGAAATAAGAAGCACACAATTACGTTTCCTTGCGGGATTGAAGCGATGATTTGTTTGTTGTCAGATCTGACAATTCTATTTCATTATTGCAGTTTTTGAGTTGTTTGACTTCAACAATTTGTTCAATATGTTACAAATAAGATAGAAACTAGACATAACATTTGCCTCGGAATTTTAAGCTATATAGTTTATTTAATAATATTACAAATTGTACTTTATCATATGCTTTAGTCATATAAATCAGAAATCCTATCGCGTATCAGCACGTATATTTGTTTTTTGTTATCTTTGTTCGTGTATTTGATTTTAGTATTATATGTTTTATCAGTTGTATTTTAATTTTTTTCCCTTCATTTCTTTTACTCGTATATCGTGCTTCTTTATCCTTTACTTTGGTACTAAAGCTATCTTTATTGAAAATTGCTTCATTTAGGTTATCTCCAAATTGCAAATTATCGTCTTTGCTATAATATTATTCAAATTATATATTTAAATTGTCCTCAGAATCTCATCTTACACTGAAATTATCCACAGATTACTCCCCCAGGTCTCATTACACAGGCGCACGATCGTCTTTGTGTAATTAATACAAAGACATCGCTGCAAGGCTCTCACGTATTGTCTTCCATTAAAACGTTTAATTCCAAGTATTTTATTTTTCTCTCCATCTTTCTAACGTTTTTCATTATCTTGGAATGATTTGGTACTACATATTTTTATATTTATGTTTGTTTCAGTAACAGCTTTATTATAATTCAAGCTATTAAAGCAAATTTTGTTTAATCTAGTTACTAACCTTTTTTATTTTTCTGTATACAGTAATATGCCACCGAGCTTTAAATCCCAATACTAAGATACTACAAAAATCTCTTGCTAAATATATTCCACCCTAACATTTTTCTTTGTAATGCCCAATATCTTTAGCATTCCTACAAAAGATATCTATGCTTTTAAGTCCAACAACTTTTTGCTCTCTAACTAACGCAAATTATATTCCCGTTTAATTTTCAGGCTTTAGTATATAATTTCCATCACCCTGTCAGTCCCTAGGCTCATTACAGGCTAGTACATTATCGTTTGAGTAATTAACACAAAGGCATAGCTGAGGGCTCCCACGTATTGTCTATCATTAGCGTTTACTACGTTTAAATTATGAACGTGACCGCTTCAAAGGATCGCCGTGCGAATGTGTGAATTGGATTCTGAATATTTTAATACCACTACTGTTTTGGTTCGTTTGTGTTTCTTAGCTGTTGGTTGCTTTAATTGTGTGAGTTGTTTGAGAGAATTATATAAATGTTTACAGATTAGCACTAATGTTTTTGCAGTGCTATTTTGTGAACGTCTCACTGTAAAATAGGTGAAGTGAACTTGAAATGAGCTATTAATCCATATCTTCAGGTTCACTTTCGCTCACTTCACCCAAAACTTCGCGGTGACTCTTAACAGAATGGACTGGTTGTACTTTTTCTTGTGAGAAAGAATTGGTAGTTTCAAGAATACCTATAATCTTGACAATCTTAGTGCGATGACGATTCTGATTTTAACTGGCGCGATTACTATAACAACGAGTATCATTCGTAAGCATCAAGAATAACTTTAACGTATTTTTATAGCTATCAAATCCAACTTCTTAGATTGTCATGACTTTAACTGGAGTATCTATATACATTACTCAGCAGATACTTTGGCTAAACACTGTTCCTGTCACTGTCGCACAACTGTCATCTACAAGTGTAAGATAGATATCTAAGTGCGTGCTTAGTAACGTTTATAAATACCCCAGTAAGTTTCCAGCTAATGTCGCTTACTGTAGTCTTTTTCTTCATTAAAATTGATGAGTCATATTTTTGATGAACTTTCAGTCTACAACTTTGGTAAGTTCTGGTTAGAAATCCTATCTCTTCAGGTTCAATATTTTCAAATCTTTTTTATAATTATTTAAGGCAAACTTACAATTCCACCTATTAAAACATTACTTTTTAAATTCATATAAATTTGAAAACTTAACGTCAAAAGTGATTTTGTTCTGAGTAAAAGTACCTTTCAGTAAATATTTTCTCCAGAAACGTTCAACAAACTCCAACTGAATAACAACCAATAGACTTGCATCTGAGAAACATACAAGGTGTATTCATCCTTTGTATACCGAAAGGATATACAGGGTGTACAAAGTAAGTGGGGTAGCACGTAGCGTAGATACAGTACGAGTATTTTGCACTCGTTCTGAATAGGGGTGGTGATTCATCAATTGTGCAAAGTGCCACTTCATATTCGGCCCGTTTCACTGTCGCTTTGCGCTTCCAAATGTACGCTGATTGGATCATCAGATTTTTTTTCATTTTTGACGATTAATTTTGGCGTTTGGTCGAGCGTTTTGAATCGAGTACCTATTAACTTTGGGAGAGCCGTTTTATTAACATGTAGATGAGAGATACTGAGGTTTATTGTTTTTTGGTATCGGATGGTTTTAAATTAGTACTGATTGATACATACTGATGAGGAATCTGTGTGTTTCTCTTGCCTTTGTTTGAATGCCAATTACGTGTCATGATTCAAAGTCAAACTCAAATATATTTATTCAATTAGGCCAATAAACGGCACTTTTGAACGTCATATAAATTAAAACTAAAAATTAAAAGTAATAAAAAAATATTTAAAAGTAATAAAAAAAAAAAAAAAACAAGTTAAAAAAAAAAAAAAATATTCTACCGTGCATTCTTCGTTGGTTGTGTATTATGTTGCTAAATTGTCGTTCCATCGGACTAGAAAAGTGAGGGAACGGAGTGCAAGTGTGTTTGCTCAGGTATATATGTCATCTTCTGCACAATATATCATTTTCCGCGTCGATAACTAGTCTCTATTGAGATAGATTGTTTTGACAGAAATTCAGTATAGAGAAAGATTATTACGTTGCTGAAAGTAATACATTTTATTTTGGAAAATAAACTTATAAAACTAATGTGTTGTTCTGATTATTATCCGGAAAAAATATACTTAAATAAAACACCCTGCTATAACTTAAAGTATCAAAACTTCATATTTACACTATAGCAACACTTCTTTTCGTCTAAGCAAATAGAGTTAGTTGGATAATTTGACGCGCTATCCCCCCGGGAAATGAACCTGCATCTGTTAGAGGGAGGCATACTCCCATACCGCGCAATCGTCCGTAATGCACTTCAAATTAGAATAATATGATTTTAGTTTCCTTGCTATGCGTTTGAAATTTTTATGAGGGTGGTAATTTTCTTAGAATTCTATTGGCGAATTGCTTTTATAAGTGGCGTTTTTGTGTGGCATTTTCAGAGTAGCATGTAATTTTTCTGAACCAAGACATTTTTGGTAGTTAAAACCTTAATATGACTAGAAAAATACTCCAAAAAAATCATGTTACGTTTTTACTTCAGAAACTTAGTACACCAACTTTGGAAACTTGGTATATTTTATGCCTAAAAAATCTCACCGACATCTGCATTGTTTCAGGTCTAGACGCCGAGCTATACTACGTCAGAGAAGGCGTAGTTAACAAATACGCGACCAGCTTCATAGTGCCCATACCAGCTCACATAGCAGACTTGGAGTTCATGTGGCAAGCTCTTGGCGGAAAACCGGTAAGAAATGCGTACTATTGCCACCTATTGTGGTATGTGTTAAACGTTTATATACGTTAGCCGTAGTGTAACTCATCATCATCATCATATCAGCCGAAAGACGTCCACTGCTGGACAAAGGCTCCCCCAAGCGTCGCCACTTTGACCGGTCCCGTGCGTCCCGCTACCAGCGGATCTCAGCAACCTTCACCCGGTCATCGGTCCACCTGGTGGGAGGCCTTCCAACGCAACATCTTCCGGTTCGCGGTCGCCACTACAGAACCTTTATACTTTTGTAGAGTGACTGAGGAAGCTATATTACTATCTGACGAAACAGTGATTTCTTTTAAATATTAGTGGCAGTGTAGGTATATGCTATACGCATATCGACAGCCAATTTTATAATGCTAAGGAGTGGAATTCGCTGCCGGAGTTTCTGTTTCCCAATAGCTACATTCTAGGGGTTTTTTCCAGGCAAGCGTGCTTCACCGTCAACCACATCATCGCTTACCATCAGATGAAACAGTGGTCAAGCGTGAGCCTCTAGACTATAAAAACCAGCCAAGTGCGAGTCGGACTCGCGCACGAAGGGTTCCGTACCATTATCGCAAAAAAACGGCAACAAAATTACGTTTGTTGTATGGGAGCCCCACTTTAATATTTATTTTATTCTGTTTTTAGTATTTGTTGCTATAGCGGCAATAGAAATACATCATCTGTGAAAATTTCAACTGTCTAGCTATCACGGTTCATGAGATACAGCCTGGTGACAAACGGACCCCGGGGTCTTAGTAATAGGTTCCTGTTTTTACCCTTTGGGTACGGAACCCTTAAAAATGTACGTTAATTAATATTACTATTGATTATATACCTAAGGTAATGTAAAACATTATAAAGAAACCTTAACTAATCCAATTCTACGTGCAGACTCAAGCAGTATCAATGATTATTTTGTGTATCTTATGTAGAAAGCCGTTTTCATACAATTAGAATATTAGATACTAATTAATTAATTTGAGTAAACTACAACTTTATGCGCAATTACACTGGAACAAATATTACATTAGTCTCTCTTTAACATTCAATTACGCCCACCCAAACTTCGAAATTAAATAATCGGTTTAATTACAATTATTCTTTAGTACAAAAGCGTGAACAGCGAATAATTTTATATCCAAACTTGTTTATTAAATTTTGTATTCCATTGAACAAACATTCGTCCGATATTGAGCGTGGAGCGTTCCGCATTTTCCAATTTGGTTTGAAAGCGATTTAATTTTCGAAAACAAAGGGACCGGATTAAGTTCTCATTTTTCGCAGTTCCGGATGTTTTCGGATTAGGAGAGGTTCCTTTGTGCGGTAAAAAGACTTTTTGGTTTTACTTTGTACATAATAGTGATTAAGTTTTTAAATTAAAACGCGATGTTGCAAAACTGTTACCTTGTGAAAAACTAATAATAAATAAAACCGTAATAAAACATTTAAGTATATCTTGAGCGTAAATTTACCCAAAAGAATTTAATTAACTACTTATTAAAAATGTTATATTCACAAACTGCTGTGTTTAGAAGCATGAAATAAAACACATGAATTCTTTTTATAATGAAGGCAAGCGATAAGTAAGGATTTTTGAAAAAAAACTTCCGATTTATGGTTTAAATAAGCGATAAAAGTTTGTTTAAATAAGCCAAACGCGTTTGCAAAATTTCATCTTCATCGGTTGAAGATGAAATTTTTTACACTTAATCATTTATGTGCCTATGCTGCCCGAGCACACATAGGTACATACATTGCAAGTTAATAAAAAGCTTGTAATGTAAGTCTGATCAATCAAGCGATCGCCTTTTGTTTGACTCTTCATTCTCGCCTTTGTATAATTTCACATTATATTTTCTTTCCAACGAATCATTCTTCATTCTTCACGTGACACTCGAAGGTTAAAGAAACAAAGACAAACACCCTTCATTATATTAATACACATTAGAATCGATCGGGGCCG
Organism: Orthosia gothica; assembly: GCA_949775005.1. Classification (NCBI taxonomy): domain Eukaryota; kingdom Metazoa; phylum Arthropoda; class Insecta; order Lepidoptera; family Noctuidae; genus Orthosia; species Orthosia gothica. The sequence continues at coordinate 13,234,937 of OX459057.1, forward strand.
ATAGAGGTCACGGCTGCAGTGACTCATCGCAAATACAGACTCTGTCTTACTTGACTTAATGTCCTATGCCCCTAGATTCGTCCACAGAAGTCCTCCATCGCGATCGGTCTGGAGCTTCACGCTGCACCTCACTCCATATCATTCCGAAGCTTGCCGTTTGTGCCAACACGGTGCGACGCCATGTTTGACGAGGATGGCCTCGCTTTCTTTTCCCTTGGGGATTCCAGTCCAAAGCTTGCTTATGAGATCGGGACGCCTTCGGAGTGTGTGACCAATCCAACACCACTTGCGACGATTGATCTGACGGTCGATCGAGCTCTCGTGGCACATGTCTAACACTTCTACGTTGGAGATGGTCTCGGGCCAGTAAATGCCGAGAATGCGACGAAAGAAACAAAGACATAATACCTTTTATTATATTAATACTTGAGGATCGATCGGTGCCGATAGAGGTCACGGCTGCACTGACTCATCGCAAATACTGGCTCTAATGAGAATGGATGTCTTTTAACCTTGGGCGAGACGGGAACAGAGGTTACATTCCAATCATTCTTTGTTAAGAATATGAAGAATAATATTATGACATGCATGACACATGAGAACACAGCATTTTATTAGATGAAAAATGTCGTCTGACTTTGGGTACAACGTGCGTTACGTAGTTGGGTACCTACGTTTTTTTTTACAACATCAATAATAATGTAATGTACATCTACCTATCTGTCACGTAGCAAGTAAGTGGGTAAAAATCCTGAAAAAATGCGAACTTACGTAGTGAGAAAACATGGCAGTTAATGCAGTGTATTCTTGTTGGCATACTGAAAAACATTGGGACTCCGCGAATAAGAGAACTCATGAAAAAGGCCGGTCAAATGCTAATAAGACAACCGCTAGACACATACAGTTTGATCTTTCAATGTGAATGTGTCGCCTTAACACAAGCCGCGACAACCGTAAAGCGTTTGGGCATCCAGAACTACGGTAGCAGATTCTTATCTGATAGTCAGGCTGTGCTCAAAGCTTTAGAAAACCAACTAACATACAACAAACTAATTTTTGAGTGCCACCTCGCCCTTTTTCTTTGCGTGGAGAAATACTCATGCATACTGCACTACCACGGGGAGATAGTGCAGTTATGTGGGACTCTAACCCACTAAAACTCCACGGTGTCCTCCTGTGCCGCTTATTGCGGGAACACGGGCACGCGTTGGCACTCACCGCGAACCCGCCGCGGCTGTCCGTCACCGGACCCTCCTCGGGGAAGTATCCCAAATCACCGGCGCACCAGAACACACTGTACGCTGTGACCACCCCAGGGACCAAATCAGCACATGGATGCCAGACGACCCCGTGTATGGCGCCCTTGGTCCCCCTGTGACGGGTCAAGGTTAAGGGCCCCACCACCTACCATTTTGCAGCCGCAGAGGATAGCCGCAGAGCGGCTAACGCTATACCGACACTCCTCTTCCCCTGCGGCCCCACCGCGTCCGCCATCAGACGGTGGCGACCCCGTCTAGGCCGCGGAAGGTAGGGAGAGCGGCGCACTGCAATACCGGCACTCCTCTCCCACCGCGGCCTCCAACCCTCAGCCGCGACATCGTATGGAACCTGGGACACTCCATAAGACATCGCGGCCCGCCTCAGTTGCGATGTCACCTGTTACCAAGCGGCACCGCAACCTACTAGTTGGCCGCTACGTCGTTGGCTTATCGGCAAAAGCCTGTCAGTGCTAGGCCCGTACCCACTGTCCCCCTGCTCTCTCGAAATTTCGTGCGTGGATTCGCCAGAGATCAACAGAACTCCATAATAACAGATGGTCACGGGCAACAGACTGTATACAGTCAAGAATAGCTTTGCCAAATGTATACCCGCGTCTAACTTAAAAACTTATATGCCTAAGTAGAAATAACCTAAAAAATAACCTAAATCCTTAGATGGGTCAGGTCCAAATTTTTGACGGATTCAGACACTGTGGTTTCCGACTCATAAGTGACAAAACATTGCGAACTTTACACGCCTTAAAATAATTTAGGATATTTGCTAATAATAATGATCTTTATATATAAATAGTCTCATTCATTAAACAACTAAACTTGTAGCTTAATTTCTTCAAATAAAATATAATAACAACACGGTGTCTTTTAACGCTATTTAAAATACGCATATCCTTGCTTGACTACCTAAGAATATTATTTCCGCTATATTTTTTTTGAATTTGTTAATTGTTGCAACTTGTAGAATATGTCGTGAATAATTTTCATTCCATTGATTTATTATGAAAAATTTATATTCCAGAGTGTGACACATGTGATTTCCGTTGTGCAATTTCGTCAAAAATTTGGTCCTGACCCTGACAGTTGGCCAATTCCCGTTCCTCCGTTGTACGAGGAGATGTAGGTTGTGGTATGACTGCACTTTCAACCCTTGACTGTACATACTATTTGCCCTATTGTGTGACCATAGGTAATATACCTATACATCTAGGTCATATGAGTTTTATTATAGACTCTTACATAGAATTTGTAGCGCATGCAGTGATAGTTGGAAACGAGTGAGTTTAAATTGGAATGCTTCCAGCATAGATATTATTATTGCGGCCTAATGACTACTGTATAATTGTTGATCAATATATATCTATGTAGGTCATAAATGCAGTCTTAATAATACTAACTGCAGGAAAATAATGCCAAATATTGAGCAACGTGCTTGATCACTGCATTAAAGCTGTTCATATTCCTACGTTTCTTTTAAATCTTAATTGAATAAGGTCTTTCAAAATTGATTAAATTATGTTTCAAGTGGTAAGTTAATAGAAATCTAAGAAAATTTATCTCACTTCTGTTATTTACTTTCTCAACAACAGAGTTGGATAGAATATTTTAACTAAATTTAGTTTGACACTGGGCTTGTAGATAATTTTGTTGTTCTGTATTTAATTTTGTACCAAACAGACTTAATGTTGAACTAGTCGGCGGCACGAACTATTTTGTGCGCGAGGTTAAAATGTATGCTATCTTATCCGACAACACATGCGAATGAAATAGATGCTGTGATGAGCAGTAAGAAGCTAGTTCGTGTACGAATTAGCACTTTCGCATGTTTGTACCGAAATGGATGATGATTTAGGACGAAAACGAGCGCGCGATTTTTTATAAACAGACCTTTGGGAGTCTAGATATCATGAAAAAAATACTAAATGTATATTTTCAAAATAAAATTATTTGCATTGTTGAATTAATAATATATCCCTGTATGGAGACTGTTTTGCAATTTCCCTTCTTCTTATGGTATTTATTTCCGCCCAAAGATGCGTTAAAATTAGTGTTGAAATATGGAACTTTCGACGCTCATAACTTTCAAATATATTATTTACATTTTTGTTTCCATACAAGACTAGATAATTATGAGACAAATAGATATCATTTTTTATTTTGAACGTATATCGTCAAACAGTGGAGTAATCTCTAGACTACGTTCGTATAGAAGAATTTTCGACTAGTGTAACCTTAAGGTACACTTTATTTCATGTGCTAGATGCTCCTATGGAGCTTTGTTTTTTTTAAACAATCATAATAATCCTGCACGCTGAAAAATCTCTCACGTCCCTATGTTGTACTTACACAATATTCATGGTGTTATTCCTCCCCAGCTGCCGTACGTGATGGGTATAGACTACGAGAGCAAAGGCGCCATGCTGCCGCCTCAGGTCAATATATCCGAGCGAGGGTTTGTACCCACGACCTTGCAGACTTTTAGGTAAGTTTACTTTTTTTCATGTATAGGTAAATCGTCTTGTATGCCTTTGTCTGTGGAAAATTGATGGTTATATCGAACTACTTCTAATAGAATCTCCTTACAAGTTCCTTCTGATGAATTTGTCTTGCATAATAACTAAACTAACTAACATTCTACGTATGCAATGTTGCCGGCAATGATTGCCGTCAGCTATTACCGGACTTAGCGACGCGATATATTGTAACTTACTCATAAATGGTCAACTAAGTTGGAGAGTTAATTATTAGACCATTTGTTAGGCCAAAAATAAAGTAAATACATTTTACCGAAATTTGAAACCATTGGTTCAGTTAACTACGGATCAAAAATCAAGGCCTTAAATGAAGTATTTGGTCAATTCGGTTTGACGTGTCTCTTTATTAGCAACGTTGCTTCATAGCACTCCAGTAAGAGACAGTAGGTATTACAGGCGGGAGAAGTCATTGGATGATTTCCCACCCCAATTAAATAGGTATTACAGATGGCAAGAACGTCGGAAAAAAATGCCTGTGTAAGTGCAACTTGGCAGGATACTAGTAATTTGTAGCGCTTTTTTTAAGCAGGGTGCATTTGTAATGAGGATGAGTCAATTTGATAAATGGGCCTATTTATTATGCTACGATTTTTCTTGAAATGGTCTTGTATTTGATTTGTAGTCATGTGAGTCAACTAAGTCTAAGAAATTCCGAGTTTAACTAGCAGTTTTGACAAAAAAATACTTTTAGTACACTAGCTAAGGCCCACTTGCACGAAAAACCATTCTCAGAATAAGTTGCTAACACGGGGTTAAATTCTTTCTTCTTCTTTCTTTTAAGGCCCACTTGCACGAAAAACCATTCTCAGAATAAGTTGCTAACACGGGGTTAAATTCTTTCTTCTTCTTTCTTTTAAGGCCCACTTGCACGAAAAACCATTCTCAGAATAAGTTGCTAACACGGGGTTAAATTCTTTCTTCTTCTTTCTTTTTAAAATAACGTTGCCCCTCACTAGGAATTTATTCCTGTATCGTGGGTGCGTTTAAAAACATATAAACTCACATACACAACACCCAGAGCCGGAACAACTATCCGTAGGTTATACAAATATTTGTTCCGTACGGGAACTCTCAATTTAACATCTTGTTAGCAACTAACTCTGAGTTAAGTTTTTCGTGCACGTGGGTCTAAAATAAATAAAAACTTTTTTACAAAAAAATACAAATAACTTCCAGTATAATGGAGGTAAAAACCTTAAAAAAATACCATTGAATTGAGAACCTCCTCCTTTTTGCAGTCGGTTAAAAAAGGTAAAGAATAAACCTGAAAATAGGGATTTCCTGGGGGGTGACCAGAAGCTCTTAGAGTAAGGTTATTTTGAGATCGAGTAAGTGACAGATGTATACAAGTCAGATACATCTGTCCCTTACTCGATCTCAAAATAACCTTACTCTAAGAGCTTGTGGTCACCCCTTTGTTCTATGATTTTGTTACAAGTGTTGTTTAAAGCCTTTCTAAAAATGTACAGACAAAATTATATGATAGCTTTATTTAAAAAACGCAATATGAATTCCCTAAAGATATTTTTATTTTTACAGAACCTGTTTTTCCTTCTAAAAAAATAACTCTAAAATTAAACAAGGAAGATAAGAAAAACAGATCGGAAATTGATACCTACACCCTCGCTTTTTACAATTTGAGATGTTGAATATTTTACCATTTTACACTCCGGGTAAATGGTCACCCATCCAAGGACCGACCTCATCAAGGGTTGCTTAACCTTGATGATCGAACAGTGCGGCTGTTATTATTTAGCCACGAGCTCCTCCGGTACTTGAGCTCCTGGTACGTTCTTAACTCAACACAGAGTATTATTGTCATTGCCTACCAATTGAAAGAATAGTTATTTATGCTACAAGTGCGGAAGGTAGGCGATTTCCGATGAGTGGCATTTTTATTCACGAGCGAGCGAAGCGAGTGAGTGGATAAATCGACACAAGTCGGAAATCATCTTACGTACGTGTATCATACAATATTTTACTATGCATTGTGCGAGGAAATAAACAAAATTAATAAAATGGCGGGCTTATTCAAGCGCGTTTAACATATCCACAGATTAACTAATAGTTATATCTACATATAGACGCAGTAGAAAGGGGATATCTACTGCGCATGTGCGAATAGCTGTCACATCGTAACGCAATAAGGCACGAGCAAAATATACGTTCTGCCAAACATATTTAATGAATATTTAAAATTATAAAATCTCTATGCGTCGGGCTGACGTTGGAGTTAAAAATTAAAAAAGTACAGGAAAGTAAAAAGCACTAGTGAAAAAAAGTGACACTTTCCGCACAGTTTGGCTGCTTGGAAAACCGCTCTTTTCGAGGACATGCATTGTAAACATTTATTGGACACAGCACAGCACACCCACAAAGTAAAAAAGGTGACAGTCTCTAATAGGTACTTTGTAATACTATATTTTTCTATAAGTCTGGTAACCGCCTGTTGACTGTTTCTTACTTTGAATTTTAATTTCCCTAGGTTATCTCTTATTGGTTAGGTTAAGTTGTTTTGTTCCTAGCTTCAGTCTTGTTGTGAATAATTTGACTAGCATTTGCAAAAATATTATTACCAACTTCTTTTGAGTTTCAGAATACGGGTTTCTAACAAAAATTCTTTATAAAATAACAAATTTTTCTCTTTCTCAGGGTTCGATTACCGTGCACGGGTACCAGGAGCGCAGAAATCCTAGTGTATATGCAACTCAACATATCTGCGCCGGACCGCGCTCATAAGGACGTCCGGCTGTCCTTTAAAAGGAATAAGATTTGTTTGAAAGGTAAGTGTTTTACTTAAAACGTGTAAACTACATTCTTAGATTGTATTATTTTGGCAGTATCGCTTCGAAGCTACCTATTGAGTACCAATAGTTAAGATATGTAATAGTTTAACAACTAAACAAAAATTCACCGGGCTCTATTTTTTATTACTTAGTCTGCAAAAAACTACAAAAGAGAAATATGGACACATAATAGTCTGATGTTGCCAAGAAGTAGTGAACAAGCTTCAATATCAATGCTCATACTCACAAGAGGTACAAAAAAGAGGTAATTATAGGCTAGTATTGTGGACTGGTCACATGATGAGAACAAAACAGGAGAAATGATCAAAATAATTACGGATTGGTATACCAGAAACGGTAAACGGAGCAGGAAAAAAACAGCAAGGAGATGGGAGGATAAAATAAGTCTTATAGCGGGCCCTAACTCGAGGAGAGTAGCCCGAGATAGAATACAATGAGAACAGCTAAAAGAGACCCTTGCCAAGAGGCATGCTGAATTAAGAGATATACTTTAACTTAACACACACATAAACAAGGAAAAAAAATCAGGATACAAGATCTTGTAAATAAATATAGTTGTGATTTTAGATTGCACGTTCCAGTGTATTTCAATACCGATATTTTTCGTTTTCATAAAAAAGAAAAAATAAACAGAGTCTCTGTTTATTTGATGCAATGTACTTCGAGTTCTTTCCAAAAGAAACCTCTCCAATAACTTCCGAAACTAAGAAAAGATATGTGACCTAGTACTGAGTCAGTTTCCACGAACACTATCATACTTTTGTCTCTCGTGTCTAAACTTATACGGATAAAACTATGTTCCGTAGTACGTACATACTTTCTACTAACTCCGGACAAAGTTCCGTCGTTATAAATTTTGGTCCGCCGGGAATTGATTACTGGATACTGAATTGAGAAGTAATGTTATGTGAATTCTTCATCTATTTTATTAATTTGTTGTTTCTCATGCATGTTTTCGTGACCTCAAAATGGTAACGGAAAAATCGTGAGGAAACCGGCCTGTGCGAAATTCAAAAATCTTAAGACTGACTGGTGTCTTTGTATTTTTCAACTATTTGCACGTTGCTCACGTGGTGGTTTACTGCCCATTTCCTGTCTTATCATAAAGAGGAGTTCATGTCCCAGTAGTGGATACGGCATATTTTAGCTGGTTGTGCAACTTTTTCAACTGTCATTAGTATTTACAATGTTGACAGTACAAAGAGCTCGTGGCTAAATAATAACAGCCACACGGGTCAATCCTCAAGATTAAGCAACGCTTGCCGAGGTCAGTCCGTGGATAGGTGACCATTTTAACATACCGAGTTTCCTCCGTGCCTCGGAAAGCACGTTAAGCCGTTGGTCCCGGCTGTCATTTGAAGATCTTTGACAGTCGTTACGGGTAGTCAGAAGTTTGAGATCTGACACCAGTCTTGCCAAGGGGTACGGTGATACCCAGTTACTGGGTTGTGGAGGTCAGATAGGCAGTCGCTCCATGTAAAATACTGGTACTCAGCTAAAACCAGTTAGACTGGAAGCCAACCCCAACAACAATTGGAAAAAGGCTAGGCAGATGATGATGACAGTACCAAAATAGTTAGAAAAATAAAAAGCCCTGAAGATGCATCTGCAATAAGCACCTTCATTTTTAAAACCCTTTGTCGCATTGTCACGTGTTCGTTTCCTGCGGGCGCCTATATTGACCTCAACATACCAACTTTATCCATTACTTACTCGTTGGTTACAGATATATTTTTTACCATGTCGAGCTCAATAAAGTCTCTTTGTTTTTCGTGTCTCCTACATTTTATGCTCTACGACTTTATTTACAACACTCTTTGATACCACTCAACCTTCCACAACATTCAGTGGAGTGGAAACATAATTCCACCAACTTATTCTTAAGACTGGACTTCATTATTCAGGACTTTAAACTTGAGGCAAAACCATTAGGTACTGTGGGGAAAGCCTTATTTTAATTTACTTATTAAGTAGTTTTTCAGTTATTTCTTACTCCGGTCACGTTTTGTGAGCCAAGAAGAGCTGTTCTTTAGTTTGAAATATTTAAGCGTATCATGTCGGGAATATTTCTTGAATTCCCCCGTTATTGTCCTTTGAATGGATGTGGAAGAATTTTAACTTTAGTGTTGGTAGCTTTTCATAATATAAGTAAATTTTTCTGTGTGAATAATATGAACTATCTTGTGAGTAAAATAATGAATACTCAATCGGTCAAAGACAAAGATATTTTATATCAACTAGGCCACCAAGCAGCACTTTTGAACGTTACATTAAAATTTACAAGGAATAAAAATTGATTCTACCGTGCATTCGGAGAGTAGCTTGTTATGGAGAAGAACGCACAAAAAACTCCATAATCCGGTAAAGGGCTATGGATTTGTATAATATAATATTATGTAGATATTGGATTATTATGTAGATGGACGATGGGAGAGAAATTTCTGGAAGGCCTCCCACCGGGTGGACCGATGACCTGGTGAAGAATGCAGGGATCCGCTGGACGCTCAACGCATGGGACTAGTCAATGTGGCGTCGCTTCGGAGAGGCCTATGTCCAGCAGTGGACGTCTTTCGGCTGATATGATGATGATGATGTAGATAGTGTGGTGTTGTGCAGATAAAGTAATAAAACGACGTAAGAGATGTAAGCTGAGCTGGATCCTTAGATTTTAGACTGAAATGATATGGATATGTTAGCGAATACTTTTTTAACAACCACATTATATGAATGTTGTGTGAATGATCGCTAATGAGTAAAACAGCTGACTAAAATGTAGTCAGTTAGTGCGTCGGATATTATTTAGAAATCAAATCTAGTATCTCCAAGATAAAAATACGTAGAACTCGATAACTTAACATAAAAATATAAATCATTCCGATAAAGAAAAGGAAAACTGCAATTTCCATTTCAAATACGGACATAAAGCTATTGAAAAAATGACAAACTTTCGTTCCCCCTCAAACAAATCACTTTATAACTACGATTGCCACTAAACCTTAGTACGACGGGTGCAAACTTCGACGTTATTCACCGCAATAATAATAACTATAAATTATTGAAGCGAGGGTAGTAATAATACACCAATAAATGTTGAAACTACGGGCTTTATCGTCTCAGTAGACAGGCGCGATGCGACAGTGCGACAAGGATACGAAAACGCATTTCATACAAATTGTGAAATGAATCTATAAAAAAAATATTTAAACATTTTCGTCGCATTCGCATGTCGTATCGTTGTCGCATTGTTGGGTCAAAATTGTCTGGTGGAGCCTTAGGTTTAATGGAAATTTATTTACTAGATTCTATTTTGAAGTTCCTTTGTGTCTAAGATAGTGTCTAAGGCTAGTAGACACTGAATGTTCACAAAGTTCACAAAGGTGTGAAATAAGGCTTAGTTACCTAGTCTGTATAAAACGAAATAAACCTCCAGCAAAGCTCGCTTGTCTAGCTTAGAGCCATTTATCAAAGACGATGTTTATAAAATACTGGCTAAATAAGCCACTGGCTGAAGAGGGCGATTTGATTTGGTTTATGTACGTAATATCTTAGCATTAATTGTAATACTAGCGTACGCCTCGCGGTTTCACCCGCGTAATTCCCGTTCCCGTGAGAATACAGGGATAAAAACAAGCCTATGTCACCCGGGGATAGTTTATCTTCCTAACGGTGAAAGAATTTTTGATATCGGTCCGGCCGTTTCGGAGGTCTATAAGGAACATACATACATACTTCCTCTTTTATATATATAGATAGATTAACATAACATGACATACCTGTATTCCTCGAAGACATGAGTGTACCTTTATTTTTAAGTTTTATGTTATAGGTGGCCTATTATTACCATCAATTCGAGATTTAAAACCCAGTGACGCTTTGACCGAACTTAAAGTCATGGATTTAACGAAGAATCCATGGCCTTATGCTAAGCAATATAGCGCTATTTCATCCCGAAATTATATTATGTTTGTTTAAAAATAGATTTGAGTTGGTGATCATGTCATCTGGATACGATCGACTTAACTGAGGCACGTTTATAAAATGTAGCTTCACAACTTATGGATCAAAAATCCTTCCAAACAACTTTCAAGTTGTTATTGATATAAACCAGCAAAATAACCCTTCCAATTTCGAAATCCACATCATATTCCGTACACTCGATGCCAAAGTTACATACAAACTCCTTCCCAAGCAGTAATCAGAAACAATAACGATAGCCGTGTATCCTTATCGGTGCTAAGTCAGAGTTTCGTCCCACAAATCACTCCTCCGCACTCTTTATAAGCATGTAGACGGGCGCGCAACAGGATATTCTTCGAGGGATGGAGATGTATCGAGGGCTGGGTAGGGTTGTCACCAGGTATAATTGTCGGATGTGTGGGTAACAAAAGTTGTGTAAATGTGGGATGAAGAGTGAGTATTCTTTGTATGGTAATCTTCTGTTGGTAGCGATTTTAGTATGGTGGTTTTAGTTTTGTAAATTAATAAGTCGTTGGTTGGTTGTGGTTACTTGGGGAGGCCTATGTCCAGCAGTGGACGTCTTTCGGCTGATATGATGATGATGATGTGAAACTTGAAGTTGCAGTTGATGAATCTTCTGTAAAACTATTTTCAGTGTGCCTTTAGACAGACGCAATTCGTAAAATCATCAACCCGTAATATCATAGAACGTTCGCATTGCATTGCAGTCGCAATCTGCCAAAACATTTCGATTTTTCCAACTTTTTGTCAAGTCGTTTACTGTATTGTGGCAGAAATGATACCGCAAAAAGAATTTAACGATTTTTTTAGTGTGCTCGAGAATTGACAGTCTGTTTGTTAATAATGAGTTAGGGTGGTTACTTATTATATCCGATCCGTGCCCGTGAATTTTCGGTTCCCTAGTAGCCGTTGTACTTCTTGTAGAGAAGCTTATAAACTACATCCGAACTCTATATGACATAATCCGTCAAAATTTTGGATTCAGAAAATTTTGATTTGATTAAAATTTTGACCCAAACTAAGCAGAAAACCAAAATCTCTTCGCCCGTTCATTTTACTATGAAAAACAACAAAAATAAAAACCATGAAGATAAATATTTTCAACAGACAAAGTAAAAGCCCTACCAAAAATTCTCCTAAATCCTTAATAATCCATGCGTTACAATAATCTCAGGAAACTCCCTTGCCAGCCCTACGAGCCCCTCTTTTAATGTGTTTACAAGACAGTATCGATTGTTCTATTGTACTTTTTATTTGACTTGGAAATTTTCGTGTTCCTTTTACACGCGTTAGCGTCTTTTTATGTTTATTTTTTCGCCATTTTCTTTTTACAAAGCAAGGAGGTTTATTTCGGGCCACATCAAAAGATTCATAATTTTCGTGTTCAGTATGGTAATTTTTATCGTCTTTAGAATCTTTCTAATTGATATTCAGTTGGGGTACATATGTTTTATGTTGTGATTTTTAAGGAGTTTCGTTTTTTCAAGGTTTTGTTGTAAGAAGGAATTGGCAAGGTTTTGATTGTTTGGTCTTATCAATCAATTTAGATTTCCCCCCTATGTCTATATGCCGATATTATTATTTTAGCTTCAGCAGTTTTTACTTATTCGATGGCAAATCACCCAATGTTTTTTTAATGAAATACTATAACATTTGCTAGAAGCCACTGTTTTTAAGGTTGAATTTAGAATCTGATAACCTAGTATTTAAACTTACAAAATGGATAGATTTTTGTAAATCTATATATATATAAAAATCAATGCCACTTTTCGTTGTTGTTTTATAACTCAAGAACGGGCTCACCTATCCAAACCAAATGTTTAGGCTTTATTCAGAATATTTAGCAGATGGTTTATGTGAAGAAAAACAAAAAAAAATATGAAAAAAATTGAAACTTAGGGTAGGGTAGGGTAGTGTAGGGTAGGGTAGTGTAGGGTAGTGTAGGGTAGAGTAGTGTAGGGTAGGGTAGGGTAGTGTAGGGTAGTGTAGGGTATGGTAGGGTAGGTAGTGTAAGGTAGGGTAGGTAGGGCAGATAAATGTTTGTTGTTTTTATGGCAAAACAAAGTTTTCCGGGTCAACTAGTAAGGCTATAAATGTCTTAGTGATAGTAATTATATCATCGCATTAATACCCTTCACATCAAACTTGCTTAAATACTGTTGTTCACGCTGGTCTAGCTAGGTTAATCAAACACATCGGACTGACTAAACAGTTTACGAAAACATTTCGAGGAAAATTGGACTTAATGGTCTATCGATTTCATCAATCCACATGCCTACGCAGTGAGCAAACGTATTAACTCTCTTTCTTCCAATGAATTAAACAAACAAATGACTATCAAATAAATACTAATATTACTTAGTGACCTTATTCTAAACATTTTTTTTATCTATCTAATCAATCTTACAGGAACCGTGAATTTTTCAGGACCATAAGCTTATTGGCAATGGTTCAGTATGTTTTTATAAAGATTTATTAATATCAATATTTCCTAAAACAACTTCTTACAAATAAGCATAATTTTTTTTTTTTCTAATAAAAAGGAAACAAGTTTTTTAGCTTACCGTGCATTGTCATCCAAACCAAACGTGTATGCAACATTTTGCTCTAATCAGTTGAGAATAACTTGCAAAATGCTTTAAAACTTAGTAGCAAGATTAGACCCATACACATATCTACATACATACAAGCATTGCAAGTTAATAAAAAGCTTGTAATAAACAGCATTACCTGTTTTAATACAACCTATACTTAACAAGAAAGAAAACCGGCCAAGTGCGAGTAGACTCGCGCACGAAGGTTTCCGTACTATTATCGCTAAAACAGCAAAAAAACACGTTTGTTGTATGGGAGCCCCACTTAAATATTTATTTTATTCTGTTTTTATTAGTATTTGTTGTTATAGCGGCAACAGAACTACATCATCTGTGAAAATTTCAACTTTCTAGCTATCACGGTTCAAGAGATACAGCCTGGTGACAGACAGACAAAAGACTAAAAACCAGTTGCTGCCTACATTTTGAGCTATACAAAAAAAAAATTACTGAACAGCTGATTTTCTTTTTAAAGCCTAGTTATTTTTGTTATTGTTTATAAGTGTGAGTTTAGATGAAATTAGTTCTTTCACCTATCCTTCGTAAATTATCAAGGCCAATCAACCCCCAATAATTTTCCACCTGAATGAAAAACTCCAATCTATTAGTACTCATCGTTCTCCCCACTAAACTCGAGAACTTCGTAATGGTAAAACTCTTATTCCTTGGAGTCCTTGTGTCCTTAATCGGTTGAGTAGTCTCGGAAATTACCTGTAGCCAACTGGAAGTTTGTAACAACGTTTGTAAGGGTTTACATATGTTGTTAGGACTTGTTAGCTGTGGTACTAAAGTAGTAGTGATTACTTAGGTAACATGTCATAAGAACACTTCTTTGTTGTTGAAAAGTTAGGCGTAGGTGTTTAGTGCAGCTGAATTTCGGTAGTTATGTATAAGTTCCTTGTAACAGGGATAATACTATTGGCATGAGTCGGGGACTATGAGAAATTTCTGATCTCTTGACCACTAGACCATCGCATGAGAGTTTGAATACCGGTAGGACGGCGTTACATTTATATCTGGGGCAACTTTAATAATAAATTATCTTTTTAGGTTTTTAAAGCTAACTTCGTGAAAACGGAACTCACCTCAATATTCTTTTTAAAACTTGCAACACTGATATGTTAGCCATAATTTGCATCAACGTCAGCGCAAGATCTGTTTACTTGTTGCAGGATAAATAATTTGAATTGTAGTACAGTGAGAACTTATTAAAAATAAATTGTAAATTGGGGTTACTTAATATTGCAATGAAGAAACAATGGGGTATCAAAGTAACTCCATGTTAATGTTGACCCTGATAGGCTTTTTTTTTTCTCCCAAGCTATGGAAAAACATATAATTTTTATTAGAGAATATAAAACTTTAAGTAAAGTCGCCGACACTGAATTTTTGTCATATTTTCAAAATATAATTGAAGTAGTTATGTCAATTTTAATTTCAAAATTAATCAATTTTACCCCTTTTTACAGTACAAAGGGTATTTATTAGTCGCTTCACATAATATAACACCTGTTGAGCCAACTTATATACAGGTGAATTTACGTACTATGTGTCTACTCACATTTCATCTGTTTTGTTTAAATCTTGTAACCCCCCACATCAATTATGGTCTGCAGCTGAGCAATTTCTAATTGATCGGTCATAAATAATATCCACGCTAAGATGCTGTGGATAATTTGAAATAAAGCTAAGATGCAAAGACCTAACAGTATTTCAACTCTCATTTGTCATAGAACAAAAGTTCAATTGGTTACCGAGATCTGGCAACCAATTGAAATTACCTCAACTTTGAAATACCGGGTATTTTAAAGTTGAGGTAAAATCTCAGTTATAGGTGTTTCGCTTAGATTTAAATAATACAATGTTCAGTTAAAAATAGGTCAGATTGTATTATCCTATTATGTAAAGTTGCTATAGCATAATATTTCAAGAAAACAGTTTTCCATGTTTTTTTTATGGTAAATTTTATCTACAATTTTATCTATAACTAGCTTTCCCACGCGGCTTCGATCCTGTCAACTGGCTACCTACCTACCCATCTACCCTACCTACCCTACCCTACATACATGATTGTCGCGTTAATTAAACCGTTTACGCTGCGCACGCAACGGAAGCTCTCAAAAAGGAATATTTTTGTCAGTTTTTGCAACATTTTTAAGCGTGATGTTATATAGCCTTTAACCTTCCTCGGTAAATGTACTATCCAACATAAAAATATTTTTTTAATTCCAACCTGAGAATGTTCCTGAGATTAGCGCGTTCAAACAAACAAACTCTTCAGCTTTATAATATTACTATAGATTCACCAGTCAATCTAACAAGTGTTGTGGCAATAATAACATACCCGGTTACCACAAAACAATTTCAATACATAATTTTTTTCAGCAACAAAACGGACATTTAAAGGCTGAAAATCGTCCATAATTGGAACAAAACCTTTCAAAACCGTATCGTTTCACCACTTAGTTCAAATTGACACTTAACAGGCAATATCCCAACTTTTTCTAGCTCATCCACCTGTAAATCGTTCTCGGCTTTAATTTTAGGGGACAGTGTAATAAAGGCAGAGTATTCAAGCTCATTATGTCACCATTATACACCCTCCTTTATTTCCAAGTTTTTTATTACGCTCGGTATTCAATTTAGTGGCCATAAGCGGTGGGTGTGACTGTTTATGGGGAAGCGTTGAAATTGTCACAGTTATTGTTTAGTGTTGTTTTGGAGTGATTTATAGTGCTTTGTTTTATTAACCGACTTACAAAAAAGGAGGAGGTTCTATGTTCGACTTCTTGTATGTTTTTTTTTTTTTTTTTTTTCTGTATTTTCACCGTTATCTCCGTCAATTGTGGACCGATTTTGAAAATTATTTTTATTTTTATAATTTGGTGAAGATCTAATGAAGAACTTTGGAGATATACAACAGAACCCTTCAATAAATAACGGCAAATCATTCGGAATTGCTGCAATCGCATGTCTGTTTATTGTATATTATATCATTTCATAACATAACATCACGCCAGTGCACACTAAAGGGGTACGCAGATCTCTCATTTCACTGGTTATGTTCAAGTTTCATGTTATTCGGGTGATCTATTCTGGCGTTATAGGTACCTTACTAAACAACTTGCCTATTTTAGGTAGGTACAACTAAAAAGGGAAAAATAAAAAAACTTTTTTGAAAAAAAGTATTACCGACTTCCAAGTAAAAAACTACAAAGTGAAAAATAATTTTAATTTTGGAAGTCGGTGTCTATATCGCAAAAAAAATTGGAAAAAGAAAGACACCGACTTCCAAAAATAAAATTATTTTTCACTTTGTAGTTTTTTACTTGGAAGTCGGTAATATTTTTTTGCAAAAAAGTTTTTTATGATAAGACTGATTTCTTTTATAACACTTTATACAGTCAAACAAGGCCAATAGGCACAAGAGGTCGTTTACAAGTGGGATAAGCCCAGTTGGCTAGCACCACGGACATAAATTATCATTAATATTAATGGGTCCTAAATTTAAAACATTTGTGAGGAGCAGTGGTTTTCCATTGGTAACGGCCGCGATATACAAGTTGTAGGGCGTGGGTTCGAACCCAGGCAGGCGCTTTGCTTTGTGTAAATTATTTCACACCACTGCTCTCGAAACGGTGAAGGAAAACATCGTGAGGAAACCGGCATGTCTTAGAACCAAAATTTCGAAGACATGTGACATCCACTAACATGCACTGGGCCCGCGTGGTGGATTACGGCCTATTCCCTCTCACAGAGCGGAGGCCTACACAACGGACCAAATGCGAGTTTAAGTGCGGAAAAGGGGTCCATCTATCCTATCCTGGGTCCTAACATTGTGAGCTGTTATATTTGATTCAAATAATAGGTATGGCAAAAAAAGCTTGAATGCACGGGAATTTGTTCTAGTTTCTGCAAGGTCCGTATAGTAAACAACTCTAGATGCAGCCTGTACATTATCCAACATAATATTGCGTTTATTCTGCCAAAGAATGCACTCCCATAAGATATGATGTGCAGATTGTACATATTCGCAGTCAGATGTAGAACACTGACATAAAGGCGAGGCAACGAGCTTGACGGATAATAATTTACTTTTAAAGTTACCATGCCCTGTGAGAAATTGGGCAACACAGTGATCCACCTCCTATTTTGTTCTGTCTCCTGCTTGGTATGGAGGGAAGTGGAAACTTGTATTTTTTCCTACTCTTCCGTTATTCTTTTCTGATTAATTTCGTTGCGGGATTTAAGACAGTTATAGTTCTCGCCAAACTTCTTGGCCGCCCTGAAGTTGGCTACAATGGCTGCGCAGTAGTAAATCTCATACAAAAACAGCACCGTTTCGTACCTCGCGCATCCAGTAAACCAACTTCAGGGCGGCCAAGAAGTTTGGCGAGGACTATAAATTAATTCTCCGGGACTTTTTCGAGCTTCATTGCCTCGGAGCTTTTCTGGTGGTCGCCACTGTTGATTCTGGCTTTCAGTAGTTGCAGTGGTTTGGGAATAGTACGGTGGGATAAGACTTTTTAACCAAGGGTTAAACTCTCCTGGTTTAAAAGGTGTCCTATGTCCTGCATCGCATTGCATCCATGTGAACGTACTTGCAAATTCCCTTAGTGAAGATCGCTCATCGTCAATCAAATTGCTTCGACCATCAGGAAGTTCCTAAGTCTACCTGTATGGCAAGCTTCATACAAATCATTTTAGCTGTTTGAGGCGTGACTACAAATTTGTAATATTAGTAGGAGTGTACAGCTAAAGAAATGATGTTCTTCTTGGTGGCAGCATTGAGACGTCAGGTCCAGGTCCACTTTTAAAATCGCCTATATTTTCTGACAATGATATTTTTTGTTAAGGCGCTTTATACGCCCCAATGTTAACACAGTACTTGCTGTGTGCTCGCTTCAAGCCAAAATTTCAATACTAAACCTTCTTTTGAACAGTTTTGTTTGCAAAATATTATTTGATTTACATATGCTATGTATATTATCCGGTCATCTGTCCATTCATCCGAATCGGATTAAAAAAATGGTAATTTCTATTGTGTCTGGAAATTGACAGTTGATTGAAGGTTTATGAAAAAAATCCAACCATAAATTTTTCCGTATAAAAATATTATTAAACATCCAAGTCGTTTTGGAGGAGTTTCCAAAAGTTGCGTAAAAATATCCTGTTGTTAATTATTTTTTTAAACCAAAACTATTAGTTACACGAAAAAATCTTGTGTTCAAAATTATGTACATGAATCAATAATAAATATATATTTTTCAAACCTTTTAACCTAGCCGTTACTAAGGAGTATGTTTTAGAAAGTACCGTTTTACGGCACTAAAGGGTATGTAGGCCCTTAAATTGTTGTCAATGTCATGTTGATGTTAATAGTTACGTTTTTTATGGAGGATCTCTGAATTGGCCAGAAAACTCTCACTACCTAAACTGATGATTTTTAATACTTTGGAGAGAACTATAGATAGTCGATTTCCACATTTGAAAGAAGTGCGATGATAGATTTGCACGCATAATTGCGTTTATTTGAGTCAGATTAAATTAAAGAGGCCGATTATCGCAGCCTGATGTATCTGTAATATATTTCGCCTTGTTGGTTAAGCTGCCAACTGCGCTGTCCCCTTAATTGGTACCTAATAATAAATGACTTTGGCAACACATAAGTTCCTACTTACTTTGGCACTTAACGTAGGCATAAATAAATGCACTTCTAAAGGGGAAAAAGCTTTTGAATAATTCCAAAAATTAATTTTGTGGAGTCTTTTGCGTGTAACAATTGACCAGCACTAGTGACTTCAGTGCAGTCGCAACCAAGACTTGTTTTTAAATCAGAGGTTTTAGACAAGTGATATAATCTAACAACGAAAGCGTTGTCATAATAGGATTTTTGTGGAGTCTTTTGCGTAGAGCAATCCAGTAGCAATCGTGACTTCAGTGAAATCGTAAAATGTGAAACCAAGACTTTTTTACCGTTGTTTCTATGTATATTTTCCTATAAGGCGTTCTAGAGTCCAAACACGTTGGGCGATTTACGTCAATCGATTTAACCTTGCGAGTGTCACTGGCTACATTAAAATTGGAAAATAGAAAAATCGCGGCTTTTGGCCGACATAATTATTCTGGGAGCCCAATTGTTTTTTAAAATCCTTTCTGTTGAGTATTCAAATAAAGGGTTGTAAGAGGTTATTTCGAAAATATATAACACTTATAAGTTTAAATGTACCTTCGAAAAAAAAAATGTTACCAAAAATTAATTTAAAATCGAAAAACTCGACTACTTATGAAGTGAACTAAAACAACGTAAACAAAAAAAAAGCATGCTGTGCAGTCGGAGGATACATCTGGTTTTGGTCATACAGATCGCGAAAATGTATCCTCCGACTGCACAGCATGAGTTTCGTTTTAGCACGCCTTTTTAGTTCGCTTCATAAGCAGGCGGGTATTTTGTTTTTTTTTCATAATTCAATAATTACCTCATTATTTCTTCCCACCAGGTCTATCAACAGTAGTAACCCACAACGAGACAGCCCGTCTCGCAGGCGACGCGTCACAAAATACAGGAGGAGTGCTATTTGCAGCGGGGGGCTGCGCGGCCGCTGCATTAGCGTTGCTTACTGCCGCCGCTGCAGCGGGCACCCTGTATAGGAGAGGCAGTAAGGCACGGCATCATGATTCGATACAGTAAGTGGGCATTGACAATATAAAATAAGGTACAGACAATTTTTTTTTTTTACTCTTTATACAATACCTAGTTAAAATCTGTAACGATGTTTGGTTTGACGACAAGTATTATTATAGGGTTTACTACAGCATAGGGTCATCATCATCATCATCATATCAGCCGAAAGATGTCCACGGCTGGACATAGGCCTCCCCCAAGCGTCGCCACATTGACCGCTCCCGTGCTTCCCGCATCGAGCGGATCCCCGCAACTTTTACCAGGTCATTGGTCCACCTGGTGGATGGCCCTCCAACGCAACGTCTTGCGGTCGCCACTCCAGAACTTTTCTGCCCCATCGGCCATTCGATCTGCCCTTTGCCACTTAAGTTTGGCAATTCTTCGTGCTATGGCGGTAACTCTGGTTCTCTTGCGGATCTCTACATTTCCGATTCGATCACACAAGGACACTCCGAGCATGGCCCTTTCCATTGCCCTTTGGGTGACTGTAAGCTTTCTGCTAGGCCCATTATGAGCGACTACATCTCAGAGTCATAGGTCATAACTGGCAACACTCACTGGTCACAGCATGGGTTAGGCAATCACAATGTAAGACAGTATAGAGTCCTTTATTCATATAACTGAACGTTACGGAAAATCTCATGCTATTATATTTTTTGACAAGCTTTTTATTAAGTTCAATCTTCAGTTTAGTATGTTTTTAAAGTTCCTAGATTTTTTTCAAGACCCAAGATAAGGATTGTTCTTTTTTCTGATGGCTTGCATGATTGAATAAGTCATCATGTAGCTCAACCCTATTTTAGGGAGCACGAGCTGAAGCTCAACGCCACACCATCATCAACGGGATACATGCGCAAGCATGACTCATTAAAACTGCCAGACAGGTATGAAATAGTTTAAATTGAATAATATATTAATGTTATCTTAATGCTTTCATACACAAAAAGTGCCTTAACCGCATGTAGGTGTTTAAAATCAATGCCAAGAATTCACAGCAAAGAAATAGCATATTAAAAAACTTTTTAAAAGACGCACAAAAAAAAAACAAATCGACTTCCAAAACAAAATACTACAAAGTAAAAAATAACGTTCTTTACCGAAGTCGGTGTCGAAAAACGGAAAACAATGGGTACAAAAGACACCGACTTTAGAAAAGAAAGTTATTTTTTGCCTTGTAGTATATTGTTTTGGCAGTCGCTTTTTATTTTTCTTTTTTTAGTTTTGGTAGGTACCTCCAATTAACATGATAATCATTTTTAGCCAAATTACATCTCATGACGATTCCAATAAGCCCAAACACGACTAGGACAAATTGTATTATTTCGGAGTTCCAGTGCCTACCTTCCGGCTTCATCATCAGATCAGTTCGACGGTGCCATTTTCATCAGTACCATTTATTTATAAATATTTGCTTCATCATAGTCGGTTAACTATTCGAGATATCTTATACCCGTGACATACTTAGGATTAAGGAGTTCCACTGGCCATCTGTGGTATTCTTCATCAGTTCCACTTCACCAAATGATACTTTCTGAGTGCAAATGATTGCATTGTTGATGAAAATACCACAATTGCTATATGTATGCCAATAATATGTGAGGAGATCCCTCGATTTCTCTAGGATCCCATCATCAGATCCTGACCTAATGACAATGGGACCACCTGCACAATAAAAAAATAAAAAATATTTAATAATTGTGATTTTGTGTGTTGTGCTGTGTCTTTTGTGTGCACTGAATAAATGATTTATCTATCTATCTATATATATCTATATATCTGAGAAGTATAACCTTTCAAACAAGAGAATTTTCCAAATCGGTCTAGACGTCTTTGAGTAATCGGGGAACATACATAACAAAAAAGATTCCGAAGAATTGAGAACCTCCTCCTTTTTTTGAAGTCGGTTAAAAAGAAGAAAATGACAGACTGAATTGTTGATTCAATTAGTTTTAAATTGCAAAAGCTGCAAACAGTTTATATAATTTACTATCAAATAATAGGCACCTGCTCAATTTAATTTTGGTTAACAAAAGGCATTAGTTTTCACAATCAAATCAACATTTACAAAATAATTAAAACGTAAAGAAACAACAATAAATCACTAACAAAACAAAGTAATTTACTTCGTTAATATTTATACGCATCAACAACATTCAGCGTCCGATTTGTACTTAGCGAAATATACGGCTTCAAAGTTTGACACAAATTATCTCACCCTCCAACTTTGTTCAAGTTAATTCACAAAGTTATGGAATAAAGTTGCTGTAATTTATTTAGCTTTACGTAACAACAATATCGGCGAAATATTAAATTAGGTACTGTAGAGAAGAGTGTAAGCAGTTTTGTTATTTCTAAGCTCGAAAGATAATAAATAATATCATTCAATCTCAAGTAATAGCTATCTTTTTATATAAAATTCAATTTCGGAAGTCCTGGTGTTCCTGTTTTCTTTTCTTCGTTTTTTGACACCGACTTTCGAAATTGAATTTATTTTTCACTTTGTAGTGTTTTTTTATTTGGAAGTCGGTTGTATTTTTTGTAAAAAGTTTTTTTTTATTTTTCACTTTTTAGTTGTGGTACATAATGGACCAGTTCTATAGGTAAGGTACATATAATGTCCAAAGTGAAGCCAGAATTGATTATCCCAATATCATGAAACTTAAACAAAACAGGTGGAATGAGAGTATACCAGGGTTAACTGTTCTCACCTGCGTACCCTCTTTAGAGCGTACTAGTGTGATGTTATGATATGTAATGGTAAAACAATAAATAGACATGCGATTGCAGCTATCCCGAGTGATTTGCAGTCATTTATTGAAGAGTTCCGATGTATATCTCCAAAGTTCTTCATCAGATCTTGATGAAATTTAAATGGGACCACTTGACAAGCACCAGCTTTCAAATAAAAAAAGAATCATCGAAATCCGTCCACCCAGTAAAAAGTTCTGAGGTAACAAACATAAAAAAAAAAAAAATACAGTCGAATTGATAACCTCCTCTTTTTTGGAAAGTCGGTTAATAAAAGAAGAAACGGACTGATTTATTATTATTATTATTTATTTTAAAAAAAACGTTGCCCCATACTAGGAATTTCTTCCTGTATCGTGGGTGCGTTTACAAACATATAAACTCACATACACAAACACCCAGAGCCGGAACAACTATCTGTAGGTCAAACAAATATTTGTTCCGTGCGGGAATCGAACCCGCAACACGCAGCGCAGCAGTCAATCGCTCAACCACTGCGCCAACCGTGCGCCCAAAACAACAAGACTGATTGACTAATAGATCAACGCACATCCAAAACCACTAGGCCTAGAAGCATGAAATTTAGCGAGAGGGTTCCTTGTATAATAATGTTCTATGATGAAGTGGAATAGTTTGATTATTTGTTTGTATGATCGCGCTAATCTCTGGAACTACCAGTCGGATTTGAAAAATATTTTTGTGTTGGTTAGCCCATTTATCTAGGAAGGCTATATTACTTTACGCTACGACCAAGCTATTGATGATAGTCATAGGCTAATTTTATTTCAAATAAATGTCACGGTGACGGTAGCAAGGCTGCAGATACTAAAACTAGTGAGAAATATAATAAGAAGAAAAACACGATATGATATAAAAAAAAACTCGACACAAAAACCTCTAAAAAGCAAATAATCACAACGTCGCGTTTCAAACCAAAAAAACAAACCGGCCAAGTGCGAGTCGAACTCGCGCACGAATCCGTACCATTATCGCAAAAAACGGCAAAAAATCACGTTTGTTGTATGGCAGCCCCCCTTAAATATTAATTTTATACTGTTTTTAGTATTTTTTGTTATAGCGGCAACATAAATACATCATCTGTGAAAATTTCAACTGTCTAGCTATCACGGTTCATGAGATACAATATGGATAAAATGTCTGGTGACAGACAGACAGACAGACAGACAGACGGACCGCGGAGTCTTAGTAATATGGTCCCGTTTCCCCTTGGGTACGGAACCCTAAAAAAAGAAAACAGAATTGGTTCATCCGATTAGGAGATATGATGCCTCAGACAGACACACAGATATACAAGCAACAACGTCAATCTTATAACACCCCTCTTTTTTTCATCAGGTTTTAAAAAGGAACACTGGCGGTACAAAAAAGTATAGCAATTTTTATTATTATTAACAATTTCAAAGTAAACCCATGAACTGTGTGAATTTTCAAATCTAAAAGCGGCCGTAAAAGTGTTTAACCTTTGAATTCCACGAATACACCAATTATTAACTTAACAATATAGTACGCGTATTTTGAGAAGCCTTACTTTGCCGTTATAAATTTCGACGAATTTCTCATGAAAACAATCTCGTATTCCAAGTTGCTAGGCAAAATATCAAGTTCCAGCAATGTATTTGATTTCACATCTATAAGATTTCTGCTTATGAAAGTAGAACAACAGAAATAAAATAAAACTCGTATCAGCCTTATATTTTACGTGAATACAAAACTGATGAGGCCTTAAAAAGTACTCAGTAATTGCTATCCAAGGGGCAAAGAAATCTAATCACATTATAGTCGACAGGGAAATATTTTGAGAAGTTTCAAGAGTTTCGCCACTCGAAGTAAATTCAATAGCCGGCTCGTTGAACAAAGTCGTTTAACTAGAAAAACAAACATTACGTTTGACTTAGAAGTTTAAGATTGGGTTTTGGCATGTACGAAAATAAATAAGAAAACAGGAAATTGGTTTTTAAAAATGTTTTTTTTTTTTTTGGTGAACTGAAAATAATTTTGAGCAGAGAAATTGAATTTAAAAAGCAATATATTCGTGGAAATATTTTTTCGTTAAAAAATAAAATTGAAATATGTCGAATAAAAAGTCGTAGCTGTGAGCGCTCGTAGCCACGTAGTAACTCTGGACAGTGATGTAGTACGGTTCAGCGGCGCGTAGCACCGACAGCGCTGCGTAGCATTACGCTACGTAGCGCTACGCGGCGTAGCACAGATGTATTGATACCTAGCTGTAAATTGTATCGGCTGATAATACAGCCGGACAATCTATTGTATGTCGAATTAAATTACGGTTACAATACTGTTAATAAAAATAGACACATTGTTAGATCAGATAACGTTGACCAGAAACTTCAAATTTATAATGTGTCATGTGAATTATAATGAAATTATATCCAATATGCCTTTTTGGATTAATAATATTTTATTTAAATTACTTACACAGTTTGTTTTTCACATACGTCAGAGTCGACAAAGAATACAAAAAAATACTTCGCTTCTTTAACATTTTGTACGTCTTTTGACATTTTATAATTTAGAATCTTTTACATTATTTTTAAAACTGTTTTGACTTTATATTTTATAAGTGTTTGACATTATTTTTAAAACTGTTTTAGCAATTTACATGAATTTCATTTGAAATATTAATTCATAGTTCTTTGTATTTGTAAGTAAATTGTATATGTATATATTCAACACAGTGTAAATTGGTTTATAAATAAATGAAATGAAATGAAACATCAAACTCTAATTTTCAATATTCTAATTGTTAAATACCGAACACTCAAATGGTACTCAGTACTTAAGTTTGAACTAATTTGTATTACTAGAAGGGTTGAAGGTGTAAATAAAACAACCAAACTGTATACTGATCTAAGTAAAGTAAGTATATTTGCTAAAAACGCACCAGACCTTATACCTAATTGGCAAACAATCTCCATTGCGACTTCTATTTCGACGCCAACGCCATCTAGTTGAGTCTTGTAAAACTTAAAAAAAAACAATGTTTTTGTTGACATAATGAGTGACTGTTGATCATTAACACTAATCCTACTCTCGTTACATAAAATTCCACATATATTTTTATTCCGACCACAAATAATATCTACGTCACTGAAACTAAATAGCTAAGTTCGCTCATTCCTGCTAGCTATACGAATTTTCTCTATACGAGGTAAAGAATTAGGGCCAAAATTTGCTTACTACAATAGCAAGACTCAGCACAAAGCATACAATAGCGTTACATTATGCATGCCATATAAACTGCCCGTAAATTAAGGAAAAACTAAATTCTTCGAACATATCCTTGTATAGGGGACCCGACCCTCGATGCCCTTCGGGGCTTTATAAATTTTTCAATAATATACCAATTTCAACACAATATCAGGTTGAAGTTGACCTTAAACATGCTGTTTGGTGCAATTTTGAAAGGGAAAGCGGATTGCATCAATTAGTATGTATGGTTCTTTTCTTCTAGAAAAAAGGTGACAGTTATTTATGCGTTATTTTAGACAAGAAAATACTAATATTTAATACTACCTGACCCCCACGGCTCTGCTCCAATCTATCTATCTACCCTACCTACCTACTAACCTACTCACCTGCGCTACCCTAAAAACTCTACTTACACTACCCTACCTACCTACCTAGCAATTTGTTATACAATTTATTTGAAAAGAATTAATACTACAATACGAATGTAACCAACTTTTGTTTCTACCAGCGATCTAATTAAATTTTAGAACACTTAGACTTAACTATGATAGTGAAATATATTTTCTTGCAACCTTTTTTTTGGTAAAAATTAGTACTTTAATCATGTAGTACATCATTTTGATGTATCATCAATAGTTTTCTCAGTGCACGCCAAATAATGAATTTTATAGACAAACTTTGGGTTACATTATTACAATTTTCATAAGGATTTAAATTTTGTTTCAAAGAGTACTCGGGAATAATGTAGCTTTCCATAGGTGAATTTAATGAATTTTAAATCGGTCCTGTAGTTTCGAAGCCTATTCGGTACAAACAAACAAAAAACTCCTACCTCTTTATAATTTTGGTATAGATCTGTGTCAAAGTTTTCCAATAAATAAACTCATTAAAACGCACCTACAATATTTTTTGTAAAATGCGATACAAATTTAATTTAACTCATATAAACATAGCAATAAAAACATAAAAATGATCATACTTTATAGAAGCAATAAAAACATTTAGGTTACTGTCGAATCGCTTTGACTCTCAACTTGAGGCACACACCAAAAACATATAGGGGGCAGCGACCCCCCGACATATGTGATGGATGATGTGGTACGGAAGGTTCCATGATAGACAGGCAAAATGTTTTTATAGTTACTCGATATCCCGCGACTTTATCACGAGAAGCTTTATGGCACAAATATGTGAATTTATGTTTCTTCAAAACGGTTTATGGCGTGTACTATCATGACGTACATGGCTTTATAACTTGTAGGGAGAGGGAGTTAAAAAGACTGCGTGGGAATCTTTATATCACATTTTTTTAAAAGAATAGATATACATAACATCATGTAGGAACAGTGGTGGCCCAATGGTATCGGCCCCGACTTACGTGTCGTAAGTTCGAACCCAGGCAGGCGCTTTGATTTGTGTAATTTATTTCACCACCATCACCATTCTTAAAACGGTGAAGGAAAACGTGGTGCGGAAACCGACATGTCCTAGAACCAAAAATTCGAAGACATGTGATATCCACCAACCCGCACTGGGCCCGTGTGGTGGATTAAGGCCAATTACCTCTCTTACAGAGAGGTAATTGGCCCAATGCCCAATGTCCCAGCAGTGGGAACATAATAAGGCTGATGATGATAAATAACGTCAAGCCTGTACTGTGACTGAGCATTAGGTTCGGTAGTTGAGCTTGTGACCGCTAGACTACCGAGGCAGTAAAAAAACCGGTCAAGTAGGTGTCGGACTTCACACATTTAGAGTTCCGTACCAAACCGCAAAATTAATTTGGTTGTAATATAAAAATTTGGGACATTTCAAAGAAAAGAAAATCTAATTTATCAATCTATTGGTATGTGTCAGAAAAATCTTCAAATAAAATTTTGTTAAAAAAAACTGACTTTGGACACATTCCTTTGTTTGTCAATATTTTTTGAAACAAAAGATACTGTATTTATTTACTCCACAGTTACTACAACTCCACTCGTTGTGGTTTTGTCGGCCCCTTTAGCTGTATGGGAGCCCCCTAAAAACATTTACAAATATTTTTTGACAATTAATATGGCTTTGCGACAATAAGATGCTTGTACTGTGAAAATTTGAAGACTGTTGTTGCAACAGTTTGGCTGTAAAACCTGTGTGGCAGACAACGGACAGACAGACTGACAAGTGAATGACAGCAATATGCCTCCATTTCAACACTGCGGGTACGGAACCCTAAAAAAGGAAAAACAGTAAAGAAATGGTGTCTCTTATAAATACATCTTACAAGGAATTACATATATTGCACGGAGCGAACAGGTTAACACATTTTCAAACGAATTCTATTCATCGCTATGTGAAAAAGGAATTTATTTGAAACGTTGCACGACGTTTTCGAACTGTTATTTGCATTCAAAATATTTAGAAAATGTAGTTGGAGAAATATTACTGGCCGCTTGCACTACAAGTACATATCACAACTACACTATATTGCGTCAAGTCTATTATTTTACTTTTGACAGATGCACGCCTATTGTAGCGTTACGTATAGCGCCGGAGAGCTATACGTTAGCCAAGTTAATAAAATTAAGATAAAAATAAAATAAAATTAATAAAAAGGATATAGAAATAAAAATAAGGTTCGGCTTCGCACGTCGTGGTCAGCTAATCAGGCAGCAGGACGAACAGGAACTCTTCTAAGTGGTGAAGGTGCAACCGCAGACCAGGGTGGCATGGCACGGTGCGATGGGATGCGCTGGTGGAGCGCTACCGCGAGATGTGGGCCCTCATGTTCAGCATGCGCTCCCAGTGCGTACTGCCGAAGGGCGCGCGCGGCCTCACAGCTCATACCGCCGCGCCGCTGAGGTCCTGTCTGCCGCATTTCATACTCCACATGCCAGTCTGGCACATCTTGATATTATAATAGTAAAAGTTCACTTGAGAGTATAAACGGTATTTATTTATAGTTCGTCAGGGGTTTATAACAGTGGTTCATAAACTGAATGCATTACAATTTTATAAGTACTTTTAGTAATTCAAGGCTAAAATTTGTGTCCTTCAAATTTTGAAAACCGAAACCAAACTTTCGGCGTTCAGACCAGACTCTGGACTAAAAAAAAAGCTGAAGCCCGTTTTTCATTCGTTCTCCATTTCTTCTAAAATTCAAATCTCAATAAGACCAGAACGAATAAAAACGGCTTTAAAAAAGCGGGTCACTCTGCACTGACCTTACAATAATGTACAACTAGCTTAAGGAAAAGTCTAGGTAGTCCATGGTACCTATGGTATGTCTATGGCTTTAAGAAAATAAAATAGACAGACAGATGTCATGAAAATGTCAGAGTATAAAAAATTCCATAATTTTGGAAATAAGTAATACAAATTAAGTTAAAGAATATAAATCAACCAGAAATAACTAAAAATATGCTTTACAGGTAATAAGAATATCAAAGAATACTTATAATAGAGTTACAAAAATTGATGCAATATCAAAAGATGTGAAGATGGTTTGTGGAGTAGAATGAAACGTAAGTAGATCTTGAATAAATACCACACTATTTCAAAATTAGTATTAGGCAACCATAGACAATAAAATGCAATACTTTATGGACGCTTACAGTAGTGAAGCGACGTGCTGTTTCGCTCCGTTATTCCGATTATTTAAAATTCACAGTTAAAACGTACACAGTCCACAGGCCATAAAACAATAGTTAAAACAATACAATTAACAGGTTGAACTGTGAATCTGTTCAATCGAATTTATGTAGCAGTAAATATCGCATTGTAAATTGAGTATTTGTTACATAATAATAATGTAATTATAAATAAGACTTGCAATCAAGGTTCAACCTTCCAACGAAATAAATATTTTGAAAAAAGTAATATTGGATAAGTATTTTATTTATTTATTATGATGAATCATAGCGTTCTTCGCCATATAAACTGGCATATTCACTTAAAATCATGTATTATCGTATATTAAATCGATTACAATATCTTCATTAATAAAGTCGATTGTTATAAGAATACGAATCGGTAACGCATTAGTTCATAACTAAATCATACATTTTAGCGGTCAAAACTAAAATAACTGGCTGGACGGAGTGCAGTTCAAATCACTAAGGCTCGTTGCACCGACCACAGTCACCAGTGGCTGTCGCGCGCTACCGCCACATTTATACACAAGAGGCAGAAATGCGTGACAGCGGTATTCGGAACCGCCACGTTTTCATTGATGTATAGATCAGAATGTGAATCCCAAATAGCGGGACGTAATTGGATTTCCGATATGAGAGCATCGGTATCCATTGACGCGTCTTTGTGGTCCATAGTGTCGCGAGCGATGCGTAGGACGCCTAACGTCTAACTGCGCGGCGGTGGAGCAGCGCAATAGTGGCGGGTGTCGGCGCAGCGACCACAAGTGTCGAATCGCGGACAATGCTGTAGCGAGTGGCCACCACCATCTAAACGTGTGCGGTGCATATATACAAAATGCATGGAAAAGTGTGTTAAGTCGCTGTCGCTGGCCACCGGTGACAGTGGTCAGTGTCCCGTTTGCGCCGAGCTTAAATAGGTTTTGGCTCTAAACCCATTAAAAATATCGTTATATTTCTGTCGGTTTGAAGCTAGCGGCAACAGAATGATCTTTTATTTTAAACTCATTAAACGTTAAATGCATGTACACGTAGTCTTTATTCACGTTTTGTGATAAAAGTAAAAAAAAAAACATTGAGATTAAAATTATAATGTTTCTGCCTTTCTACCTAAATGTTCTCATCTAGTTTATTACACGAACAAGGTTTTCAAGGTCTACAAACCGGCAAATGTTTTCTTTTGCTTGGCCGTGGCTTTGAGCCTATTCTTAAAACAACAGACTTTTCATCACAAAATGTTAACTTCCAGCTTCTCATTTGCTACGATTTAGATTAACTTTCTCATTAATTTTCTCGTTACTTTCTATTGTAGCTATGGATACATATTGTTACCCAACCCTGAAAAAGAATATAAATATAGAAGAACACAAAGTTGGTGTTTATTTTAAAAGTAGTAGAATCTTTCAGCAGATCTGCGACAGAATAGTTGGTTAAAAATAAGGAAACATAAAATGGATTATACTCAGATAACAAATTCATTAATAATAATATTATATCAAACTAGCTGTCCCACGCGGCTTCACTCCCGTCAACTGGCTCCCTACCCTACCCTACCTAATCTACATACATGAATGTTGCGTAACTTAACCGTTAACGCAGCGCACGCAACGGAAGCTCTCAAAAAGAATTTTTTTTTCTCGTTTTTGCAAAATTTTTCATTTATGCTCCGCTCCTATTGGTTGTAGCGTGATGTTATATAGCCTATAATCATCCCCGATAAATAGAATATCCAACACAAAAAAAAAATCTATTCTATCCAGTAGTTCATGAGATTAGCGCGTTCAAACAAACAAACTCTTCAGCATTATAATATTATATAATTTAGTAAAGATATCAGCTGATTCTACTGCAGCTAAGACACGGCTGCCTGCATATATATCACTCACACACAAACATAAATACACATTGAATTTAATCAGTATACTCACAGAGATGGCCCATATAACTTCATCAGATATCCTGTTGACCGTCTACACCACATGATATACTAACACTATATCTAATATCCGCAAGAGCTATATATATGTGAAATAGTCTGTCGGTCTTTACCGTTGTTATGGCTAAAATGTTGAAACGATTTTGGCAAAATTGGGTATTGTTAA
This sequence comes from Orthosia gothica, assembly GCA_949775005.1. Classification (NCBI taxonomy): domain Eukaryota; kingdom Metazoa; phylum Arthropoda; class Insecta; order Lepidoptera; family Noctuidae; genus Orthosia; species Orthosia gothica. The sequence continues at coordinate 13,266,519 of OX459057.1, forward strand.
AAGATATAATCATTGGAAAGTAATCCCTTATAGAGGTTAAAGAGGAGAGATAAGTTGTCCTATTGTTTTGCCGAAAAAAAAAGAAACCAAATCCGTGCAGAAAAAGTCTCGGACCAAGTTATCTCTAGAGCATACCCATCTAACATCACTACATATTTTAAGACCCCAGTCCCCAGCCGCGTCTGTCTATCTGTCTGTTCGCGATAATCTAAAAACTACTGAACGGATTTTCATGCAGTTTTCATCAATAGATCAAGTGATTCATGAGGCAGGTTTAAGTGTATATATATATTCATTAAGGTTTTGTGTAAATTCGTTGAAATATGACGATAATTGTTTAACATGTACGAAAAAGCCTGGGAGCTTTCATCAAAAACGCTGCCTACTTAATTCCTTTGAGATATAACAAAACAATTTATGGCGGGAAATTTCTGTTTATAGGTCTGCAAAAAAGTCTGCGATGGCATATATCTATCTTCTAAGGATAGCTTAGTATACTCATTCTAACTTGTAAAAAATGGTCACGTGTCGGTAATTGTAAAGCTGTTTAGACAGATACAGTATCAATATCAACTTATATATGCGTTAGTTATCATTTCAAGCACATTATGATATCCACCATAGTTTAAAAGAATATCTTAGGATTTAACGCAAAATAAAAACTAACACGATCGAAAATAAATTCAGGCACGGGTCTCACATTGATGACAGGAAATTTCAAGTTTGAATTTTTGTTTTTTGTATGGTAGATAGGGACTTTAAGAGAAAAATAATAATTATAATATGGTCAAATCCAAAGCCGGGGCGGGTCGCTAATAATAATATAATTCTGTTATAAAGTCGTTTGTTTAAAAGAAAAAAGATAAAAAAATTGGAAATATCGGTCCAATTACATAAAAAATTCAGTGACAGAAAGCGACACTCTTGCCAAGTGTCATACGATATAGCTTTATGTGAAAACAAGTTTCAAATGAACGAACTTACGGGCAGAAGCTTGTATCTCACACAAGCAATACAGCTAGACCACTACCTCCCATATCCAGCTAGCTGAATCAATATTAAGCTCACATGCACTACCAGCGTGCTGGCCATAAATAATAAATAATGTTTACTGGCCACTCTAACCTACTTTCTCAGTTTAGTGATCGTAACACAGATATTATATATTTTATCTCTGGAGTGTGGGAGAGTAATTTGTAGTTGCAGCGGTATATCTGCATTATGTTTCACTTTAGATATGAGCTACGTAAGCATTAGTTATTCAACGTTGTGAAATACTGCTTTGTTAAAAAAAAATACTTATTTAAGACAAATTCGTTGCTCTCCGTGCCTCCGGCCGTCACTTATAAATCTTTTACAATAAGAATCACCCCCTAGGTTAAAAATAAATCATTATATTTTGTCATTCAACAAAATTATTAAAAAAACCGGCCAAGTGCGAGTCGGACTCGCGCACTAAGGGTTCCGTACCACTATCGCAAAAAACGGCAAAAAATCACGTTTGCTGTATGGCACATAAATTATTATTTTATTCTGTTTTTATTATTTGTTGTTATAACGGCAACTACAAATACATCATCTGTCAAATTTTAAACTGTCTAGCTATCACGGTTCATGAGATACAGCCTGGTAACAGACAGACAGATGGACAGTGGAGTCTTAGTTATAGGTTCCGTTTTTACCCTTTGGGTACAGAACCCTAAAAATATTGGTCACGTATTTTATGCTATATCAAATCAATTAAAATTGACAAAGATAAGGGCATCAACGTTTGTGACGTCACTTGTGAGTAAAAAGTTTACTAAAACGTGACGTCACGCAAAATGTAAACGCAAAATGTAAACGCAGTCTAATGATGTTGATGTCCGATATTTTTTATTAATCTACCTGACGAACTAATATTTTAGTCATCATCCGTTTTGTTTCGGGTAGTCAGAAAACCTGACAGTCTGGTAAATATTTTACCAAGCGGTACAGTGTTACCCAGTACTTGGGTTGTGGAGATCAGAAAGGTAGTTACTACATGGAAAATACTGGTATTCAGTTGCATCCGAGAAGCCCCAAAGTACTTAGAAAAAAAAAAAGATATCAAAAAACCCCACTGCATATGAATCGAACTGAAAGACGTAAACAAGAACAAAATCGTGCTGTGCAGTCGGAGGATACATATTAGCGAGCTGGCTGACCAAAACTAGATGTATCCTCTGACTGCACAGCATGATTGTTTACATCTTTTTAGTTCGCTTGCTAAGCAGTTGGGTTTTTTTATATTTTTAATTAACTTATTTTGTTTATAACTTATTAGTTTTTTTTTTCGAATTAGGTTCCTACATTTAAATATATATATTTTTGAAATCACCCTTTATTTCTATACCCCACCCAATGGATTTGGAAGAAAAAATAATTGCGCCCCCACAATATGGCGACCAAAATCCAAGGTTAAGACACATCGATTGACGTAATAAAATCACAAATAATCAAAATCAGCAACGGGTTTGGTCTCTAGAAAACCACATAGCAACAAACGTACATACATAGACTCAGAAACACATCCTTCGGCAATCGGATAAGGCTAAGTAGATGATAGTTTAAGACGAATAAAAAGCATTTCTTCGTCTTCACAAAAAATTAGGTAATCAATTTGATAATTATGTTTATAATATTTTTGGCATTTCACAATATTAATATGTTACTCTATATGGGCTTCTAAATATGTGTGCCAAATTTCATAATTGTATGTATGTTTGTTTGTTTGTTATATGTTTGTCCATGCATTTCGCCGAAACTACTGATCGGATCGTTATCTTTCTTTTTTCGGACTTCAAAAAAGGACGTAACCAATTCAATACTATTAAAAGTCGGTCTTGTTTTTGTTTTTTTTTATATCTTTGAAACTGACTGTCCTGATACTAAAATTTGAGCAACCATTTGTTTTCCGGATTACAGAGATTGCCCATTTTTTTAAATATTGTTATTAATCTCTAATACAATCAATGAAACAACATGCAAAAACGGGCTAATTAAAAGTTTTCACCCAAATAAAAGTTTGCATAAAAATACATATCAGTGACAGTTCATCTATCCACTCCTCGCTTTCTGTGTCACTAAACAAAGCCAGAGTATATCTTACAGCTGGTTTTAACAGATTTTCCTCTTTCTGAAATCAAAAGTTCAATATATTAACACCAGTTTTCTTTTCAGCACCTCATACACCACAGCGGCATACGGCAGTCATCAGAACGTTCTTCTAAGGCTCGACACTCTCGGGAGACCTCCAAGTTCTACAGGATCCTATGCCACTATTGCAAGCTTACACAAGTTTCCTTTTGGTAAGTTATAATAGTATTTTTTTTTTACTGATTAACTAAACAAATTCAAATATAACGTATAAAATGAACAATACATAACTATTGCACTTTGACGTGTTCGTCCATCAGCGCATCCCCTGACGTATAGGCCTCCCCTGGCTCCTGCATTTGTCTTAGTGGTGTCTCATCTCATACAAAGAAACCGTGCCGACGTTCTGTACTGATTATACTGATTATTTTTTTGTATATCGATCGCGCGGTTCCGTTCCACGGATATAGATGGTGATCTATCTATCGCCATGGAACGGAACCGAACGCGATCGATTTACAAAAAATAATCGGTATAATCAGATGAAAAACGCTACTTACGTCGGCATGGTTTCTTTGTATGGGATGAGGCATCTGTATGCTAGTATTATATGATATGTGGTATGGTGTAGCTCTAGCCCACAGGGCACCAGCAATCTCCAGTATATTATAGCGCCAGCTTTTCTAGTGGTCGCCACTGTTGATTCTGGCTTTCAGGAGTTGCAGTGGTTTGGAAAAAATGCTGTGGGATTGTCCCAAAAAGTATTGATATATAGTAACAGCTAATAAAAACATTTATTTTTCTTAGTGGTAGTGGTATAAAGACCCTTGGCGTTTTTGACTACTGTCGCGTTGTTTAATCTAATCGTCGTCGGTAATGAGACAGGTTATCAGACTTAAAAATAAAGTTTTTCAAAACCTAACAACGTACTATCTCGAAAAAGCAATAAAATCTTTATTATCATCATGAAATACACTACAGGACCATTCCCGGTACCAACAAAATATTTCTCAACAAAAAGGAATTTATAGCAAATGAGAAAATGTAACATACGGAATGTCACATAAAAATTCACTTTAGTGTATTTTTATATTATTCGCTCGGAAAATTTCCTGACAAAAATTCTGGAACAAATATTTCAGTGACATGCGTTCGTAAATGACCTAATTATATGCATGTCTGCTATAAAAATAATTAGGGCTACTATGTATGGCATTTTATATAAACATGTACATAATTACCCTATCTACAGATTGTTGTTCCGGCTCTGGGTGTTTGTGTATGTGAGTTTATATGTTTATTCCTAGTGTGGGGTAACGTTTTAATAAAGATAAATAGAAGAAAAGAATTACCATTGTGCTTTAAATTATAAAAATAATTTTAAAACCAGCCTGTATTGGTCCCACTGTAGGGCAAAGCCCTTGTCTCGTTCATAGAGCCTGGAGCATTAATCACCACGCCACGCTTGCTTAAGATTTCCCTAGTCGATCATTCTTCCATACAAACGTAGTCTGGCGATTACTCCTCTGTTTGACGGTGTACGTTCAAAAAAAAAAACAATTTGTAAATCATTATATAGCCCTGTATGAGACAAAAAAAGTAAAAAAAAAATGGTCCCACGTTTCATAGTTCAACAATAATTTTAACGCATTTTTGGGTGGAAATAAATACCATAAGAAGAAGGGAAATCGCAAAACAGTCACCATACAGGAATTGATTGGTAGTTCAACAATACAAATAATTTTATATTAAATAGAGATAATCTTTCTTTAGCACTGAGGTTTGCTGTTAGAGAACCCAATTATGGGTTAAGCTCGCCTTTGTACATACGTTTTCCTTTTGTATTTGAAATGTTTATTTTGTGTACAATAAAGAATATGAATAGATACATTTAGTAATGTTTTCATAATATTCGTATTCCCAATAGTCCTTATTATATATAGTCCTTATATAAAATTTCGCGCGATCGTTTTCGTCCTAAATCATCATCCATTTTGCTACAAATTTGCAAAAGTGTGCATTCGTACGTGAACTAGCTTCTTACTGCTCATCACAGCATCTATCTCTTTCGCTCGTGTTGTCGGATGAGATAGCATGCATTTTAACCCCGCCCACAAACTTGTTCGTGCTGTCGGCTAGGGCAACCTTAAGACGGGTGGCGATTTCAGACTTGTATTAACTACTAGCTTCTACCAGCGGCTTCGTCCTCGTGAAAATTATTCCAAGGGGATAGGAAACTCCCTTATAAATAGTATCCTATCCTCTTGTTTGGCCGTTCTTCAATCTATATCAAAATTCATAAAAATTGGTTTAGATGTGAAAGTTTCATAAAAATTAAGAAATTAGGCTTTGTGAAAATTAAGAAAAAACCTGAACTTAGAACTGTACAGTAATAAGTTTTCTCTATCAGGTGAACAACCGTAAAATTCTCCGAATAACTTTTGTCTCTAGATTTATGGTAAAAGTATTTCGTTCGCGACTGTTCACTGATGAATTCCATTTAATTCCAGCTTGATTTATATTTTACATTCACACCGAACATTCTCCGAGGTTTTCTTTAAAATAAGGAAAACGTTTTCCAAGAAAGAGGTCACATGATATTACTTTGTTATGCTTGATTTAGTTCTAATGAAAATTTTATACTTGAGCGTGGAAACCGGATTTTCTTTTCTCAAATGCTGTGAGAATACTTGGTAAAAATCTGTTTATGATTAAGTTAGCTGAAAATGAAAAATAAAAAGGCAATTTAGTTAAATGTGACATTTTTATTTTCAATGTTGGTACAACATTACTTCTTTTTATTGAAATTAGAGCGAAATAAAACTTTTTTCGTAGTTTATCTTCAAGCTTCAATAATTTGCTGCAACCACACAATCCCTCCACCTCAACTATTATGATAGAGAATTGGTTGATACAAAATTCACTTAAAGGAAACCATGTAAAAACCAGCATCTTCTTTTTAAACTCCGCGTTTTCACCTGTCCGCCTTAATTATTTATAGACGTTGTTCAGTTTCAATTTGAATAATATGTACATACAAAAATCTAGATTAATTACTTACTTACCATCGATCACTTCAAAGAACGTACATACTATATTAGTTTATTTACTTTAATTTGGCTTAAAATAAATGAACTTTTAGATATCAATCGACCCATTTGTCTACAGGCAGTCGTCGTTCGCCCTCTCCGTATGCAACCACGCACATAGGAGAACACGTGTATGCCAAACCGGAGTCAAGAGTCTCGTATTATGCTGCTTCCAATCTCACGCATGTTTCACAGGTAAGTTATATATGTTTATAATAGCTTGTCCCACACTAGGAATAAGAACGTTTGTTGTTTGATAAATGACAATGAAAGCACACAGTTACTTACACAGACATAAATCCAACTAGATGACGAGATTGTATGTACTTCGCGTGCCAAAAAACGGAGTAAAGTTACGATCAATGATCTTAATCTGAAGTTTTCATTTAGCATTGGCACCGGTAATCCACCGAAATCTAGAAAAATGCCTTATTATGACATATTGAGCTGTAAAGAATGTATAGAAAAGTTGCACGAGGCATTGGAAATGTTTTCTTTCATTGGTAAGTAAATTTGTTTTTAAATTGTTTGCGAAAAAGTAGCACGCTTTTTTTTGAGGGACTTGCGTTATCTATTTAGATTTATGTCTGTGGTTACTAAACTAAGTAAAGTCTGAAATATACATACTATTAAAAACCACGCCATACCTATGACTTTGAGAGTAAATTATGCTCATTTGCAGCGTACTCTCTGTGTGTAAAAGAGCCATACTTTGTTTGTATATCTGCTGATTTTGTACTACTAGGTAGCATCTGCTCGAAATAAGCATTCTATGCGCTACTACATTGCATATTGTGCCATTCTTCTCAATAGGAATCTACCACACATTGGAATGTACTAGTTCCATAGTTCTTCTGGCCGAGTCGTTGACGATTAGAAAGTGGCAGAAAACGGATTCACTGTATTAACATTATTTAATTTCATGGTTTTAGGCTTATAATTCTCAAAACAATTAAGCTAAAGGCTTATATAAGTTTACAAGTAAGGTAGGCAACTAAAGCCCCTTTCTAGAATAAGGACGAAGTAAATAACATCGGATATAAGTGATTCTGCAATTTTTTAGGGTTCCGTACCCAAAAGGTAAAAACGGGAACCTATTACTAAGACTCCGGGATCGGTCTTTCTGTCCGTCTGTAACCAGGCTGTATCTCATTAGCCGTGATAGCTAGACAGTTGAAATGTTCACAGATGATGTATTTCTGTTGCCGCTATAACAACAAATACTAAAAATAGAATAAAATAAATATTTAAGTGGGGCTCCCATACAACAAACGTGTTTTTTTTGCCATTTTATTGCGATAATGGTACGGCACCCTTCGTGCGCGAGTCCGACTCGCACTTGGCCGGTTTTAATGCGTAAAGGCTGTCTAGATTCTGTGTCAGCATGGCGCCTGCGATGAGATGCGATCTGTCGGTCATTGCCTTATACTGGCCCAGATAGTCTACAAATAAAATACTCTTTCCAATAAAAACACGGTGATAAATACTCAATAACTTCAGTAGTTACCACGAAGATAAAAATACTTACCCTTTATGTATATTATCTTAGTTACTTCACAAGAAAGGTGCTATTTATATGATAGTCTTCAAAATGGCTACATCTTTTTGGCTGTTATCAGCTTTAAATGGTGCTGAAACAGCCCTGTAGGATGAATATTACCAGGTATTTATTTGCGGTAAATATTCAACCAAAATCACCTGATTTACTTTATGTATTCAAATTGATATTCGAGAGTAAACCCAGTGGATTAACAATTAACTGATTATGTTAGCTTATTAATTAAATTAGTAATTATGCTAATTCACATTTGGCTGTACAAATAAACTAGACACAGTGGTTAGACAATTTAGTGTTGTGTAATTACTGTAATGGCGCCATTTTGTCGATAATGTGACCGATTTTGTAGCATTGTGGTTAGCAACCACCTGAAATAGCGAACAGCTATTTATTCGAAGATTATTACGCGGTTTTTAGTCATGGATCATTTACCGATGTGCGTAGAAATATTATAAATAATGATAGTATGCAACAATGCTTAAATGAATAACACGCCTTGTTCATAGAGGTACCTAAACAGAAGCTCGATCCTTAAGTACTATCGCCCAAATCTATATCTGAAAACCGTAAGGACTATTCTTGCTTGCAGCGCCGCGCCGCTGTTGTAGCTCTTACTGTATTATCTGTGTCTATGCTCACCAACCAATAGCACAGATCACCAAATCGCGGACCGCGGTCCGGATGTGTACCACCGATCTATTTTGTGTGGGCCTTGAGTGAACAGTACAATATAATTTATTTGTATTATTCGATTCGGGCCTGGTCCTTTTCGGATGGTGAGCAGCCCATCACTCGTCGTCCGCAAGCCCGCGCCTACGGTGGCCGGGAATGGGCTTGCGATGCCCGACGCCCAGGGCGTCTCCTGTGGTGGGTGTGAGGGCGTCTCCGTTGCGTCTCCCTCACGTTCAGACACAAAACTAATTAGATAACACAAGTCCTTCCATCTGTATGAAAACCAAGCGTGCCACTTTTTCACAAACAATTTAAAAACAAATTTACTTACTAATGAAAGAAAAAAATTCCAATGCCTCGGCCAACTTTTTCTATACATTCTCTCACAGCTCAATATGGCATAAAAAGGCATTTTTCTAGATTTTCGGAGCCGATAATGCTCAGATTACGATCTCTGATCGTAACTTTACTCCGTTTTTTGGCACGCGAAGTACATACAATCGCGTCATCTAGTTAGATTTATGTCTGTGCCCTCCCGCTTTCCGGCACTTCCTTTGCGAGCATTACTGCTTCGCAGTTGCAGGAGACAGCTTCCCATGCCCTCTCGCTCCGTACCATGGCCTGGACCAGGGCCGGACGCGAGTGGTCGCCACCAACGAACGCCTCCACGAGGAAACGGTGGTGCTCCGCCAAGCGTGACAGACATCCACCGTATACTCCACCGTGTTCTCCGGGTGATCCACACAATGGTGACACCCGGGCTTTTTCGCCCACTTTAGCCTGTACAGGAACCTCCCTAATTTACAAATCTACTCTTTCATACGTGCTCCGCACTTTTCACGAAAACCAGGCAGCTAAAAGTTTTAAAAGATTACTCTAAATAATAATAATAATTACTATGTGTACTGTATAATATAAACTTATAGGTATTATTACAAACGTTACTGTACGACTGTTGGTAAATGTTTCTCTGAAATTCACCGGATAATAAATTAGTTTCGTGTGGAAATAAATTTTAGTTTACTGCCGGTCTCAAAGAGGCGTCGCGGCTGAGTCTGGGGCAGAGGCAATAGCGATTTCACATGAGAAATAGTTAATCAGAGTGCTATTCTGTAAACAGATCACGCTTAGAGTTAGCTGTTAATTTGTAAGTTCAGGTGGAATGGCCTATCGAAGTTTTCACGGTGATGTTTTAAATATATGACCAGTCAGACTTTGTATTAGTTTAAAGAGGTGAAGTACATTCAGACAAAGTTCTTTTGAACTCTGTATTTACCGAGACCAAGTTTTGTTTTCAAGCTTTTATTTAACATGCAATGTATGTAGGTATGTATACAGTATGTTCGGCAAGCGGCGAGCAAAACAATAGCGATTTTTGCACAATAATTGCTCTTCAATACAAAAGTTTTAGAGTTGTTGGCGGTTTATTTTTAAATAAGGGCATTTGACAATCTGCGAGCGATTAGCAAGCGATTGTGTAGGACCTAAATTAACTACACTGCAGGTAATTCCGACTTTTATGACATAAAGCGTTTGATCGCTATCGTTTTGCTATTGCAAAAGATACGTAATAAGCCTGCGGGTCAAAACTTAATTTTAAAGCAGTTATTCTCAACCGAAATTTTGCATACACGTTTAGTTTGGATGACAATGCATGGTGAGCTAAGTGACATCATTCTAAATCCAATAATGGCGGACGGCCCAAGATGACTAGTAATTTTTTTGTGCACTGCCATGAAATGGAAAAAATAAAAATAGATTTTTTGAACAAGCGAATCTAATACTATCGGTCTGTTTCGATTTATTATTATTATATTATATAAGTATTTGAGCGCTTTCTGATGAATGGTACACACAGTGTCGTTTACACAGACACAATGTAACAACAGAAAAAAGAAACAAAACACTGCCACACCTTGATATGTGTGGCAGTGTTTTATCTCCACGTACCACTCCACATACAAGACCATAAGTCTCCATATTTAATTCCTTTCCTTAAACTCCGCATCACTTCCCAGTTCCCCACTAAATTCAGCCACTCTCCCAGATAAATTAACCCACATTACGGGGTAACTCCTGATCTTTGCCCGAACAATCCGCAAACACTTTAATGGCGCCATACGTCGTACGTAGGTAACCGTAGGAATTAATTATGGTGGGACCCTCACGTCTTTTTCTTAAGAGGTAAACGTAGAAGGAATTTGATGTAATTATAAAATTTTGGAACAATAAACTCTATAATCTTACAATCTAAAGTGCAAATTCCATTGCAACCCCTAGGAATTTTTTATTACCGACTTCAAAAAAAGGAGGTAATCAATTCGACACCATCAATTCAACAATATTACATACGTATGTAAGTAATATTGTTGGCATTGCCCAATATTCACATATGTTACTCTAATTGGGCTTCTACTAAACATGTGTGCTAAATTGCATAAGTTTATATATGTATCTATGTTTGTTTGTCCACGCATTTCGCCGAAACTCCTAATCGGATCGTGTTTTTTTTTTTATTGGATTAGGTATCTCTCAATTTAGGGAATAGTGCAAGTTTCATCCAGATCAGTTCAGCAGTTTTCAAGATAAGGAACATACAACCGAACTCCTTAGTGACAAATAGCACGAATGTGTAAATTGAGTTTTGGGTATTTTTTGTTATTGTACTAAAACTAAAAAGAGAAATTAAAAACTTTTTCACAAAAAAATAACCTGACTTTAAAAACAAAACACTAAAAAGTGCAAAATAACTTTTATTTCGGAAGTCGGTGTCGAAAAACGACAAAAAAGGCTTACCAAAGGCACCGGCTTCCGAAACGAAAGTTATTTTGCACTTTTTAAACGACTTACCAAAAAAAGGAGAAGGATTTTAATTTTTTTTATGTGTCTTCGCGGATAACTTAGTCGTTTATGAAACGATATTGATGATTCTTTTTTTGTTGGAAAGGAGATAACCTAAGCGTGATACCATGTTATGGAAACCAGGCTCTGATGATGGGATCCTAGAGAAATCGAGGGAACTTCTCAAATATTATAGGCATACATACAGCAATTTTGGTATTTTCATCCATAATGCAATCATTTACACTCAGAAAGTATCATTTGGTGAAGTGGAACTGATGAAGAAGACCACATTGGCCACTGGAACTCCGAAATAAATCAATGTATCCTTTTGGCTTATTGGAATCGTCATGAGATGTACTTTGGCTATAAATGATTTTCAAGTTAATTGGAGGTACCTACCAAAACTAAAAAGAGGAAAATAAAACATACTTTTTAACAAAAAATCAAACCAACTTCAAAAACAAAACACTACGAATGGATTAAAATTGATCAAAAATAGTAATATATTTTTGAGTTGCAAACATTGTGCAAACAGAATTGCTGTTAGTTGTTGGTTTGATTTTTGGAAAGACGGCAATTTTTACTTACTGAGGTAGATCCCTACTTATTGCACTTTTTGAGAGAAATAAACTAATATTAAAGACAAGACAATGTAAATTATAATAGGGATGTTTCCTGGGTAGAAAAATGATAATTCTATTTAGTCCGTCAGTATGATTATCAAATAAAAATATATAACAAGAAAAATTTCAAAATTTAAAAAAACCCCGACTCATTTATCTTGCGAAAACACCCCAATTCAAGCAGTAAAACGCCCTTAACTTTTGAACAGCTGAACCGATTTTATTCAAACATAGCTAAGAACACTCTCGACAAAATCACCTTTTAAACAAAGAAAACTAAATCAAAATCGGTTCATCCGTTTAGGCGCTATGATGCCACAGACAGACACACAGATACACAGATACACAGACACACAGATACACAGCAACACACGTGAAACTTATAACACCCCTCTTTTTCCGGCGGGGGTAAAAAATCAAATAACTAAAAATTGATAAAGTTCAGGATTGGGGGTTTGTGACGTCACTTTGACAGAATAAAGAGTAGCTCGGCGTGACGTCACACAATATTTCAACGCACTGTATTATCGTAATTTTTTGTTTACGTGGCAAAAGAAAATAACCTCTCCAATATTTTTAGGTACCTAATCTAACTGACGTACTAAATAGTTTTTTTTTGTCATCATCCTTATTAGGACGGGTTAAATTTACATTATTGTATGACAAATTGCCAATTTAACCTCGCAGCTAACTCGTTAAATTTTTCGTGCGTCAGTACTTCTTGATATTTGTCTGTACAATCCGCAACCACTTTAATTGTACCTAACCATAGGAATTAATCGCGGCGGAACCCTCACGACTTTTTCGTAGTAGTTTCCTACACATGTGCGGAATTTAGTAATTTATTTTTGAGGTCAGGAACGAAATTGCTCCTTGAATTGTTTGTTTGATTTGTGGAAAATTCTTGCAATTGAATTAACACGTGTTTTTTAAGTGGCTACTTCAAGGCTCTCGTTTTTTTTTTGACAATCTATCAGCGACAATATTGTCGAAGGTCAAAATGTTTGTGGGAAATCTATATGCTGCCGAAACGTCACGTGGTCTATCCAATATATTTTGACTTTTTGGCTATACTACACTACCATTAATATACTATCATTTGACGTTCAATTCAACCACGCGTCAGTAGTAACACTATGGAGCTACAATAATCTCTACGACAAAAAATCACCAACATTGTATTTTTTCCTACAGACATGCGGTTCACTGTACCTACAGAACGTCAGTTTTAAACAAAACTCGTGCGTAAGAAATGAAACTGAGTAATGTTGGAAAGAAAAAAAGACAAAATAGATATTATGAAAAACAGCTTATTTCCCAAAATAGATATTAACATTAAAATATTTAAAAAAAAACACCACAATTAACCAAAAGGAGGTTCATCTTCCCCAAAGCATATTCTTCACACCACCTCCCTTAAAAGTACCCTGCATTACAAGGGTGGAGGAATGGTGCATAAAACGAGCCCTTTACTTCATTAAGAATCCAATTTTAGACGAGTTGCCAGAGTTGCCCTGTCTCCCCTGCAGGTGATACAAACGTAATGCAATTAGCGCTGTTCCCAAGCAAGTATTGAAAACAGAGTTAGATTATGTCTAGATGTGGCTAGTTTTCCTTAAAGATGTTAATTTTGTTATACAAAATATAATTATTTATTTCCAATCAACAATTACTTTGTATTGAAATCTTATTATTAAGGAACAATCACTATTATAGCCACCACACACCACAACTTCGAAAAATTGAATAAAACAATCAAATGTAATTCTTTTTTTTCTGCTGACGGTATTAAGTAGATAAAGATCTACTGGAAGTAAGTTATTTATTTGGAATGCTTATAAGTCACTTAAATTTTTTCATATATTTTATTTATGAAAAATCTTACAAAATATTATTCTACTTTTGTTGCTGACTGTACGTTAAAAATAAAAATAAACTTTAAACTTGTCGAATTTTCTTTAATTATAACAATAAAACTTCAAAAACTACACCAAAATATTCAAAATTAAATACACCGCCGCGATAGTGTAATCACTACCGTGACTAGGATTTGAACCTGATTACTTTTACTGGAAAAAAAAAACAAAAAAAAACTTTTTGAATTTTTCCTAATTAATACCATAAATCATCGAAAAAAATAGCAAAATGTTCAAAAAGATTTGCTCCACTGCAACAGTATAATCACTGCGGTGACCAATATACGAATCTGGGTTACTTTGTTGCTGACCGTTAATAAAATAAAAAAAATCTTAAAAATTGTCAAATTTGCCCTAAATTATTACATTAAAACAGTGAAAAATATATTAATATGTTCAAAAAGAATTGAACCATCGTAATAATGGAATAGTACTGCCGTGACCGGGATTCGAACCTGGGTTTTTTGGTTGCTGACAACACATTTAAATAAAATAATATCTTAGACATATTGATTTTTCCCGCATTAAAACTGCAAAAAATATATCAAAATGTACAAAAAGAAATGCTCCGCCGCGACAGTGTAATCACTGCCGTGACCAGGATTCGAACCTGGGTTACTACGGCCACAACGTAGGGTCCTAACCACTAGACGATCACGGCTATCGGAGCTTGAGAAACCGTCGCGAAATAACGCAATGCATTCAGAAACTGGAGCACTTTCACTGTTATAATGTCACGGTAAGCGCAAGAGTCGTTTATGCAATAACGGTATTTACCTAAATAATTAAACGGTTAGTTTGTTTGTTTATTTTCTAAAATTTAACATTATTATTTTTATATTTTATTATTATTAAAAAATATATATTATTATTTAAAATTATTATATCTATAAATTATTTTGTAAATGGATTTTGAATACAATGGGGCCCAGTTTTTGATTAAAATTACGTTGTAAAATTAATTATTAAATTATTAATTAATTAAAATCAATACTTATCTATTTAAAATTAAATGATTGCTTCCTGTTCGTGAATAATTGTGTTTTAAAATATTTTTTTTTTCTGTAAAATTACTTAATTATTATTAAATTATTAATTATAAAGAGTAACCATGGAGTTTCTTGCCGGTTCTTCTCCATAGGAATCGACCAACCCGAACCGTGCACATTGTCGACGTTTTATAAGTGTCCATGTAGGCTTATGTGAAATAAAAATTATTGATTTTGAATTAATTAAAATTAATACTTACCTATTTAAAATTAAATGATTGCTTCCTGATCGTGAATACTGGTGTTTTAACCGGGATATCCCCACAAAATTAATTTGGTAAACTTAAGTATAATCGAATTGTCAAGAATCGAATAGTGTCGATTTTATCTAATTCAACATATAAATAATAAAACTACATATTAACTATTTTGACATTGTTTTCATCACACCTACTTTCTAGAAACAATAAAGAAATAATACGAAAAAAAGGCACTTATCAACCACGCCCCAACTATCCACAATTCCGCGCTCTAGTCTCTTCCATCAATATTAGTCATTTTATTATTGGTCTTGGCAAGGCACCGAGTTTTTAATTTGGAATCCCCCTTTGTCCGTGAATTTATCGCACCGTTGAAAGTCTTTAGGAGGAAATATGAATTAGTGTCCTCAGTGAGGAGGGATTGCTAATGAACGGAGGTGTAAATAAGAAGTTTCTTATTAAACGAGACGCTTTTGGATACAATGCCGAGGAAATTTTATTCCAAGGATTTTTGACGCGAATTTTATTTCGTAATTGGGACTTTTGTGGGAGGACTGAAAGAGGGATTGTGGCTACAAATAAATTCTTGATGTTTTATTTGAATAGTATAAAAGGTGTCTTCTTTTGTAAATAACGTGATTGTGAAAATGCCTGTTTTAGATTAAAATTATGCCTTAATATTGTATTTTAACTACAATTACTCAATTTACTGGAATGATGATATGATGATGATTTACTAATTTTTAATCGAAGAAGAAACGACCAACTATGTATGTATGTTTGTTTGTATTTACGAATGTTTGTTCGTAGCCCCTAAACTATTAATCCCATCGATGAATAAGGTGTAAATCGATTCTAATGGCCCGGGCCGTAACATAGGCTAAAAATACCGTAATCGGGTTACAGTTTTTACTCAACTTTTTTATTGGAATGAGTATACCTCAAAGTTGGTATCTTTAAAAAAAAAAAAAAAAACCACCTGTAAAGGTAGAAAAAAAAGGAGTTATCGATAATTTCTACTCAATTTTCAATTGTGAACCGATTCTATTGAGATTAAGTAAACCGAAAAGCGAAAAAAAAATATTTTTAACAAAAAAAATTTACCGAGGAAATGAAGAACAGAAAGGCAAAAAATAAAAAAGCTAACATTTTCGAGGCGGCGCTAAACACACAATCAACGAAGATCAATCTAGCTACAATCATTCTACGCTTTAGATAATTAATTTGCATGTTTTTATGGTTCCGTACCCAAAGGGTAAAAACGGGACCCTATTACTGAGACTCCGCGGTCGGTCTGTCTGTCTGTCTGTCTGTCACCAGGCTGTATCTCATGAACCGTGATAGCTAGACAGTTGAAATTTTCACAGATGATGTATTTCTGTTGCCGCTATAACAACAGATACTAAAAACAGAATAGAATAAATATTTAAGAGGGGCTCCCATACAACAAACATGATTTTTGGGCCGTTTTTTGCGATAATGGTACGGAACCCTTTTTGTGCGCGAGTCCGACTCGCACTCAGCCGGTTTTTATTTTGTTTGGCGCCAACTCAAATTGCTAGCTTTGTGCTTTTCAATTCGTTGTTTCACCGGTACTATTTTTGTTAAAAAGGTTTTTTTCTATACCTATTTAAACTTTTAATTTGCTAATATTTTATTTCACAGATTTTCTTGTACTCAGATAGTTTCGTTTTTATGCCTATTAGTGTACACCATACAAAGCTACTAATAATTACCGCGCGATCTTTCTTACCAACTTTATTTTATGAACACTTGTAGAATTATATTACTGTAGTTCATCATCTGCCTAGCCTTTTTCCCAATTATGTTGGGGTCGGCTTCCAGTCTTACCGGATTCAGCTGAGTACTAGTGTTTTACATGGAGCGACTACCTATCTGACCTCCACAACCCAGTAACTGGGTAACACGATACCCCTTGGCAAGACTGGTGTCAGATCTCAGGCTTCTGACTACCTGTAACGACTATCAAAGATCATCAAATGACAGCCGGGACCAACGGCTTAACGTGCTTTCCGAGGCACGGAGGAAACTCGGTATGTTGAAATGGTCACCCATCCACGGACCGACCTCGTCAAGCGTTGCTTAACCTTGAAGATCGACCAGAGCGGCTGTTATTATTTAGCCACGAGCTCCTCGAATTATATTACTGTAGTTATATTCTATTATTTTTATTTAACTCTTGACAGCTATGGTTTTGAATGTTAATTCAAAACCAACTTGTTACACAAAAAACTAAAAACATTTTTAAAAGAGATTATAGGAAACTATTCAAAATATGTAAAATTCTATCGAACAGTTCTTTTAGTAGTTAACCACCATGGAACCCAAGAGCATAACTTAACTCTACGTGAGTCAATCAATAACCATGACACACGATCTATGGCTGCTGCTACCATATCTATTGAACAGTCTGCCGGCAGATATAAGGAGTGAAACGAATAAAAACAGGTTTAAAAATCGTTTGAAAATATTTAATTTAGAAATTTGTCTTTAAACGCAATAATGAGAGAGACTCACCGACCCCACAGTCAACCTACGATTTTGTGAGGCTTAGTTTAAAGGTTACGTACCATTATGTGAACATAAATAAAATAAAAACTCAGCCACTCAAACTGTTACCAAAAGCGCTTTTAAAACAATGCCACCACAACCTACCCACGTTTACATAATCTCTTCATTAAAGCTGTATTACTACCGTTCGTCTATCAAAGCACTCTGGCAAAATCGTTTCGCTGCAACACCCAGTGCAAAGCTAGTCTAGCTGCTATCTCGCAAACTAGATTAAGGATATCGCTGGACGCTGTCCGACTCAATGCAATTATGTGTGTGCACCTGTCTTTAACTAAATACTAGTCCAGTTCAGTGCAGTTGGCACTAAGTGGATATGCAGTTCGGTGGCCATTTTATAGAGTAGCGTCGTTACAGACTTGCTGATGGAAAGGTATTCTTGTTTACTTACTTTTATATTGTTCAAGGAAGATTGAAACTACATGAAGCAATGGTCTATACTTTAAAAGTGATAAAAATTTACGATTTTTTTTATGATTAAGGCGTCCCATACACCTACAATATTATTGCGCTATATTGAAATGAAATGAAATGAAATTTATTTATTTGCAAGAATATAGGTAATTACATAATAGCATGGTAAAATCATTTTAGTCTCACTATATTCGACTTATCAGTCGTGCAAATATTTCAAGTAGGTAGGTACATGCATAATATCATGAAATTACATCAATGTCACAGATCATTAGTCATACACATCATATCATAATAAAATTAAAATTAACAGTCATGCTTCATTAATATTAATTGGGCACATTATATAACTAAATTAAATTAAATTATTAGATTATATGTCACAGTATACAGTTCAACAATTCATTGATCAATTCTATAAATAATGTCAATAATTATAATAATATAAATATAATAATCTAAAGTGTTCATTTGTCCATATCTAAATCATGGCTGTTTAAAATTTAAATAATCATCTATTGAATAAAAACATCTGTCACAAAGCCAATTGTTTAAAGTTCTATTAAATTCTAAATTATTCATTTTTCTAATTTTTTCCGGTAGTTTATTATAAATTTTTACCGCCATGGTGTAGCAGTTTCTGTCACATAACTTTAATCTGCTTCGAGGTACCACCAGAGGTTTTTGTACTGTTTTCCTTTTAAACTGGGCCTTATCATCCTGCTCAAAAAGTGCTAAGTGATTTCTAACAAATTTACACATTTCAAAGACGTACAGGGATGGCAGTGTAAGTAAACGTTTTTCAGTAAATACCGGTCGGCAGGAATCAGTCCATTTGAGACTATAAATTGATCTTATGCATTTTTTCTGGGCTATAAAAGCTCTTTGGGCGTCTGTAGAGTTTCCCCATATGATTATTCCATACCTCAATACTGAACACACATGACTGTGGTATACCATTAATGCTGTTTCTTTATTAGTTATTTTTTTTATTTTACGAAGTGCGTAAACGAATTTGTGATTTTTTTTACAAACAAGATCTACATGAGATTTCCAGTTACAGTAATTATCAATATTTATTCCAAAAAATTTTATTTCCTTTACTTCTTCAATGATGTTATTATTATATTTTATTGGCAAGTCTATTGTGTCATTTTTATAAATTTTGTTATTATATGTCAGGTATCTCATGAATTTAGTTTTATCGGTATTTATTTCTAAGTTATTTTCAATTAACCAGTCATGTATTCCCTTTAGAGCTTCATTGATGGCGCTTATCGCCTGATCAATAGTAGCTTCTTTAGTTAAGACAGTAGTATCATCTGCAAATAAAACAATGAACTGATCCGTTGATTCTGGCAATTCGTTTACATATGCTAAAAACAATATCGGGGCTAGCACAGTCCCTTGTGGTACGCCATAGTGATTCGTTAAGTATGGAGACCTATGGGTTACCTGAGTGTTTGTCTCTAGATGCATTTTTACAATCTCTGTGCACTGTTTTCGACCCCTTAAATAACTTTCAAACCAATTGTAGGCAGGGCCTCTTATACCGTACTGTTCCAATTTATTTAATAATTTATCATGGCATACCATATCGAATGCTTTGGTCATGTCTAGAAATACCGCTATAGGGATTTCTTTTTTGTCTACTGAACTGAGAATTTCAGTTATTAATTTAAAACATGCCAATGTAGTGGATTTATTTTTAATAAAACCGTTTTGTTGTTTACTTATTACTTCATTTTTATCGAAAAAATTAATAAGCCTAGCACACATTACTTTCTCAAATATCTTGGAGAGAATCGGTACCAAAGTAATCGGTCTGTAATTCCCCGCCACTGTTTTCGAACTCTTCTTATGTAGTGGCTTTACGACAGAGAATTTTAGAGCATCAGGAAACGTTCCGTTTTCCAAGGACAGATTTATCAAATAGGTCAATGGTTTTAGTATGGCAGCTATATTATCTTTTAATATTCGAGTTGTAATACCATCATACCCGGCTGAATTCGTATTTCGTAACTCCATTGTTATTTTATAAACCTCAACATTATCAACTGGTTCAAGATAGATGGAATTTGCCAACCTTCTTCCCTTTATTGGTTTGTTTTTTAGATGCTCGATGGATTTTGGTTTCGCGATGTTTATGAAGAAGTTGTTGAAATAGGTTGCAATGTCATCGCCTTTGCCCAACATGCATTTTCCATCCAAAATTTCTTTGATTTCATTGTTTGCATTGTTTTGTTTTAATCGTTCATTAACTATTTTCCAAGTGGCTTTACACTTATTTTTAGCTTTCTCTATAGTATGTTTATTTTTACTGCTTTGCATATTGACAACACATTTCCTTAATATTTTACTATATGTAGTGTAATTTATCTTGTTTTGTCTACTTTTGTTTTTGTAATATTTGTTTTGTAATTTTCGCTTGGTTACAAAAGACTTTTTTAAGCCCTTTGTAATCCATTTTGGGTTTGTCGAGTTTTGATTTATTTTGACTTTTATCAGAGGAAAACAAAGATTAAAAAAGAGACAAATATCATCATCATGGAACAAGGAAAACGCTTTATTTGCGTCTGTTTTAGCAAGAGTCTCTGTGAAAGACAGATTACTTAGGTAATAATTAAACTTGTTTAGATTATCTCTACATAGGTCTCTCGTTTTTATTGATTGCACAATAAAATTAATGTTCAATTGTATTGTGCAATCGTCAATATTGCGCAATGATATTGTAGGTTTATGGGACGCCTAATTGGGAGGACTTTCAACTAATTATGGAACGTGTCTGGCCGTGTAGACTCTGCCATCTAGTGGCGTAAATTCGAAACTTTTACACAAAAAATATCTTGATCACTTGACATTGACGCTTTTATGCTGCTATAGTTAAATATAGATAAATTGTCAAGCACGCGTTATCCGCTGTGATTGGCTGTTGCAAATTCATTCAACCAATCACAGCAGATAACGCGTGCTTGACGATTTGTCACATTAATTCTCCGATAATTTTGACCTGGGAAACTGGGGGTAAATCCTTCTTTACGCTCATTATTTTATTTATTTAATAGTTTTATTGGGAATCGAAAAAAATTGCAATTGGATGTATGTAACTGTCTCTAACTAAAGACTAGTCTAGTTCATTTTGCCGTTGGCTTTAAGTGGATATGCAGTTCGGTGGTACTTTTTGGAGTAGTTACAGACTTGCTGATGCAGAGAAATATTATATTGTTGAAACTAAATAAAGCATTGTTCCAAGCTGTAATGAGTATGACGATGAAAATTAACGTAGGATTTTATGTTTAACTAATAGGACTTTCAACTAACTATAGGGATCTCGTATGGCGAAGACTAGGCCATCTAGTGGCGTAAATTCGAAGCTTTTACGGTTTAAATAATTAACATAGATGCCTCTGTGCTGTTATAGTCCCTGCACCCTTCCAGATCTTCTGTTGTATAACATTGGTTGTGACTGGTACAATGGCTACATGCTTCTTTAAGGCCGTACGCCGTACCCTGACCAAAAATCAGCATGAGATATGAGCATTCCTATTGGCCTAGCGGCAATGGTGGCGCATGAATTACAGTAGTGAATACGCCCAGATTTTAGAATAAAATCTTACAAAATGTTCGTTATCAAAATGTCTATCCACTAGTGTTAGTACAAAAAATAATTAATGAACACTTTACGAGGACATGCATGCGATCAATAATTATTTCTCATTTTATGGTTTTGTTGGAATGAGATTAGTGAAACATATACAACCTAAAAAAAAGAAATCTACCATTTTAGAATCAATACTATGTAGAAATTTAATGTATTTTTATTAGTTGATATTTTTTTGTAATAACGAGAAGATAGCTCCTAAAAACTGCACGAAAAACGGCTAGCGTGGCGTTGTGCTCGGTCTAGCGCCTTAAGTGGTCACTAACGATGCGCTCGTATGATGCCCCATACATTTCCATAGTGCATAATACTACAGCTCTACCGCCATCATAGTTTCACTGCGTTAGTGACACCGGAGCCCGTTTGCACGGGAAGTCTACTTTCACACTCATCATTTTATTAAAACAGTTGAAGAAAACAATTAGGGGTCAATGAAATTATGTGTGCGCACCTGTCTCTAAAGACTAGACTAGTTCACGTCGGCACTAAGTGGATATGCAGTTCGGTGCCACTTTTTAGAGTAGCCTTGTTACAAACTTGTCGATGCAGAGGAATTACTGTGTAGATTACACAGGAGGGAGAGGGTGGGTGTTATTTTTCTTGCAACTAAATAAAGCATTACTCCAAGCTATAAGTGTTTGATGATAGAAATTGACGTAGGATTAAATGTTTAAATAAGAGGACTTTCAACTGATTACAGAGGACTACAGGGATCTCGCATGGCGTAGATTATGCCATCTAGTGGCGCAAATTCGAAGCTTTTGTGGAATAAATACTTGACATTGATATTGCTATTACGTGGGACACTCAGAAAGTTTTGCGAAACTAAAAAAAATTGTTCTATACGTACATATATTTTTATTAAATCTTTTCAAAGTACTTTCCACCAGCCTCTATACAAAGATTCATGCGCCTAAACCAGTTTTCAAAACACTTTTTCCAGTCCGCCGCAGACACCTCGTTTACAGCCTGCTCGAACGCAGCCAGCGCATCTTCCGGCGACGAAAATTGTATCCCTTTGAGCTGATTTTTTATTTTTGGGAATAAAAAGAAGTCACACGGTGCTAGATCAGGGCTGTAAGGAGGGTGACCCAGGAGTTTGACTGGCGTGCTGTCCAGGAAGTCCCTCGTTTTGAGTGCGGTGTGCGCAGGTGCATTGTCGTGGTGGAGCAGTAGCCCGCGGAGCCCTGTGTTTGGTCGCTTGTTGCTTATAACAGAGAAAACTTCTGGCAAACATTTGGTAGTATACCATTCGGCATTAATGCTTCTTTGATCCCGTAAGGGAATTGATACCAAGTGGCCAGTCAAATTAAAAAAGCTAGCGATCAAAATCTTACCCCCGCTTCTAGATCGCTTCACTTTGGTAGGCGTTGGCTCATTTTGAAACACCCAAACAGTCGACTGGCGCTTGGTTTCTGGGTCGTATTGATAAATCCAGGACTCATCACCTGTAACGATGTCGTAAACACGCCGAGACGAGCCTGCTTCAAATTTGTTAAGCATATCACGGCACCATTCCACCCGGGCCTGCTTCTGAGCATCGGTGAGGTTGTGCGGCACCCAGCGTGATACTATCCTCCTCACGCGAAGATGGCTGTAGTGATGCTGTGTGTGTAGAATCTCGTGAACGCTTCCCGATCCAATCTTCAATATGTGTTGAATCTCCTGATATGTAATTCGCCTATTGTCTTGGATTAAATTTTTCACTGCTAGCACGTTTTCTTCGGTAACAGCCGTCAAAGGGCGACCGCTTCTTTCGTCATCCCCCAAAGTTGGTCGACCGCGCTTGAATTCGTTATACCAACGATACACGGTTGCCTTGGAAGGGCCTTCATCCATGAATGCCATTTGAAGTCTATCGTACGATTCATCCGGTTTCAGGCGACACTTGAAATCGTATAAAATCATAGCTCTAAAATGTTCCCGGCGCAGATCCATATTTCAGTGAGACACAATACTTTGAATTAACTCGCAAAAAATGTGGAGGGAAATTTTGAAATTGGAACTTACTTATTTTTACTTATAAATAATCATATTTTCGAAAAACATTATAACTGGCCAGTCTCCCATATATAAAAACTTTTTTTCGCAATACTTTCTGAGGGGCCTGGTATATGAAAATATAATAGTAGTTGATTGTAACTGGCAAAATTACTATATCCGTAGGTATAAGTATAAGTTTTCGCCTTGCGTAACTACTTTCGTACTGTCGTCCGAAGATAACGCAACAAATTAAAGTATTGGTATAGTGCTCGCCAAACATCTGGACCGCCCTGAAGTTGGCTTTCCGATGCGCAAGGCACAAAACGGAGCTGTTTTTGTATGAGATTTACTACTGCGCAGCCATTGTAGCTAACTTCAGGGCGGCCAAGAAGTTTGACGAGAACTATACCTAGGTGTCTCTTTGAACTAAGCCCGAAATAATGGAGTCGATGTTGACATGCATGTTCTACACAATAAAAAATAAGCCCTCTTTATATCATACTAATAGTCACTTTCTTTGCAGCAAACCATAACCAAGGACCGCATTACCGACCCTGCAGAACAGCTCCGTCTGCTCACCAGTCCTCGCTCCAACATCCGCTTAGAGATTCTGGTGCATGAAGGTACCTTCGGCAGGGTTTACAAGGGAGTCTTCAAGAAATTGGATACCTATGAAGAGGTCGTTGTGAAGACTGTTACAGGTCAGTTTAAAAACAATTATAGACTGATCTGAATTATAAGCTGTGCCCGCGGATTCGCTCCCGTCAACTGCCTTCCCTACCCTACGTACCTACCTACCATACTTACCTTGCTACCTACCCTAGCTACCAACCAATTTTTTTCTAGGGTCATTCTTCCGCGGAGAATATTAACACCGCCATTCAGAAAATGACGTCGTCGACGCCATCTATCGAATATGGAGTTGCAACTGTCAGAGTATCTGAATTGCGTGTATTGTGATAATTTTACTTCTTGAACACTTTAAATTCATCAAATTTTTAATAAAATGAACTGATTGCGATGAACCAAAAACTAAGTAATACTTCAAGTTACTCACAATTGGTTTCGTACATTTTACGTGACGCGTACACAACTAAACAGACAAAAAATGGCAATTTACTTATGAAAATATTTTCGATGTAAGTACAAAAATGAATTTTCTACAGATTTATTATAAGTAGAATGGATATGGAAATGTGTAAAAGAAGTGGCAAGAACAATTATTGCGAACTTCTTTTTTACGTAATTTAAAGAAAAAATCACGAGTTTATGATTTTTAAGAAGGCCAATTATAGTACGTAAAAAACGTTCCAATCCAAGTTATCTCATTTCGGTGACAATCAATGTCAAAATCCAGTAAACATTTAGATAAAAAGGTGCTTAGTACCTACACCCAAAATATGTATAAGTTCTAGAATTTTATTTGCCTAAATCTTTATATCGGTAATGAGTCATCACTTGAAAACCTGTGGATCGCTTATACTAAAAACTAACTTCTGCCAGCGGCGTCGCCTGCGTTTTACCGATGTAAAAAGTGGCTTATGTGCTATTCCAGACTATAATCTATCTCTGTGCCAAATATCATCCAGATCCGTTCAGCTGTTCTGGTGTGATTGAATAACAAACATACATCCACATACAGATCCATCCGTCAAAACTTTCAAATTTCTAATATAGTCGTAGAGTATAATCTAGTAAGACATCATTATTTTTCCTAAACACTAATTGATTTTCAAACACATTCAGTCACTTGTGTTGGTAGTCCACAAACGACATACGTACAATCTATACTTATATTATAAAGCTGAAGAGTTTGTTTGTTTGTTTGACCGCGCTAATCTACTACTGGTTGGAATTGAAAAAATATTTTTGTGTTGGATAGTCCATTTATCGTGGAAGGTCAAAGGCTATATACTATCACACTATGACCAATAGGAGCGGAGCATAAATGAAAAATGTTGCAAAAACGGGCAAAATTATTCCTTTTTGAGAGCTTCCGTTGTGTGCGCTGCGTAAACGGTTTAAGTTACGCAACAATCATGTATGTAGGTAGGATAGATGGGTGGGTAGGTAGCCAGTTGATGGGAGCGAAGCCGCGTGGGACAGCTAGTATTCAATATTCCTGAACTCTACAAACCAAACCAATAGGGTTGACTGTGCTGAATATTGACTATTTTGCTATTGTGCAGCTCAAAGGGTTAGCTTCGAACTATTTTTGAGACGGGAGTGTACAATCTCCCTTTACACACGGTTTTGTAGCCCCTCTTGTGGTTGGAATCACTCTGATGCTTGAAAAGAACTGGTAGTTCGCTGTTGAAATACGATTGCTTTGTTTTTTGCTTTAGAATGGGTTTTAAGTTTGCTTGTTCAATTTCAAGCTTAGTGTGAGTTATCATCTTAATCCTATATTTAAATTTGTTAATTTGAATAAATGTGGGAACAAATTATCGGACGCGCCTTACAGCCGCGGCTGATATGTGTGCACAGTCGTATGGGACGCGGCTGCCAGATCTCTATCAGACGTCCGAACGCCCAAGGTCATGGCTGGCATGGCAAGGCTAATGTACATTCATTACCTAGATACTCTATAAGTCGCGGCTGTCAGTCGCGTCCGTAAGCCGCGTCCGATAATTTGTTTCCAGCTTAATGGTTCCCACCTCTTTTAAGTTTTCATGAAAGAAAGAAAAAAAGAAAAAACGTTTTTTTTGCGCCAGACACGACGCACACCATAAAAAAAAACAAAGGAAAAACTTAAATACGTTATAATATGTCATCGTATATATCGTTTGTCCACCTATGGATACTTACGGTCGCTTGCACGAAAACCTTTACTCAGAGTTAGCTAGCGCGAGGTTAAATTGACAATATTTTATGATTTAATGTCAATTTAACTTCTTTTTTTTCCGCGGCTTCGCTTCTGTGTAAAGGACACGGAAACTCAACAGAACCGTACATTTTAAGGGACAACAAGGAGCTAATGACACTCAAATTTAGTGAGGCTTTCTATTCTGTAATAGATTACTAGAGAGACAAACGAGCTAGTAACAAAGCAAGCCGTTGTGTCCAAGGACAGCGGGTGGAAAAATACTCAAGAATAAATAATATTCACGTGTAGTTGGTAATACAGAAATAACGCACAGTTTGGACTTTGAACTATACTTTATTTTCCATCAACGCAATACAATATATCCACTCAGGTCAACACCACCATCTTCCAAGCTTGTCCCGACTAGACTACCAAACTGACTCAACCCGCCTCGCGTCCGAACAATCCTCATCCAATAGTCAACTGTCATTAGATGTGACGTCATTTGACATTCGAATATTTTTTAGGGTAATCAATTTAACAACTTGGTGTCAAAAATGAATAATTTAATTCTTAACAAATAAAAGATGTATTTATCAAAGAAAACCTAACAATTCTAACACTGAAATAATTTTTGCAATCGGATCAATATTTCTAGAGTTTTCTCCGTCCAACAAACAACCAATTAATTTTATCTCTTAGTTTTGTTAAAAGCATATTGGTAATTATATAACAATATGAATAAATATTTTATTTCCATGAAACAATAGTCATAATGTCGATAATAATTTACTTAGTTAATGTTAGTAAAACAATAGGTACGGAAAAACAGCTATTCACCACTATAAAATATTTTGCAATAAAAAACATAAGTACCTACTTGATTGCTTTTCGATCAGAACTCACAAGAAACTGAATTCGAAACTGGAATCAGCAGACCATAAAAATTGCAACTTATATGGATGCAAGCTTTATAGTAAATTGGCGCTGGTGGCCTGCTACTCGTATATATGAGCATATTTTTATGCTAACAGGATTGCTTTTGATCTCATCTCGGCAGATAAGCAGTGAGATTATTTTAAGTGGAACAATTAGATGCCTACCTAATGCAATTTTCTAGATAGGAATCTGAAAACAAAATGAAAATTCGTCTTTTTGTTGCAGAATTATTTATTTATATATACTTTGTTATACCCCAAAATAAAAATAATTCAAAAAGACAGCTTAAAACAGAAACAAACATACAACAGGCGGCCTTATCGCGTTTCGCGATCTCTTCCAGGCAACCTAGAATGGTAAGAGACTCAATATGGGGTAGCACTTGGTGCATTTTTTTACAAATAATTTGTTTATTGAGAAAGTAGGTACTAAATACAAAAAAAAGACACATAAATACATTCATACAATTAATATACACACAAGAAAACAATTCAGCTTATACAAGATTGTGATCACAGTGAAAAGTAGTGCTCCTACTTTCACAAGTCGGTTAAAAACTGGCAGTGATTGCGAGCGCTTTATAGGCAAAGGCAATCCATTTCATAGACGAGTGGCCTGGACAGTAAGAGATTTGTCTAGGAAGGTAGTGGAATGCATTGTCATTTTAGTTTTCATATTATCCGATGAACTTTCAGGTGCGAGTCACACAGAAACTGAAACCGTTTCTTGAGGTAAAGAGGGGTAGAAGGAAGAAAAAGAATATGTTTTATACAGGAGAGAAAGAATATGAGCATTCCGGCAATGGCGAATTGGCTACCCTTTGAGTTTCACACGATATTCAGAAACATGGTCATATTTGCGCAAACCAAATACGAACCTTATACAAAAATTTTGAAGGCGCAAGTTTATCAAGTTGCACTTCTTTGAGGTCGAGTTAGCTGGCATTAGCATAATCAAGAAAGGGTATGCAAGAGATTGTGCAAGCGCAATCTTGGTTGCAGTCGGCAGAATATTCAATTCAGAATTAATACATTTTAAAGAAAAGAAAGCTTAAGCTTTTATTTTTCAACCAACAAAAAAGTAGAAACACGTCGGGCTCTGACTTTCCTGCTCTTTTTTTGTGTCTATTATTCTGTGTGGCTAAAAATAAATAACATCTCACTTTAGATGGTCTTTATCGAATTAAACGTTTCTAACTTAATACTTTTATCGAAGCGCAAACGTGCGAAAACTTAAATTAATGTTCTACGTTTGGAACGTACTTTAAAATATTTTCACTTAGATATTTTTGTCCTAGATGCGGCATCAGCAATGCAGGCAGCGTTGCTAGTAGCCGAAGGATTACGACTCTTCGGTTTAGTACACACAAATGTGCTCACTCCGATGGCCGCGTGTGCTGAGGAAGCTCGCAAGCCACTTCTAGTTTATTGCTGTCCGTCTCATTCTTCAAATCTTAAGAGGTAAGAGTTTATTGGCAACCATATTTTTTTTACAAGATTCAGGCTTGTCTAGTTTGGGGCAAATGTTAAAACTTTGTATCATTTTCTATGACAGACAAATAAATAAATCATTGAAAATAATCAATTTACTTATTTGTCTGTTCGTAGCTAGATTTCGTTCCGGACACATTACGCAATTTTATTAGAATACTCCGTTCTATCTTGTTTATTTATACTGAAACTAAAGCGATGCAAAAAGTGGATGGTTGATATACTAAAAAGCAATGTCTTATAGCACAAGTAAAGAAAAAAAACCAAAAACCGTTTTGTACCTACATAAAAAAAAAGATCATTAACTTTTTTGCAGTTGATAAACTGACCGCGACTTATCTCGATATATGGGACAACAGTTTTCTAACAGCAAAATGAATGTTGTCCCTCAATTCTGTTTATCTTATTGTTAGAGCAATGTTCGGTGCCCTCATAGTTTACGAACTTCAATAATGATATTTCATTATTTTGGTGAATATAGTTTGTACGGAACGCTCAGTGCGCAAGTCCGACTCGCACATGGCCAGTTTTTTTTTCTTATCTTTCTTGCGACGCTTTCGTTGATGTAATAATCACTTACCATAATATCCATAGTGTATGTATGTTAAACAATTTCAAATCCCTGTACTGTTGTGTCTGGTATATTATATTTGTTTATTAGTTCAACCAATCAATTAATGAGAATTTGCAGAAGTTATAAGACTTCTAGCCCAGTAGAAATCGACACTAAATAAGGCCAAAATCGTAAAGCATGATGTACTTCTAATATATTGGTATGTTGTATGGACCAGTTGTTGTTATTGGTATGTTGTATGGGTAGTGTGAATCCAAATTTGCAACTTCGAAAAAATTGTGCTCGCTGCGAAGAACTGCGAAATTTTGGGACCTTTTAAATTTTTACTCTAAAAGTCATAAACTATGCGTTTTTCGACAAACAAGATTCTGTACCTTTTTACCCGACTGCCGAAGGAGGGTAATGTGTTTATCAGTCTATGTAGGTATATATGTTTGTGTGTATGTATGTATGTATGTTCCTATATGGCGTTCCAGAGACCAAACGCGTTGGCCGATTTTGATGATTCATACGTCAATCGATTCGTCTTAACCCTGCAAGTGTCCCATCCCATCTTGTGGAGTATCAAAATAAAGGGATTTAAGAGGTGATTTCAAAAATAGATAACACTTATATGTTTAAATGTATCTAATTCGAAAAAAACTTAACTAAAAAGTTATAAACAAAAAAAGTTAAATGAAAAAATCAAAACACCCGACTGCTTCAAAAGCGAACTAAAAAGTCGTAAACATTAACGACTTTTTAGTTCGCTTTTGAAGCAGTCGGGTTTTTTGCTTTTTTCATTTAACTTTTTTATAGTAGATTGTTGCATCGAGCGCAAAGTGAGTTATTAATGCATGAGTGTTATGTTGGTGCCCGAGCACACGCGAGGACACTAAATTAACACGAGTGCATTAATTACTCACTTTAGCGAGGTGCGTAGTCTACTTTTCTTTCAACTACCAATTTACCTCTCATCTATTTCCATTTGTTTATACTTTTCTTGTTAAATATGAAGTACCTACCTATAAAAGTTTTACAATGGTACAAAATGCGGGCCATTTTTTTCACCTAATTGGTTTTATACGCCGATTTTTTCCTCAAACAGTACTCGTACCACGCCAGTACCTTTACGATCTACTGCATATATTTTATATTAAAATTAATGGGAGACATTAAACCTCTGTGGTAAATTTATATCTAAACTAGCTAACCCCCGCGGCTTCGCTCCCGTCAACTGGCTACCAATCTACCTACCACTACCTACCCACCCTGCCTTCCTTACCTACTCTGCCTACCCTGCCTAGCTTATCCTGCCTACCCTGCCTAGCCTAACCAGCCTACCCTTCCTACCCTACCTACTCTACTTACTCTACCTTCTCTACCTACTTTACTTACTTTATCTTCTCTACTTACTTTACCTTCTCTACCTACTATACCTTCTCTACCTACTCTACCTTCTCTACCTACTCTACCTACCCTACCTACTCTATACTCTACCTTCTCTACCTACTCTTCCTACTCTACTTACTCTAGCTTCCTTCTCTACCTTTTCTACCTACTCTACTTACTCTACCGTCTCTACTTACACTACCTACTTTATCTATTCTACCTACTCTACCTACACTACCTACCCTAACTACAGTATCTTCGGCTTTATAATATTAGTTTAGATAAAATATACAAAACAGTGCATTAAAGTAAAACAGTGCAACAATGAGATTTCATATAACTTTTCTGCACTGTTTTGGTTCTAAGCAATAAATACGTCGTCCTTTGTGATCAGTTTTGTAGTGATTAATGATAACATTACTACGTAGTTGGAAGAAAAGGTTATTTAAGCTTTGTTAAAGTATCTACTTGTGTGCTTAGTACCAAAGGAAAAGGCATAAAATCATGTAAAAAAAGTTAATTCGATAAATCAAAAAACCCGACTGCTTAACAAGCGAACTAAAAATACGTAAACTAGAAGAAAACCATGCTGTGCAGTCGGAGGATACATATTCGCGAGCTGGCTGACCAAAACGAGATGTATCCTGCGACGCACGCTTTCGCCTTACCTGGTATTTTAAATGTCGACCGTTGTTATCTTTATGTAAATACAATCCTGTAAAACACCAAGTCCTTTGGCAGTCGGGTAAAAAGGCATTTCAGCCCATCTATCTCAGGCCTCATTCTTTCCTACATTCCTGCATTCCTTCTTACATTGGCAGGCTATGATTTTGAGAAAGTCATAGCTTGGTTCCTATAGGGTTTATAGGGTTGCAGTTCGGCTTAAATTATTATAAATTTAATGATCTTTAAAAAAGTGCCGAATTTTATTTGTTAAACAACGCCTAGTTTATGACTTTTAGACGAAATTTTTTTTATTTTTAACTTTTTAGCTGTGGTACTTAATGGACCAGTTCTATAGGTTAGGTACCTATAATGTCCAAAGTGAAGCCAGAATTGATTATTATTTATTTATTTATTTATTTAAACTTCATGTACAATGGTGATACATAGGCGGACTTATTTATTATCCCAATAACACGAAACTTAAACAAAACCGGTGGAATGAGAGTATACCAGGGTTAACTGTTCACACATGCGTACCCTCTTTAGAGCGTACTAGGGTGATGTTATGTTATGTAATGGTATAAACAATAAACAGACATGCGATTGCAGCTATCCCGAGTGATTTGCAGTCATTTATTGAAGAGTTCCGATGTATATCTCCAAAGTTCTTCATCAGATCTTTCGAAATTTAAATGGGATCACATGACAAGCACCAGCTTTCAAATAAAAAAAGAATCATCGAAATCCGTCCACCCAGTAAAAAGTTCTGAGGTAACAAACATAAAAAAAAATACAGTCGAATTGATAACCTCCTCTTTTTTGGAAAGTCGGTTAAACGTGAAAAATGTTCCAAAGCAGCGTGCATACAATGAATGCAATAGAAGTTGCAAATTTCTATTTACACTACCCCTAACTGGCCAATAAAACATATTATAAATCCAGAACTACATCAAGCTTTTCGATTTTAATATCAATTTCTACTAGGCTATAAGGACTATTGTTTTACTTTATGTTATAAACCTAATAACTATGCACAATTTGTCTTTTTTTTTTTTTTTATTCGTTATAGGCTCGCGCTTGACCACTATCTCACCTGATGGTAAGCGATGATGTGGTCGACGGTGGAGCACGCTTGCCTAGAAGTAACCTATTCACTCTTGACTTAAAGACCCCTAGATTGTAAACAATTTCAATCTGAAATAAACTCATGTACCCTCTTCTCTACCAGGTTCCTAACATCTTGCCGGCTGGGCCACCAAGCGGCCCCCGCCACGAGAGACTTAGTGGACTTAGGAGCACAGGTGGCCTGTGGCCTGGCGTATTTGCACGTGCAGAGATTGGTACACGCTGATATTGCCGCCAGGAATTGTGTGTAAGTAGCGTATACTCGTAATTTTATTTCTTAAACGTAACAGTAACATTCTGCTATAAGTAGTCTCAAAGGACGAATAAAATCCGGATGGCTAACAATCCAAGGAAATGTCAAAGCATTTTCATTTGCGTTTTCAATAAAAGGAAATATGATAAATCCACCGATTTTTTGCGAGAACAAGAGTTACTTGTAAGAGTTAGTTGACAAAAATGCACTTTTATTTTATCAGTTGCGTTTCGTTGCCAGCGACTTCGTCTTCGTCAAAGTTGTAAATTATCCCGAGGGAGTATATTCCTGGGATGAAAAGTATCATATATACTAGTCCAGGACATGGTCTATCAGTGTCCCTAGTTTCATCAAAATCCGTTCAGCTATTCCGACGTGAAAGCGTAACAAACAAACAAACTCATATTCACATTTATTATATTAGTTTTGATTGTATTTTGACTCATTGATTATATTTTTACTACCGCAAGAATATTTCAGTCAAATAAATTATACATTAGTCCAACTGCTCAGAAAACTCCGTATCTTCTAAACTCTAATTTTACAGATACGAAGTTTAACTTTCCAACTCCAGTGGAGTGCCGAATAATTATAATCATGGGGTTCTTTGAAAAAATAAATTATCTCCAACCCAGTTGAAACTGGGTCAAAGAAAATATTATTTAGCGTTGGCAATCATAACAATTTGTGAACTAGGAGCTCGTTGTTTAGAAAGCTAATTGGCAATAAATACCCACTCTTTTGTTGGTTAATTATGGACTTTTAATTAATTTTGTGAATTGACTTTGAACCCAGGAACATGATATATACGAGAAGGTTTTGCATTAAAAGTAATAATATAAAGATAAATGCTGAAAAGCATTTAATTATAATAAAGGATGCAGAAAGAAAATATTGAAAGTTATGATTTCAATAACGAAATTAAATCGGTATTTTAGAACAGCAGTGCAAAAAACAGCAGTTCAGTACATGTTATGCAAACATAAACCCTCCCTCCAACTCCTCCCGCCTCAAATTACACTCTTCTAGTCCGTATGCTATGTCGATAAAAATATATAACAAATTACCGGAATACATAAAACAAGTGAGCAAAACCAATATTTTTATTAATAAATTAAAACAATTCTTAATTAGTAAAAGCTATTACACAATTGACGAATATCTGACAGACAAATTAAAGTAAAAATAATGACAACTGTTAACTAAAAAACTTTAAAATGATATTAATAAATAATTGACTTAAAATATAATATGGACATTTTAAATTTTATTATGTTTTTTTTAGATTTACGTATTAGTACATTAAACAAAATAAAAACAAATAGAAAGGGAATAGATAACTAAAATGTTAATATATAAGGAAAATATTTTTATTTGTAATAATATTGAGCGCTATTCCTCTCTACTAGACACTGACTGTATCTAGAATGTTGCTGTGCCCGACAGGGTCCATAATTGTTTCTGTAAATTATATTTACCACCTGTGTGTACATTATGGATGCAATAAATATAATTTGAATTAAAATTTATGGGCATTGATTTTTTTTTCGGGGTTTTAAAGCTGGTCCCATAGTAAAAGTTGCCGTTAATATTTATGAGTGCCATGACTTATTTTCAGGTTTTGCATTATTTCTGTTACACTTTCTATACCTATTTGAGCGTTCAAGTATTCAAGCATAAATGATTTTGAAAAATTATCATTTTCAACGCAGGGTGGACGAGAAATTAAGGCTGAAGGTGACAGACAATGGTCTATCAAGGGACCTGTTTCCTGATGACTACCATTGTCTGGGTGACAATGAGAACCGGCCCGTCAAATGGATGGCTCCAGAGACGCTGCTCCAAAATCAGTACACTACAGCATCGGATGTGGTAAGATTTTGAAATATTACTTTTGTAAAGAATAAAACGAACTTAATTAAGAAGAATACGATCTAATGGATGATGATTTTAAACGATGACTTTTAACCATTTTTATGTTTTATAAATCATATTTTGGATTTATGCTCAGGATTTTTAGAAATAAAATCGTTGATTGAAAGCCTATTGTATCAGGCATCAATTACAATTTGTAGTCCATTGATTAATTTTGGAATGAGTACAACCCGAAATCAACCTTGTATATTTCTCCTTGCTAAAATATTTTAGACAATTTTACTATGGTTTTTGTAATATTTTTTTGTTCTTGTTCAGTGGTCATTAGGAATAACTCTTTGGGAGTTAGCAACTCTTGGAGCGTCGCCATTGGCTGAACTTGATGCTGCTGACGTAGGAGCTTTCTTGAGTGGAGGATACCGACCTTCGCAACCACATAACTGTCCTGATGAATTGTGAGTTACCTTTCGTAAAACTGTATTCATTTTTATAAAGATGCTCATTATGATTTTGATTTCTTTAGAAATATGGCTTAACAAGTAACTTTGATTGATTAGAATTGCAAAAGTAAGAAACCTAAAAAAGTGACATTTAAATATCTGCAAATACAGTAATCTCTTAGATAATTCAAATACTTAAACTGCACTAAGTTTCAGAATTAAACAATCTATAAATGAAGATGATGCTATTTTTAAAGTAGAAATAAATACATTTCTACTTGATGATGCATTTACTATTCAAATCCAACTATCAGACAATGCTAAAGAAACTCTCATCAATGTAAATGTTTGCACAGATCTAAAACTCCAATCCGACTTAAAAGCAGCGTTGAAAAGTGTCAACTTCGAAAATCCACAGGCGTAAATGCAATTTACAAAAAGACTTTTCATTGCCAAAGACTTTTTTAGTATTGATATCGTCTTAGCATTTCATTTCATTTTCAAAAAGAATTGTTGGATTTTCCTTTAGATTTGCCATACTTTTGTTACTTTGCAGTTTAATATTTGGCTTTCTTTTCTATTAGTACTCTCTTAGTTTGATTAAAAATCTTTTCGGTCTTGAAAACTTATTTTCCCGATCAGACATTTTAATGCTCCCTTTTCTGTTTACCAGGTACGGTCTAATGTCATGGTGCTGGACTTTGGCTCCTTTAGCCAGACCAACAGCTCCTCAACTCCTAGCGGCCCTCCATGACTTCAGGCAAGCTCTCAGCACTTACATCTAGACAATTTACCACTACCAAAGTTTCATACTTAAGCTAGTCCTAAACTGTACTTGTCAATTTCTGAAAACTCTTGGCACCATACTTTCCGTTTTCTTCAATACCAAAGTGCCTGCCAAAGTATCAAAATTAGTCGCACTATATTTTTTAAGTGAAAATTGTTGTGTTGTTATTTTTTTATTTTTGTCTGTTTAGTATTTTAATGATGGATCCACATAATTAAATATTTTTCCTAGTCAATAAAATCACAAAAAAAATACCTACCCATTGCAGTTATATATAATTATTTTATGAAAATAAAACTTGAATACAAAATAGGAACTGTACATGCTAACATTAGGAATTGCGGGGAAATGTATATTTTCAAATAAAATAAAAAGGTGATATATATTTAATAATTAAATCATAATTTCTTAGGAATGACTTTGAGATGCTAGTTGAACGTAATGTTTAAAGTATTTGAAGCGAATACCAAAGTATAAGATAAGTAATCGTAAAATAATTTAGCACAAACATAGAGATAAGAAAAATGTACAGATAATCCTGTGTACCAATATAAATTTTCTGACCTAATTTAATATTTCTATATTAAAGAGTTCTACTCATTAATGGTATATCCTAAGATACTAGTTTATTTGAAATAAATAATAGAACCACATGCGAATTTGGTGTCTAATAGACCACAATAAACGAAAATGGAATAGTTGGCAATGTTAATAATTTAGATGCACTTGCAGCATCTTTAGGGTGGGTGTTGATTAATAATATCTACTTATACAAAATCTGTGAAACAAAAAAAGTAATACAAATTCTTGTTAGCTTTACATGTTGCCTCGAAATTCCTCAACCTATCTAGGTAAAAAAATAATTAAGACAAAATTAAAACATGTTTGTAAGATCCAAGAAAAAAATGGTAAGAAATTTCTTGAAAAAAGCGCTAAATAAAATCAGTGCCTACCCTAAAATGAAAAACAATAAGTTACCACTTCTGAAATTGCATACATTTTAAAGATAGTCCAAAGTAGAACCAAATTAATTTTAAGTCTGTACATACTAAAAACGGATTCGATGAAAAAAGAATTTAATTTTTGATTAGACAAAGCTGACTGCTTTTTTAATGATAAAAACTAAAATTAACTTTTAGAGATATGGATTATTGCTGATTGCACGACTACACCTACTAAATACATTTAATAGCTTTAACCATAACACAGCGTTATTTAAAAAATAACGACTGATAGGCAACGGATTAGCAAAATTCTCTTTGAAGAATTTGTTATAAGAATCTGCATAATAGATGCTAAATAGTTCAGAGTCTATGAATAGGACGGAAATCAGTTACCATTAAGATGTTATAATTTCAAAGATAAACAACCTAGCTCCTTGTCTACATCAGAACAAATAAAGCGTTAGTTGCTAAATATTAGGTATAATTACTAAAATAAAATTTACTTTTATAACATGTTCAGTGCGTTGTCGTGCAATCAGGCCTAAGATAATATTTTAATGTCCATATTTATATTAAAAAGAAATTAATTTCCCAACCAATGTACGCAGATGAGCCAAGTAGAAATACTTTTAGAATAATTACTCAACTTTTCAAAGTTCTTTCAGATTGTACTTTTTCAAATGATACTCTATCAAATTATTATTTCAAGCCAAGGAGAAGATTTAAGAACTAAACATTTATAAATCATAAAATATTGTATGATATAGAAATGTTCCTTCGATTTTATAGTCCCGTATTTTGCTGTAGACACATTTACCGCAAGACGTTGCGTTGGAAGGCCTCCCACCAGGTGGACCGATGACCTTTTGAAGGTTGCGGTGATCCGCTGGATGCGGGACGGGACGCACTAGATCGGTCAAAATGGCGCTTGGGGGAGGCCTATGTCTAGCAGTAGACGTCTTTCGACTGATATGATGATGATGATATCTACCAATCTCTAAGGTTGAAAAAGCTCATCTGCGTAAACTGTTACTATATTTTGTTCCTTATCCCAAAGTAAATCAAGTCGGTATTTAAGTAAAAAGCCAGAAGGCATAATATACTTATAGCTATCTAGATATAAAATAAATAAGTTAGTTCTAGAGTTCCTGAGGACTTTCAGTCCGTCCAGGCCAGCAAAAAGGATCAAACACCAAAACAGTAGTTAGTTCATGGCTTTGTTAACGACGAGGCTTCAGCGAATTTAAATTTTGTGTCTTTGTGTTAGAATTTAAAATTGATTGATTTATATTTATAGCGTGACCGATTGATTTTGGTCCTTGTGTATTGTGTGCAATATATCGATAGTTTTATTAGTAGATTTAAGTATGTATTGTACCATTTTTTTTAAATATATAGTAGTAACCTCATTTCGTATAGTAGATACATAACATTATTTTCGGTTTGTGTGATTTATACATGGTTTATAAATTCCTTGAAGCCAAAATTCCGTACAAGCATGATAAAGAAATATTCGTCTATTATACCACAATTATAAATAAATAAATGTTACACTGTATTCAAATGTATGTTACAGATAAAACGAAATCTGAGCAATGATAGTGAATTATATTGTAAATATTAGAAGGTATTCGGTAATATATAATATTTTTTGTACTAAGAAAAAGTGGAGACTTTTAATGGAGTAGATGTCGATTTAAAATTCTTAATAAAATAACTATCGGTCATAATATTTTCTATCTGATCTTGGAGCTAAATTCGTCAATGTTAAATTAATTATGTCAAATGTTAAAGTTAACATTTGAAAAATAAATCTTCGATATCAATTCTAGTGATATAACTAATTTAACCTGTTTCAACTAAAGTATCAACTCTATTTTTAAATACTGTACATTTTTATCTATTTTGTTAAGTTTATGTCTTAATAACATCCCGTAGAGCTGTTTCTTGCTTTCTGTGTTTTTGCATACAAACTTAGTTGTTATTAAATACCTCAATATACGCAGTTTCTGTTGTAGCATTTTTGCTTTTGTTGAAGCATTTTTTATATTTGAAGCCAGACAGTAAAAATGAACCAAAAACCCTGTACCAATTTTCTTATTATAAGTATGTACATGCTAACTATATTACGTATACTGTATTGAAAACGCGTTATGGATAATACAGGGTGTAAAACTCTTAGGCATTATAATGCATTAGACGTGTTGATTGGAAAACATTGAGTTGCGCTTTTGAATTAGCTTGTAATTTTGACATTTCTGCTATTGTGAAATCGCTGTCGTGAAATGTAATCGTTGACGTATTTTTTTTCAATACTTCGTGTTATTTTTATTTTACAATTCAAATTGATGTTCCAGTTTAATAAATTCAATAGAATAATAAAATATTTTTTAAGAACATGCTGTATAATAAAAAAAACTAGAGTAAATAAAACTATGTCACTTATATCTAATAGATGTCGCTAGATTACTAAATTGGAATATTTAGATAGTCATTAATAAATGTCTTATAAACCCCTCCTTCAAAAATGGGCTCTTTTTCTAAAAAAAACTCCTTGTCTCTTTACAAATTTTTTCTCAAGTTTTCTTCTTAAATTGCTAAAAGAATATTTTTTTAAACATCACCCAAAAATTATATTTAAGTATAAGAAATTATTGTGTGGAGTACTATTGTATGAAAAATGACGTCATAATATATGACTCGAGTGCCAGATGAATGTGATTTTGTATGTAAATGTTAAAATGTGTTTAGATGTTAACAATAAGTGACGTAACTGTTTATTTAGTGTTAAGTGGATGTATGTAATCTGTAATCGATATGGCTTCAATGATAATTATGATGAACGAAATAAAAATGTTATTTTATAATAAATACTGTCTTTTATTTGAAATAAACCTTGATAATTTTACAATCGATTAAAGCAGTTTTCCTAAATTAAATCTTTTTGTTTTGAAGAGATTGTTTTAAAAAAAGAAAACCTGAAATACGTGATAAAAATAAATACAAGTTTAACATGAAAACCTCCTTACCTTGATCAAGGGCTATAAATTACAAAAATCAACCGACGCTGCTTATTATTTATTATCAGACTAGCTGTGCCCGCGACTTCGTTCGCGTGGTTGTCGAGAGCAAAACAACGTCGTTTAGATAAGAGTATATCACCTTTTTGATGATTTAGATAAGAGTCCTGACTTTGGTATAGTTGATTACGTTAATGCTTCTCTATATACTATGTTAGCGGTGGAATTACCCGGAGCATATACAAAAAGGTTGTTTGGGTTGCTAACACGTGATAGAGAAACATAGAGTTGGCCGTGTGAAAAACAATCAAAAGTAAGGTCTACACCCGCAACGGATAACGTCTGGCCTTGGGCTTTATTAATAGTCATAGCGTAACAGAGGCTTACAGGAAATTGCACACGTTTGAAAGTAAACGGAAAATTATTGGGGATAATGGGTATCCTGGGAATGAAAACAACATCACCGGAGCCGCAACCTGTTAAGATTTCGGCTTCGATGACATTTCGTTGGAGATTTGTTACTCTCAACCGAGTTCCATTGCATAGTTTTGGTGGGCTTAAATTTCTGAGTAGAATGATTGGTACTCCGACTTTTAAATAAATTTTGTGTGCTGGAAGACCTGGTGTATTTAGAGAGTCTAAAAACTCTACTGGATAGTGGGTGGCATCTCCTTCTTCTAAAACCGTGTTAATAGATAAATATTCCCTACTTTCTCCAGAAACATGTACCAATATTTGAGAATTTATTGCTGCTGCTTGGTCGTTGCGAGGTGCCAAAATAGCTCGTTGGCATAGCCAAGCAGCGTCATGGTTCGAGATCTCTGATGGATCTCCGTATACAGAGGAAATGAGTTCCTGCTGTGAGGCAACAGAAGAACACAGGCTTTCGACTAAAGTTACTTTACCTCCTTCTTGAGTCGGGTATGTGCCGTTACCAATTTGAAGTAGTAAATTTGAGAAAACCTGCGCGTTTGCGTCACCTCCCAAATATGCTCGCATATTAAAGCTCAAATTAGTTAATATGACACTACGCCATAAAATAGAGCTCTTTAAACAGGCACCTATTTCATCGGCCCTCGTTCCTCTGGGTATTATAGGGAGTGTCTGCCTGAAGTCTCCACAGAATA
Source organism: Orthosia gothica (assembly GCA_949775005.1). Lineage (NCBI taxonomy): Eukaryota > Metazoa > Arthropoda > Insecta > Lepidoptera > Noctuidae > Orthosia > Orthosia gothica. The sequence goes on from OX459057.1 coordinate 13,307,651, forward strand.
GCACCGTTAAGCCTCCCATCGGTCGGTCATTTTGTCTTATATCTCGCAACGTTCTATCTACAGCTTCCACAGCTTTACGATTTGCCATCGTACACTCGTCCCAAACGATAAGGGCGCAATCGCGTAAAACCCTTGCTTTATCACTATTGCGAGACACGTTGCAAACAGGGTTTTCTGTGCGGTCCAAGTCGATTGGTATTTTAAATGTTGTATGTGCAGTTTTTCCTCCTGGTAATAAAGTGGCAGCTATTCCTGAGGAAGCGACGGCAAGGGCAATTTTGTTTTGGCTCCTTATTTGAGCCAAGATAACTTTAGTGAGGAAAGTTTTACCTGTTCCACCAGGTGCATCTAAAAACAGCATTTCTCCTAATGAATGTTCTACACTACAGCATACTCTATCAAAGATTTGACGTTGTTCTGACGTCAAATTTGAACAGCCATTTCGCAATATTTCTGCTAACTCTTCGGGGTTGTAATTTATTTCAGATGTATACTCCCTATTAATTCGTTCCCCACCAACTGTCGGTGTCGGCAAGCCGTATTGACTGAGGGGGTTCCCTCCTATACTTGTAACTATATCTTGTATAGCCAGCAAAGCCCTATTATGGCAGCTTTCACGTACTTGGTCAGAAGTTTCACTATTTATATTTTGCTGTCTCAAAAAATCTTCGGCAAACGCGTCTTTATATTTTTGCCACAACTGCCCAGCGTCCGATAGGCCACAAAATGTCAACAAAATGGCAAATAAATGGCGCAAACGATGTGGACTATCACTGACGCATGCTTCGGCTAAAGCATCATCCCAATGCTGATCGCCATCTAATAAATGCCGTGCGCGGCAAGCAGCTTGAAATGTGGGATATTCTATATCGTCCACTTTGCGGAGCTCAGCAAAAGAAGTAGGTCCTCGCACTGTGTGAAGAAGAAGGCGTAAATAATAACACTCTGCATTATTTGGGTGCACCGTGTATACTCTTCCAATCACGTGTTCTTTAAAAATGCCGGACTCGCCTTCTACAGCAGTTCCACGTCTCCTGCGATTAAAAACACCTTGCTGCTTGTTATAAGTATAATAATGTGGCACTTCATTGTACAACAGAGACTTAGCGAAATTGTCTCTTTCGCAAAGGCGAAAGAATGCGAGCAAGGTGGTTTGTCTTGGGTTGTTCATTCTTTCTGCCACATTTTCTGGCTGAAAGTAAACTCGCTGCCCGCCTTCCAGGTGCACGTCAAGATGGATGACTGGCGGATACCTTTCATGAATAGGGAAACTCAAAATGCGCCAAACTGCCTCCGAAGAGCTTATGTATCGGCCAGATTGATACCTTGTCACTTCATCAAATTGGTTGTTATTTCTTAGTGCTATCATGGCTTGATCACTACCTTTATTAACATATTTACATATATATTTTATAGATTCGACGCTATTACAAATTTCAACATTAATGTGTGCTTGAAAAGCGTTTGACAAAACTGGAGAATACGGTACCACCCAACTATTATTTAGAATTATTTCTTGTCCACGGAATCTGACAGTAGCTGTGAAACCACCTTGTGACGGTGATCTTCGCCGGTATTGCGGATACCCATTTTCCCCAGCCATAGTTAGTTCTTTCAGTGCTCTGGGGTATTTTTTTGAGCATTGACCATCTTTCATGCACGGTGATTCCCTGTTTAAGAGGCCACATGGCCCGTGAACCATATGTGTTTTTACTATGTCATGCAAAATCGGATCTGCATTATAGTCCGGAAATTCTGCACTTATGACACTGTCTATAGCATCGGGACGAATTTTTTCTTCCAGCCACAGAAGAATGTGCGCGTGGGGTAAACCACGCTTTTGCCACTCGACGCTATACATAAAACAAAGAGTTGAACCGAAAACTTTCTCCTTTGTAAGTAGATTAATCAAGACTTTGAGTTTTAAATGAAAAATCCTAGCAATAATGTCATGTCTGTCGTATGACGCCTGTCCTGTGAGAAGTGCCTGGCAAATCTCCGTCCACTTTGGATTTGTTGTAAATGTTATAAAAAGGTCCGGCCGGCCGTATTTACGGACGTAACAAAAAGCATCTTGCGTTCGTTCGTGCATATACCGCGGACCGCCTGTGAAACTGGATGGCAAAATAACCAATCGACCCAAGTTTTCGACGTTATTATCTGATTGCATGGCGTCCCGCAAGTGCACGTATTCTTCAGCGCGTAACCGTCGCTGGTTAGTGCGAATATACACTAAACGTTCAGTTTCTATTTTTGCGTACATGTCCACAATAAATTGGCTGAACAAACCACGAAATCGTTGCAAATATACGAAACTGTTTTGCCTTATTTGTAAAAGGTAGGAATAGTATTGTTGAGCAGATATTTTTTTTTGATAATTAGTGACTCTCGTAGTAGGGTTCACTTGGTACAGCCCAAAATTGTACCCATCTTCACCATGACAATAGATTAGTGGATATTGCAGGGCGTCGTAAGCTCGGTGGGTTTCCAAAATGCGTTGAAGGCGATCGTCGCGTGTACGCAACACGATATCACGTCTCTCACACTCCTGGTCGACTAAAACAACTGCAACTTCATCTGCGACGGGTGCATTGTGTCTTCCACGGTGTTCACCCACAGGACGTCTATCGGCACTTATAACAATTTTGAAATCATTGCTGCCTTGTGGAATTGACTCCAATGCAGCTTTGAATTCACGAACGTACTGGTTAACGCGATGCAGCAATTCTTGAAGTTGACCCAAAAGCTCAGCATTGAGCTGGGGAAAATTGTGATTTCTAACATTGAGCTGTTGCGTGTAATCGGATACAAAATAAATTTGGAGAAATTTGGGTTCATTTTCTGGCAGCAAAGATCCAATAAGGTGATAAACTTGACCTTGTACTTTGAAGGTTGGCATGAACGGTCCTTCCGTTATTTGTTTTGCCCCAAAGGAAGTCATTTGGAAAGCACTGTTATATAAACGAATATTATCCAAAAAACGGTTCGACTGGGGATGATCGCCATTCAGGAGACTTATAAGTAAGTGTGGTGGATCTTGGAAATTTGGAAGAACAATTTTTCCATTTGAGCAGCACATTCCATCTGTCTCTTTCCTCCATTTCAAAGCATGACAAAAATTACAAATTTCTCTCATGTCACCCACGAAAGTAAAGCCAGCATAATTAATTCTAGACGAATATGTGAACCCTGATTTTTCCCTATTGTCCCAAGGTAATAAAATATTTGCATCGTCATTTTCCATGGACTCATCAGCTCCGCTATTTGTTTCTCTATTCATATGGTATCGAGCTCGTTCTATTTCTAGGCGAGATTGACGTTGTTCTGCTGTTTCTGCTCGTCTTAGTTCATCTATTCTTTCCCTTTCAGATGCAAGATAACTTTCATTGTTTCTTTGTACACCTACATAGTTATGTCTAGCTATTTCTAATCGTTCTTCTCTTTGGGAGAGAGATTCAGACTCGCGCGAGAGAGCGTGTCGCTCTCGGTCAGATGACAGACGTGCTTGGCGTTCCTCGATACTCTCTTGAGAACGCAAAGTCGCGGTCCGAGTTCTTTGCGAACTTAAGCGCGACTCCCTTTCTGTGAAAGTCTCTGACTCGCGTGAGAGAGACTGGCGCTCCCGATCAGCAGACAGCCGAACTTCGCGTTCCTGGATATTCTCTTGAGAACGCAAAGTCGCGGTCCGAGTTCTTTGCGAACTTAAGCGCGACTCCCTTTCTGTGAATGTCTCTGACTCACGTGAGAGAGAGTGGCGCTCCCGATCAGCAGACAGCCGAACTTCGCGTTCCTGGATATTCTCTTGAGAACGCAAAGTCGCGGTCCGAGTTCTTTGCGAACTTAAGCGCGACTCCCTTTCTGTGAATGTCTCTGACTCACGTGAGAGAGAGTGGCGCTCCCGATCAGCAGACAGCCGGTCTTCGCGTTCCTGGATACTCTCTTGAGACCGCAAAGTCGCGGTCCGTGTTCTTTGTGAACTTAAACGTGACTCCCTTTCGGTGAACGTTTCCGATTCACGTGAAAGAGCGATGTGCTCTCGGTTAGCAGATAACCGTGCTTCACGATCTTCTTCCGATTCCTGAGACCTACAAAGTCTCATCCTTTTCGCATTTCGGCTACGCAGCGAAAGGTTAGTTTTTTTTCTTTGAGGCATTTTCAAGGAAAATTAAAGCAATAAACAAAACTAACAACACTTATGACTGAATAGCCTACAAACTTAAAAGAACGGTGCGTCGAACAGTCTAGTGTGACAACGTATCGTCTGTTCGTGGTCGTGACTCAACGAATTGGCAACACTAACTTACTGTATAACGATTGGCACTATTGGATTCAAACTACGAAGTAAATCAAATACAATCTTAACTTCGTACTTCAAACCAATGACCAAAGTTGACCAAACGAAACCAATAAGATAAGCAAATACTTTTTTTTCGACCAATTTAGAAAATCGATAAACCAAGCAACCAAAGAACTTTTACGACACACGCAAGAACTTTTAAGACACCTAACGAAACCCAATTTGCCTAGTAAACACGGTGGACGTCATCCTCGCGCGGAAAATCTTAACACCGCGATTCAGAAAATGACGTCATTTGCACAACGCCATCTATCGGATTTAGATTTCAACTATCAACATTAGTTCTATTTTTAGTCTTAAGATGTCGTTGCAAGTACTATACTTAATTGCGTAACGTAATATTTTACTTCTTGAACTCACTAAATTAATCATATCTTTTGATAGAGTGAACCGATTTCGATGAAACAAAAACTAAGTTAAACCTCAAGTTGCGTATAATTTTTGTATATAAACATTGTCAGCATTGAATTCGTAGATTTTACGTGATGTGCGCACAAACAAACAGACAAACAGACAAACAGACAAACAGACAAAAATTTCAAAAATGATGGAAATGGGTTCTGTTACTTATCTTTTCACACGCTGGCTATTTTTTGTTTCAATTTCTTCAATGTACAAAAATGACTTTTCTACAGATTTATTATATGTATAGATAAACATCACGAACGTCGAAGCCATCCTTCACTATTTTTTCTGGACATGTACAAAATTCATTTATTTATAAAAAATATTCTACCAATAACAATGGGTTTATTTCACCCAGGACTAAAGAAAAATATCGATACATAAACAGCTACTAAAGAAAGAAAGAAAAAATATTTTATTTTTGACCCGCACATAAGACACGAGATAAGCAAAACACAAACAAAAATAAAAATAAATAAGCCCGTGCGAGACCAAAAAGGCTCCTATCTCAGCATGTGCAACATATTAAAAATAAAATAACGCTGAGCTGATATTCTGATAGGGCCCACTGTTGACACTACTTCTACTTTCAGATCTGGATAAAAATACCGAAGAACTTATAATGTAGTCAACATAGCCATACCTAGAAACTAGATAGGTATTCACTGACTTCTCGCGTCTTAACTCCTTAATTAAAGGTTACACAAAATAAGTAACTTAATCAAAACGCGTAAAATTCAATGCCACCAATGTTCTGGAAAGTCCAATAAGTTACCTATCGTAAGACCAATCCACCAACTTCAGTTTGTTAAAAACATAACCTAAGCTCAAAATATGAACTAATTATCCATAACACGCCACAGTTGTTTCAAGGGCATAATATCATTAAAGATATGCAAAACAAACAGAAAAGGATTTTCAACATAATACTTATAACGCACTCCCATGGCTTTAACACCCTATAGATACCTACACCTAAGTAAATTTGGTCACATCGTCCGGAGACAGCCAGACAACCAGGAAAAACTAGCTGTAGTGGGAAAAATGGATGAAAAAGACCACACGGACGTTCACCTACTAGCTGGTCTGACCAGATTAGTGGACTCACGGTGATCACTGCCCTGAGAAGAGCCGAAGACAGGATAGCTTGGAAGCAGCTCGTCTTTTACTCCTCAAAGCTTTTCGAGACGGGCACGTCCTTCAGAAATGGAGACAACGAATAAGAAGCCTTACATACAAGTATTACCCTTTTTACACGCGTTCATGCGTGGTGGCCTTGAAAATGGCGAAAAAGTACCTCCTCCTGTCATCTCAAGCTTCATCGTTGGTTATGTTCCTGACTGACAGCCGATTTGTCATCCATTATATCCTTGTCTGTTATTGACAATGTAATGGTATTGGTTCTTTAGAATATACACACAAAGTATCGTACATAATATGAGCAAAATGTACGGTAACAGAATGATTGGTACTTTGCTGTGCAAACTTTGTTCCATAGCAACAAATAGAGATATAAATTTATGGTACCGAAGGCCCGGTGTGGATAAGCTTAACCTGGACTTAACACAGCTTGGGATAAGCCTAACTTCAGCAGTGGACTGTATGGAAGGCTGAGTTAATTGATTGAAGATTTGAGAATAAAGGAAAAAACATCATGTGGAAATTATAGCCTGAAATCGTTAAGACGTGGTGAGCTTGAAATTGCCTGGTTTTTTACACGTTAAATTATGTATCAAGCTAAAAACATCAAGTATGATAGCCATCATCCATCCAAATATTATAAATGTGAAAGTTAATATGTACATCTCAAAGGCTAAACGAATTTGCAGGAAACTTGGCATATGGATAGACCAGAACATGGATTAGGACAAAAGATACGTTTTATCTTAATACTATGTTTCCTTGGATAATAAAACACTTTTCACGCGGGCAAAACCACGGGCAGAAGATAGTCAATTATAAAGTAGAACTTTGTAACAACAGTCCGTTGCTGACTCGTAGTCACACCAGATTATCACACCAGTGTGACAAACAGGATTTTTTTTCTCGTTTGTCACACCACTGATTTTTCCACACCATGTATACGATAATTGCTAGTGCGGTACCTATATATTCTAATAAAGTGGATCTGCTGATCGGCGTTTGCCGACTTTCGTTCTTTGCCGACTATTTAGATTTTCTACTTTTAGTTATATTTCTGCCAACTTTTTCATAATAAGGTACAGAGTGTATTCATTTCTTAGGAAAGACAAAACGGCTTATTCGGTTTAGGACAGAACAAAACTAATACAAATGGAATTATATATCATATTTTGTGGTAAGTTGTGCAAGCTATAGCCTATGTCCAGTGGTTCATATGATAAAGTTTACCCTACCTCACGTTAGGCAGGTGAAAACTGATGTGTTGATAAAGGGCGAAGAATTGAATCCTGAGAATAGCACAGTATTTTTAGGCTTAACTTTGGATGCTAAGCTTCAGTGGGGCCCACATATAGATAAATTGTCAAAGAAGCTAAGCTCCGCAGCATATGCTGTTAGAAAAATTCGTAATTTAACTGACATAGAGACAGCCCGTTTAGTATAATTTAGCTATTTTCATAGTGTAATGTCGTACGGTATTCTGTTGTGGGGAAATGCCGCCGACATCCAGAATATCTTTGTTTTGCAGAAAAGAGCTGTTCGATCAATATATAAATTAAGCCCGAGGCACTCTCTCAGAGAGAAATTGAAGGAGATTAATGTAATGACTGTGCACTCTCAGTATATTTATGAAAATCTTTTATATGCTCATAAAAATATCAAATTGTTTAAAAAATACAGTGATATCCATAACATAAATACTAGGAACAAACACAAATGTGTAGTACCTACAACAAGGCTCAAGAAAATAGGTGGCTCGTTTAGATGTCAATGTGTACGCTTTTATAATAAGCTTCCAAGCCACGTACAAGATCTAAGTCTTAATAAATTCAAATCATTCATTAAACGTAAGTTGTGTCAGAAAGCGTTTTATACTATTAAAGATTACGTTGAGGACAAAAAGGCTTGGGATTGAGCTGCTCCAATTAATTTTGATTTTTTATATTTTGCACCGTGAATTTTGTTTTTGTTTTTAATTTTGATATTTTTTTTGTTTTCTTGCAATGACAAGAATATTTACTTTTTAAAGTATTATATTATTTTATTTTTATTATTGTGAATGTGAAGACTATGTGGATTTTTGTTTTTTATTATAACTTAGTTAGTTTTTACTCATGGTCTGACAGTTTGAGTAGTTTATGCGGCCTACCCGAATGTCCTTTCTTTGGTATTGTTCGTCGAATCGTTGAGCTCCGTAAATTCTGAGTTGAGCTGCTCGCCGGTTATTGACAAATGCGTGCACTGACTGGACAGGTCCACTCAATCTGGCTGGTTCTTTCCTCAAAAGACCATTTCAGACATATGTCTACATGGTCTTCACATGATATAACCAAGTTTTTGTCAAGACTTTTAAAGAGACTGTGACCTCTGAGTTTGTTTCGGCCTTTCTTCTCAGAGTAGTCAGATAGGAAACGCCGACCTCATCTAGTTTAAAAAAATATGATCGACATGTAAAAGTACAAACCAACTTACAGAAATAAAATCATTTATTTATCATTTATCAATGCAACCTTATCTAACTATACTAAAATTATTAACAGTATTATTCAATCAAAAGGAAATTGATATCGAAATAAAAGAAGGACCGATGATTTTCGTGAAACATTGCGTTAAAAACTGAATTTGAAGTTTTTAATTCGCCCACGCCCCCCAAAAATCTACCCGCGCCAATTGAAAAACCCTTTACTTAGTTATAAAGGGTTTTTTTTTATTATCTTAATCAGTTTGGTCGAACCTTGTTTTTTTTTCGATTTAAATTTCCTTTTGATTGAATAATAGTGTTAATAATTTATTATTCAGTTACTTACGCCAAATCACCAAGGCAATGTTACACGATTGAACAGCACGTTAAATGATAAAAAATCTGCATTAGCGATTTGAGCGTATAGTTATCTCTCGCAGAGCTGATGTGAATTTGCCACCAAAGTCATGCGATTTGACGCCGCTAGACCTTTTCTTGTAGGGTTTTTTTTTAAGTTGCAGGTCTATGCAAACAAACCACAATCGACCGATGTCATGGCCATTGTTCAAATTCAGCCGGATTTATGCAGAAGAAGAGTCATTGATAACTGGACCACTCGGATCTGTGCCACTAAATAGCAGAGGCGGGCATTTGAACGATGTCATATCATATTCTACACTTAATGGCACAAGTAAGCCTTTTAAATAAAAAATAATTTTGTTATTACCTTACAGCATCTTTTATTTAATTTCAACATCTACCCGCCCTTATTGAAAAAAACGAAACAAGAAAAATAATCCTGTTTGTCATACTGGTGAGATAATCTGGTGTGACTACGAGTCGGTAAGGTTGAAAAACCAACTAGTATAACTAGGACAGCACTAGTTAGGAATAAATGGTGTGAAAAAATCAGTGGTGTGACAAACGAGAAAAAAATTCCTGTTTGTCACACTGGTGTGATAATCTGGTGTGACTACGAGTCAGCAACGCAACAGCGAACAGCATGGGAATGTGAAATAAGTTACACAAACATTTGTGCGTAGGTGTATTACCACCTATGCACTTATATTTGTTTAAAAATAAAAGGTTTATTGGTTTTAGACTAAAAATCTATTTAAGTCTCAAACCAATTAAATTTTCTCTTTTATTCGATTTTATCATAGATCACAATAATCGCCTCGGTGGCAGAGTCTACAGGCAATGAATACTCATAAAATTAAAGACACCGAAAGAGCGTTTATTATACTTAAAACTTCTGTCATCTTCAGAAATTCATCAGTTATTGAAAGCCATCAGTTTCTATACTGGGTGTGAAAAAAAAATCGTGTACCAAGGCAAACAAGGCGACAATTGGGGTTATTTGCAGTAGATACTAAAGTCAAAAAAAGCTTGATCCACGATTTTTTGCCCAACCTGTACATAATTGGTGTAATAGTGCGAGTAAGGAGTGAAATGCTTGGTTTGTATGGCAATTCCTGACGCGGACGCTTTGACAGTCCCACTTCTAGCAGCAGCCGCTACGTGAAGGTATCGCCGTTTTCTTCTTTCCAGGTCTATAGTTAACTTTTTACATACATCTTCTTCTACTAACATTTTTGATATTGGACCCAGTGGGTAGACCGCAGTATTCCAGTGTCAGTAGCGTACATTAATTCCTCAAAGATGCTGGTGTAAGGGCCCATATTGGCACTCCAGCATGTGAGCCAAATTCCGGTAAGGGCCTCTGTATTAGGTATCAGACTAGTCTATAAAACGTTGACGGCATCTCCATCCTCTATGGATTAAAATCCATATCAAATACATGAGCAATTTCCGCAGATATGTAGAGGAAATTGAATAATAAGTATAATTTCAGCAAGTATAGCGGCACGTGTATAATAACAGCGAGGTACAACATCCTCCGGGGATCTATAGTTTATTCAGATTATTTTACTCCCACACAATTTCAATAGTCAATATCAATTTGCGGAAAATACGTCTATATAATATTGATATTAGAGAGTATGAATATACCAGTTTATTCATAGACACGACCACTTCTATGACTAGAACTTTCTTCTCATTCATACTCGTGATCGTATCTCTAAAGGGGTGAAAAGACGGATAAATATGGCTAAGGCCTAGTTTTTTTGATTAGTAGTTAACTCAACCAATGATTAAATATATTAACCAATGGTTTCAAAAATCGGTAAAATGCACGATTACAATGCAATGCAATCAATTGTAAGTCTAACAAAGTGTCTAATAATTAACTTATTTGATCATATGTGAGGCTAACAACTGCAAAAATGGTATTATAACGAATTTTGCAACCATTGGTTAGCATATTTAACCATTGGTTAATTTAACTATGGATCAAAATACTGGGCCGAGGACCACAGAACAATATTCCGTCTTTAAAAAATTGGGACGTCTATCTTCTGGGCTGATATAGCCTGTAAACATTCAATGAAAATACCTATTGACCATTAAATACAATGTCGAAAATCTCTAGCTGACAACCCATTTTGAATCTTTTGAGAATAATTTAATCCTAGTATTGAACTCGATTCAACATACTTTCATTGAAAACCAACACATTAATATCAACTGCTTTCATGAACACAGTGTCCATATACAAATAAAAGCAACAAATCCATTCAGTAATTAAAAATTCTCCTTAACTGGCCGAAACCTCACCTACAGGCACATATCGCTAGCTATAGCATATTTTAATTATTTTGGCCTCTCTAAGCCAGTTTCTAGCTTTATAAAACTTTAAAATATCCAATGTTTCCCTTCGACGGCGGCGGAAAATATTGCAATTTCTCTTTTGTATATAAACAGCCCGCGGGAATCGCGACAAAGTGGCAATATACTATCTCGACGGGGCTTCTCAAACAAGGGTAGGAGACAGGGACAGGTATATTTAAAATTGTATAAGTAAGAAGGGGATAGCCTGAAGTTATTAATTGGAGAGAATTGACGGAAGTGCACCGGAGCGGTGTTTTTGACAAATTCCGCTTTGATTCGGCGATTACTTTCACCTCAACGCTTAGGGGTCGACTCTTAAATGTGACTCGCCTTAGATGGCCTGTTAAAAATGTAAACGTTTATTTTAAGGACGCCTGTATCATATTTTTTGGGGGTATGCAAATAAAGACGTTGTAATTTGTTTTTTTTTCATGCTTGGTTAGGTCTGGTAAAAGGAGCTAAGCGTAAATATTTTTTTTCGCTATGAAAGTTCGGCTCTTTGATCTTTTCTTAATGAAAATACACTTTATTCTTCATAGATAAAGTATCTATTTATAATATAGATTTTCTCCTTTTGATCATACTTTTAACGTTCCCACTGCTGTGACACAATCTTCCTTCCTGTGAGAGGGTAAAGAAGTAAAAGTTCGTAAAAAGTAATTTCTCGAGGTACTGATCCGATTACATTTTTTTTTTCACTAATTCTAAGCTCGCTATCACCGAGTGTCATTAGGCGTCTTTTTAACCCGTAATATATCTGAGGGATCGGCCCCAGGAGCAAAGCGGTGGAAATAGCAAGTTTTAAAATAAAGAGCTAGTAAATTAAGATTGATTTATTGTATATTAAAACCAGGTATTTTTTTTTTTTTCAAAAAGTCATTATCATAATTTGCTGCCTACTGAACTTTGATGTTTCTTGTATTAATCTGAAACTTCCTACCATGGTATACTCCAGTTAATTACCGTTCGAGCCTTTCAGGTTTCTCGGCAAAGTTATAATAGGTCCTGAAATTAGAACCATGTTAAATAGCGTGTGTTTGACATTTTTCGCTTCGCTTGTCATGTTTCATGACTGTTGACGTTTAATTTCAAATCACGGTAAACTATAATTATATAGGAAATCTATATTAATATTATTAAGAGCTACAGTTTGTGATTTTTTTAGGTTGTAGGGTAGTATCTCTGGATCTATTGAACCAAATTAAATGAAATTTGGCATGGAGATAGTTTGAGACCCTGGAAACGACATAGGATAGTTTACATTGGATGATAAAACACTTTTTACGCGGGTGAAGCCAAGGGTAGAAGCTAGTGAGGTATATAATTAGTCTTTAATGAGTCGATAAGGTGATATGATTAGTTTTAGAATTAGATAAGGGAAGAAAGATTTAAAGAGAAATACATGCTTATAAATGAAAATATAGCCAACAGGGTTGTAAACTTCCGCCGCCAGTTGCGACGTGATGATATGACTACAATGCGTGGACCGTTTTCATAGAAAAAAATACACGGATCTAGTATCCATAGATAAATTACCGTAACCTGTTACTGAACTATATTCTAGACCGGGGATGGCGAACCTATGGCACGCGTGCCTGTGGTGACACACGACAAATATTTCGGGCACGCCAAAATGAGGCTATTTAGCGTCTAGGTAATTTGCTAAAGAAGAAATGACACCAACTCCTAATTTTATTTAAATACTTTAAAATAAAACTGTAATTAAGTATCTACTATGACTGCTGTAAGAATTTCTGGTTGCAAATAAAGAATTGATTAATTGATAGCATTTAGAGTTTTATTTTTGTCAATTACGTCACATAGTCAAAATTCTTTGGGGGCAGGTCATTGTCACTTTCAAAAGATAATAATTTTTGTGGCATGTTTTCTAATAAAGGTTCGCCATCCCAGTTCTAGACCCTAGGTTAAAGATTAGGCCTTGATTGCTGTCATTATGAGATAATTGCATAAAATATTTGATAAGCGAATGTAGGTTTTATGCAGGATTATTCCATTTGCCAGACGTAACAACTTACACACAATTAAATTTGAATTATGTTTTGACGGAAATATAATACTGACTAATCCAGCAAATGAAGAGCTTGACAAATGAAACAACGCCATCTTTCTTTTCTTTTATAACCCTACATTTAAAAATCATCAGCCCGTCACAGCACCTATTAGTCGAAGTCCAAATTAAAACAAGCGACCCGTTAAAACGGATTAAAACAATAAAATAAAAACTGTGCTGTAAAATTTTTCAACAAAAAAACTAAATAAAATTCATCCGTCACGCTTTCCAATTCAATTGGGTTTCAATTTAATTGGTTTACTATAGACAAAGCTATTTTTCAATTGTGACATTTTTTGACGGTTTCATTTAATCTGATAAAGCCAGTATCAGAAAATTGTTCTTTATTAAATTTCAATCTATCTTTGAGCGTTTTCCCAATTAATTGGATTTTCGGAATGCAGTTATGATGAACCGATGTGTGAACGTTTTCGGATTATATTACGCTAGTGATTGCCATGGATAATTTTGACAAAAAGTCTGGGTCGCATGAAAGATATAAGCACACAACAATAAAAGAATACCTCTCAAAGTTTGAAGTGACTTCATCATCATCAGCATTTCAGCCGAAATACTTCCACTGCTGAACATAGATCTCCCACAAGTGTCATTACATTGACTGGTCCCGTACGTCTCGCATCCAGCGGATTCCCGCCACCCTCAAATCATCGCAGTCCACCTAGTGGGAGGCCTTCCAACGAAGTGACTTGCTTGCCCGAAAATGGATAAGAACAAAGTAACGTTTACACAGCAGGAGATGCATTAAAGGTTTGGATGACTATGGATGACGAATGATATTTACGAACATAATATTTTTTCTACGGAGAAACTTTAATTCCTGTCTTACTATATCATATTACCCAGTTACTGAGTTATATAGGTTAGTTAGACAGTCGTTCCAAAATGCTGATAGTCAGCTGCATCTGGTTTGAGTGAAAGATAGCATATTTGGAAAGGGCTGTGAAGATCTTTCTCAGCTAAGAAGAATGACGGACTACGCCTTGGAATGTGCAATTATCTTCATCTTTCGAACTGACCGACTCCTTGACAATGCAAAAGCACCAGTTTAATTAAATTAAATATATATAGAGTATGAGAATAATGTTTTTTTTAACAAATATATAAATTTACATAAAATACTTAAACTAACAATAACTACCTTTAAATACACTTAAATAAATAAAAACTACGAACGCGTATAAAAAGGGCAGGGGTCATTGGGCATTAAAAAAATTCATCCTCATCGCTTTCAAAGAATTGAGAAAAGCAAATTATCCTGTTTGAGAATAAATAATATTCGCCTGATCGTGTGGACGCAAGACGCAAGCCTCCTTTTTACAAGCGCAACAATAAAATAACATCCAAGAGAAATCTTTGCTCTAGAAGACAACAATAACAGTCCTGAAGCAGTTCCTAAGCCAATAAGTATCAAGCCTCACTCTATCACCAGCATAGACCACTGTGTACAACGTAGACCACCATAAAACCAACACACCACACATACCATACATAGTTGATCACCGTCCAAGCCTGCACTCCGGAAAGCCACAAAACAATTCCTGAGATCACTAAAGTTGCTATAAAAGTGAACAAAATGAAGTAATTCCACCGGCGACACTGCTGTTGTGTCGTAAAATGGTGTTTATATGAAAACAGTATATCTTTTATAGCATACAGCTATAGAAAATGTATTAGGAAGTGTTGTATTCTTTGGATAGGGGTTTTATTGATTGTTATGGGAGGTTATGAAGGCAATAAACTGGAACTATTTCATATTTTTGTGAGTGGTTTTAGTAAAGATTGTTATGATGCCAAAGATGAAGAACGGGATTGATTTTATGAGGCAGAGATTTTTCGCCACGAGTCAATCCAATACTTAGAGTACTGGTTTAATATAGGATAGGTACCCATAAAAAATATGAAACGAATTCTGAATCTGCTATTAGGTACAACATCAAGCGATCACCAATATGACTCAAAAATCCCTTAGATTTGTCAATCGTATAATGATTGCTGTAGCGCTAGACATAAGACTCAATCATCGTGATTTAGCAAATTATTCTGGGACAGAAAATAATTAAATAAATTAAAATCCAGGCGACAGTCTTTTATCATCATCATCATAATCATTTCAGCCGAAAGACGTCAACTGCTGGACACAGACCTCCCCCAAGCGACGCCACACTGATCATTACTGTGTGCTTTGCATCCAAGAGACGCCCGAAGCCTTGATCAGGTCGTCGCTCCAGAGAGAGGCCTTCCAACGCTGCGTCTTCTAGTACGCCTTTATTTATTACCCAAACTCTTAGAGGTCTCTTCCTCCATGTTACATTCTCACCTATTTGCTAAAGAAATCAATGGAATTCCCGTAACCATTACAAATCAAGATAAACTTGAATGCAACTTCAGCCCCGCGATCATCTTTTACATTACAGACAGATGATTGCAAGCCATACGTCACTTGCAACCAATGTTTCTTCACGGTAGTGATGTCAGAGGCTCGTTTCTATCGATTGATTCGATTTTAGGAGTACCTATTTGTTCTGTGATATTTCAAAAAAGCACCTTGTTTTACATAAAGGCAAAGGATGTAATTCTCGGGTCCCGTGAATACGGTCAACTTCAACGTTTATATTTTAGGTAAATCAAAGATAATATGCTATTTTTTCAGCGGATATCGTTCTTTCAAATATCCTTTGACTTAACTTTCTTATAAATTTGCAATACCAAACAGAATATTTGGGCACAGCTATTGCAATAATGTACTGTAGTTGTCGCCAAATACCTTTTAGTGACGAATATCTGAAGCTAAAATACCCATGTCTCAAAAATAAGCCTGGTTACGATCTGATTGGGATCTATCGACGTGTATTGATTTTCACTGAATACACGTTACTGAATGATCATCGCAATGATATAGGGGGCTGTTCCCCTAAAGTGGCCTCCAACCTCCCCTTATAGCCACCCCAAGCCTCGCATCTGAATGCTGGTCTGATTTGGTAACAGTCTGAATCTGAATCTGAATGTCTGAATCTGATCGCTGTAAAAACAACACACACACACGTCGACAACAATGGAACACATTATAAAATGAATATCTGGTAAATCTGAATACACATGCACTGAGATAAAACTGATTTGCTCACCCATATACTTCTAGCTCCCACCAGCTCCGACCATCAGGCCCAAGTGCCACGGGTGCGCGCGCGCGCTCTCCAGCCCCGCGCGCTCCCCCTCTCTCTCGCTCACCTCACGCCACGTCTTACTAGTTATCTATATATCTGTACCTATAGGCATAGACATTACTTCGCATTCGCGACACTCCCGCCCAAAGGAAAAAGGTAATTGAAAATCTGATCTATTGAAACAACTGTTTAATCAAGATCCTATTAGGATTACAACTGATACAATTTCAGCGCGATGACGGGTTATACTCAACTCAGAACTTTGTTCTGATTACTGAATTTAACTGATTACTGAATAAAACTGATTACTGAATAGTTACAACTGATTACTGAATAAAACTGATAACTGAATACAACTGATTACTGAATTAAACTGATTACTGAATACAACTCATTATTATCCACAAATTTTAAATCAACACTGATTATCACTAATTATTGAAACAATCTGCTCATCAACTGAGATGTCCACAGTTTAACCTTTTCTTTTGCCTTGGCTGCTGATGCCCTGATTGGGCGTCTACTGGTGTCTGGTACTGACTGAACTATGGGTGTATCATTGATAACTGGTTCATCGTGTTGAGTACTTCGAGACTCTTGGTTAACACTGAATGGATGGTCACCTTGTACTGATTGTTCCTTCTGAAAATCTGCAGAGTGTGGACTGATTCTGACTGACGAAACATTCTGCTCTGGGGACGATTCTGTACTTTCATCGCCAATTTCCAACGGGAATAGATGGCCTACTGAACGGGTCAGTGTTTCTCCTGATGATAATTTAACTTTGGCTACTCTGATCTGCCCATCTGATCCTATAATCAACTCTGCTATTTTGCCGACTTTCCAGTGTGCCCTTTTACTATCTGACTTAATTTGAACTGTCTCTGCTAACTTTGGTGGCCTATTAACAACGATTCTAGGTTGTTTGTGTTTGTCACTTCGTTCGCGGAGACTAGTCAAGTATTGATTTGTAAACATTTTGGCGAATTCTGATATGATGATTTGACCACGTTTCCATCCGTCAATCAGATTTGTCTTGGTTACTGTGGCTGATTCTAAGAAGTCTCGATCTGCAACTTCAGTGGTCAAAATTCCGCCCACACGTAAGAAATCCGAAGGAGTCAATATGTGTTCTAACTCCGCCCCTACAGCAGTTAGTGGCCTTGTATTAATTATAGCTTCAAGTTCCTTTATTATTGTGCATAACTGATTATGGTTTATGAGATGTTTGTCTAAAGTTCTCTTCATACTATACTTCACTAAACCTACAAGTCGTTCATAAAATCCTCCAAACCATGGAGCCAACTCTGGGATAAATTTCCACCGCAAGTGATTCTGAATGCAATAACCTGAAGTTAACACTTCTGCTGTAAGCTTAAATTGCGCAGCATTGTCCGACACGAATAATTGTGGTAAACCTCTTATGGCAACGAATCTCCTAATGGCTAGTAAACATTCTTCTGCTGTTAAATCTTTAACGACCTCCAAATGTATAGCTCTAATCGTTAGGCATGTAAACAGGCATACCCAGCGTTTTTCTTTACTAGCCTCATCCACAAGTAGTGGACCGAAATAATCCAGGCCCGTAAAGGCGAACGGAAGACGAAGGCTGACTCTTTCTGCTGGTAGATCAGGCATGGGTGGTAATTTAAATGGGCCACCACCGTATTTTATACACTGTGGACACTTTCTGATGACTCTTTGAACTGTTGACCGTCCATGTGGCACCCAAAACTTTTGTCTTAATAGAGCTAAGGTATGAGAGACACCTACATGATAGTTTTTCTCATGCAATTCGGTTATAATTTTGTGCGTAAAATCTGAATCTTTTGGAAGTAGTATAGGCTCTTTTTGATTATGTGACCAATTTGCGTATCTGAATCTACCTTTAGACCTAATAAGTCCTTCCTCTTCTTTATATAATTTCAGTGACTTTGATAAGTTGGTTGTGATACCCTCAACTTCTTTAGGAAAATGTTTAGCCTGAATTTCAGATATTTTAGACTCTTCTTTGTCTGAATCAACTACTATCATCGGTTCTGGAATATCTAGACTTGGTCTATTATTATCTAAAGGTATTGAATTCGAAAGACCCTCCCCGGCAATTGCAATTTGAGTATCTATATTGTTATGAATTGTAGGCCACTGATTTGGGTTACTCATTAAAAAGTCAGGTCCTATGAGCCATCTATTGTAACAATCTACTCGTTCCGTCCTAGTGCCTACATCGGATGGATTTAACTCAGTCGGCACGTATCTGATTTGTAAAATCTTGTTCCTTTTTATTTCATTGATTCTACGTGCCACAAATGGC
Organism: Orthosia gothica; assembly: GCA_949775005.1. Taxonomy (NCBI): domain Eukaryota; kingdom Metazoa; phylum Arthropoda; class Insecta; order Lepidoptera; family Noctuidae; genus Orthosia; species Orthosia gothica. Next base: position 13,326,317 of record OX459057.1, read on the forward strand.
GGAAGTAATTTATCTGATTTAAGCCAACTTATTACTATTTGACTGTCAGTCCACAAAAATTGTGCTTTGATTTTTAATCTTAAAAATTTTGTTACATAACCTATAAGTCTACATCCGATAAGTACTCCCAGCAATTCTAATCTTGGAATCTGTAAGTCACTTTGGTCCTTTAACGGCACTAATCTAGACTTGCCAATAACAAAACTGACAATATTATTAGTGTGCAAAGTACCGCGTAAATAAATTACTGCTGCATAAGCATGCATAGACGAATCCGTAAAACAATGTAGTTCGTATTCAATTTGCTCTTCGGCTTGGATTTTATTTAAACCTTGCGCAAAATAACGATCAACATGAATATTCTTTAGAAAAACAAAATTTGATGCTATTTTTTGCCATTCTATAAGTAGATTATCACTCAATTTGACATCCCATTTAACCTTTTCTTTCCATAATTTTTGAAAGAATAGTTTTGCTGGAAGAACTACCGGAACTGCGAGACCACACGGATCATAAATTGAAGCAATGACCCTTAACACGTCTCTTTTTGACAGAACTGTGCTTGATTCTGTATTCAAGTTAGATTTTAAATATAACTGATCTTGATATATGTTCCATATTAAACCGAGAACTTTTATGTGTTCACGGTTTTCTGCTCTAAATTTATCTGGTATGGAAGTAACTAGTTCCTTTGAATTTGAATTCCATTCGCGCAAATTCATGGACAAGCTATCAAATGATTTTTTAGCAGCACAGTACAGTTTGTTAGCGTCTGAAATTGACTGTGCGCCAGTTACAATATTGTCTACATAAATGTCGTCAGCAATTTGTTTCAGAAATATGTTGTTCGATTTATTTAAGTGATATCTGATCGTAGCATTCAGTAGAAATGGACTTGATATGACACCGAATGGCACACGACAAAAACGTAGGTGCACCACATTATCTGGGTAATCTGTACTGTTTATGTCTTTGAACCAAAGAAATCGTGTTACATCCCTATCTGAATCTTGTAGACCTAACTGTAAGAAAGCTTTCTCGACATCTGCAACTATTCCTATAGGGTGTTCTCTAAACTTAATTAGCAATCCTGTAAGATCCTCTAACATTAGTGGACCCCTATATAGGCATTCATTTAAACTAAGATTGTCTGCAGTTTTAGCTGAGGCGTCATAAACAATACGGAGCTTCTGGGGCTTATCACGACCACGAACACAATGGTGAGGAAGATAGTGAACTGGATGATTCTGTGCAATCTTGGGATCTGGTACAGTCTCAATTATTTTAGTCTGTAGCTGTTCCTGAATGACCTGGTCGTATGCCTTTAAATCTGAATTATCCAAACGTTTCATTAAACTATTGAGCCGACCCCAAGCTAAGCCTAGATTATTTGGCAGATTTGGGGGTATTTCAGTCCATGGCCATTGAACGTGGTATCTGTTGTTTTGGTACTGAACTGTCTCATTAAACTGTCTAATAGCTTCTTCATCGCGAGTGGTTTTTGGGGAATCTGTGATGCCTATTGACTCAAGGTCCCATAACTGTTTAACATCATCTAGTTTTAGGGGGAGATCGGGTTCGTTTAATTTAGTGTTAAATGACCCATCTGATTGAAAATAAGTCAATACAGTTAACTTATCGGAACTATCAATGTTCTCACTAATTCTTCCAGACCATACCCAACCAAAATCTGAATTAACTAAGAACAGGTCTTGAGTGACCGATATCTTTTCTTGTGACATGAATGAATGATAATAATCGTTTCCGATTAAAATATCTATTTTGTCGCCACAAGACCCATCATCAGCCATTGTTCGATCTTTAATTCCGATTTTGTCTAAATCATAAAAATTTGGTGTTTTTATACTCTGAGTAATATGAGGTACTACATTTGCATGAATAAGACGAGTTAATCCTCTTCGAGTTGTAATACTTAACTGCACTATAGGACTTTCAATGAGATGTGGTGATTTGTTTCCAAATGTGAATATTGACAAATTAATTTGTTCAGTAGTAGGTAGTTTAAGTAAATTTGTGTTATGTTCCGTTATATATGAGCGCTGGCTACCACAATCGAGCAACACCCTATATTGTAGTTTTATTTTAGTTTCTAAATTTTCTACAATTACTAGGGCTGTCTGCAACAGCGTAGTACTATATGCATTATTAGTATGTAAGGTATCAGTTGGTATGGACTTTACTGGTTGGGTTAGCTTAGTTGGACATAATGCTCGATTATGATTGCCGTACTTATTACAATGTCGACATGGCCGTTTAGCACGGCAATTTTCAGCCCTATGGCCTTCACCGAAACAATTATAACAACGGTTTCCTAATTGAGCTTTTCTTTCCTGTAAGGTTTTGTGCACATTACACTCATCATTAAAATGATTCTGCTTACAAAATATACATTTCATTGATTTCTTTTTAGGTGGCTCATCGGACCTGTCACCGCCATGTGGTCTTTTCCGAGGAAGCAGTTTATGATTATTATGGTGTCTAATTTCATACCTAGATTTTGCCTTTCTGAAGTTTGATATAAATCTACGCCTTTTATTATCACTAGTCTCTTCTGATCTAACATGTAATGATCCTATTGTAATATTATCAGAAGCCTGTTTGTCTTCACTAGTTGTTGTATTTTTATGTTTATTATCTTCTACAGTTTTCTTTAATCTATTTGATGTTTCCCTAGCCGATATGATATACTCTAAGAACTTCCTAATATTATCAATAGACTCATCTTCATTAGTTGTCTTCATCCTTAATTCATAAATGAGGTCCTCGGGGAACTTTTCTAAAATCATTACTCTAAGATGATTGTGATTTACATCTTCGCCTAAAGAACTTAATACTCTAAGATGTCTCTCAATTTCATTTAGAACCTGCCTACAATCTTTGACCTGACTAGATTCCGCTGATTTAATTCTATAAAGTGCTACATAATGAGCATCAATAATTACGCTAGGTTTGCCATACCGTTCCTTTAATGTGTCGACAGCAATACGATAGTTTTTATCTGTCGTGTCCAACCCATCGATTGCCTGTTTCGCGTCACCCTCAAGAACCGATTGAAGGTACAATAATTTATCGACATCATTAATATTTCTTTTATCAACGTTCGATGAAAACTGATCCCAAAATTGGTACCACTTTAGAACATCACCATTAAATTTGCCTAATTCCATTTTTGGTAACTTACTAATTGTGTTAACATTGTTATCATTATTTCTAAAAACAAGAGCGCGGTTTCGGTTATTCTGTTTAATATTTACATCTATTTCTGCTATTAACTCTTCAGCCTGAATCTGTGTGGACGTATACTGACTAATTTCCTCAACGTTGATTTCTTTGATTGATTTACAATAATTGTGAATTTCAGAAACAAACATCTCATTTATACCTTTTAGTTTAGCACCAATTAGTTCTAATCCTTTAAAGTTGGGATCTTCTCCTGATATTTCCGTTAGGGCACACTGAGCAGAGCTTATGTTTGATTGGAGGGATTCATAAATAATTTTTAACCGAGATCGGGTAGTGTCTTCCATTATAAATAGAGTACCAACTAAGTAATATTAAAGTGGACCGTTCTCTTGGTAAATGAATATCCTGAGTATCTAAAACAATATAACTTGGTATGAGATTTATATGTAATCTAATATACCAACAAACTGCACGTACATCAAACGAAAGAAGTACTAAATTAAATCCATCAAAAATATTTGTTTGAGTGAAAGACTATTTTAAACTAAATCTAAAAACTTTTTAATTGGTTCACTTAATAAAGTATATTTATTTAGTAGGAATACTCCTTTGGTTACTAAGATTTCATATCAAACATTTTTCTCATACCTAATTAGCTAATAAAGTTTTACTATTTCCGCTGGCCATTGCACAACGTAAAAAAAAATAATTATTTATTGACTTAATTCGTATATCATCGTACGCTAGGATTTACTAAATGAATGTTTATTATAGTCGTGACTGAATACTGTCCAGCGTGTATTATTTCTTGGAATCGACTTAACGCAGGGTAGACTGGTATAGTTGCTCTTTTTCTCGACGGCATGTTACGCGACTTTTATGACGCCGAAATAAGATTCATTTTGCTACGATTCACACGCCATCGTGAGACAACAACTACACCCGCGTGCAGGCAGTGTATCCTGACAAACTACGTTCAAATCAAACTTCGCTTGAGTGTAGCTTTATACACCATAAAAAACAGTCGTAAACTTAATAATAATAACATGAAACTAAATCACTCAACACTCACAATATCTTCGAACATTATTTATGGGTTTGGTTTTGTTGACAATGTTCGGATGAAATTATCTGGCAAAGATAATTTCAAACAAATTCTGTTCCAATTTTGAATTTCATTGAAAATTGGAATCGAGTATAGCGGTGATTCGGACACCATGTGAAACTTGACCTAATTGTTTTAAATACAGAACAATTATTTCGTTCTACCCGCATTATTTATTTTTAGAAATGCACAAAACATTCTTTTAAAACTATATTAGTGGGATCCCAGCATCTCCACCATGTCGCCAAATACCTTTTAGTGACGAATATCTGAAGCTAAAATACCCATGTCTCAAAAATAAGCCTGGTTACGATCTGATTGGGATCTATCGACGTGTATTGATTTTCACTGAATACACGTTACTGAATGATCATCGCAATGATATAGGGGGCTGTTCCCCTAAAGTGGCCTCCAACCTCCCCTTATAGCCACCCCAAGCCTCGCATCTGAATGCTGGTCTGATTTGGTAACAGTCTGAATCTGAATCTGAATGTCTGAATCTGATCGCTGTAAAAACAACACACACACACGTCGACAACAATGGAACACATTATAAAATGAATATCTGGTAAATCTGAATACACATGCACTGAGATAAAACTGATTTGCTCACCCATATACTTCTAGCTCCCACCAGCTCCGACCATCAGGCCCAAGTGCCACGGGTGCGCGCGCGCGCTCTCCAGCCCCGCGCGCTCCCCCTCTCTCTCGCTCACCTCACGCCACGTCTTACTAGTTATCTATATATCTGTACCTATAGGCATAGACATTACTTCGCATTCGCGACAGTAGTAGTAGCAATACTGCTTATTGTTGAATCACAGATAATAATAACAAAGGCAAGTTGTAGTAAGAAAATGAGAAATATCGCAATTATTCTCGATAAAATCAAATTTTACTTTGAAGTCAAAAGTCAATTACTGAAAGTACACACGTAGGTAACAAATGAGTTTATTTTATACAGCACGATTACATGAAAATGAAAAATTACTTTGTACATTTTTAATTTTTATGCAACACCTGTAAAGCTTAAAAATTGTTTCGTTGTAAATAATAAAAATATTCTGCATATTGAGTTGAGTATCACTTGTTTCAACATTCGAATTCTCCATGCAACACAATATTTCCAACAAAAAGTACTTTAGTAAAATTGTTTTTACGGTAACTGGAATACGCTGACTTGATTTTCTAGCGATATTTTTATTTTATGGATTGAGCCACCACTACTCCAAAATTTTAATCATCATCATCATTATCTCATCCTTATTTCAGTAGGGTAGTTGACAAAAATTTCTAATTAGTCCGTCAGATAACCTAAAAATATTGGACACGTATTTTTTTTTGCTTTGCCACGTAAACAAGAAATTACAACGATACTGTGCAGTGCTGTGATGGTGTGCTACACTTTAAAATGACAAAGTGACGTCACAACCCCCCACTCCTGAACTTTGATGCGCTTTATCTTTGTCAATTTTTATATATTTATTTGATAAAGCAAAAAATACGGGTCCTATATTATTTGTTAATCTTACTGACGGACTCAATATAATTATTATTTTTCTAAAATCATCAGGAAACATTCCTATTTGGGGTTGTCGCAAAGTGTTTTCTTTTTCCATACTTCACATTTATCTATTTATTCATCTCAGTCACGATTTCCTTTCTAAACATATTTTTAGCAACTTTTAATGCAATGTGGAAGTGGTATTCTATCAACTTTTCTTGAACGAAAATTAAAACCAGCATTATCTTATACAGTATAAATCTTTAAAATTGAGATTGGGTGCAAAAACAGCAACATCCCATACTAATTAAATGCAAACATCATTAATATATACTATTTATATAATATAATAAAGCTGAAGAATTTGTTTGTTTGAACACGCTAATCTCAGGAACTACTAGTTCGAAATGAAAAATTATTTTTGTGTTGGATAGTCCATTTATCGAGAAAGGTTATAGGCTATATAACATCACGCTACGACCAATAGGAGCGGAGCATAAATGACAAATGTTGCAAAAACGGGCAAAATATTCCTTTTTAAGAGCTTCCGTTGCGTGCGCTGCGTAAACGGTTTAAGTTACGTGGTGGGTAGGAAAGGGTAGGTGGGTACGTAGGTAGCCAGATGGCGGGAGCGAAGCAACGTGGGACTGCTAGTCGTAAAATATAATAAAGTAAAACGGGATGCTGCCTTTGCTTCTAGTGACCTTATCACTCGATTGTCCTTATGTCCTTTCGAATCGACACTCGAGTAAAACGAAGTCACATCACTACTCACGATTTATTATCCTTCATTACAGTCCAGCAGCCACTTGAGAGCCATACCCAATCTTCGCACTTATCTCGAGAACAATCTTAACATTCTCACCTTTGCAACATGTGTCCTTAATGTTGTCTGCCCATTTTGTTACTGAGCAACACAAACACCTCTTCATGCCAAACAATTCTAAACCTTAATATATTAAACTCAAGGTTCGATTTCCAATTTTTCAGGGTTGAAGTTAGGTCAGTTTGGAGTAGATAGATTTAGTTTTTGTGTTTTAGCCAAGTCATCCATTTTAGGAGAGGGCCGTTGACCTACGGTGACCTACTGTTATCATTACTTTTGTTGGGACAAACTGTAAAACTGTTATGGCACACTTTATCTTCCTTTTTGTTAGGGCTCTGTCATTTCCTTTTTGTTACTTGTGAAAGGTTGATGTTTGCGTTAAGTTTGTGGACTGTGAAGATTAGATGTTGTGTGTTTATTTTTAAGCTCATCTTAAGCATAGGTATTTTGGACAAAAAATCTAAATGCAGTTTATGATGGATGGTCACACGTTTTCTTCTTGCAATCTCTCCTGTCAACCGCCACGCTATTATTCACTCTCTTGTCTAATCAAATAGTTTATTTTGTTAAAGACATTATCGATCTTTAAAAACTAAGTATCAAATAATTTGTTATGTTTGTAATTATTATCCTTTTTTCGATGATCCTATTTCACATGCAATATAACAAAGATTAATCACGCAATGGGTTCCTGTATTCTAAATTTACCGCTCCAGAAAGAGCTAGCTTGAATGCTTAGGAAAGACCCATAAGGAATGCTTCAAGAACACTTGGGAAAAGAGTACCTGGATTGGAACTCTGGAAAGCTTGGGGGAGGCGTTTCCGCAGTAATGAGACAGCAAGCTAGATAAAAAAAGTTCTTTTAAGTACAATTCTATTCAATGTATTTTGCGGACAGTACAGCCCCCCTAGCCAAGTTACACACGTTTCGTATCGCCTCTTTCTACAATCGTTAACGCCTTTATGGTCTGACCACGTGACTTAACGTTCAGATGTGTCGTTCCCATACATTGATTCGTTTTCGACTAGCGTCATCGATTGTAGATTGTCAAATTGGCTACAGCACAGTACTTTACAAAGTAAGCATTCGCTACAGATCCCTCAAATAATTTGTCACACAATATCAATTGTAACTAAACTCAACCCCCTTCCGAGTTACAATTAAAACTTCCAAGCTGTTTGTGTACATACTTCTGTTAGTTCTCAACTCGAAACGGACAAAGATATTCGATGGAATTATTGTTTACTTTGTTACTCCGACATTTTTAATTAAGTCTCCAGCAGATAATTTACGCTTTTGTCTAGACTTGCTTAGCTTTGAGAATCATAAAGAGTGGCGTTTAATATTTAGACCTCTTATCAGATTAAAACGGTATTTACAATAGTCTATTCTTTTAGAATTTACCGTAGGAACTTAGGTATCATGATTCGAGCTGAGCAGCATGAGAATTGTACCTGAAGGAAGCTAGGGATTGACATTACAAGTTCATTTATTTTCTAAATTATCATTATGATATTTTCACAGAATAGCTCTGTCTACTGATTGACAGACTGTATAAGTTTCATTTAGATGCTCAGAAATAGACGCTCTGGCAATGTGGTGCTAGAGGAAAATGCTCGGAGTATCCTGGACTGAATTTCGCACCGATATCTATTCTCCAAAATCTTGTCATCAAGCAGCGTCTATCGGCTTTAGTCCAGGCTTCAATCTTATCAGCTTCTTCAGTTCTCTGGTCACGTGTCCCGACGAGTGGCTTGTGGGCCAAGGGAAGTGGAAGAAACCAGAGCGCGCGGCAGGTCACCCTTGCGATGGACCGAATAGATCTATCATCATCAGTCTGCAGTGGATGGTCCACTGCATGAGTGCATATGAGTCACAGCCGACAGGGAGGGCTCACGTCGCATCGAGAGGTGAATCATGGTGGCATGGTATCTCACTGCGACATGCTGACCACGATCACTCTGTCAAGAGTGTACCGACGAAAAGAAGATGAGTTTCGTCGCGGAAAATGATTGCTGGCTGAGTTTCACCAGCATTTTATTTTTAAGTAGAATTACAGTTATACAGTTCAAATAACACACACAGTACAAGAGGCGCAATTTCTGACGTCATAGTCTTAGTATACGTTTCTACATTTTAGAACACTTTCTACCACAATTGTTTCAGAGACAGTGCTAGTAGCTAGCTAGAAAATGTAAGCTCCATATCAAGAATATGTTTATGCTTGCAATCTACTGTGAGAGAGGCCGCAGGACATTTCTTGTGGAAGTTTAGTGGTACGTAAGATGCGGTCTTAGGATTTGAAAAAAATATGAGATCTTCAAGATTTTACTGTTTCAGTAGTAATGTTCTGGCTGACTACCTTGACCGCCTGAACTCGAAAGGACAAACTGTATCTAGGGTATGTGTTAGCTCGTGGATGAAATGAGTGGACTGTATATTTTGGCGAATGGTAGACCATTCGCCAAAATATGCCGTTTTGGTACAAATATAAACTGTCCCGGACAAACAAATAAGATTTAGGAATAGGTCTCGACTGGTGCGGTGGAGTCCGTGGTAGCGACTGTGCGCCGAGCCGCGCCGTTGAATTCCCAACAGCATGCATCTGCTTTATGAGAATCAATTCACTGTCAGACAACGCACAGCCTTAACTTTAGGGTCCTGAAACATGAAATTTTGCACAAGAGTTCCTTATGTAGCGATGGTAAGCAATTGAAAGAATTTTTGAAAAATCCTCCTAAGACTGAATAGTTAATTTCGTTTTATGTAAATTCATCGTTTTTTAAACGACTTCAAAAATGAGGAGGTTCTCAATTCGACTGTATTTTTTATGTGTGATACCTTTAAACTTTTTACTAGGTGAACCGATTTTAATTATTCTTTTTTTATTTGAAAGCTGTTGCTTCCCATGTGGTCCCATCAAAATCTGATCAAGAACTTCGGAGATATACAACAGAACTCTTCCAATAAATTATGGAAAGTATTTCGGGATTGCTGCAATCGCTTGTCTGTTTATTGTTTACGCCATTTTATAACATACCATCACGTCGGTACGCTCTAAAGGGGTATGCATATGTGTACAGTTCATGGTAGACTCTAATTTCAACTTTTTTGTGTTCACTTTTCCTGTTATTCGGGTAATCTGTTTTGGCATAACCGCGGGCATTATAGATATGTAAAAGAACAAAATAATTAAAAATAAAAACATTTTGTACAAAAAAATACAACCGACTGCCAAATAAAAAACTACAAGGTGAAAAATTAACTTAATTTTTGGAAGTCAGTGTTCATATCGCAAAAAAATGGTACATGGTTTTCACTTTGTAGATTTTCATTTGGAAGTCGGTAGTATTTTTTTACAAAAAAGTTTTATTCGTGTATGCATTGTTGGTTGTCCTTATTTAAACAAATAAATACTCATTGATTCCACAAGGTATTGTCTGGCATAATGCTACATATGCCCGTTCACATGAACATAAATATCAATGGACCTGTATTTGTGCCTGAATTTAGGTCAATTGGTAAAGTGAAACGCACCCCAGCAAAATTTAAACTGCAGGCATAAATCCAGCGACCAAAAAGTACTAAACACACGACTGGCGGCCAGTTAAACCAAAAACTGTAGTTCCAAATAACGAACAAACAAATTTAGGGTTGGACTATAACGCTTTGTAGTAAAAGTCTGAAAAAAACACGTGCGGTTTCTGTCTAGTTTAATTTAGTGGTTTTAACTTATTGGATGATTTGCACGAACTGAACTCGCACGAAATATCGGAGTACACATATAAAATACACAGATTGTGATCTTACCTTTTTAACCGAATGAATGTCTGCCTTTTAAGGTCCGACATGTATTTACAAAGCACGGCAGTATACTTTTGATGTTTTCAATTTCAATAATAATTTAGAATTATTCCTATTCCTTCTCTGTCCATACTGTAAGATTGTGAAACTCACTTCCGCCTAGCATCAGAGATCTAAATACTATCTCGTTTTTTTTTAAAACGATTAAGAGAGCATTATCTTTCGTCTCAAAACTGATATTTATAAGCACTACTACTGACTACTGATTTTTATATATTTAGTATCTATATATTTTAGAGTTATGTATTTATTTAAGTATCTATTACTTACACTATATGTGTTTGTTTTTATATCTTAGGTTAGTCATCCACTTTTTCACACTCTTCCTGTTCTCACACAATATTTGTCTAAATTTCTTCTTCATTTCTTCTTTTCGCGGGTCTACTGGTAGAAATTTCTTAAGAAATAAGCAGTACCTTTGTACTCCTTTGTCATTGTCATAATGTGTTTTCTGTATGTATTTTCTGTGTGTACGTTAATCATAAAATAAATAATTATATAATATGTTGTGCAATTCAGTTTGCCTAGACCAGGCACATTTTTTTTGGTTTATAATCATCCACTGACTTCGCCCGCTCTGCTCTTCTTTCACTTTTCGCAGTAAAAAACGGGTGCCTATCTGCGCGTTTGGGTGCAGATTGAATTGCATAACATATTATTATAATTATCATAATATAATTGAGCAAGTTAAAAGTTTACTTTCGAGCTATGTAAATACATGTCGAGCCCTAAAAGGCAGTCATTAATTCGGTTAAAAAGTTAAGATCACAATTAGTGTATTTTATCTCTGCACTCACAGATATTTCGTGCAAGTTCAATTCGTGCGGATCATTCAATAACCCGTTTTAAGGTTTGATTTCGGTGAAAAATTGTTTAGTTATCACGTACGTTGCGTGATACAGTTAAGTTGAGTAATCATATAACAAATGTTATTGATACACTCAAATCAAATTAAATAGAGCCGACGAATAAAGACGATGAAGTAGTAGTTGTATTCTCCAGTTTAATTGTATTTTATTTAGCTTAAACATCAGGTACAGGCTTATTCTGGGTAAGCTCACTCCATCGTCAACTCTGTTTCTGTCACCTCTGACCTAGACTAGAGTCAAAAGCAAACCCATCATCATCATATCAGCCGAAAGATGTCCACTGCTGGACATAGGCCTAAGAGCAAACCCATCTTAAATAAAAAAAAGTAATATAATAATTGTACATTTTGTTATTTATACACTGAAATTAAATTAAATAGACCAAAGAATATGAAAAGAGGACACTGCAATATACTATTTTGAGTGTCTTTTATTTTAACACGGCATAATATAATATTAATAGTAATTAATATTATTAATATTGGATGGGTGACCATTTTCAACATACCGAGTTTCCTCCGTGCGTCGGAAAGCACGTTAAGCCGTTGGTCCCGGCTGTCATTTGAAGATCTTTGACAGTCGTTACGAGTAGTCAAAAGCTTGAGATCTGACACCAGTCTAGCCAAGGTCTACCGTGTTACCCAGTTACTGGGTTGTGGAGGTCAGATAGGCAGTCGCTCCATGTAAAACACCACTGGTACTCAGCTTAATCCGGTTAGACTGGAAGCCGACTCCAACATCGTTGGGAAAAGGCTAGGCAGATTGAATATTGTTAATTAGCGTATATGCTTGTAATTGGCGTATATGTGTAATATTAATATTATTAAATTGTTATAGAACCGAGAAATATAGAATGCCATGTGAAAAGGTTTCAGGTTTCGGTTTTAAAAGCCCTACCCCACACATTGTTGAAAGAAACATCATATAAAAAATATTTTACAATGCATGTCCTCGAAAAGAGCGGTTTTCCAAGCAGCCAGACTGTGCGGAAAGTGTCACTTTTTTTCACTAGTGCTTTTTACTTTTCTGTATTTTTTTAATTTTTAACCCCAACGTCTGCCCGACGCATAGAGTTTTTATTATTTGAGAAAAGTTTAAAAAATTAGTTATGTACAGATTATCATTCATATAAAAGGTAAAATAAAACTAATACTTTATTTTAGGCGTTTTTAATTATTCTAGATTTAGATTTTGATCAATAAATTAATTTTAAATATTCATTAAATATGTTTGGCAGAACGTATTTTTGCTCGTGCCTTATTGCGTTACGATGTGACAGCTATTCGCACATGCGCAGTAGATATGTCCGAGGAACTATTAGGTAATCTGTGGATATGCTGAACGCGCTTGAATAAGCCCGCCATTTTATTAATTAATTTATTTCCTCGCACAATGCATAGTAAAATGTTGTATGATACACGTACGTAAGATGATTTCCGACTCGTGTCGATTTATCCACTCACTCGCTTCGCTCGCTCGTGAATAAAAATGCCACTCATCGGAAATCACCTACCTTCCGCACTTGTAGCATAAATAACTATTCCTACATCCAATCCCATTTCATAACCGATTACGCCAAAAGCACTTTCAGCACAAAAAGCGCTTTAATAAAAAATGTGATCAAAAATCCTAAGTGTATTATTTCGGCGCTGAAAGCCACCGGATATGAGAGAGCACGGCTTTAGAGCTCACAACTTCCGGTCGCCATGCTAGTGCCTCTCTATGGTGCCTCTCAAAAGGCAACACGTGCAAATTCTAGATTATTTGTGCCTTTTTTAAATTTCGAATGGTAGTCTTTTTTTTCGCTCCAGTTCCCTATGTATTTTTAGCCTGCCTTAATTTTTTTGTATTGGCCAAAAGGATTTTTTATGGAACGCTTTTATGAATATTTTTTTCGCTGGTTTTTTTTTGTTGTTCATTTAAGTCTGGTGGTTCTTTGTTATGGATAGCTGTTGATGGTCCAAGAGGGCACTGAAAGCTAAATCTGTGTATTTTAACCGACTTTAAAAAGTAGGATGACATGTTTGTACGATGTTATGTGTCTAAAAGAAAAAAGCTTTTTCACAAAAAATAAACCGACTTCTAAAGCAAAACACTAGAAAGTGGCAAAAATAACTTTCATTTTGGAAGTCGGTGTCTTTGGTACCGACTTTCAAAACGAATGTTTTTTTGCACGTTTTAGTGTTTTGCTTTAGATGTCGGTAATTTTTTTGTGAAAGTCTATATATAGTAAGGTACTAAAAGGATTGACAAAATTCCCATAATAACTTAATTTATACATACGTGCTGTTTTTAGTTAAGGAGTTTGGTTGTATGTTCCATATCTTGAAAACTGCTGAACCGATTTTGATGAAACTTGTACTGTTTCTTAAGTTATAAGTAAGATATCCGTGGACAAACATACATCCATAAAAACATACATACATACAAAGATCTTCAAACGAATATGTACGGGACGGACGTGATCGTCCAAGACCGACAGGCAATCAGGAGGTTGTAAGGCTCCTGCTTGAACGCGTTGACGCCCCTTGCACCTATTGTTCAGTTGTCATCTGGTAACTATGGACCTTGGAGACACTTGAAGGCTGCCAAGTAGGTTGAGGTGAAAAACGTGATGTCCAGGTTAAATAAAAACTATTTGTTCATGGCCAGAAGCGATGTTCCTTCATGGTCCTCGATGCGCAATGATGCGTGGAAATACTTTAAGTGAAATAATGGCTACGATATGTTCACGCGCCTGCGCACTATTAAACAGGCAAACTCGACCGCGACGAGGACCACAACATTCCGACCGCAAAAACTTTATTTCTAAGAAAAATATACCTTATGACTCGTAGCTTAAAACTGACAGGAACTACCCTTCCACTGGACCGATTCTGGTGAAACTTGCACCTTCGGATAGGTCTTGAGGAGACCTTCCCTCCGGTCTTTGATTCAGGTCCCTAGCCCCTACCATCAGGGAGTTCTCGTAAGGAGAACGTCAAAGAAAGGGAATTCCCGCCAGTTTGAAGCTTTACAATCGAGTTTCTCCTAAAACTAGACATGTTAGCTCTAGGGTACCAGCGAGGGACTTGGAGCCCTCCTACTGGGCCGTTGACACACATAAGTGTTACAGTTATATTCAAAACATTCAGGCGTACAGCCGCGAAATGGTGCGAGAAGTTAGCTTATGCCCCTGATCTTGGCACATAAACTCGATTCCTACTCAGACCGCTGGGTGGATTTTCAAGTTACATTCACACCCGCGTAGCCCTCGTGATGGGCTATCCCACGGTAGAAGTCCGGTAGCTACATGTCCAACCCCCGATGAGTTATCGTTTGTTACAAGTTTGTTTACATAGCAAATCCATGTAACCTCGCACCATATCAGGTCGCTTAACTCCTCAACCACCAGAGCTAAGCTCCTTCCGGAAGTGTGGTTGGGTAGCTGGAAAACTAGGCTGTCTGACGGCGGTACCCTGATGGGTGTACCACCAGCCTTTCCGCAGCTTAAGGTGCCGGGAAGCGGCCGAATACTAAATTTTACGTCGTCTCACAGCTTTAATGTGTCTGTGTGCGTTACATACCCCTATATACTAGCTCTGTGTCATGACTGAGTGTAGGCGCCTGCCTGAGGGTCCACGAAGGTAATGCTTCAGACAGCATATCTATAGCTGACCAGGCACCAAATGTCCCTGGACGCAGTGACCCATCGGCAGACGCATAGAAACGTCCATGCCGGCATACACAGACACATCCTCTCAAGTAAGTGACGCCTATGTACTAGAATTACATAGGCGCTATCTATATAGGAGCCTAGACAGAATTCTAGGTCACCCAGAAGTGCTAAAAGGCTTGTATCGAACTTTCTGAATACTTACTTGAGCAAAAATGTATGCATATCTGCATTTTCAGAGTGAAACTGTATTAAGACTGGCCATGTACTGCTATTATGTATAATTTCTCAGTCATGGTATCCAGCTATCTTATCTAGAACACCTAGATGATGTTTCCTAACAAAACAATTACGTGTAAGGAAATAATCTGATTGGTAGGTGAATATAATACCTATAGCACTACTTGATACCCTGCCAATTTTGGGGGGTCTAAAATAAGTAAACAAAATATTTTTATTTCCTTAAAACTATACATTTATCATATATCTAAGGTACCTTATGCATAACTCTAACACGTAAGCGCTATATGCGCACTCTAAACTATGTAAAAGCCCCTAAAACATGAGTTTAAAGTTATCAAAATTCTACAATAACTGGTTTTAGTATAAATATAAGGTGCCGCCCTCTTACAGGTCATTGTGAACTAAACGCTCGTTGATGATGGTTGTGTTTTACGGAGTTAAATACTTGTTTCTTTCCGTAATAACACAATCAGTATGCATATTAAAGCTTCTAATTTATTGTTATTAGACTATATAATTCTATTACCTACTGATAGACACATAAAATATAATTTTAGTGTCTCAAAAACATGAGCAAAAATTAGTTACGAGCTTTACTATAAAAGGTTTTTTCACCTACCGACATCGCTTAGTATGCGATGGCGCTCTGGGGTGAGCAGACGTGTGTCTGTCAATACTATTTATATTTTACATATGACAACCTATCTAAATGGTGACGTATCGTCGCGAACATCTCTCCCGCCGTGCAGTGTCGCGTCGACTCGATGCTACGTTGGCGCGGCGCTGCATCAGCATTGTGAGCGGCGCACGTCGGCAGCGCTCGTGACCTCGACGCTCTGCGACACGTCGCTCAGCTCTCGCCGCTGGAACTCTGCTGCACTCATTTTGGCAAAGGAATGAGCTTCTTCACCGGACGCTTTAGAGTGCCGCCAGTGGTGCGCACCTCAGCGGTCCGGACTTCTCCATCAGGGCCAGGGTATATGGCCTCGATGCGGCCTCGCGGCCACGTGTTGCGAGGCAGCTGCCCGTCCGCGATAAGGACGGGGTCGCCCACCAGCAGGCCAGGCCCGCGGCTATGGGGCTCCCGCCGGTTTTGGAGCTCCGGCAGGTATTCTCGCACCCACCGGCGCCAGAACATGTCGGCCAGGATTTGTGACCGACGCCACATCTTTTTGTGGTCGATGTCTTGCTCGGTGAACACGCCGGGGTTTGGGAGTCTAGCCGACCCACCAAGTAGGAAGTGGTTCGGCGTGATAGACTCGTCGTCATCGCCGTCGACTGATACATGTGTCAGCGGGCGGCTATTTACCGTGTACTCTGCCTCACAAATCAGTGTGGACAACACCTCTTCGTGTGGGTGTTTCTCTGTGAGCACGGTATACAGTGCGTTTTTTACGCAGCGAACTAGACGCTCCCATGCGCCTCCCATGAAGGGCGCTGATGGGGTGATGAAGCGCCAAGTGATGCCTCGGTGGCTGGCCTCCTCTCGGAAGGCCTCTCGTGGCTCTCGATCGGCACCGTGCATGTTGGTGCCGTTGTCTGAGTGGATCTCAGTTGGACATCCTCTGCGGGCGGCGAAACGGCGCAGCGCTAATATTGCGCTGTCTGCGCTGAGGCTGGCGGCGATCTCGAGGTGGACAACTCTTGTGGTGAGGCATGTAAACATTGCTACATATCTCTTGTGATGTTGGCGACCCACGGTGACAGATAGCGGGCCGAAGTAGTCTAGCCCGGTGTACGTGAACGGCCTTTGGTGATGAGCCAGGCGCGTTCGTGGGTGGTCGCCAGTCGCTGGCACGGGTGCTTGTGCCTTACGAATACGACACTGAAGACATTGTGCCAGTACTTTCTTGGTAGTGGGACGCATCCTTACGACCCAATAATGCTGTCGTACCTCATTAATTGTGAGTTCAGTCCCACTATGTAGTAAGCTGCGGTGCGTCCAATCTATATAGAGCTGGGTTATGTGATGGTCGCCGTGTAATATTGGCGGTCGCCTCACATCTTCTGTGACCTCGTCAGTGGCGGCTATACGGCTTCTAATACGTAGTAGGTTATCTACTACTTCTATTTGCAGCGCGTGTAGCGGACTATTTTTGTCCACTATTTCATGTGCATGCAATCTAGCTATTTCTTGAGCGAACGATTGCTGCTGTGCAACTTGTACGAGTATTTTCTCGGCTTTTTGAAGAAAGCTCGCATCTATGTACTGCTTTCGGACTTCTGGCGCTATGTATGACGGCTTGGTTGCTGCAGTCGCTGTCTTCTTTTTCTTCCGCCAGTCCGTGTCCTCCTCAGCGTTTTTCTGGGTTCTTTTATAGAACGTTTTCTCTGTCTTTTGTTTACAGAGATGTAAAAAACGTAGGACCGTAGCAGTCGCACGTAATAGCCGCTCCCATCTCGAAAAGTTGACGGGATTAGGTATAGCCTCTATGAGCTTCGAAGTGTATGTATGTCTGTCTGTTCCTTTCTCCAAAACAGACTTTTCTTTTTCTGTGACAGTGAGTGTTCTTTCCTCTCCTGTCTCTTCTGCAATTGGAGGTTTTTCTGATGGCCATGAAGAAGGGTCTTCATACAAAAAACTAGGGCCACAGAACCACTCGTGTTGCGAATCAAACCTCGGCGGCACGTCGCGAGTTGCTATATCGGCGATATTCAACTTCGTGGATATCCATCGCCAATCCTCCACTTTGCTACCTTCTTCTATGGCAGCTATGCGATGAGCTACGAAGGCTTTATAGGTTCGTGCTCCTTTTCTTATCCACGACAAGACTGTTTTGCTGTCTGTCCAATACGTGACCGACGATGGATTGTTGTCGTGTTCACGTTTCACAGCTGCAGCCAGACGGGTTCCCATCACCGCTGCCTGCAGCTCGAGGCGCGGTATCGATTGTAGCTTTAATGGAGCTACTCTCGCTTTGGCCATGACTAGGCTCACCTTCTGTGCGCCTTCTGTTGTGGTGGCTCGCCAATATACAGCTGCTGCGTATGCCATCTCGCTTGCGTCGGTAAATACATGTATTTGTATTTCTGTGGCATCACTATAACCAGGGTAACATCTTGGTATGCTGATGCCCTTGAGCTGTCGCAGGTTTTCGATCCAGCTTTTCCACTGAGCTGCTAGGTCAGCATCTAATAGCTGGTCCCAATCTACGCCTCGCCTCCAAGCTTCTTGCAATATTTGTTTTGCTCGAATCGTAACAGGTGAGGCGAGTCCTAGCGGGTCGTATAATGACATAACGATTTTGAGAGCCTCTCTTTTTGTAGGGGCCTCCTTTTCCAAAATTCCTGGCGGCAGTCTCGCAAGCGTTAGGTTGAAACCTAGCGTATCTTCACTAGGTCTCCAAATCAGGCCGAGTATTTTCTCTGCGCCTGCTGTGTCTCCGATGTTCACAACCTCAGTGCAGGTTTGTGACGGATCGATGTTTTCTATCAGACACTTACTGTTTGATACCCATTTTGTTAGGTCAAACTTCGCCTGTTGGCGTATTTTCTTCACCATCGTCGCGACTTCTGTCGCTTCTTCGACTGTTTTATAGCTGTCCAGATAATCGTCCATATAATGGCTCTCTACTATAGCTTTCACTGCTACTGGATGTTGTTCGATGTGCCTTCTTGCGTTCCAATTTTTCGCAAAGATGGCGGTGCACGGCGAGCTGGCCGCGCCGAAAATGATGGACGTCATGCGATATTCTTCTGGGGCTCCATCTCTTCTGTTGCCTCTCCATAGGTAGCGAAGTGAGTCTCGGTCTTCACTTCGCACCTTTACTTGCATGAACATCTCGGCTATGTCTCCGGAGATGGCCACGCAGTGTCTACGAAATCTCATCATGACGCCGGGCAGCGACTGCAGCAAGTCTGGTCCGGTTAGCAGGAAGTCGTTGAGTGACTTTCCTCTCGATTTTGCGGCGGCATCATGTACTATTCGAAGTTTTTCTGGCTTCATGGGATTGAAGACATCGAAATGAGGCAGGTACCAGGTTTTTCCTGGCGTGCTTGACTTGGGAGCCTTCTCAGCATATCCCTTTTCCATCAGGGAGTCCATCTGTTGTGTGTATTTCACACGAAGAGCGGGGTTTTTATCCAGCTTCTTCTCTATGGAGACCAGCCTTTTGAATGCTGTCTCGTAACTATCGGGCATCTCTATTTTCTCGTCCCGCCATAACATAGCGGTTTCTATGTGCCCATTTCCTAACTGTCTTGTGTGACGGTTCAGCATATCTTCTGCCCTCTTCTGGGGGTCAGAAGCTGGTTGTCGTGGATTGATAGCCAACGACTCGATAGCGAAGAATTCACGGAGCTGCTCGTTCAGTTCCGCATCTTGCCTTGCGTCAACGGACTGACACCCATTGACATAGTGCACCTGCTGGCCCAGTGTTCTGGTGTGCGCGCCTTGCAATGTCCAGCCCAGCAAGGTTTTTGACGCGATGGGTTGGCTTCTAGGTCCTCTGCGGACTTCAGTGGCCAACAACAAATGCCAGTTGTCTTGGCCGACGAGTATCTTTGGCACTCCAGCAGGATACGTAAGCTGCGACGTCAAGTCTCGAAGGTGCCTACAGCGGGCTACGTCTTCTTGACTGACTGCCTGTGGTGACAGGTTGAGCTTCGAAATGGTGCGCGCCTTGAAGGGCACCCTATCTCTCATACGACTTGTGAGAGTGACGGTTATACGTCTCGATAAGGGAGTGTCGATCATGGTGTTTCCAATAGCACCGATCTTCAGAGGGTCGATTGGGCCCACTGCTCCCACTCGCTGAGCGATTGCTTCGTCGATCAGCGAAACGGTGGATCCGTCGTCAAGGAGTGCGTATGTGTCTGCCTCTCCCGCCGGTCCTATTACCCGGACCGGTATCATCTTCAGGAAAGCTTGACTCGATTCAGTTCGCGAACTGGCCACCGTCTCCTGAGACTCCTTCTTCTCTTCTGGAACAGCAGGCTTCCTTGTCCTGTCTGTTTGAGGCTTCTTACCCCTATGAAGAAGTCGATGGTGCGTGGCTGTACACCCCTTATGACCACACTGCTTCTTGTTGCAAGTGTGTCCAGCACGACGTTGTCTTAGGCAGCGATAGCACAAGTTGTAATTCTTGGCTAGCTCCCATCTTTTGTCACTTGCTGCGTCTCTGAACCTTTGGCAGTCAGACGCGTAGTGACCACTTTTGTCGCAAATTCGACATTTGTTTACCGGCTTGTCGGTAGCTGTATGCGTCCGTTGTATGACGCGTTTTCCCGCTAGAGAATCCGTTTCCTTGATGTTCTCAGGCGGGGCGAATGCACTGCAAAAGTGAGCTTGCTCGGTTATGAAGTCGCTGAAGAGTGACAGGTCCGGCAGCGACTGGTACTTTTCCGTGTACGTTCTGTACCATTGTACACGCAGAGAATTGGGTAGCTTCTCAGTTAGCTGGCGCAACCAGCTCGGCATTGAGCAGATAGTGCCCCTTCTTGAGAGCTCGCAGAGTGACAACTCCGCTTCTGACTCGACTTGCAAAGGTGCAGATGTCCTTGGGCGACTCGCTGCATTTTGGTAGCCCTCTAAGTCGGTCCGTTTCGGCCTGAGCTATTGAGTCAGGGACGTCCAAACTGTAGTTCCAATTCTCTCATGATCTCATCCGGCTTTGCGTTCCCGATGAGCTCTGACCACGCAAGCTCCTTCTGAGTCTTGCCGTGTTTTCTATGTCGCTGAAGTAGGCATGAGTTGCCTCGTAAATGGCTCGAAAAGATAGCCATTCTGTATGAGCTCCACCGAAATTCGGCAGAGTCATGATAACCTGCGACGCCGATCGGTTAGGCGTCCATGGTTCGATTTTTCTGTCGGCTAGCGACGCTATAGCGGATGTCAGCTCCGTTAGAAAAGGACGGAGTGACTCTTTCGCTTCTATTTGCCTTGGCGGCTCCACGTTGGACGGCTCTGTCCTAGGTGGTTCGATGTTGGGGTGCGGGTCAGGTAACCTCCACGTTGGCCTAGTTGGTTGCTGGTCTCTTTCGGATACGTCCGGGGAGAAGAGCAACCCGCTGGGCTGGTGCACCCTGGGCACCGTCAATAACTTCCCATTCGTGGGTTCTTGTTGGCGGTGGCGAATACCTGGCGGGGGGGGAGGGTGGGGACTCGTCGCTCTGGGTGTTCCCCTGATTAGCAGGGGACACTCCAGACGCGACGCAGGGGTAGGCGGGGTAGGTAGTGGTAGGTCAGCGGTGGGGCTCACTTCCTGTCCTCTGGGCGGGCCGCCTTCCCCTGCGGGGGGGAACGCCCGGGGCACCCCAGCTCTGCACCCTGCACTGCCCGGCTCTGCAGTGACCGGCTCTGCCCGCTCTGCACCTGGCTTTGCACTCGGCGCTCGTGCGGTTTGAGCTCACCGAGTGCACTGACCAGCTCTGCACCCTGCTTTGCCCGGCTCTGCATCCGGGCTTTGCCCGCTCTGCACCTGGCTCTGCAGCCCGGAATCTCTCCTGCGGGTGGGGGTGGCTGCGGCTCGGGGGCGAGAAGTGGGCCCACGAGGTGGTAGTGACTTGTCGTTGCCGACCCTCCTTTGACGTGGGATGGTCGGCAGGGACAAGTCAATGGTGGGAGGAGGCGGCGGAGCGGCGGTCTCGACGCTTCGCCGCACACGCGGAGGGCGGCGTCTGGCCTTCGCGGATTCTGGCCAGATGCCGCATAGGAGGGGACCGTTAAGGTCCAGCGCGGTGAGGAGCATGGCGCGGCACACCGTCTAGGTGTGCCCAGCGGGGGCGTAGCTGCGCCATGCCCTGAGGAGGTGTTTGGCAGGTCCTCTCGCTTCCCGGTGTGGTAAATCCATGCTGGGGAGCGGGGAGGCCTGCGTGGCGGTTGCCTCCTTTTGCGAGGACGCCATGTCGCAAAAGGAGGCAGCGGTGGGGGTGGGAGAGGGCGGTTGTACGATCGCCTGCGCCCACCCCCTGGTGGTGATTAGCGGGCGGCAGGTGCGGGGGCGCCTGTCGTCTGCATTGCACAATCACCACCCTCGTCGGGCGGGAATGGCCGATCACTCACGGTCATTCCCGGGCCCCTCCACTGAGGGAGGGGCGTGCGGGGCCCGCCATTATGGTGGGCAGTCGTCGGCGGAGGACTGGGCGTAAAGGCTGTGCCGGTTTCCCAGTCCTCCTCCATAAAGACGATGCGGGAGTGCGCTGGTTTATTTTAGTGGGTATACCGGGCTTGCCCGGGGAGTCCCACATAGCCCGTCCATTCCCCCGATGGGCGGGTATGCGTAATGCATTTTTTTCCAGCGTTATCAAAAAAAAAAAAAAAGGTGGTTCGATGTTAGACTTCACTTGTGGATGTTCTATATGGTCGATATGTTTCCGGGAGTCCGCTATAGCGTCGACGGCCGCAGCTGGGGTCCAATCGTCATTGTCCCCTTTGGCGACGTCATTCTCCCTCAACGGTGTGGGCTCTGGCGCCTCTTCGAGCCACGAACGGACATACTCTTCATTAGAATTTCTGTCATCCATATATTCATCCTCAGAAGCTTCTTCTTCTGCTTTTTGAAGTGCTAACTTAGCAAGTTCCAACTTTATTTTCAATAAGTCTTCACGAGCTCTTGAAATTTTCTTACGTGACCGGGTCGACTTGCTAGTTGACGGCGGTCCAGTATGTTCGATACGGGCGTCACCCCGGGTTGCCATTACTTCTCCTTGAACAAAGGTCTTATCCCGGATCCTTTGTTTTCTGCCAGAAGGCTTCAGTGTTTTTTCTGAAGAATCTTCTGATTTCGATGCCTTCCTGCGTGTGCTTGGTTCCTGTGGTTCCTCCTCCTCATGTGTGGGCGTGTTGTCACCTATCTGTGACGTTGGTGGGCTTCTGACTGGTATGGACTTTTCTGTCCCTTCAGTAGTAGACGGTGAGCGTGGGGGCAGCTGATGTTGTACGCCCGCACCTGGACGCTCAATGGGGACTGTCCATGATTCAGGCCTCTTGTCCTGGGATCTGGTAGTCGGCATCCTGATTGGTTCAAAATTTCAGTTTGAATACGCCAAGTACAAGTCCAATCTTCAACTTGTCTTCAAAACGTTGGCTCGAAACGGCTGAGTCCAATTCTAGACTTCTTCAAAATGTCAGTTCGAATCGGCTGAGTCCAACTCTAGAATTCAACACGAACTGGTTGACATCTATTTTCGAGCTTCAAAACGGCTATGTCGAAACTTAATTTTTTCTTGAAAACTGCTAAGTGGTAACTCTGGGTTAAGTCCGATTTCAGTCGTCGGCTTGAAGAGGGTTCGCTTCCTTTTTCAAACTTCGAAAAGTATCTCCAAACTCCGGGTTAGTTTAAACTCCGGTTTATATCCGACCCTCTTAACTCCAGGTTATTCTTCAAACTATAAGTCGCTAGTCAGTCTTCAAAACTATAAGTTCCAAATCAGCTTCAAACTTCAATGTTGATACGTAAACAAGTTCACTATAAGACTTTCAACACAAAATGGGTAAGCACATGAGCATATGTTTTCACTGTACTTACTGTTGTCTAAGTGTCAACTTGTCCAGCAGCCTCCAAGGATGAGCAGCCGGTCTGGTACCAATCACTGAACTGTTGGTCCAACTCTTGACGTTAGTAGTCACTTCAGACTCCAGATATCCAGGTTTGAAACTCCAGTCTTCGATCGAGAGCTTCTATCTCGATAACGACTATTTGTTTTTAAACAAATTCTAAGTCGAAAATAAGCCTTCAGCTATAACGCTTCAGGAAATTTCAGTAACCATTTTTTTTTTCGTTCTATTTTATAGAACAAGTCGCCCACACGACTATTCAATATGCTTCTGTGTGTAAGCCTCTTCTTGGATAACGCTTCAGCGATAATCCTTCAGCCGTAACCCTTCAGGAATTCTATGAACGTCGTATGTTCGTTCTATCTCCTAAACGAGCTCCCAACACGCTGTTTGAAAACTCCGATTATGAGTTTCCTAGCGATAACTCTTCAGGCTATGCTATATTCCTTCAGGATACAGTTTCTGTGTAATCTTCGATTACTGTGAATTCTCAGTAAGCAGGTTACACAACAGAAACAGCTCAAAAAACCGTCTTTTCGCGACGGTAATCACACGGGAACGGTTAGCTTCTCAGGAAGCCGGTAGAACCACAGGAATAGCTCAGGAATGGCTGCTGTGTCCCAGCAAAATGGTTGTCTTCCAGGTAGTCCACGCGTGGGCCTAATCCACTCGTGCACTCTTCACGACTGTAGTCGCTCTGGAAGTTTCTACTATGAGACGATAGTACGTTGCGCCTTTTGACGACGCTAATCACCCAGTAATACGGTTGCTGACCAGTAACTGGGTTATCTCACCCAGGAAACGGGTTTCTATCGTCCCAGAGTGTACGCTATGTTTTTGACTGTTAAAGAAACATGATCTTAACCCTGGCACTTGTAAGGTTTACGAGATGGAACGTCAGTATTCTTATTTCCCTGGAACTTTTCTCACGAACGCAACGCTTAGTACCCCAGTTGGCACATTTGTGTGGTGTGTAATCTTACCAGATTTATATTGAGGGTACCTTGAGATATTTGAGCATCAGTTTTCTTTGTTCTCACGAATGTTCACAGGCGTGAGCGTCAGTTTTCTTTGTTCTCAGGTACTAGTTTTCACAGGAACGATACGTTTTGACATTACCCAAGAAACAGGAATGTAACCTCAGTATATAAGGTCACTTTACATCAGGCTTGTTTGTTCTCAAGGCAGCGTTCGTGTCCCCAGGGCATCAGGTTTCTTTTTTCACAGGAATGGGACATCAGTTTTCTTTGTTCTCGGGAACAAGGCTCTTCGTTGGCCTATATTTTCACAGCGTCCGGGACATCAGTTTTCTTTGTTCTCGGGAACAAGGCTCTTCGTTGGCCTATATCTTCACAGCGTCCGCTGGTCTGGTATGTTTCCCAGAAAATTCGGCTCGACAGGACCAGCAAATGTACGGGACGGACGTGATCGTCCAAGACCGACAGGCAATCAGGAGGTTGTAAGGCTCCTGCTTGAACGCGTTGACGCCCCTTGCACCTATTGTTCAGTTGTCATCTGGTAACTATGGACCTTGGAGACACTTGAAGGCTGCCAAGTAGGTTGAGGTGAAAAACGTGATGTCCAGGTTAAATAAAAACTATTTGTTCATGGCCAGAAGCGATGTTCCTTCATGGTCCTCGATGCGCAATGATGCGTGGAAATACTTTAAGTGAAATAATGGCTACGATATGTTCACGCGCCTGCGCACTATTAAACAGGCAAACTCGACCGCGACGAGGACCACAACATTCCGACCGCAAAAACTTTATTTCTAAGAAAAATATACCTTATGACTCGTAGCTTAAAACTGACAGGAACTACCCTTCCACTGGACCGATTCTGGTGAAACTTGCACCTTCGGATAGGTCTCGAGGAGACCTTCCCTCCGGTCTTTGATTCAGGTCCCTAGCCCCTACCATCAGGGAGTTCTCGTAAGGAGAACGTCAAAGAAAGGGAATTCCCGCCAGTTTGAAGCTTTACAATCGAGTTTCTCCTAAAACTAGACATGTTAGCTCTAGGGTACCAGCGAGGGACTTGGAGCCCTCCTACTGGGCCGTTGACACACATAAGTGTTACAGTTATATTCAAAACATTCAGGCGTACAGCCGCGAAATGGTGCGAGAAGTTAGCTTATGCCCCTGATCTTGGCACATAAACTCGATTCCTACTCAGACCGCTGGGTGGATTTTCAAGTTACATTCACACCCGCGTAGCCCTCGTGATGGGCTATCCCACGGTAGAAGTCCGGTAGCTACATGTCCAACCCCCGATGAGTTATCGTTTGTTACAAGTTTGTTTACATAGCAAATCCATGTAACCTCGCACCATATCAGGTCGCTTAACTCCTCAACCACCAGAGCTAAGCTCCTTCCGGAAGTGTGGTTGGGTAGCTGGAAAACTAGGCTGTCTGACGGCGGTACCCTGATGGGTGTACCACCAGCCTTTCCGCAGCTTAAGGTGCCGGGAAGCGGCCGAATACTAAATTTTACGTCGTCTCACAGCTTTAATGTGTCTGTGTGCGTTACATACCCCTATATACTAGCTCTGTGTCATGACTGAGTGTAGGCGCCTGCCTGAGGGTCCACGAAGGTAATGCTTCAGACAGCATATCTATAGTTGACCAGGCACCAAATGTCCCTGGACGCAGTGACCCATCGGCAGACGCATAGAAACGTCCATGCCGGCATACACAGACACATCCTCTCAAGTAAGTGACGCCTATGTACTAGAATTACATAGGCGCTATCTATATAGGAGCCTAGACAGAATTCTAGGTCACCCAGAAGTGCTAAAAGGCTTGTATCGAACTTTCTGAATACTTATTTGAGCAAAAATGTATGCATATCTGCATTTTCAGAGTGAAACTGTATTAAGACTGGGCATGTACTGCTATTATGTATAATTTCTCAGTCATGGTATCCAGCTATCTTATCTAGAACACCTAGATGATGTTTCCTAACAAAACAATTACGTGTAAGGAAATAATCTGATTGGTAGGTGAATATAATACCTATAGCACTACTTGATACCCTGCCAATTTTGGGGGGTCTAAAATAAGTAAACAAAATATTTTTATTTCCTTAAAACTATACATTTATCATATATCTAAGGTACCTTATGCATAACTCTAACACGTAAGCGCTATATGCGCACTCTAAACTATGTAAAAGCCCCTAAAACATGAGTTTAAAGTTATCAAAATTCTACAATAACTGGTTTTAGTATAAATATAAGGTGCCGCCCTCTTACAGGTCATTGTGAACTAAACGCTCGTTGATGATGGTTGTGTTTTACGGAGTTAAATACTTGTTTCTTTCCGTAATAACACAATCAGTATGCATATTAAAGCTTCTAATTTATTGTTATTAGACTATATAATTCTATTACCTACTGATAGACACATAAAATATAATTTTAGTGTCTCAAAAACATGAGCAAAAATTAGTTACGAGCTTTACTATAAAAGGTTTTTTCACCTACCGACATCGCTTGACGACGAGACTCACCTGGGACCTGAAGATAGGTGCAAGTTCCCAGGTTACCTCGTTTACAGGAAGGACGAACGGTCGGCAAACAACTCTCGATACCGTGGCTTGGCAGTCATGGTAAAGAGAAGAGTCGTCCATCAAGAACTCCCCCCGCCCCAGCTGACATCCTTCTACGCGCTGGGCGTGCAGCTGCACGTGGCCGGCGAGGATCTGAAAATATACGCCACCTACAAACCACCTGGAAATGTACTAGACTTGTCAGAAGTCCGGGCACTATTGCACACAACTGACCACCCAACTATCCTCGCCGGTGACCTCAACTGTAAACACCAGGCGTGGAACTCATACAACGCGAACCAGGAGGGGAGACGACTCTTCGCGGACGCGGAAGCCTTCGGGTACATGGTAGAGGGCCCTGAGACGCCCACTCACTATCCAGATATACCTACACACATGCCCGACGTGCTCGATATCATTGTACACCGAGGGCTACACTGCCAGGCCACCCAACAAGTCCTAGACGATGAACTGGATTCAGACCATCACCCAGTCCTCGTCGAACTATCGGGTTTGCCGACCAGACTGAAACCACAAGCGCCACGTCGTATCATCGACTGGGACACTTTTTCAGAAAGGATCGAATCCACAACACCTACTCGGCCTATCACCTCCGCAGAAGATGTGGATGCGTTGGCAGTGGAGGTCACTGCTTGCATACAGCAGACACTAGAGGAAGCCACTCAGACGCAGCAGCAGGGGAGAGTGCTCCAGCCGCCCCTGCCAGCGCGAATCCGACGCCTAATCACCGAAAAACGACGGCTACGCAAGCAGTGGCAACAACACCGCTGTCCAACAATGAAAACGCAGCTCAACAAATTAGCGGAAAAGGTGAAGGCCGAGCTCAGAGCACTGAGCGCCGCGAGCTGGGAGGACCGAATAGATGCCGCGGAGGGCAACTGGCCCTCAATACACCGACTATGCCGCCAATTAAAAAACACCCCAGCTCCGGTGCGCCCTCTACAAAACAGCGACGGGGCGCTGAAATACATAGCTGAAGACCGGGCGGAGGTCTTCGCCGAACACCTGGAGCGTCAATTTCAACCCAACCCGACCACCCAACACGCACACGTCGCAGCAGTCGAGAAACACCTTGGGGAGTACTTCGCCACGCCGATAGCTCCCGAAGATGATCCCATTTATTTTTCGCCTGGCGCAGTCAGACGCGCCATCTTGCGAACGAGCCCTAGGAAGGCCCCAGGTGCTGATGGGATCACCAACACAGCGCTGCGCCACCTGCCCTACCGTATGGTAGCGGCCCTGGCGCGCCTGTTTACGGGGATCCTACGCACGGGCTCCTTCCCGGCCTCGTGGAAAGAAGGGCGCGTCATAATGCTGCCCAAGGCGAACAAAAATGTCCTGAAGCCGGAGAGCTATCGGCCGATCACTCTCCTGCCCACCATCTCCAAGGTGTTTGAATCCCTCCTGCTGCGACAACTCACACCCCACCTCACACCACGAGCAGAACAATTCGGGTTCCGAGCGGAACACTCGACGACGCTCCAGCTGTCGAGGGTACTGCACCAGCTGGCATCGACAATGAACAAAAAGGAATACGCGGTTGCAGTATTCCTCGACATGGAGAAGGCCTTCGACCGTGTATGGCACGAAGGCCTGCTTTACAAGATGTCCCAAAAGGGCGCGCCCCGTCGTCTAATACACGTGATTCGATCCTTTCTGACCAACAGGACATTCAGAGTGGTGGTAGAGGGCGAGCTGTCCGCCCCCCGTCCAATACGGGCGGGCGTGCCGCAGGGCAGCTGCCTCTCTCCTGCGTCCTACACCTGCTTCACCGACGACATCCCCAAGCCTCCAGACGCAACGCTAGCGCTGTACGCTGACGACGCCGCGTACATCACAACATCACTGAACACCAAACACGCGGCGCGTAAGATGCAGCGCGCCCTCGACACCATCCCCGAGTGGCTGTCTAAATGGCGCCTAACGGTGAACATAGGTAAGACGCAGGCCATCGCCACAGGCTTAGGAACCCTGCCGCCACCTCTGAAGCTTCTAGGAGCCGACGTCGAGTGGTCACCGCACGCCAAGTACCTGGGTGTGACAATCGACCGCCGGCTCACGATGGGGCTGCACGTCACAAATGTGGTGAACCAATGCAGGGTAGCACGCAACCTGCTTAACCCAGTACTCTCATCCCGCCTACCCGCCAGCACCAAGCTGGGCGTGTACAAAACGTATATTCGATCCATCCTAACATATGCATCCCCGGCTTGGTTCGCCCTCACGAGCGAGTCAAACAAGAAGAAGCTCCGCGCGCAACAAAACATGTCATTGCGTCGCGTCATGAACGCTCCTCGCTACGTGAGGAACGATGTCATCACGCGGGACACCGGGATAGAGAGCCTGGACGACTTCATAGGACGCCTCACAACATCCATGTTCGCGCGGGCCGACGCTTCTGCCTGGCCGCATATCAAAGATATAGCGCCATGGCACGCGCGCCCGCCGGACAAAAAGCGTCTACCACGTGACCTCATCACTGCAGACTGTGCAGCCCCATCCACTTCCCGGACATGACGCCTGAGTAAGTAGCAACAGTCTACACGCTACTTACTCAAACAATAACACTGCCCACCCTACACGACACCAACGGTGTGAAGTTTGTTCTAAGTTAACATAGGCAAGCTTTACGTCGTAAATCAGACACTCATTTCTATACATACGCGAGTACACATGCACCGAATAGCGCTGCGGTCGACGCGCGCTATCGGTTATCATGAGCGGTGTAACTCAGGTCATTGCCGCTCCCACACACACAAACGGCGCTAGTAGTAGCTAGTCGCTTTCATTATTAAACTGTAGGTTCGTCAAAGTCGGCGCTCCTGCCGCTGGTCACCCTAGCTGGGCCTCCCAGGGTACGCCCTGGGTCTCACTCGGCTGAGGTGGACCGCCAGGAGGCCGTGAAGAAACGGCGGACCGTTCATAACGGCCGCCGTGGCGCGCCTACAGTCACATACAGCAAGCCAAACATAGTGCGCGTTGGTGCCTCAGTACATCAGTACAAAAGACATCAACGCGCACACAAGTTAGGTCCGAGACCACCCAGCGACGGGCTCATTGTTGTGAGCCCCGGTACTGCATCCGCGGGCTGGGAACAATGTTCCGGCACCGCTCGCCCCACCCCCTTACGGGGGTGGCGCGACTACCAAAGGAGACATCGCTTAGTATGCGATGGCGCTCTGGGGTGAGCAGACGTGTGTCTGTCAATACTATTTATATTTTACATATGACAACCTATCTAAATGGTGACGTATCGTCGCGAACATCTCTCCCGCCGTGCAGTGTCGCGTCGACTCGATGCTACGTTGGCGCGGCGCTGCATCAGCATTGTGAGCGGCGCACGTCGGCAGCGCTCGTGACCTCGACGCTCTGCGACACGTCGCTCAGCTCTCGCCGCTGGAACTCTGCTGCACTCATTTTGGCAAAGGAATGAGCTTCTTCACCGGACGCTTTAGAGTGCCGCCAGTGGTGCGCACCTCAGCGGTCCGGACTTCTCCATCAGGGCCAGGGTATATGGCCTCGATGCGGCCTCGCGGCCACGTGTTGCGAGGCAGCTGCCCGTCCGCGATAAGGACGGGGTCGCCCACCAGCAGGCCAGGCCCGCGGCTATGGGGCTCCCGCCGGTTTTGGAGCTCCGGCAGGTATTCTCGCACCCACCGGCGCCAGAACATGTCGGCCAGGATTTGTGACCGACGCCACATCTTTTTGTGGTCGATGTCTTGCTCGGTGAACACGCCGGGGTTTGGGAGTCTAGCCGACCCACCAAGTAGGAAGTGGTTCGGCGTGATAGACTCGTCGTCATCGCCGTCGACTGATACATGTGTCAGCGGGCGGCTATTTACCGTGTACTCTGCCTCACAAATCAGTGTGGACAACACCTCTTCGTGTGGGTGTTTCTCTGTGAGCACGGTATACAGTGCGTTTTTTACGCAGCGAACTAGACGCTCCCATGCGCCTCCCATGAAGGGCGCTGATGGGGTGATGAAGCGCCAAGTGATGCCTCGGTGGCTGGCCTCCTCTCGGAAGGCCTCTCGTGGCTCTCGATCGGCACCGTGCATGTTGGTGCCGTTGTCTGAGTGGATCTCAGTTGGACATCCTCTGCGGGCGGCGAAACGGCGCAGCGCTAATATTGCGCTGTCTGCGCTGAGGCTGGCGGCGATCTCGAGGTGGACAGCTCTTGTGGTGAGGCATGTAAACATTGCTACATATCTCTTGTGATGTTGGCGACCCACGGTGACAGATAGCGGGCCGAAGTAGTCTAGCCCGGTGTACGTGAACGGCCTTTGGTGATGAGCCAGGCGCGTTCGTGGGTGGTCGCCAGTCGCTGGCACGGGTGCTTGTGCCTTACGAATACGACACTGAAGACATTGTGCCAGTACTTTCTTGGTAGTGGGACGCATCCTTACGACCCAATAATGCTGTCGTACCTCATTAATTGTGAGTTCAGTCCCACTATGTAGTAAGCTGCGGTGCGTCCAATCTATATAGAGCTGGTTTATGTGATGGTCGCCGTGTAATATTGGCGGTCGCCTCACATCTTCTGTGACCTCGTCAGTGGCGGCTATACGGCTTCTAATACGTAGTAGGTTATCTACTACTTCTATTTGCAGCGCGTGTAGCGGACTATTTTTGTCCACTATTTCATGTGCATGCAATCTAGCTATTTCTTGAGCGAACGATTGCTGCTGTGCAACTTGTACGAGTATTTTCTCGGCTTTTTGAAGAAAGCTCGCATCTATGTACTGCTTTCGGACTTCTGGCGCTATGTATGACGGCTTGGTTGCTGCAGTCGCTGTCTTCTTTTTCTTCCGCCAGTCCGTGTCCTCCTCAGCGTTTTTCTGGGTTCTTTTATAGAACGTTTTCTCTGTCTTTTGTTTACAGAGATGTAAAAAACGTAGGACCGTAGCAGTCGCACGTAATAGCCGCTCCCATCTCGAAAAGTTGACGGGATTAGGTATAGCCTCTATGAGCTTCGAAGTGTATGTATGTCTGTCTGTTCCTTTCTCCAAAACAGACTTTTCTTTTTCTGTGACAGTGAGTGTTCTTTCCTCTCCTGTCTCTTCTGCAATTGGAGGTTTTTCTGATGGCCATGAAGAAGGGTCTTCATACAAAAAACTAGGGCCACAGAACCACTCGTGTTGCGAATCAAACCTCGGCGGCACGTCGCGAGTTGCTATATCGGCGATATTCAACTTCGTGGATATCCATCGCCAATCCTCCACTTTGCTACCTTCTTCTATGGCAGCTATGCGATGAGCTACGAAGGCTTTATAGGTTCGTGCTCCTTTTCTTATCCACGACAAGACTGTTTTGCTGTCTGTCCAATACGTGACCGACGATGGATTGTTGTCGTGTTCACGTTTCACAGCTGCAGCCAGACGGGTTCCCATCACCGCTGCCTGCAGCTCGAGGCGCGGTATCGATTGTAGCTTTAATGGAGCTACTCTCGCTTTGGCCATGACTAGGCTCACCTTCTGTGCGCCTTCTGTTGTGGTGGCTCGCCAATATACAGCTGCTGCGTATGCCATCTCGCTTGCGTCGGTAAATACATGTATTTGTATTTCTGTGGCATCACTATAACCAGGGTAACATCTTGGTATGCTGATGCCCTTGAGCTGTCGCAGGTTTTCGATCCAGCTTTTCCACTGAGCTGCTAGGTCAGCATCTAATAGCTGGTCCCAATCTACGCCTCGCCTCCAAGCTTCTTGCAATATTTGTTTTGCTCGAATCGTAACAGGTGAGGCGAGTCCTAGCGGGTCGTATAATGACATAACGATTTTGAGAGCCTCTCTTTTTGTAGGGGCCTCCTTTTCCAAAATTCCTGGCGGCAGTCTCGCAAGCGTTAGGTTGAAACCTAGCGTATCTTCACTAGGTCTCCAAATCAGGCCGAGTATTTTCTCTGCGCCTGCTGTGTCTCCGATGTTCACAACCTCAGTGCAGGTTTGTGACGGATCGATGTTTTCTATCAGACACTTACTGTTTGATACCCATTTTGTTAGGTCAAACTTCGCCTGTTGGCGTATTTTCTTCACCATCGTCGCGACTTCTGTCGCTTCTTCGACTGTTTTATAGCTGTCCAGATAATCGTCCATATAATGGCTCTCTACTATAGCTTTCACTGCTACTGGATGTTGTTCGATGTGCCTTCTTGCGTTCCAATTTTTCGCAAAGATGGCGGTGCACGGCGAGCTGGCCGCGCCGAAAATGATGGACGTCATGCGATATTCTTCTGGGGCTCCATCTCTTCTGTTGCCTCTCCATAGGTAGCGAAGTGAGTCTCGGTCTTCACTTCGCACCTTTACTTGCATGAACATCTCGGCTATGTCTCCGGAGATGGCCACGCAGTGTCTACGAAATCTCATCATGACGCCGGGCAGCGACTGCAGCAAGTCTGGTCCGGTTAGCAGGAAGTCGTTGAGTGACTTTCCTCTCGATTTTGCGGCGGCATCATGTACTATTCGAAGTTTTTCTGGCTTCATGGGATTGAAGACATCGAAATGAGGCAGGTACCAGGTTTTTCCTGGCGTGCTTGACTTGGGAGCCTTCTCAGCATATCCCTTTTCCATCAGGGAGTCCATCTGTTGTGTGTATTTCACACGAAGAGCGGGGTTTTTATCCAGCTTCTTCTCTATGGAGACCAGCCTTTTGAATGCTGTCTCGTAACTATCGGGCATCTCTATTTTCTCGTCCCGCCATAACATAGCGGTTTCTATGTTCCCATTTCCTAACTGTCTTGTGTGACGGTTCAGCATATCTTCTGCCCTCTTCTGGGGGTCAGAAGCTGGTTGTCGTGGATTGATAGCCAACGACTCGATAGCGAAGAATTCACGGAGCTGCTCGTTCAGTTCCGCATCTTGCCTTGCGTCAACGGACTGACACCCGTTGACATAGTGCACCTGCTGGCCCAGTGTTCTGGTGTGCGCGCCGTGCAATGTCCAGCCCATCAAGGTTTTTGACGCGATGGGTTGGCTTCTAGGTCCTCTGCGGACTTCAGTGGCCAACAACAAATGCCAGTTGTCTTGGCCGACGAGTATCTTTGGCACTCCAGCAGGATACGTAAGCTGCGACGTCAAGTCTCGAAGGTGCCTACAGCGGGCTACGTCTTCTTGACTGACTGCCTGTGGTGACAGGTTGAGCTTCGAAATGGTGCGCGCCTTGAAGGGCACCCTATCTCTCATACGACTTGTGAGAGTGACGGTTATACGTCTCGATAAGGGAGTGTCGATCATGGTGTTTCCAATAGCACCGATCTTCAGAGGGTCGATTGGGCCCACTGCTCCCACTCGCTGAGCGATTGCTTCGTCGATCAGCGAAACGGTGGATCCGTCGTCAAGGAGTGCGTATGTGTCTGCCTCTCCCGCCGGTCCTATTACCCGGACCGGTATCATCTTCAGGAAAGCTTGACTCGATTCAGTTCGCGAACTGGCCACCGTCTCCTGAGACTCCTTCTTCTCTTCTGGAACAGCAGGCTTCCTTGTCCTGTCTGTTTGAGGCTTCTTACCCCTATGAAGAAGTCGATGGTGCGTGGCTGTACACCCCTTATGACCACACTGCTTCTTGTTGCAAGTGTGTCCAGCACGACGTTGTCTTAGGCAGCGATAGCACAAGTTGTAATTCTTGGCTAGCTCCCATCTTTTGTCACTTGCTGCGTCTCTGAACCTTTGGCAGTCAGACGCGTAGTGACCACTTTTGTCGCAAATTCGACATTTGTTTACCGGCTTGTCGGTAGCTGTATGCGTCCGTTGTATGACGCGTTTTCCCGCTAGAGAATCCGTTTCCTTGATGTTCTCAGGCGGGGCGAATGCACTGCAAAAGTGAGCTTGCTCGGTTATGAAGTCGCTGAAGAGTGACAGGTCCGGCAGCGACTGGTACTTTTCCGTGTACGTTCTGTACCATTGTACACGCAGAGAATTGGGTAGCTTCTCAGTTAGCTGGCGCACCAGCTCGGCATTGAGCAGATAGTGCCCCTTCTTGAGAGCTCGCAGAGTGACAACTCCGCTTCTGACTCGACTTGCAAAGGTGCAGATGTCCTTGGGCGACTCGCTGCATTTTGGTAGCCCTCTAAGTCGGTCCGTTTCGGCCTGAGCTATTGAGTCAGGACGTCCAAACTGTAGTTCCAATTCTCTCATGATCTCATCCGGCTTTGCGTTCCCGATGAGCTCTGACCACGCAAGCTCCTTCTGAGTCTTGCCGTGTTTTCTATGTCGCTGAAGTAGGCATGAGTTGCCTCGTAAATGGCTCGAAAAGATAGCCATTCTGTATGAGCTCCACCGAAATTCGGCAGAGTCATGATAACCTGCGACGCCGATCGGTTAGGCGTCCATGGTTCGATTTTTCTGTCGGCTAGCGACGCTATAGCGGATGTCAGCTCCGTTAGAAAAGGACGGAGTGACTCTTTCGCTTCTATTTGCCTTGGCGGCTCCACGTTGGACGGCTCTGTCCTAGGTGGTTCGATGTTGGGGTGCGGGTCAGGTAACCTCCACGTTGGCCTAGTTGGTTGCTGGTCTCTTTCGGATACGTCCGGGGAGAAGAGCAACCCGCTGGGCTGGTGCACCCTGGGCACCGTCAATAACTTCCCATTCGTGGGTTCTTGTTGGCGGTGGCGAATACCTGGCGGGGGGGGAGGGTGGGGACTCGTCGCTCTGGGTGTTCCCCTGATTAGCAGGGGACACTCCAGACGCGACGCAGGGGTAGGCGGGGTAGGTAGTGGTAGGTCAGCGGTGGGGCTCACTTCCTGTCCTCTGGGCGGGCCGCCTTCCCCTGCGGGGGGGAACGCCCGGGGCACCCCAGCTCTGCACCCTGCACTGCCCGGCTCTGCAGTGACCGGCTCTGCCCGCTCTGCACCTGGCTTTGCACTCGGCGCTCGTGCGGTTTGAGCTCACCGAGTGCACTGACCAGCTCTGCACCCTGCTTTGCCCGGCTCTGCATCCGGGCTTTGCCCGCTCTGCACCTGGCTCTGCAGCCCGGAATCTCTCCTGCGGGTGGGGGTGGCTGCGGCTCGGGGGCGAGAAGTGGGCCCACGAGGTGGTAGTGACTTGTCGTTGCACCGCACCTGGACGCTCAATGGGGACTGTCCATGATTCAGGCCTCTTGTCCTGGGATCTGGTAGTCGGCATCCTGATTGGTTCAAAATTTCAGTTTGAATACGCCAAGTACAAGTCCAATCTTCAACTTGTCTTCAAAACGTTGGCTCGAAACGGCTGAGTCCAATTCTAGACTTCTTCAAAATGTCAGTTCGAATCGGCTGAGTCCAACTCTAGAATTCAACACGAACTGGTTGACATCTATTTTCGAGCTTCAAAACGGCTATGTCGAAACTTAATTTTTTCTTGAAAACTGCTAAGTGGTAACTCTGGGTTAAGTCCGATTTCAGTCGTCGGCTTGAAGAGGGTTCGCTTCCTTTTTCAAACTTCGAAAAGTATCTCCAAACTCCGGGTTAGTTTAAACTCCGGTTTATATCCGACCCTCTTAACTCCAGGTTATTCTTCAAACTATAAGTCGCTAGTCAGTCTTCAAAACTATAAGTTCCAAATCAGCTTCAAACTTCAATGTTGATACGTAAACAAGTTCACTATAAGACTTTCAACACAAAATGGGTAAGCACATGAGCATATGTTTTCACTGTACTTACTGTTGTCTAAGTGTCAACTTGTCCAGCAGCCTCCAAGGATGAGCAGCCGGTCTGGTACCAATCACTGAACTGTTGGTCCAACTCTTGACGTTAGTAGTCACTTCAGACTCCAGATATCCAGGTTTGAAACTCCAGTCTTCGATCGAGAGCTTCTATCTCGATAACGACTATTTGTTTTTAAACAAATTCTAAGTCGAAAATAAGCCTTCAGCTATAACGCTTCAGGAAATTTCAGTAACCATTTTTTTTTTCGTTCTATTTTATAGAACAAGTCGCCCACACGACTATTCAATATGCTTCTGTGTGTAAGCCTCTTCTTGGATAACGCTTCAGCGATAATCCTTCAGCCGTAACCCTTCAGGAATTCTATGAACGTCGTATGTTCGTTCTATCTCCTAAACGAGCTCCCAACACGCTGTTTGAAAACTCCGATTATGAGTTTCCTAGCGATAACTCTTCAGGCTATGCTATATTCCTTCAGGATACAGTTTCTGTGTAATCTTCGATTACTGTGAATTCTCAGTAAGCAGGTTACACAACAGAAACAGCTCAAAAAACCGTCTTTTCGCGACGGTAATCACACGGGAACGGTTAGCTTCTCAGGAAGCCGGTAGAACCACAGGAATAGCTCAGGAATGGCTGCTGTGTCCCAGCAAAATGGTTGTCTTCCAGGTAGTCCACGCGTGGGCCTAATCCACTCGTGCACTCTTCACGACTGTAGTCGCTCTGGAAGTTTCTACTATGAGACGATAGTACGTTGCGCCTTTTGACGACGCTAATCACCCAGTAATACGGTTGCTGACCAGTAACTGGGTTATCTCACCCAGGAAACGGGTTTCTATCGTCCCAGAGTGTACGCTATGTTTTTGACTGTTAAAGAAACATGATCTTAACCCTGGCACTTGTAAGGTTTACGAGATGGAACGTCAGTATTCTTATTTCCCTGGAACTTTTCTCACGAACGCAACGCTTAGTACCCCAGTTGGCACATTTGTGTGGTGTGTAATCTTACCAGATTTATATTGAGGGTACCTTGAGATATTTGAGCATCAGTTTTCTTTGTTCTCACGAATGTTCACAGGCGTGAGCGTCAGTTTTCTTTGTTCTCAGGTACTAGTTTTCACAGGAACGATACGTTTTGACATTACCCAAGAAACAGGAATGTAACCTCAGTATATAAGGTCACTTTACATCAGGCTTGTTTGTTCTCAAGGCAGCGTTCGTGTCCCCAGGGCATCAGGTTTCTTTTTTCACAGGAATGGGACATCAGTTTTCTTTGTTCTCGGGAACAAGGCTCTTCGTTGGCCTATATTTTCACAGCGTCCGGGACATCAGTTTTCTTTGTTCTCGGGAACAAGGCTCTTCGTTGGCCTATATCTTCACAGCGTCCGCTGGTCTGGTATGTTTCCCAGAAAATTCGGCTCGACAGGACCAGCAAATGTACGGGACGGACGTGATCGTCCAAGACCGACAGGCAATCAGGAGGTTGTAAGGCTCCTGCTTGAACGCGTTGACGCCCCTTGCACCTATTGTTCAGTTGTCATCTGGTAACTATGGACCTTGGAGACACTTGAAGGCTGCCAAGTAGGTTGAGGTGAAAAACGTGATGTCCAGGTTAAATAAAAACTATTTGTTCATGGCCAGAAGCGATGTTCCTTCATGGTCCTCGATGCGCAATGATGCGTGGAAATACTTTAAGTGAAATAATGGCTACGATATGTTCACGCGCCTGCGCACTATTAAACAGGCAAACTCGACCGCGACGAGGACCACAACATTCCGACCGCAAAAACTTTATTTCTAAGAAAAATATACCTTATGACTCGTAGCTTAAAACTGACAGGAACTACCCTTCCACTGGACCGATTCTGGTGAAACTTGCACCTTCGGATAGGTCTCGAGGAGACCTTCCCTCCGGTCTTTGATTCAGGTCCCTAGCCCCTACCATCAGGGAGTTCTCGTAAGGAGAACGTCAAAGAAAGGGAATTCCCGCCAGTTTGAAGCTTTACAATCGAGTTTCTCCTAAAACTAGACATGTTAGCTCTAGGGTACCAGCGAGGGACTTGGAGCCCTCCTACTGGGCCGTTGACACACATAAGTGTTACAGTTATATTCAAAACATTCAGGCGTACAGCCGCGAAATGGTGCGAGAAGTTAGCTTATGCCCCTGATCTTGGCACATAAACTCGATTCCTACTCAGACCGCTGGGTGGATTTTCAAGTTACATTCACACCCGCGTAGCCCTCGTGATGGGCTATCCCACGGTAGAAGTCCGGTAGCTACATGTCCAACCCCCGATGAGTTATCGTTTGTTACAAGTTTGTTTACATAGCAAATCCATGTAACCTCGCACCATATCAGGTCGCTTAACTCCTCAACCACCAGAGCTAAGCTCCTTCCGGAAGTGTGGTTGGGTAGCTGGAAAACTAGGCTGTCTGACGGCGGTACCCTGATGGGTGTACCACCAGCCTTTCCGCAGCTTAAGGTGCCGGGAAGCGGCCGAATACTAAATTTTACGTCGTCTCACAGCTTTAATGTGTCTGTGTGCGTTACATACCCCTATATACTAGCTCTGTGTCATGACTGAGTGTAGGCGCCTGCCTGAGGGTCTACGAAGGTAATGCTTCAGACAGCATATCTATAGCTGACCAGGCACCAAATGTCCCTGGACGCAGTGACCCATCGGCAGACGCATAAAAACGTCCATGCATACACAGACACATCCTCTCAAGTAAGTGACGCCTATGTACTAGAATTACATAGGCGCTATCTATATAGGAGCCTAGACAGAATTCTAGGTCACCCAGAAGTGCTAAAAGGCTTGTATCGAACTTTCTGAATACTTACTTGAGCAAAAATGTATGCATATCTGCATTTTCAGAGTGAAACTGTATTAAGACTGGCCATGTACT
Source organism: Orthosia gothica (assembly GCA_949775005.1). NCBI lineage: Eukaryota > Metazoa > Arthropoda > Insecta > Lepidoptera > Noctuidae > Orthosia > Orthosia gothica. The sequence continues at coordinate 13,366,195 of OX459057.1, forward strand.
GCTATTATGTATAATTTCTCAGTCATGGTATCCAGCTATCTTATCTAGAACACCTAGATGATGTTTCCTAACAAAACAATTACGTGTAAGGAAATAATCTGATTGGTAGGTGAATATAATACCTATAGCACTACTTGATACCCTGCCAATTTTGGGGGGTCTAAATAAGTAAACAAAATATTTTTATTTCCTTAAAACTATACATTTATCATATATCTAAGGTACCTTATGCATAACTCTAACACATAAGCGCTATATGCGCACTCTAAACTATGTAAAAGCCCCTAAAACATGAGTTTAAAGTTATCAAAATTCTACAATAACTGGTTTTAGTATAAATATAAGGTGCCGCCCTCTTACAGGTCATTGTGAACTAAACGCTCGTTGATGATGGTTGTGTTTTACGGAGTTAAATACTTGTTTCTTTTCGTAATAACACAATCAGTATGCATATTAAAGCTTCTAATTTATTGTTATTAGACTATATAATTCTATTACCTACTGATAGACACATAAAATATAATTTTAGTGTCTCAAAAACATGAGCAAAAATTAGTTACGAGCTTTACTATAAAAGGTTTTTTCACCTACCGACATCGCTTAGTATGCGATGGCGCTCTGGGGTGAGCAGACGTGTGTCTGTCAATACTATTTATATTTTACATATGACAACCTATCTAAATGGTGACGTAGCGTCGCGAACAGAATATACATACAAACATATATACATACACTTATGACATTTTACACACGTGTTTAGAAACCTATACAGAGTAATACAAGTGAATATTGTGCAATTCCAACAATATTAAATACATACGGGTCGAATTGATTAACTTTTTTTTTTGTAGTCGGTAACAAAGGAGTCTCTTTGTTTGTATGAGTGTCTGTTCGAGTCTCTTTTTAAAGATCACTTAATGGGTCGTGTCTGGTTGGACAGAGTTTATCTCAAAAAATGCTGGTTTTGGATTAAGTATCTACTTATTCATTGTTTTTTTTTACCAATGAATAAGTAGATACTTAATCCAAAACCGTCCAGCATTTTTTGAGATAAACTCTGTCCAACCAGACACGACCCATTAAGTCAACAAGAAGCCCTTATAGTTTCGCCATGTCCATCCGTCCGTCCGTAGCTTAGCAACTAAATAGGATTTACAAGTTTACGAGTAATAGTCGACCAACATATAAATTACTAGGAAAAAAAAATTGTATGTTGATGTATGGAGACAACAGTTTTCGGATGGCAAAGTTAATATTGTCCATTCGTTAGAGCAATATTTGATACTATCATTGTTTATGAACGTTAGTAATGTTACCTTTTTATTTTGGCGAATGTAGTTGTATATACGGAACCCTCTGTGCGCGATTCAGACTCGCACTTGGCTGGTTTTTAGCGTTCCTTACCAAAATGAAAGGAACCCTTATGGTGCGACTTAGTCTGACCGTCTGTCACCGCTGGATATCTCAAGGACTACTAATGTAGTCAAATTAAAATTTAGAATAGTTTAAGCTGACGTATGCCCTATTCTGCAAATAAGAAAGAAATATAATTATAACCGACTGAAAGGGGGTCTTAAAAATTCAAAGTCGGGCTTCTAGGGCATGTGGGGTATCATATGAAAGAGTTATATTTGACATTCTTAAACAATTTTACTTTATTTTTTAGGTCGCATGGTTATTGATATTTGAGAAAAAATTAAAAAAAATACCATTCCAGATTTTTCTCTATGCAAACATCGGAGCAACTTATCTCCAAAGTTTGCACAGAGAAAAATCTGAAATTATTCTATGTGATACAAGTGTATGTAAATATCACAGGAAAACTAAACCGATGTCTATAAAAAGCATAATTTTTCAGAAATCATCAACGAAAATTATTCCTATTACAACCAACTTGATTTTCTCCATAACAAGCTTCTTTTCCGAATGCACGGTAGAATCAATTTTTATTAATTGTAAATTTTAACGTTCAAAAGTGCCGCATAACTTGAAATAAACACATTTGACTTTGACTTTGACTTTGCAGTTTGGTACGGAACTCTAAATGAGCGTAGTCCGACGCGCACTTGGCCGGTTTTTTTTTCTTTCTACAATATTGAAAATTAATAAAAACCTAAGAGATAATAATACAGGAGTTAAAGCTAAATTGAGTTACTTAATTCAAATTATTACTTAGATCGAAAGGTGTCTAGACCTAACTTCAAAATAAAGTTTTTAATAAAATTAATTTTCCTGCCACGATTCAGGCACAGCTCTAATAAATTTTCAAAGTAATTGTCAACCAGTTTGTACCAATAAAATAGTAATTAGCACGGACTGTTATAAAGTTAGTTACGCACTAAATTAGAGGGCGGTAAATTTTAGTTTATTTCGACAAGATTCTAACAGATTCTGATCAGGTACGGACAGAACAGGAATAATTGAGTTCATTTTGGTTCTAGGATATTTAAATGTATTGTAGGTAATTAGTTGAAGTCGTTGTCCATTAAATACATTTTAGTAATTTGTATGTTTGCAAAGACTTCAGTTTTAATGCTGTTAATTGTTACTTAATGTACTAAACCAGGTTCAAACTGAGAAAGAGAACTAGAAAAACTTTGTCGTTTTTGTGTTATTGTTTTTCATGAACCGTGATAGCCAGAGAGTTGAATATATATTTTGATGATGTATTTCTGTTGCCGCTATAACAAAAAATACTAAAAACAGAATAAAATAAATATTTAAGTGGGCTCCCATACAACAGATGCGATTTTTTGCCGTTTTTTGCGATAATGGTACGGAACCCTTCGTGCGCGAGTCCAACTTGCACTTGGCCGGTCTTATTTTACGCCTCGTATTGGCAACGTTTTAAAGAATACCCAATAGGAACCCATACTGCACTGGTTACTTGCAATGCTCCTGGCTCTTTTAAATCTTCTTCGGCTTCGCTTTCAAAACTACCACAACATCCGAAACATCGTCCTTCCATCCATATATCTCAAGGAGTACCTACCTAGACACGTACATCTCCCATAGTAAAATTTATGAGTGGTTCCCTCGGTCAGGGGCTATCAATCCCGGTTAGGAAGTAATAGCGGGCGCATAGGACATTTGTCACAAAGGCACTGTTATTAGCTGGTCTCTGAAGATGAGGGGAGTAGGGGTTTGGAGTTTGTCAAGAACACTGTAGGTAAAAAGATGGGAGGATATGCCTTGCAAAGAAAAAAAGATTTATCTAAAAATACGTATAACCAGCACCAATTTCATTTTCAAAATGGAAAATTTTACTATTGATTTTCTATCTAATATTTTTAAACGAGAAATTCTTGTATATATTAATCTGAATCTCGGAAACGGCTTCAACGATTTTCGTTATATTTAGTATGCAGGAAGGAGGTTTCGGGGGCGATAAATCGATCTAGCTAGGTTTAATTGTTAGAAAACGTCGTTTTCTCTATTTTTACACCAGCAGAGCTCAGTCGCCCAGGTAATTTTCTTTAAATGCAAGCACGATATTCTGTCGTGCTGTTTTATATACTTGTATATGCTGTTTCATATTAAAGATGAGATATCAATATCTATTTGGTTACAATTAGTCTATCATAATTAATTGACATGACGAAAGACAGGGAAAATGTTTGCAATTACCTATCTGATTTATATTGGTGGCCGACATTTTAACAATGATACCTCATTTTTACCCGACTGCCGGAGGAGGGTAATGTGTTTAACAGTCTATGTATGTGTGTATGTATGTATGTTTGTATGTATGTTTGTTCCTTTAAGGGGTTCCAGAGACCAAACGCGTTGGCCGATTTTTGATGATTCATACGTCAATCGATTCGTCTTAACCCTGCGAGTGTCATAGGCTACATTAAAATTGGACAATAGAAAAATGGCGGATTTTGGGTGCCAAATTGTGGGGGCCCAAATTTTTTTTCCTTCAAACCCATCGTGTGGGGTATCAATGATTTCAAAAATGTATAACACTTATATGTTTAAATGTATCTAATTCGAAAAAAAACTAACTAAAAAGTTATAAATAAAAAAACTTAATTCAAAAAATCAAAAAACCCGACTGCTTCAAAAGCGAACTTAAAAGTCGTAAACAAGAAGAAAATCATGCTGTGCAGTCGGAGGATACATACGCGCGAGCTGGCTAACCAAAACCAGATGTATCCTCCGACTGCACATCATAATTTTCTTCTTGTTTACGGTTTTTTGTTATTTAAAAAAAAAATAAGCATATGGGTTTTTTGTTTTTTTTTTTTTTTTTTTGATTTCACTCTCGCATAATTATGATTTATAGTTGATACAGTACCGATTTTTATTATTACGCGGTTTTTTGTTTTTTGTCTAAGTATAACACAAAACATGATTTTGACAGATAGTGACACTCTGTGTACAGGTTTTGTTGTTACCTATCCACTGCGTCCCTGGTATAGTCGCAGTAAATCTAAAAGCTAACAAAACGTGCAATGTGCACTTTACGGCCGGAGTGTTGCCCATAGAGTCGATAGTAAAATTTACGATACGGCTCGTGTGTAAACGCAGACTGACTGTTGGTCCGCGGTCGATAAAGTTCATTTGTAAATAGGGGTGGAAATAAAAGCGTACAAAAAGTTTGAGTAAACACCAAAATGTAGATAGTATTCTCAAGATTAAGTGTTGTTATTCAGTTTACATGATATCAACATGTATTTTATTGATACAAAATATCATTAATTTATACCCTTATAAAATAAACGTAGCATTGAAATAAATACAAAACCTGCGACAAATCCTTAATTACCATTTGTCCTAAATCGATTCGATAAAGTCCCATCGAATTCAGGCATTTTCCAATCTCGATCATTTCACTAGGAAAGGACATGGTGGAGGCATAGTGCACTTCTAATGACGACGTACTACGAAGTATCATGACTGTCACCCCCATCTTCATACCTCCTTTTCCATCCTCAGAATACCAAGATTTGTTCTCAAAAATATCCAAATAAGAATCCATCAGTATTTTCTACTTGTTTTGGAAAACCAATCCAAAAATGTTTTCAACAATAAATATTACTTTACTTTACGCGCTATGGAAACAGAAGACTTCAAAACAATACCAATCACCCACGCAGCAAAAGAAGCCACACGCAGCTTAGAAACATGATATTTTGGTTTCAAAGCCCATGTTATGAAACCTTGTCAGACCTTTAATAGAATGAAAATATACAAGACCACCCTTTGTAGTAGAACAAACTTGTACATCTTTACACCCTGCTATATGAAACCGACTAAGAGCAGTGGTATCCCAGTGGTAACGACTCCCGACTTACGTGTCGTAGGTCGTGAGTTCAAACCCAAGCAGGCGCTTTACTTTGTGTAATTAATTGCATCCGCACTGCTCTTAAAACGGCGAAGGAAAACATCGTGAGGAAACTGGCATGTCCTAAATCCAAAAATTTTAAGACATGTGACATTCACCAATCCGCACTGGGCCGGGTGTTGGATTAAGGCCCATTACCTCTCTCACAGAGAGGATGCATGTGTCCCAGCAGTGGGAACATTATAAGGCTGATGATGATGATGATATGAAACACAAGTCTTAGATTTATTATCCGGTTTGAGACATTTATATGTCGTGGTGTCCCAGTGGCTAAGACCTCGCCTCTCGTGCTTGAGGTCGTGGGTTTGTATCCGGGCAAGTACCAATGTGACTTTTTCAATTCATATGTACTTTCTAAATTTATCTTGGACATAGCTGACAACGGTGAAGGAAAAACATCGTGAGGAAAACTGGACTTTTAGTTAGTTTGTTATAAGATTGTGTTCCGTTGGTGTTATTGCTGCAAGGCGTTCCAGTGCGAGGATAAACTAATAAATAAATAATAATAAATAGCAATATTTAATAAGACACCAAATCCGCTCGAACACTAATAGTATTACTAACCTTATATCGACGATCTAAGTCATTACTTTAAAATATTGTATTGAATCTGCTCTGGGACTAATTTTAACGGGAAATTTGTATTTATTATTTTAGATTTGTTGTAATGACGTCATTCCACTGGGGATGACGTGAACCTAAATTTAGAAATGATTGTAAGTAGCTAAAGTGGCATCACAATATGGTTGCAGACTGCGGTGTCATGAGTCGCACGTTCGAACCCGGTCGCCACATTATAGTCTTTTTGAACTCATAAAAATTCTAAATAGTATTATTAAAAATCTAGTTACAACAGCGGCCGTGAGTTTGAAGGACACATAACAGCGCAAATACTGATCGGAGACAGACCTGTGTCGCTCCGTGAACAAATCCTTACTAAAGGAAAAGGGGGAAAGTTTATTAGCACAATTAGAAGAGCGAGATGAGCCATCAATAGAAGGGGACTTGTCAGTTGAGGATAAACATAATCTAGTAGAAACTTTAGGTGACATTGGTAACAAGATAATTAAAAAGATAGAAGAAAGTAGTAATGCTATAGCTGCAACGCCACGGGGTGACTTAAATCAGCCGCCAAGGAAGAGTTGCACGTTTGAAGATTGTTTTGATGACAAAAAAAAAGTCACTAATTTATTTAGATGTTCCACCATAGAGGACGGGGTTACCAATCGAAAATTAGTGCCCATCAGTACTTGGGGCATAAAATTTTCTGGTAGAAATAATTTAAGTGTAAATGCATTTATAGAGCGGGTAGAGGAAATAAAAGAAGCTCGAAATGCTAGTGATATAGATTTATGGAGATATGCAATTGATTTCTTGGAAGGCGATGCGCTCATTTGGTATAGGGCAAACAAGGACAGAGTAGGTAATTGGGAGGAATTGGTCTTTCTTCTCAAACGTACATTCCAGTCGCCTTATTATCAGGAAGAATTGCTAGAAGAGATTAAAGCTAGGACACAGGGGAAGGACGAATCTGCAGTCATTTATATTTTCGTCTTGAGACTACATGTTATACGCCCTCATACCTCTTCCTTGGCAGGGAGGTTGCAATTCCAACTCTTGATATTTCGGCACTCGACTCGGATTCGATAGACCTAAGCGAGAACTTAAACTTTAACTACGAGAAGGTTGCTAGGGAGCACACGAAACGACAAAATTTGTATAAAGAGGTTCAAATAAAGTTAAAAAATGCTCACAAAAACAGCAGCAAATACTATAATAAGAATTTTAGACCGGCAACGTTTTTAGAAGGGGAATATGTGTGGAAAAAAACCAAATATTTATCGAATGCAAGCAAAAAATTTATGGCCAAGCTCGCACCAAAATTTGAAAAAGTCAAAATTGTACAGAAACTCTCTGATAATGTGTATCGTTTGCAAAACTTGCAGGGCAAGGATATCGGCATTTGGCATGCAAACGATCTAAAATTATAAAAAAAAAAAAAAGTTGTTTTTTTTTTGCTTGGGTTGGGGATATTTGTAATGACGTCATTCCACTGGGGATGACGTGAACCTAAATTTAGAAATGATTGTAAGTAGCTAAAGTGGCATCACAATATGGTTGCAGACTGCGGTGTCATGAGTCGCACGTTCGAACCCGGTCGCCACATTATAGTCTTTTTGAACTCATAAAAATTCTAAATAGTATTATTAAAAATCTAGTTACAACAGCGGCCGTGAGTTTGAAGGACACATAACAGCGCAAATACTGATCGGAGACAGACCTGTGTCGCTCCGTGAACAAAATTTTTTAAAGTATACCGACATGTCGAAATTATAAAGTTATAAAATATATACAAGATTTTATTGTGTGTGCTAATTTCAACAACAAAGGGGTGAGTTGCATTTTGTTCCAGGCAATAATGCTGCCTTGACTAGGTCATTTAACGGTAGTCAATCATACTTATAATGTGTTAACATTGTTCTAGCCTACCGTCACGCCCTTTGATTGTTGGTGAACTGTGGAAATTTTCAACGAATGCAAGTCACTGTATGTACAATTTATTTATTCAACAACCAACATTGTTACTGTATTCCTGGCGAGGATTCACGCTAGCCGGCCGTGCCAAGGACTGGAAGGGTTCCTAGCGTCCAACTTCTTGCCCTAAAACCCTCCTGGCGCCCTCTTAGTTTTAATTAGCTTTAAGTAGTTTTATGGTTAGTTGTTAAGTACCGTGTATAGTGTTAATTAAGCCTTTGTGATTAAAGCGTTTCGAACATACATCTACTGCCTCTCTCTGTTGACCACCGCCATACCTAAGTACGTAACATTACGTACGTACTACGTACAACGTTACGTACTTAGGTATGGCGGGCGTGACCTAAGTACGTAACATTACGTACGTACTACGTACAACGTTACGTACTTAGGTATGGCGGTGGTCAACAGAGAGAGGCAGTAGATGTATGTTCGAAACGCTTTTATCACAAAGGCTTAATTAACACTATACACGGTACTTAACAACTAACCATAAAACTACTTAAAGCTAATTAAAACTAAGAGGGCGCCAGGAGGGTTTTAGGGCAAGAAGTTGGACGCTAGGAACCCTTCCAGTCCTTGGCACGGCCGGCTAGCGTGAATCCTCGCCAGGAATACAGTAACAATGTTGGTTGTTGAATAAATAAATTGTACATACAGTGACTTGCATTCGTTGAAAATTTCCACAGTTCACCAACAATCAAAGGGCGTGACGGTAGGCTAGAACAATGTTAACACATTATAAGTATGATTGACTACCGTTAAATGACCTAGTCAAGGCAGCATTATTGCCTGGAACAAAATGCAACTCACCCCTTTGTTGTTGAAATTAGCACACACAATAAAATCTTGTATATATTTTATAACTTTATAATTTCGACATGTCGGTATACTTATAAAATTTTGTTCACGGAGCGACACAGGTCTGTCTCCGATCAGTATTTGCGCTGTTATGTGTCCTTCAAACTCACGGCCGCTGTTGTAACTAGATTTTTAATAATACTATTTAGAATTTTTATGAGTTCAAAAAGACTATATGTTGTATGAGGCAATGTATGATGAATGGCTTATTGTAATCCGGACACGAAACTACCGGGGCCGAAGTGAGCAAGGTCTTAAGGTTTAAGAACGCTTGTTCAGCAGCTTGTGGCCACACAAATTTTGTTTTCTTATTTCCTTTAGTAAGATTATGTAAGGGTGCAGCAATCAGAGAAAAGTTTTGCACAAATCGCCTATACCAACTAGCTAACCCTATGAATCTTTTTAGTTCCGTGAAATTATTAGGTCTTGGGAAATTTAATATTGCTGTAACTTTCTCAGGATCGGTTCTAAGTCCTTCCCTATCCACAATGTATCCTAGGAATTTCAAACTAGCTCTTGCAAATTTGCACTTTTCAACGTTAACGCTCAGATTAGCTGCCTTCAAAATAGCCATGACCTTCCTCAATACCTCTAAATGTTCATCAAAAGACGAAGTGCAAATGATAATATCGTCCAAATACGCCCAAACTTTATCGTTGTGCGCTTGAAATAAAATGTCCATCAATCTTTGTTGTGTCTGAGATGCATTGACCAAACCGAACGGCATAACTTTGAATTGAAATAAACCTCTACCAGGCACAGCAAAAGTAGTTTTTTCTTTACTTGTTTCTTCTAAAGGTATCTGCCAAAACGCTGATTTCAAGTCTAGCGTGCTCAAGTACTTCGCACTACGAAGATTATCAATGATAGTCGTGACCCTAGGCAAGGGATATGTGTCTCTTTTGGTAATTTTGTTTAATTTCCTACTATCTAAACAAAGTCTATTTTCCCCATTAGGTTTTTTAACTAAAAGTACAGGTGAACACCATGGACTATTAACCCCTTAGATGTCCACCAGGCAGGCCGAAAATCACCCATGTGTCCGGGTACCCTGGCGCCTTTTGCGCTATGGGCGCGGTGTCAGTAAATCGTCGATTTCTCGGAAGTTTTGTATGGGAACCATGTATGAAACTTATGTTGTTACAATCTCTATGAAATAAGCTATCATATTCCAAATGGATTTATCCAGTTTTACCTTGTAAGTATTGGTAATTGTTGTGTAAAGTCAGTGTAAGGGATTTTTTTTCCAGTTTCGTGTATAAAAGGAGATAGAAATAAAAAAATAAACCATTATTTCATAAAGTTTTAATTTTATTTACAGGAATACACCCTATTTCACAATAATCAATCAAAATTACACACCCCCCGATACATTTTTTCATCCCACGAGAATTACAAACTTTTCAAAAAAAAAATAATGCAAATTGGCAGGGTGGACAGTTGGTGGCTGTTTTTTTTTTATTCGAATTTGTTTCGTTACCACTACAATTAAATGCATTATTTCTGTTGTTAATTAACGTAGCATTGTAAATAACAACAGTTTGATATAGTCATATTTGCAAAAATAAGAAATAAAAAATAAAATATTCGCACGCAGAAAAAAATAAACAACAATGTCGGACGGCGTTCGTTGAAATACGTATATCTGCTGGAATTTAGGCCAAATACAAAAAAAAACTATTAAAAACAGTTCAAAACTTACCGTTCCATGTATTTCCAGCAGAAAACAACAGCCACTCAAAATAAAAAAACTAAATTTTTAATCACAAAAAGTTTGAGCACGGCCCCTTGTGCTGTCAAAAATGGCGACCGCCCGATGCACAGATTTAATAAATAAATATTACGGTCTTGGGCGGATCCAAAGACCAGCGGGGTATTTTTTTTTCATAATTGTCTATTAAAGTATCGAATGAAACCAAGATTTGTCGAGAATATCCTCCTTACTGACATATTTCAAGCCAAAAACAAGAACAGCCATAGAATATCAAAAATTGGCAGAGAGGCAGACTGGACATTTGAGCGACCGATGACAGCTGGCAGAGAGGCAGAGTGGACATCGGAAGGGATAGATGGTTCTATAACATCATTCTTGAGCCATTCATCATACAGTGTGATGCATCTAATGAAGGTATAGGAGCGGTTTTGTGTCAGAAAACAGAAGATTCTGATCAACCTGTGGCTTACCTTAGTCGGAAACTCAATGATCGCGAAAAGCGGTATTCAACTTCCGAGAAGGAACTTCTGAGTGTGGTTTATGCTGTCGAGAAATTTCGACCATACATTGACGGAGTTCATTTTACGGTCATAACAGACCATAGGGCATTATTATGGCTCCACAAAATGAAGGATCCTCATGGAAGATTAGCTAGGTGGGCTATGAAACTGCAGCAGTTTTCATTTGATATAATCCATAGGCCAGGCAAACATAATGTAGTACCTGATGCCCTATCTAGATCAGTAGATGTCAACACCTTAGAGTCAAATTGCATAAAGATAGTAGAGAAACATAAGGATGATTGGTATTTAAATAAGGTGAAACAAATAATCGACTACCCTAACAAAAATACCAAGTGGGCTGTTCGTAATGGTCTACTCTTTAGAAAAGTGGTATTAAAACAATATCCAAGCGATCCTTACAACTGGAAATTATTCATTCCAGACAAACTCAAAAATGACGTGTTAAAAAAAAGCCATGATGATATCAAGGCTGGGCACTTGGGGATGCGCAAGACATACTACAGAATCAAAAAGGATTACTTTTGGTTTAACATGTTGAGGGATGTAAAGCATTATGTTAGCAATTGCGAAATATGTGCAAAATTTAAGGTGTCACAGCAACACCCTTTTGGGCTGATGGGCCAACATAGAGATGTATCTCAGCCTTGGCAGGTGATTTCCTTAGACTTAATGGGTCCTTTTCCCAGAAGCAAAACAGGAAATACCATGTTGTTTACCATGTTGTGGTTTAGTAAGTTTGTCTTACTCTTTCCATTGAGAACGGGAAAGGCAGACAAAATTTGTGAAATATTAGAACGTCAAATATTACTATTTGGGGCACCTAAGGCAATCATTTGTGATAATGGTAAACAATTTGAATCACATATGTTTAAAGAAGTAGCCGCTAAGTACCAGAGTAAATTATGGTATACACCTCTTTATCATCCCCAAAGCAATCCGACAGAACGAGTGAATAGGGTAGTAGGGACATTAATAGCTGCTAATTCGAGTGTTAAAAAACATAATGAATGGGATGTTCACTTACAAGGTATAGCTCATTCCATCAATACTGCTGTACATGAGACTACATGTTATACGCCCTCATACCTCTTCCTTGGCAGGGAGGTTGCAATTCCAACTCTTGATATTTCGGCACTCGACTCGGATTCGATAGACCTAAGCGAGAACTTAAACTTTAACTACGAGAAGGTTGCTAGGGAGCACACGAAACGACAAAATTTGTATAAAGAGGTTCAAATAAAGTTAAAAAATGCTCACAAAAACAGCAGCAAATACTATAATAAGAATTTTAGACCGGCAACGTTTATAGAAGGGGAATATGTGTGGAAAAAAACCAAATATTTATCGAATGCAAGCAAAAAATTTATGGCCAAGCTCGCACCAAAATTTGAAAAAGTCAAAATTGTACAGAAACTCTCTGATAATGTGTATCGTTTGCAAAACTTGCAGGGCAAGGATATCGGCATTTGGCATGCAAACGATCTAAAATTATAAAAAAAAAAAAAGTTGTTTTTTTTTTTGCTTGGGTTGGGGATATTTGTAATGACGTCATTCCACTGGGGATGACCTGAACCTAAATTTAGAAATGATTGTAAGTAGCTAAAGTGGCATCACAATATGGTTGCAGACTGCGGTGTCATGAGTCGCACGTTCGAACCCGGTCGCCACATTATAGTCTTTTTGAACTCATAAAAATTCTAAATAGTATTATTAAAAATCTAGTTACAACAGCGGCCGTGAGTTTGAAGGACACATAACAGCGCAAATACTGATCGGAGACAGACCTGTGTCGCTCCGTGAACAAAATTTTTTAAAGTATACCGACATGTCGAAATTATAAAGTTATAAAATATATACAAGATTTTATTGTGTGTGCTAATTTCAACAACAAAGGGGTGAGTTGCATTTTGTTCCAGGCAATAATGCTGCCTTGACTAGGTCATTTAACGGTAGTCAATCATACTTATAATGTGTTAACATTGTTCTAGCCTACCGTCACGCCCTTTGATTGTTGGTGAACTGTGGAAATTTTCAACGAATGCAAGTCACTGTATGTACAATTTATTTATTCAACAACCAACATTGTTACTGTATTCCTGGCGAGGATTCACGCTAGCCGGCCGTGCCAAGGGCTGGAAGGGTTCCTAGCGTCCAACTTCTTGCCCTAAAACCCTCCTGGCGCCCTCTTAGTTTTAATTAGCTTTAAGTAGTTTTATGGTTAGTTGTTAAGTACCGTGTATAGTGTTAATTAAGCCTTTGTGATTAAAGCGTTTCGAACATACATCTACTGCCTCTCTCTGTTGACCACCGCCATACCTAAGTACGTAACATTGTGCTTTTATTGACTAGAAATTTACGCGCTTGAAAGTATTTTTTCTCTAGGTATATTTATCAGTAAAACGCTGACCCATATCCACATAAGGTGTCGTTGTAAAATTCAGGACGTAGTTAACCACATATAAAAACGGTAAACCCTTTACCTACATCTCGTGCAAAAACCCTCTCGACATGAAGATAGAAAATGACACAATTTCATCCAAGACCTACATCAGCAAAAACAAACAGAGTTATGACAGTGCTACGTCAAAATATGGCGACAATTTGTCTCAGGAAAGTTGACGAAACTTGCGTACGACGGCGTGATCGATGCGTTACTACGGAGGTGAAACAGGGGGCCAGTCATCAGTATTACTTTGGGGCCACGGAGAGAGCGATGGATGATTTGACAGGGTACAAAATACAAAGTGCACAAAGATGTCGGCTGCTAGTTGAAAAATTGTCTTCTGACAGTTCGGAAATTTGGGGCAGTGTTGTGATTTCTCCAGCTTTAGTTAAGTTTGGTTCAAATATTGGTTTACCTTTCTCAATCAATGACATAGAAAATGACCGCATTTGTAGTGGTGAGTAGAATACCTGGGCCCAAAAAATCATTTTACCTCATCATCTTCTTCATTATCATTTCAGCTGAAACGTCCGTTACTTGATACTGTCCTCGTTGGACGATCCTCTGATAGCATCCAGCAGATACCCATTACCTTCACCAGACACTAAATTCTTTGGTTCCGTACCCAAAGGGTAAAAACGGGACCCTATTACTAAGACTCCATTATCCGTCTATCTGTCTGTGAGCAGGCTGTATCTCATGAACCGTGATAGCTAGACAGTTGAAATTTTCACAGATGATGTATTTCTGTTGCCGCTATAACAACAAATACAAAAACAGAATAAAAGAAATATTTAAGTGGGGCTCCAATACAAAAAACGTGATTTTATTGCCGTTTCATTGCGATAATGGTACGGAACCCTTCGTGCGCGAGTCTGACTCGCACTTGGCCGATTTTTTATGTACATGTAACGAATGACTTCATCGAATGACTTCAAGGAAGTTAATCATGCCTAGGTCCCAAAGTTAAACTTGCAAATAAATACTGCAGTGATCACCACACAATCTCGCTGACTTCGTGGCCCTAGTTACAGGCGTACGTAAGATCAAACGTTGCTATGTCTACAACCGTTTACAATGGATATTAGATATCTAACATCTCTTGTTTCGTCAATATCCACCCATTATTTTATTGGTAGATCTCAAGTCATTTGTTCTTGGGTTTATTGACACTTTTCAGTGAATATTTTTAACGTCTAGGCAAATATACTTCCGGTATAATTCGCCGAGTTTTAATCTAAAATATGAGTAATTGGCATAAAGTTACACCTTAAAAAAAAACAAAATAAGTGTTAGATACAAAAACACTAAGTGCGGGTTTCGGAATTGAGTATTTGGCGTTAAAAACGTGTTGAACCCTACTTTAATGCCAAAATTTAGCAGTTTTTAGACAAGAGTGCAACAAAAACACAAAAAACCTGGCCAAGTGCGAGTCGGACTCGCGCACGAAGGGTTCCGTGCCATTATCGCAAAAAACGACACAAAAATCAATTTTGTTGTATGGGAGCCCCGCTTAAATATTTATTTTATTCTGTTTACAGTATGTGTTGTTATACCGGCAACAGACATACATCATCATCATCTTCAACTGTCAACTGTCTAGCTATCACGGTTCATGAGATAAGTAAAGCCTGGTGACGTACAGACAGACAGATAGTGGAGTCTTAGTAATACGGTCTGTGTTTTTACCCTTTGGGTACGGAACCCTAACAACTATAAAAACACACAAAATACAAACACAAATACAACAACAACAAACACTCAAATTCAGATGCTTAATTCAGAAATCGGGGAGAAGCCCAATATTTTCTTCCTTTTACAAAGAATTTGACAAAAACAGTAAAATTTTAAAATTTAAAAAACCCCCGAAACATTTATCTTGCTAAAACACCCCATTCAAACAGTAAAACGGCCCATTACTTTTGAACGGCTGAACCGATTTTATTCAAACATAGCTAAGAACACTCTCGACAAAATCACCTTTGAAACAAAAAAAACTAAATCAAAATCGGTTCATCCGTTTAGGCGCTATGATGCCACAGGCAGACACACAGATACACAGATACACAGCAACACACGTGAAACTTATAACACCCCTCTTTTTCCGGCGGGGGTTAAAAACACCCCTCTTTTTCCGGCGGGGGTTAAAAACACCCCGATTCAAACAGTAAAACGCCCATAACTTTTGAACGGCTGAACCGATTTTATTCAAACATAGCTAAGAACACTCTCGCCAAATTCACCTTTCAAACAAAAAAAAACTAAATCAAAATCGGTTCATCCGTTTAGGCGCTATGATGCCACAGACAGACACACAGATACACAGAAACACAGCAACACATGTGAAACTTATAACACCCCTCTTTTTCCGGAGGAGGTTAAAAATGGATTACTTCTTGCCTTCTTATAAATTATCTTGAACAAAAACGTATTTAAGACGTTCCTGAAACAAGGATGAAGCAGCCTTTGAAAGATCTGTATGCAATGCTGAGGTTTATTTACGATAGGCATAAACAACTTCAAAACACATCACACTATATTGTCATCACTATAATAGTTCTATCATAATAAACTCATTTGAACTTCGCTCCTGATATCAAAACAATAGCATTTTGATAATTGACATTATATCCTCTCACCACTCAACTTTAAACCAAATTACCCTCCAGATAGGGTACAAAATGCATTGGAGCAATATTAATTGTGTTGTTTACTAGAAGTTGGTTAAAGTTTAATTGAATTGAGGGTAGGTCCCCCGTCTCCGTTGATGGCGAATCAACGGTTTTGCTGTACAGATCACTCTTGTTTACATGTACTCCCTGTTTCATTAAAGATTTCTTATTAATTTTTCAATTGCTTCAATCCCTTTGAACTGGGTTTGTAATGAAGTGTGCTTGTTATTTTGCAAGTGTGTGTAATATTGGAGTACGAAAGTTTATAAAGATTTTGTGAATTTAATCTGATAAATTTTTCATTAAAATAAGCTCAGAAGAATATTTCTCACATGAAAAGATTATTATAACTATAATATGCACATATTAATAATATTTTTTTTAGTTCATGTAATTTCTGTTTTTTTATTTCGTAGACTAAACTGACATTTGGGGGGTTGCCACATTATCGCTACATAAAAAAAAAATCGAAAAACCCGACTGTTTCAAAAGCGAACTAAAAAGTCGTAAACAAGGAAAAAATCATGCTGTGCAGTCGGAGGATACATATTCGCGGGCTGGCTGACCAAAATCTGGTGTTCTGTCTGTATTTATAACTTTTTAGTTAGTTTTTTTACGAATTAGATACATTTAAACATATAAATATTTTTGAAATCACTTCTTATAACCCTTCATTTTGATACCCCACAAGATGTGTTTGGAAGAAAAAAAAAATTTGGGCCCCCATAATATGGCAGCCAAAATCCGCCATTTTTCTATTTTCCAATTTTAATGTAGCCTATGACACTCGCAGGGTTAAGACGCATCGATTGACGTATGAATCATCAAAATCGGCCAACGCGTTTGGTCTCTGGAACGCCATATAGGAACAAACATACATACATACGTAGACTGATAAACACATTACCCTCCTTCGGCAGTCGGGTAAATAGTGTCGTATCCTGAGTGATCGAAAGTTGGCCGAAAATCGAAGTAGATCACAGCGGCCACCATTTATTTTTTTCTCATTTATGTCTTACTTAATTCTATCGATGGCATTATAATTTTCTTGTTGATTGCTTATTTATTGCAATAAAAGTCTATTGACTATGTGTATTAATAAAGTTATATTTAAATATATTATTGTTATCTGTAGTATCGTCACAGCGCTGATTTTGTGCTCTATTGTCTATTTCAACTAATTGTTAAGTAGTACCTGTACTTAGTTTATTTATTTTAGTATTTATTTTATAATTAAATTGTATTTATTTATAGCTTATATTTAGACCTTGTATTCAAATCAATTTTACTATCGTTGTCTTGTATTTGTATATCCATCACCCAAAGGTTGACTGGTAGAAAATCAAGTAAATTTCAAGCTGGATGACAGTTGCCAAAAATCGAACCACATGGCGTGCAATTGGAGAGGCCTATGTCCAGCAGTGAACTGCTATTGGCTGATGATGATAATTATCACCAAATTTCAAGTTAGTAGGTCAATAGGAAGTTAAGAAATTGTTTAGAACCAAATCGTGTTGCAGGCGACGGACAGTCAGACAGACGGACAGACGGACACATGGACAGACGTTATAGGTTAGCAAAAAACCGTGAGGATTGGCACAAGGAAATCAAGGCCCATGCACAACGGTCTGTAAAGACGGGCTGTAGATAATGATAATGAAGAGCAAATTTCCCGTTTTTTCCTCATTAACTATGTAAAAAAGTTAAATAAGGTGTTTCATGTGTTGCAAGCCAAAATAAGCCAAGTTTTTTATCTGATAAACCTTCAACTGTCCATTTCCAGACACAATAGAAATTACCATTGTTCTAATCCGATTCGGTCTGGTGGACAGATGACCGGATTATAACTTTTTTTTTTCTACATAATTAAAACCTTCTACACAGTATTATTACAACAATAAACTCAACCCAACTTTAACCACGACTATAAAATTCTTCGCAGAAGAAAGCTCGTTGTATAAAGACCTTACTTTTCCTTAGAATTTACACCTAAACTTCATTATACAGTTTTAATCTGCCTTCGTAATAGAGTTTTCAAAGTTTCATCCTTGCCTCTAAACTGTGGGGCCTTTGTCAAAAGAAATGGAATTTTCTTTTAATATTGCACGTTATATTTTTAGCTTAGAATATAGCAGTTTGAAGAAGAATGGTAATGTTTTGACCACTTGATTTTATTCTATTCTTCTACCAAACGTAAAAGTTTGTGTATGGATGGATGGAGGGATGTTTGTAACTCGTTCATGGAAAAACTACTGACCGGATTTTGATAAAACATTTCAGTAATAAAGCTCCTACATCAGAATAACGCATAGGCTATAATTTATAAAAATATTGGGAGAAGTACTAATTTTAAGCAGGTGGAGACGCGGCGGCAGCTTGTGATCAATGAAACCTAAATAGTATAATAATAGTTATGATTTATGATTGATAGGGAAAAAAACAAAAAAAAAACAATGACACTATTAAGTCCAAACTGGGACGGTAAAATTGTCTCCAAATATTTTAAGTCAAGTTTGTTTAAATACTTTTATTATATTTTTATTTCAACGCCCAGGTTCTATACGCCACAGCAAGATTTTCGTCTGAAAAATATTAGAAGTTCACGGAAAATATTTTGGACGGAACCATTTTCTGTCCAAATTATTTTCCGTGACTCTCTTGCAAATAAAATCATGAAACTGTCTTACATTCTCTTTATAAATTAAACCGCAACCAAAATGCAAATCCGTCTCCATCAATCCCTCGTCTCAAAAATTAGTTCCAAAGACATTCTGCTTCATTAAACCCATGTATTCCCCAACGCAACCTCCTCGAGCGACATTATGCAAATGACGTCATTACAAAATTACTTGGCACACCCACTATTAAGGTATTAACACGGAATAACATGCAAATTGTGTCCCGATCGGGAATCAAGTCTCTCAATGATGTATAAAAGCGGTTTAAGCTGGATTAAACCAGATTAAACCGGATTACACCGCTTCGAGGCGGAGGCGTTCATTTATTATGTAAATACGTGACAAATTAAATCCAATGGGAATTTCGTTTGACAAACGGTTGGGCCCGTTGTAATATATTGCCGTGTTTACTAGTTTCAGGTTTAGTCGAAAAGTTGGATCGGGCTTAGTGGGATTTGGCTGTTGGGAAGACGAGACGTTTTAATTTATGTCGGGTGTGAGAGTCACGGTCTGCTCATGCCAAAGGATTCGCGTAAAGTTGTATATACCATTGCTCAATGTTGACATACAGAGTTTCAAATTTTCATAGGTTCTGGTAAATATCTGTATATCTAGATGATCTGGCTGGTCATGATGAAACTGAATAAGTCCTGGAAAAACCTGTCTAAAGTCGCCAGAACCGGGGATTAAGGTACACAGCGTGGGTTCAACGTAATATTCTACAGAATGAAAATTGCAACACGATCGGCACAGTCTAAACGTTCATTTACGTTTTTAATTAAATAAATCAGTAAATATCTCCTGCAGTGCAGATTGACCCATTAAATAACTTAAATGAATCTTAATTAGATGTTGAGGTAGAAACTTCAATAGCTAGCCACAGATAGCCGAGACTCAGAAAGCTAAAAGATCCCTAAGGAGAGATTCTCTTCAAAGCTTCAAGTAATACATTTCTCGTTGTAATTTTAAGTGAAATAAACAGCACTTAAGGGTTCTTGCGTGTTTCTATATAACTTTGGTGTCTAGGGGTTTTGAATATACATAGGAAGTAAAGAAATATACTAATCTTAATACTTATCAAGCTTCTATTCCCCGAAGGGTAAGTGGTTGTTGTGGCTCAATGGCTAAGACCTCGCCTCTCGTGCTTGAAGTCGTGGGTTCAAATCGGGGCCAAAATGACTTTATCAAATTCATATGTACTATCTAAGTGTATCTTGGACATCATAGACAACAGTGATGGAAAAAATTGTGAGAAAACCTTGACTATATAGTTAATGTAAGTCTGAAATAGCCAAGTCAGAGGCCTGTGGGGTTCCCAGAGGCGAAAAGAAGAAGATCTAGGGTAGATCAACATTTTGTGAGATATCTATGTTTAAAATGTCCCGTATACTCGTACCTATAAGAACAGTGGTGGCCCAGTGGTAATGGCCGACTTACAAGTGTCAAGGACGTGAGTCCAAACCCAGGCAGGCGCTTTACTTTATGTAAAAAATATTCAAAATATTCTAGACTAAGAAAATTATAAAAAAAGGAAAGATATTCGAATCTATACCAATACCAATATTATAAAGAGGAAAGATTTTTTTGTTTTTTTGTACCGAATAGGCTCCGAAAGGACTGGACCGATTTCAAAAATTCTTTCATCTATGGAAAGCTGCATTATTCCCGAGTAACATAGGCTATAATTTTGACGGGAGCAAAGCCGCGGGGGTCAGCGGGTAATAAATAAAATCAAAATAATCATTCCAGAATTTCGAAGTAAAATTATTGAGTAATAATAAAAAAAATAAAGATATTAAATTACCTTTACTAACTTGTATTATGCAAATAAATTAGTTATTTGATTTGACTTTAAAAAATTGTGAAAATGTCAATATAATTATACAAGTCAGTAGTGTAGGTGAATAGGACATTTAAGACCCATGTAATCGTTTTGCGATCCTTTACCATCACCCAGGAACACATTCAAGCTTTAGGCTGCTTTATAATTTATTCCAGGTGAAAAAATCATTCTACCTGTGCAAGTTGGGGCTAGCAAGATGTAGTTCCGTGTCTCCATTACCTCAGGATATCTTCGCCCGACTTGATCGCTTGACGACACAACTCCGCAATTGAATTTGCAGGAGTTAAACTGCAGCTTACCTTGCTTTGATTATTATTTGGGAACTTTCTCGTCTCAATGGATTGTTAAAGTAAAATGTCGTATATATTCCTGTTGTTTTTTAATGAAATAATTAAGTAAATAATCTAGAAATTATTCGACTACCTCTATTAAGAGTTTGCGTATGCTTCACCAGCGTTTAAAATGCCCTAAAAAGTATTTCTGTCACTACAATAGACCTGAATCAACATGTTTTACAAGCTTTTATTTAATTTGCAATGTATATATATTATATATGTAAGTGTTTCAGAGTTAAATCTTGCAACTGAATTTTAAAACAGTTATCCTTCGGCGATTAAGATGAAATTTTGCACACACGTTTAGTTTGGATGACAATGCATGGTTATCTAAGTGACGTCATTCAAAATTCAATATGGCGGACGGCCCAAGATGGCGGACTAGTTATTTTTTGTGCACTACCATGATATTGGTATCAAAATGAAAGGATTTGCTGAAAATAATGAAAATTAATTATTTTTAATCATTTTATTCATAAGGCTAAATCAGCATCCATTAGATGAGAAAATAAATAAAACACTGGTCTTATGCCCAAAGCGTGCATATAAAAATAGGATATAAATGATACGTGTCACTGGGCTACCATGATTTCCCAATTGAGTACTAACAAAACTAGAAGTTTACGGATTCTGGACTTTGTTTTACGATTCCTATAGCCGTAAAATTGTTCAACAACAAAATATTGTTTGGGTTAGATCATTATTTAGTTGTTGTTAGAATCAAGAGGTTTATTTAGAGGTTTATATAGTTAGCATTGCTATTTGTAGCTGATGAAATAGAATCCAAAAACCAATCTCTCACCCCCATCTCATCTCTCTCTCTCTGGTCTATTTCTTTTTTAATATAGGGGTTTTCCTGATGGTGTGACGCAATTGACATTGCGTACACTTTATTTCTATGAGAATTTAAAGTGCAACAAGATAAAAAAACATGCTGTGCAGTCGGAGGATACATAACGCGAACTGGCTGACCAAAACCAGATGTATCCTCCGCACAGCTGTTTTCTTCTTATTCACGTCTTTTCAGTTCGCTTCCTAAGCAGTCGGGTTTTTTGATTTCTTGAATTAACTTTTTTTTATTTATGAGTTAAGTAAGTTTTATATATTTTTGAAATCACCTTCAATCTTCAAACCCTTTATTTTGGTACCCCACACGATGGGTTAGGAAAAAAAAACAAAAGGCAACCAAAAGCCGCCATTTTTCTATTTTAAAATTTTAATGTATCCAGTGACACTCGCAATGATATGAGCAATTGATTGACGTAAGAATCATTGAAATCGGCCAAAATGTTTGGTTTATAGAAAAAACATACATACATACAAATAGACTGATAAACACATTAAGTATCCTCCTTCGGCAGTCGGGTAAAAACGCCGAATTGCTTCGGATTGCGTCCATGTAAACGTACTTGCATATAAAATCGCGTCGAACTTGAAAGGTTGCGAAGTCTACTTTGATAGGTTTTTTGTCTTTTTTCGGCTTTATTTTTACAAGCTTCATATTACATTGCTTTTGTATGTGTGTCCGGAAACTAGCAATCCACGTTTCAAGCATTTCCTGGCCTCCAATTAAGCTAAAATTTAGCGTACTTATGTAGATTTGCAAACATTGAAATTATATGGTACTATGGAGCTGGTCTCATGATAGGATCCGGAAGGTGACCAGACAAGATAGTACCACCATATGAATATGAATATTATAAAAGGGGAATTTTGAACTGCACCTCTATTTAGAAATTTAAGCAAACAAAATATCTCCACTAATAACCTACTGCAAAACAATATTACTCACCGTAAAACAAAAATACTGATTTGCACACAAATTATTCAATTAAATATAAAATAAATGTGAATTAGTCCAAGAGCGAGCGAAGCGAGCTCGGGAGCTTAGGGCACCCCGACACGGATAGGTTAGGTTCGAAGGAGATGACGGGAGCTGAAGTGAGCGAGCAAAGCGAGCGAACTCAGCTCCCGTCATCTCCTTCATGTTAGGTTACTTTAGACCCTGCAGACAGAAATAGGAGCCCTGCGCAGCGGGGCTCCGTCGACTTTGTTTCGTTTCCCCCCCTCCCTTAAAACTTAAATATTTTGTTGCACTCGAAGAATTATTAGATTTACTTTTAGTTAACAGATAGTTATTCAGTAAAACAGTTAAGCTTTAAAGATCTAGCAGTATAGTATAATTCATTTATTTGATGAGCAAATTTAGTGTGCAATTCAGTATTTTTGGTAGTAATTTCGAATATTTTGATTGAAAAAAGGGGAATTACAGTTAAAGTATTAAATACCACCCATTATAAAATAGCCACAGTGTCTCAAGACGAAAGTCTATGACCAGTGTGTGTTACAAGTGATGCCCTATGGCTCTGAGACCTGATCGCTTACAATGGGTCTCATTAGAAAGCTTACAGTCACCCCAAGAGGAAAGGAGAGGGCCATGCTCGGAGTGTCCTTGCGTGATCGAATCAGAAATGTGGAGATCCCTAAGAGAACCAGGGTTACCGACATAGCCCGAAGAATTGCCAAACTTAACTGTCAGTGGGCAGTATCTACTGATGGCCGATGGGGCAGAAAGGTTCTGGAGTGGCGACCGCGAACCGGAAGACGCTGCGTTGGAAGGCCTCTCACCAGGTGTGCCGATGACCTGGTGAAGGTTGCGGGGATCCGCTGGTTGCGAGACGCACGGGACCGGTCAATGTGGCGACGCTTGGGGGAGGCCTATGTCCAGTATTGGATGTCTTTCAGCTGATATGATGATGATGATTATGTAATAGGTACAATCAGTAATAATTATCCTCTTTCTTCTTTATTATTCTCTGCAATGGAGATTTATCTGACCTATATCGTGTGATGGATCTGATTGCTCATCGGCAAAAATGACAAACTACCATACAAAGTACAGTAGTATCTTTCGTTGTTTATGAAAATCTTGTGGAATATTTTGTGCTTCTAGACCTAGAATCGTTAGATTCGGGCTGCGCTTTATCAGTCAGTAAATGAAAATTAGGTAAAATAACTGTCTCCTTTGCCTTGGTCGTGGTCTCCTGCTGAGGATGTTAGGTTTGATTTCCGGTTCGGAAAAGTGTTGTTAGGTTTTTAACCCCCGCCGGAAAAAGAGGGGTGTCATAAGTTTCACGTGTGTTGCTGTGTATCTGTGTGTCTGTCTGTGGCATAGCGCCTTAACGGATGAACCGATTTTGATTAGTTTTTTTGGATGTTTGAAAGGTGATTTTGTCGAGAGTGTTCTTAGTTATGTTTGAATAAAATCGGTTCAGCCGTTCAAAAGTTATGGGCGTTTTACTGATTGAATCGGGGTGTTTTCGCAAGATAAATGTGTCGGGGGTTTCTCAAATTTTGAAATTTTTATTTGTTCATCTAGAAATTTTCTGTAATAGCATTACACGGAATTTTTAAATATTTTTTCGGAGATTTTTAATTGCTTACAATTTCATTATTTTATTTTATACATTTTTATAACACTGACAATTTTTATACTTTTACGACATTTTTGCTAGTATTTTTTTGCTCTATTCTCATGATAATGTATGACATTTTATTTTAATTTCGAATTGATCAATTATCAATCTGGCTGGTTCTTTCCTCAAAAGACCATTTCAGACATCTGTCTACATGGTCTTCACATGATCTAACCAAGATTTTGTCAGGACTTTAAAAGAGACTGTGACCTCTGAGTTTGTTTCGGCCTTTCTTCTCAGAGTAGTCAGATAGGAAACGCCGACCTCATCTAGTTTTAAAAAATATGATCGACATGTAAAAGAGTTCGTAAAAACCAACTTACAGAAATAAAATCATTTATCATTTATCATTAACTCCATCCGACTAACTACTGAACTGAACAAGCGTCTGGATACATCGCAAACATGTTTGTCAAACACCTTTTGTTTGGGCATAAAAACCGACACCGATGCCGAACACGGCCGAACACAAACAAAAACAGACAAACAAACAACCATTCACTCGCTCGTGTTTGTTGTTTATAGTTTGCCATTGTTCGCCAAGCGTGTGAAGGCGGCTAACATCTCTTCATGCTGACAATTTGGTAATGTTTGAGCAAAGAAAAAAATATTTGATAAGATTAAAAAAATTAAAAAAATGACTTGCAAATGTCAATAAAATAATGCAAGTCAGTAGTGTATCCAGGAACACATTCAAGTTTTAGGCTGCTATATATGTATTCCAGGTGAAAAAATAATTCTGCCTGTGCAAGTTGGGGCTAGTAAGATGTAGTTTCATCTCTATTTGTTTCTCCATTACGTTAGGATATCTTCGCCCGACTTGATCGCTTGACGACACAACTCCGCAATTGAATTTGCAGGAGTTGGACTGCAGCTTACCTTGCTTTGATTATTATTTGGGAACTTTCTCGTCTCAATGGATTGTTAAAGTAAAATGTCGTATATATTCCTGTTGTTTTTTAATGAAAAAATTAAGTAAATAATCTAGAAATTATTCGACTACCTCTATTAAGAGTTTGCCACCAGCGTTTAAAATGCCTTAAAAAGTATTTCCGTCACTACAATAGACCTGAATCAACATGTTTTACAAGCTTTTATTTAATTTGCAATGTATATATATTATGGTAGCAGTGCTAATCTAATGATTATGTTTCTCGGTAAGTCGACACATTAGTTGTACTGCTACGGCTTATTAATTAAAGATTACAAGGAGGGATCAACGGTTATTCATTGTTGAACCGTTTCCTTGAATTCGAAGTTTCCTCACGTTGTTTTCCTTCACCAATATCAATGATGTAAATTTAGAAAGTACATTAATGAAAAAGTCACATTGGTACTTGCCCGGCTTTGAAAATTTTGATATGTAAGTGTTTCAGATTAAAATCTTGCAACTGAATTTTAAAGCAGTTATCCTTCACCAATTAACATGAAACACACAAGTTTAGTTTGGATGACAATGCATGGTTAATGATCGTCATTCTAGATCCAATATGGCGGACGGCCCAAGATGGCGGACGGCCCAAGATGGTGGACGGCCCAAGATGGCGGACTAGTTATTTTTTGTGCACTACCATGATATTGGTATCAAAATGAATGGATTTGCTGAAAAGAATGAAAATTTATTATTTTTAATCATTTTATTCATAAGGCTAAATCAGCGTCCATTAGATCAGATCAAAAATAAACCACTGGTCTTGGTACCTACGTTTTTATGCCCAAAGCGTGCATATAAAAATAGGATATAAATGATACGTGTCACTGGGCTACCATGATTTCCCAATTGAGTACTAACAAAACTAGAAGTTTACGGATTCTGGACTTTGTTTTACGATTCCTATAGCCGTAAAATTGTTCAACAACAAGATATTGTTTGGGTTAGATCATTATTTAGTTGTTGTTAGAATCAAGAGGTTTATTTAGAGAGAAAAAAACAAAATAAATCAAAATTTATATAGTTAGCATTGCTATTTGTAGCTGATGAAATAGAATCCAAAAACCATCTCTCACCCCCATCTCATCTCTCTCTCTTATCTCTCTGGTCTGTTTCTTTTTTAATTTAGGGGCTTTCCTGATGGTGTAACGCAATTTACATTGCGTACACTTTATTTCTAAGAGAATTTAAAGTGCAACAAGATAAAAAAACATGCTGTGCAGTCGGAGGATACATAACGCGAACTGGCTGACCAAAACCAGATGTATCCTCCGCACAGCTGTTTTCTTCTTATTCACGTCTTTTCAGTTCGCTTCCTAAGCAGTCGGGTTTTTTGATTTCTTGAATTAACTTTTTTTTATTTATGAGTTATGTAAGTTTTATATATTTTTGAAATCACCTTCAATCTTCAAACTCTTTATTTTGGTACCCCACACGATGGGTTAGGAAAAAAAAATAGACCAATGGCAACCAAAATCTGCCATTTTTCTATTTTCAAATTTTAATGTATCCAGTGACACTTGCAATGGTAAGAGGAATTAATTGACGTAAGAATCATTAAAATCGGCCTAAGTGTTTGGTTTATAGAACAAACATACATACATACAAACAGACTGATTAACACATTAGGTACCCTCCTTCGGCAGCCGGGTGAAAAGGCCGAATTGCTTCGCATTGCGTCCATGTAAACGTACTTGCAAACAAAATCGCGTCGAACTTAAAAGGTTGCGAAGTCTACTTTGATAGGTATTTTGTCTTTTTCCGGCTTTATTTTTACAAGCTTCATATTACCTTGCTTTTGTTTGTGTGTCCGGAAACTAGCAATCCACGTTTAAAGCATTTCCTGGCCTCCAATTAAGCTAAAATTTAGCGTAGGTACTTATGCAGATTTGAAAACATTGAAATTATATGGTACTATGGAGCTGCTCTCATGATAGGATCCGGAAGGTGACCAGACAACATAGCACCACCGCTGTTTGCGCTAATCGGATAGGTATAGACAAGCAATAATATATTGTGTATATTTTTGGCCATAGAAAACTTTTTTTAAATATTTTTACTTTTAATTATTATAAAATAGCCACAGTGTCTCAAGACGAAAGTCTATGACCAGTGTGTGTTACCAGTAATGCCCTATGGCTCTGAGACCTGGTCGCTTACAATGGGTCTCATCAGAAAGCTTACAGTCACCCCAAGAGGAATGGAGAGGGCCATGCTCGGAGTGTCCTTGCGTGATCGAATCAGAAATGTGGAGATCCCTAAGAGAATCAGGGTTACCGACATAGCCCGAAGAATTGCCAAACTTAACTGTCAGTGGGCAGGGCACATTGCTCGCAGTACTGATGGCCGATGGGGCAGAAAGGTTCTGGAGTGGCGACCGCAACCCGGAAGACGTTGCGTTGGAAGGCCTTCCACCAGGTAGACCGATGACCTGGTGAAGGTTGCGGGAATCCGCTGGTTGCGAGGCGCACGGGACCGGTCAATGTGACGACGCTTGGGGGAGGCCTATGTCCAGCAGTGGATGTCGTTCAGCTGAGATGACGATGATGATAATGTATAATAGGTACGATCATTAATAATTATCCTTTTTGTTCTTTCTTATTCGCTGCAATAGAGATTTATCTGACCTATATCGTGTGGTAGATCTGATTGCTCATCGGCAAAAATTACAAACTACCATACAAAGTACAGTAGTATCTTTCGTTGTTTATGAAAATCTTGTGGAATATTTTGTGCTTCTAGGACCTAACGATTCGGGCTGCGCTTTATCAGTCAGTAAATGAAAATTAGGTAAAATAACTGTCTCCTTTGTCGCGGTCTCCTGCTGAGGATGTTAGGTTTGATTTCCGGTTCGGAAAAGTGTTGTTAGGTTTTTAATCCCCGCCGGAAAAAGAGGGGTGTCATAAGTTTCACATGTGTTGCTGTGTATCTGTGTGTCTGTCTGTGGCATAGCGCCTTAACGGATGAACCGATTTTGATTAGTTTTTTTGTATGTTTGAAAGGTGATTTTGTCGAGAGTGTTCTTAGTTATGTTTGAATAAAATCGGTTCAGCCGTTCAAAAGTTATGGGCGTTTTACTGATTGAATCGGGGTGTTTTCGCAAGATAAATGTGTCGGGGGTTTTACTTGTTTATCCAGAAATTTTCTGTAATAGCATTACACTGAATTTTTTAATATTTTTTTCGGGCATTTTTATTGCTTACAATTTCATTATTTTATTTTATCAATTTTTATAACACTGACAATTTTTTATACTTTTACGACATTTTTGTTAGTATTTTTTTTCTCTATTCTGATGCTAATGTATGACATTTTATTTTTAATTCGAATTGATCAATTATTTTTATCAAATGCTTATGAATGTAATATTATGTACTACTGAGTCTGAAAACAAATGAATTATTAAACATAACTGTCTAAATATTGATGTACTATTAGGTGCATTTCTGCTTAACCCTTCGAGGAATACAAACATGTTATTATTATTATTATTTACTTTATTGTACACCACAAAATAAAAAACATACAGAACAAACATTTTCAAAAACAAAGTGTACAATGGACGGTCTTATCGCACAGGGTGATCTCTAACAGACGTTTGTGTTGTATGTATGTTATTTTTTGTATAGATTAAATTAAATTAAATTGTTCATCATCAGCTTTTAAGTAGATCTCCAAAGTATTCCAGTGTGAAATAGAATCCTCAACAGCAGCATCCGAGACCGAACTAAGCGCATCTAATCACGTCACCGTCAACAACAAACTTTAAACTTTAGTTTAATGGACTTGCCACGCGGTGTCACCGGGCGATTAAGCGATGTCCCGCGTTGATGGGTACGGAACAACTGAAACTAAATTAAACGGAACGGTGGAACTGACAGTTTTACCGAAGAACCGAAGAATTTGATGTTATTTGTCAATTTGGGCGATCGAGGGGCGTGGTGATACCTTCTCTCTGCTTCAGAGGACGGGGATAATAGTCTTTCGAGATCTAAATTGACTGAAATTTGTTAGAAGTCGTAGGTAATATTAAACTAATATTATAATTGAAATACTGTACTGATTGTTAAAAATTCAGGCCTCAACGGCTTTTAAGATGGAGTTATGAGTTTTTGAGATGAAATTAGAACATTTGCGTTTTTTACCGGTAGCGCGTTTCCGTCTCAATTTGAATGTATAAAAGAAAATGTGCCCAGTGGATAATCCATACTAATATTATGACAGCAAAAGTTATAAAGTAATTAAGTACCTAAGTCCTTTTCACGTTTAAACTGCTAAACCGATGCAGATGAAATTTGGTATGGAGATAGTTTGAGACACTGCAAAGTACATACGATAGTTTTTATCAAGGAAATCATCGATTAGGGGATGGACAGGGGGTAGAAGTTTGTATGGTGAACTATTTCTCAAGGAAGGCGGCCCACACACCTATAATATTATGGCGCGATATAAAAAAATGGCTATTCAAAGTACTAATGCTACGCAGCCAAAGTCGCGGATAACAGCTTGTTGGAAATTAAGGAATAATCGCATACTGTGCAGCCGTACGGAGATCTGGCGGGTTCGCCAGGGAATTCCCCACCACCACGATACTAGTGAAAGCCAGAATCAACAGTGGTGTTCACCAGAGAAACACCGAAGCAATGCAGCTGGACGAGTCCCAAAGAAACGATTCAACTCTCATGGAACCTGTTTAATTGTGTCCATCATCGAATAGCGTTTGTTCAAGAATTAAATAGCGGAGGAGTACAAGTAAAATTTCAAAATTAAAAAAACCCCCGACACATTTATCTTGCGAAAACACCCCGATTCAAACAGTAAAACGCCCATAACTTTTGAATGGCTTAACCGATTTTATTCAAACAAAGCTAAGAACACTCTCGCAAAATTCTCCTTTCAAACAAAAAAAACTAAATCAAAATCGGTTCACCCGTTTAGGCGCTATGATGCCACAGACAGACACACCTTTTTTTCCGGCGGGGGTTAAAAAGAAAACATAATTTCCTGTTCAGCCTTCTTTTTTAGGACCTTTCGGGTACGGACCCGAAAGGTCCAGATGGAGCCCTAAAGCTGTCACTCACGTGTCTGTCTGTCCGTTGTCTGAGCCAAAAGTTTGGAGCTACGGTCTTCAAATTTTCACAGTAAGCATTTTATTGACCCAAATCCATACAAATTGTCAAAAAATATTTTAAAATGTTTTAAGTGTGCTCCAATACAGCTAAAGGAGTTCGAAAAATCTCTTATTTAGAGCTCTAGTATAAATACTGTATTTTAGGGTTCCATACCCAAAGGGTAAAATCGGGACCGTATTACTAAGACTCCGCGGTCCGTCTGTCTGTCCGTCTGTCTGTATTTCTGTCACCAGGCTGTATCTCATGAACCATGATATCTAGACAGTTGAAATTTTCACAGATGATATATTTCTGTTGCCGCTATAATAACAAATACTAATAAAAACAGAATAAAATAAATATTTGAGTGGTGCTCCCATACAACAAACGTGAAATTTTGCCGTGTTTTGCAATAATGGTACGGAACCCTTCATGCGCGAGTCCGACTCGCACTTGGCCGGTTTTTTTGTTTTTAAAAGTTTTTATTTTAGAAAACAAAGGAGTAAGAAGCCACCAAAGTCAGCTTTTATTACAAAATTTTGTTCCAAAGAATTTTTTAGATGTTCTGATTGACCTACGAACTTCAAATTTGATGATAACGTTTATTATTACGTATATTTTATTAACAAATACCAATATATTGATAAATCATTTTTTTTTTAAATCCTCTAATTTTTCCTATTACAACCAACTCGGTTTTGCGGTTTGGTTCGGAACCCTAAATGTGCGAAGTCCGACACGCACTTGTTCGTAGAACTCTTCGCTCAATTACTGTTCCAAGTATAACGCTTCTGCAACTGCAACGTACCTCACAAATGAACCCAGAAACACACCAAAATTACATCCCAGAATATCAGTCGAAGTTATTCATCATCATCATATCAGCCGAAAGACGTCCACTGCTGGACATAGGCCTCCCCCAAGCGTCGAAGTTATTGTATCAGCTCAATTAGCCATTTCATTAGCAAACTGATCGGCCATTTGCAATATTTGGACAACGCACAACGCTATCATGTACCAGGGCTACATATGTACTAGGTGCTTCAATTATACGTGTGTAGACTACTGCGCCTGCCGAGTCCTTCTATCCAATTAGGATTAAAGGTGGGGTAGCAGTTGCAGCGGAAATATTATGTGCAACCTTTTTTGTTTGTTTCTTTACTTACTGGAGCTGTGCACCATACGCCAGAAATGACGAACTTCCACATAATCTTTGATCTCTGCTTTTCCCATTTAAGATGTAGTCCGGTCAAAATAGACGAAAAAATAGGGTACAAAAATTCTTAGAAATCTAAAGGTAAAAAAAAAACTAAAAGTATTTTCTTGTCGTAAACGGTAAGTGTTATCGTAACAACTAAAATGAATTCGGCAAGCCTTATCGACAATGAATTCGGCAAGGCAAAGGGCAAAGAATATGAAAAATTAACCAATCACATGCGAGATGAAAGACGCG
The DNA here is from genome assembly GCA_949775005.1 of Orthosia gothica. Lineage (NCBI taxonomy): Eukaryota > Metazoa > Arthropoda > Insecta > Lepidoptera > Noctuidae > Orthosia > Orthosia gothica. Next base: position 13,398,121 of record OX459057.1, read on the forward strand.
ATGTGGCTTTCCGTTTATGTGATTGGTCGATTTTTCATATTCTGAATTTCTTTTCAAAGAACTCATTACGTAATAAGGCTGCCGGTCATACAAAATTGTTGATCATGTATTGTTGTTGTTTTGTTGTGTTAAAATTCTTCATGTATTTATTTCTTAAAAAACCGTTTGAAACATAGAAAAAAATAATAGGTCTATGCCCCTTCTACCAATTTTCAGTTCTATACAAATTATTGCAAACTTATAACCGAACTAATGTTGCCCGCTGAAAGTCACTTTTACAGTACAAATAAAAAAACAAATGACAGTCGTTTCACTACTATTTTTAACCCCCGCCGGAAAAAGAGGGGTGTTATAAGTTTCACGTGTGTTGCTGTGTATCTGTTTGTATGTCTGTGGCATCATAGTGCCTAAACGGATGAACCGATTTTGATTTAGTTTTTTTTGTATGAAAGGTGATTTTGTCGAGAGTGTTCTTAGCTATGTTTAACTAAAATCGGTTCAGCTGTTCAATAGTTATGCGCGTTTTACTCTTTGAATCGGGTGTTTTCACAAGATAAATGTGTCAGGGGTTTTTTAAATTTTGAAATTTTACTTGTGGTAAACGTTTTCTATGTCTTCGTACGTTTTCTGGCGCGGTGAGTGGGCGCATAATATCACAGAAAATAAAATACTTTTTATTAAACGTACCTAAATACAAAGAAACACCCACGATATAAATTGAAATATAACGTACGTAACTTGTACTAATTCCCTAGACATTTCTTTCTGAAGATCTAAATAAAGACCCCTATTCAGTTTAAATGTTATAGAGAACTAATGGAATACCTACATACAAAGTAATGTAGTTTCTTGGAAAACCAATTCTCTGTACTTTCATTTCGTATTCCTATAGGTAATATTCGACTTTGAACTAGGTGTTACTACGAAGGAAAGACGCGTCTTTGAAGTGAAATTCAATATTAAATTATGAGAACATCTTATATTTGGAATATCTGTGAAATCTCCAATTGCATGTATTTGCAGAAACTTTTACAGGTTTAAGCATTAAGTAGAGAATAGCATACAAAACTGAATATCAAACTTTTGAAATTGCAATTTCTCTTAACTTATAGAAGTCAGAGTTGGTAAAAAAACTATTTTTTAAGTATGTATGAGTAAGTATGCAGTTTCTTGTGCGTCTTCTCTATAACAAGCTACTTTCCGAATGCACGGAAGAATCATTTTTTATTACTTGAAAATTTTAATCATCATCTGCCTAGCCTTTTCCCAATTGTTGTCGGGGTCGACTTCCAGTCTTACCGGATTCAGCTGAGTGTTTTACAAGGAGCGACTGCCTATCTGACCGCCACAACCCAGTAACTGGGTAACACAATGCCCCTTGGCAAGACTGGTGTCAGATCTCAAGCTTCTGACTACCCGTAACGACTGTCAAAGATCTTCAAATGACAGCCGGGACCAACGGCTTAACGTGCTTTCCGAGGCACGGAGGAAACTCGGTATGTTGAAATGGTCACCCATCCACGGACCGACCTCGGAAAGCGTTGCTTAACCTTGAAGATCGACCCGTGCGGCTGTTATTAGCCACCAGCTCCTCATACATGTAAATTTTAATGTAACGTTCAAACGCCGCTTGGTGGTCTAGTTGAAATAAAATATATTTGTCTTCTGTCTTTGGAAATAAAAAACATTTTATAGAAAATTTCATAAACTTTCTTTGATGTTATATTTTATTATACATTAGTAACGTTTTGAACTTAAAATATATATTCCACAACATCGCCTACGAAACCTCGTCTTAAGTAAGCCAAACCAGCTCGAAGCTGTAATCAGAGCCCGAGGAGGCAATACCACGGAAAACATAACACTTATAAGTGTTGTTTTAGTTTTTACCAGTAAGTTAAGTGTTTTTTTTTATGGTTTCTATCTTTTTTAAGTTAAAAATGTATAATAAACTATTATTTCAAAGGAAACTGATGAAGTTAGTTAAAACGGTTTTTCAATGTAGTTAAATAATAATAAATAATAATAATAAATAGATTATTGTCACAAAGAAACATACATTAGTATACACTGATTAACAAGATTCTAACTACGCTGCATAAGTCTGTATACAGATATTGTGAGCCCTGCCTCTCAAAGTAGGAAAACCTAGTTTAGGTGGTGGTGGTGTAGGTGGTGGTGGTGTTTAGTTTAGTTAAGGTGAAATTGCAATTTTAACAGTGTGGCAATACATTTTTAATTCCAGTGTAAATCTTATTAAAAACTGCAGCAATTTTAACGCTACATACGGTACGACACCGCGAATTTGAGAAGACAGGAATGAAAACGGTTACATTTTTACGTTGTTCGTCGTTCATCCTTTCATTGAGCGTAAAAAAGTATTTGTAATGATAGTATCTACTAACTAGTCTGAAAAATGTACTATTTAACTTCATCATCATCATCATTTCAGCCTGCTGAATATAGGCCTACCCCAAGTGTCATTACATCGGCCGGTCCTGTGTGATTCTCGCAGCCTTAACTAGATCATCAGTCCACTCAAAGGGAGGCCTTCCAACGCTGCATCTTTCGGTGTACGGTCGCCACTCCAGAACGTTTCGGCCTCATCGACCATCCGTACTGAGAACAATGTGCCCCGCCCACTGCTACTTAAAGGAGATGTTCCAGAAATTTATGGAGCCTGGGCCAGCTCTATGTACACTTTATGTAAAAATTGCTGTACAGTATAGTAAATGTTTTTTAGTGTTTATTTTCTTTAATTTCACTTCGTTTCAATGTAAACTCAAATTAACTTTGTCAAGTAGAGCAACACAATTTACAATTAAACATGGTGGGTCAGATCAGCAGTAGGCGGAAAAAGTCATTTTGACAATGACAGTATGCGAAGAATGACATTTTGACAATGACAGTATGCGCAGAATGTCATTTTGACAATAACATTTGTTTGACGTGTCATCGTAATATCTGCGTCAATAAAAACAAAACTAATTCAATTGCAATAGAGAAGCAATCAATTAATGTCCGTAGTAGTAAAACAATCACTAAAAACTCCGGAACTTATCCAATTCAATGTCAAAGCAAAGAATGACTCAAAGAAGTCACTTCTTAAAACTGTCAAAGTCGTCAGACGTCATGTCAAACACAACTGTCATGGCTGCCCTAAAAATAGGGTAATCTAATTAAAAAACTATAAATGTTCATTTTTGTTACTCCTGTACCCTTCTTCAAATTAATTTGTTAGTATTTTTATGGAATTCTCCTATTTTTTTCCTATTTATCTATGTAGTGTACATAGTGATGGCCCAAAATCGAACATCTCCTTTAGTAATTCTTCTTGCTATGTTGGTAACCTTCATCCTCGTGCGCATATTTAACTTTATACCTCATCTCAATCTCACGACTAGCGACAGATAAAAAGGGTCACAACGATCTCAATCCGTCTCGTAAAAAAATGTAGCCGTAAACATGGGTCATCCATCTCACAGCTAAAGAGCCCCTGGACCGAACAAGGGTCAATACACGATTACAAAAGGCTTCATTTCTAAATACAGCCTCCGTTTATATCCTTACTAGCAGCAAGTAAAAACTTGCTGCTAGGCCCGCGTGAAATTGGGAAATGATCTTAATGGAACTTAGGTATTTATCCCAGGATAAATTAAATTATTCATTAACAAATCTTTTTTTAAACAAACCTTTTTCCATTTGATACCGATATCATGGCAGTGCACAAAAAAAAACTAGTCCGCCATCTTGGGCCGTCCGCCATATTGGATTTAAAATGACGACCCTCTATTACATGGGGTTTAAACATAACTTCCGAAATTTGGGTGTCCTATAAGTGTACCTCTGCCTAATTCTTCGGAAAATATGGGCGGGATGTTATGAACTATAGGTCTACCAGAATCTCATGGCAAATGTGGAAATAAAAAATTGTTGTGTGCAATACTGGGGAAATTGGATTAAACGATCTTGATACTGTTTAATTTTTATTTATGTCTTTAGTAATAATGAACATGAGGTACCTATATTTTAGTAGTCACAGCGGATCTTTGTGTCTTTGAACTTGGTCCTGCCTACCATTGCGTAAGAAACAGTTTGTCATCGAGTATACTGCATAGAGTAAGCGAGATAGAACGATGTGACATACATAAGCGAGTGAAAGAGACAGTTACACAATGCTATCTTCACCTTCAACATTGACACAAAAATAGCTACTGCACGGGGTCTTGCAACCAATTCAGAGACACAAAGATCCACTGTGAGTATTATAGGTATGTGTATAAATAATGTTGTTATACATCGGGTTCTTAACATAGGAAAAATAAATCAATTGAATATTAATTTATGTACTAATTTATTATATATCATTTAAATCATACTAATAACTTAAAACCTCGTTCAGAACTAGAAAACTAGAATACAATTCTATGAACTCCACTGGCATTTCAAAAACTTGTATCTTTGTAGTTTTATGTCATCTCTCTCCATCAAAATGGTTCTTTTTCATTGGCATTTAACATATTCAAAACCAATCTCTTTATGTATAAAGTCTGCAAAAAATAATAAAATGTATCACATTACTTGAAGTCATTCATCATCATCAGTCTATATATATATATATTTTATGTAAGTTTTATGGCCTGGTTGCTAGGACCTTTTAGCCACGTCTTTGGAAAGAGTTTTGGATCGTATATTTATTCTTTAGTATGCGTTAGAATGCGAATGTAACAGATTCTAATGTTTTTTGGAGTATTTGGCAGCAAATTGTATCGAGTCAGTCTTCCCAGTAAGCTTTGCAGAGGCAGTCAATACTACAATAAAATACACCGCTCCACTATCCCGAGATCGCTTCTGTCAATGATTTTACAAATTGTCCAGTTGCGGAGATAGTTGAGACACAAAACTACACCAATAATATATCACAATATCCACTAGGAATCAATTTGCAAATAATATTAACAGCCACTGAACTTCACTCGACAAAATCCCGCCAAAAACTCCCGTCTATATACACGTCCCACTGCAGGGCGCGGATTATTACTTAATATTTTTCTTACGTCAAAGATTCTCAATCTCCGTTAAAATCAATATCTTGTCGAAGAATTAGTAACAGTGACATTACTGTTGCCATTTCCTTTCGGCCATCATTCGATGTGCCCTGACCTAAGATTTACCATATAATAGTAATGGAAAGAAATTAAAATTAAGTAAGAAAAATATAAATTAAACTAAAAGTATCAAAACAAGTCAGTCCAACTTACCGGTCCACTCTACGACGCACTTTAAAATCAAAGATTGAGTTTGATTAACGCCTTCTTCTTCCCTTATTTTATGATACACAATGAAAACAATATGTCTCGCTTGAGATCGAAGTGGGTTTTTCGACATTTTCACAAAAATAACAAACTTTCAAGATAATATCAAAAAATTTCAGCAGCGGTTGACACATCAAGTACTTTGATTTGATAGGTGACAATTGACATTGCCATATGAAAAACACAATTTAAAAAAAATAAAAAATGCCATGAGATTCTGGTACACCTATAGTAATGCTAGCTTCTGTTAGCGGCTTCCTCTTCGTAAAAGTCTGAAAAATTATCCTAAGGTTACGTGCTTCTAGAACAAAAAGTATCCCATGTCTTTATCCAAGGATCAATAGGGATGTTTTGTGGGTAGAAAAATGATAATTGTATTTAGTCCGTCATTGAGATTTGCGAATAATTTATGACACGTATTTTTTGCTTTACCAAATCAATAAAAAAATACAACGTTGAAGCGCATCAAAGTTCAGGAGTGGGAGCTTGTGACGTCACTAAGGCAGTATAAAGTGTACTAGCGGCGTGACATTTTACGATATTTCAACCCATTATGTCAAAAGAAAGAATACGTGTCCAATATTTTTCATTAATCTACCTGACGGACAAAAAACTAATTTTCAGTAAACTACCCTATTTATTAACCCCCGCCGGAAAAAGAGGGGTGTTATAAGTTTTAACCCCCGCCGGAAAAAGAGGGGTGTTATAAGTTTCACGTGTGTTGCTGTGTATCTGTGTGTCTGTCTGTAGCATCATAGCGCCTAAACGGATGAACCAATTTTATTTTATTTTTTTGTTTGAAAGGCGATTTTGTCGACAGTGTTCTTAGCTATGTTTGAATAAAATCGGTTCAGGTGTTCAAAAGTTATGGGCGTTTTACTGTCAGAATCGGGGTGTTTTCACAAGATAAATGTGTCGGGGGTTTTTTAAATTTTGAAATTTCACTTGTCTATATGTCTATAGCAATATTCATCAAAGCGTAATCTTCAACCATACAAACGGACAGAGTTACATTCGCATTTATACTATAGAGAGTAGAAGTACAGATCCGCCTACACTGGGACCGCAACCCTAATGGGTACCTACTGATCACAGGAACATCGTACCGTATTAGTGGCTGGCTTTTTGAAAGGTGTCCGTGATTGCTTTTTAATTATTTATCGGTCCACGTACGTATCGTGTTACAGACGTATTACAGGTTTATAATAATGGGTTTATTTTGAATATATTGTTAAGCTTATAGTGATTTAATGATGGCCGGTTGCGCTATTTGTTGCGGTTAGTTGGTTATTATAAAATTAATTTTAGTAGTGGTTATGTTGTTTTTCGTATTTGTTGATTTTTAAGCTAATTTGGAAAGGTTGGATATAACAAATAGTAGATTGACCAGACGATCCCTTCATAGCCTAAGCCCCAACTGCAGAAATCTGCAGGTATCAGGGTTTTTGATTAAATTTAATTTTCATTAATGATACTTGATGGTAGAATATTTGTCCGCAGGGTTGCCTGGAAATATCTAGCCGCAAAACAAATTTTATATATTTGGGGTTAGTAGCAATTTTTTTATTTTTTATTAACTCCAAATATAAATGTATCAGTTTCTTTCAAATGAGATTTAGATTAGATAGGTTGATAAATTATACTTTATATTTCACCAACATAGATACACGTACACAACTAAAAAAAAAACATAAAAGGCACAAAAATGTTATATTATTCTATTGGTTGTTTTACTTCAAGTTGGAGGTTGTCAAAATATTTGTCTCATTTTAAAGTCAATGTCATATCATTTTGCGTGGGAGATTTAATAAAACAGTGCCCAGAATAGCTCACAGAAGGTTTCGTGCAAATAAATCTCCTAAAATACAGGTTTCTTCAAATGATTGATCGAAGTCTGCAAAGGTTAAATCCCAGGTTCTACATTAAAGGTTACTTACGGTTATGTACATTTGTTCGTCCTTATGTGGGCAGAACTAAGGAACAAATCGTTTGGGGTGTAACTCACGAATACAAATCAATCGGCCTCTTTGCTTTGTGTGGTGTCTATCTATAGGATTTTATTGTTTGTTGAATACTGATTGATGAAAATCCTTGGTGGAAAAGATCTAAATACAGAACTATTATAATCCTTTTCTTTGTTTCTTAATTGTTTAGCTTTTTGCCGCGGTTCCGCTCTTGTGATTCCAAACGGACCGTGCCTTTTTTCCAGGGTAAAATGTCTGTGTCACGTTGCGCCATGCGGCATTCTTTCAATGTTTGATTCTTATTTAATTGTTATTATATACTAGTTGACCCGGCAAACTTTGTTTTGCCATAAAAACACCACACATTTATCTACCCTACCTACCCTACCCTACCCTACCCGACCCTACACTACCCTACCCTACCCTACACTACCCTATCCTACACTACTCTACCCAACACTACCCTACACTACCCTACCCTACACTACCCTACCCTACCCTACCCTACGCTACCCTACCCTACCTACCTACCTACACTACACTACTCTACCTACATACCCTACCCTACCCTACCCTACCCTACCCTACCTACCTACCTACCTACACTACACTTCTCTACCTACCTACCCTACCTACCTACCCTACGCTACCCTACCCTACCCTACCCTACCCTACCCTACCTACCTACCTACACTACACTACTCTACCTACCTACCCTATCTACCTACCTACCCTACCTACCTTCCCTACCCTACCCTACCCGACCCAACGCTACCCTACCCTACCCTACACTACCCTACCCTACGCTACACTACCCTATCCTACACTACTCTACCCAACACTACCCTACACTACCATACCCTACACTACCCTACCCTACCCTACCCTACCCTACCCTACGCTACCCTACGCTACCCTACCCTACCTTACCCTACCCTACCCTACCTACCTACCTACCTACACTACACTACTCTACCTACCTACCCTATCCAACCAAACATTTTTTTTTTTATTTTTTTTTGCTTTTAAACCTTCCCTGTATTCTGTCGAACATAACAAAAAAAGAATTATTCAAATCGGTCCAGCCGTTCTCGAGTTTTAGCGAGGCTAACGAACAGCAATTGATTTTTATATATATAGATATACCTATTTCTTTTATTATGCTTACCTGCCTTGATTGTATTGGTATCACAAATTGAAAATGTGTTTAAATTGCTGCGGGATGGAATTCTGGTGACCTGTAATACAGGTTCCCAATACATACCACGGGCACCAGAGTTGCATGAACATTTGTTTTGTGTAATTTGTTTTTTATGCCAATAAATAAAAATAGTATAATTAAAATTTAATTTAATAGAAGAACTTTCGTAATCGGAAGTACTTCGAGTGATTACATTACAGAAAAATAATATTTTAAATTTAATATTAATAAGTTAACGCACAGGATCAACTCGGGATGGATGAAATGGCGACAGGTCACTGGAACAACTTGTGACCCACGGATGCCCCTCAAGTTAAAGGGGAAAATTTACAAGTCCGTGATTAGACCTGTCGTACAGTATGGATCAGAATGTTGGGCTGTGAAAAAGATGGATGAAAAGAGATTGCATGTAGCAGAAATGAGAATGTTGAGATGGATGTGCGGAGTGACGAGAATGGATAAAGTGAGAAATGAGTATATTAGAGGTAGTTTGAAAGTGGCGCCAGTAACAGAAAAGTTAAAAGGAAACCGTTTGTCCTGGTATGGTCATGTGATGAGGAGGGATGAAACGCATGTTACTAAAAGAGTTATGAATATAAATGTGAATGGATGGAGAGGGAGGAGACGGCCAAAGAAAAGATGGATGGACTGTGTGAGGAGTGCTATGAAAGAAAAGGGCGTCAGTGATGGAGTGACGGGGGACAGGGTGGTATGGAAGAAGAAAACGTGTTGCGCCGACCCCAAGTAACATGGGATAAGGGCAGGAAGAAGAATAAGTTAAAGTCAGCAATTAATATTATTTAGTTTAAGTTTAGGAAGCTTAGCGCGCGTGAAAAGTGTTTTAACAACTCAAGGGAACTTTATACCGAGATAAAAAGTAACCTATGTGCTATTGTAGACTATAATCTATCTGTGTGCCAAATTTCATCTAGTTCCGTTCAGCCGTTCTGGCGTGATTGAGTTACAAATATACATCCATCCATCTAAACTTTAGTATTTATAATATTAGTAAGATGTAAGATTTACTTTACACTATCTACCTTGTTGGTCCAGTAGTATTAGTAAGATGTATGATTTACTTTACACTATCTACCTTGTTGGTCCAGTAGTAGTCGCAAGCGCCACCGCTGAAAATGAGGTCCTGGGTTTGATTCTCGGGTTGGGCTAAAAATGCTATTATTCTGGCATAACTTTGTGTATTGTGGTATATTGCACAACTAAAAAGTGAAAATAAAAACTTATTTACTATAAAATATGAAGTCTGTGTTCCTGTTTTTGCTTCTTTCCTTTTTTACACCAACTTCCGAAGTTGTTTTTTTTGACGTACCTAATAGTTTTTCTTTTTGTAAGTCGGTAGTATTATTTACAAAAAATGGTTTTTCATTTATAAGTAGTTAAAGAAAAAATATTTACCAGCGCCTAAAATTTCTCTCGGAGCCGTCAGAAACTATGAACTTCGAACCCAAAAGTCACTTTTCAAATACAATTCCTTGCAAATCGAATGGGCAAACAAATCGATACCTAGGAATCGAGCCATTCGAGTGTTCGATTCTCAGATAGTTTTATTCATTTCAGTAGATTTCACGGGCGAAAGGATCGCAAATTGCGCCGCTCGCTCCCGACGCGGCCCGTAATCGATTGTGCTGCCATCTGTTGGCAAAATAATGACTCCGTCTGGTATGCTCCTCCTTTATTTAGATGTGGTATATGGTGGGTGTTGACATGCTTCCAAATATAAAATGTAAGGATCAGAGATTAAAAAACAAAAACAAAAACAAATAAAATACTTTGACTTTGACTTTGAAAAAATAATACAAAGCTGTTTGCAAAAGTTTTATTTTCAACTGTTTTATTTTCCTGTACTATTTAGATTTTTGTCTTTGAAAACGCAGGCGCTTCTGGCTACGTAATAACAGCCGCATGGGTCGATCTTCAAGGTTAGGCAAGGCTTGAAGAGGTCCGTCCGTGGATGGGTGACCATTTCAACAAATCGAGTTTCTTCCGTGCCTCGGAAAGCACATAAAGCCGTTGGTCCCGGCAGTCATTTGAAGATCTTTGACAGTCGTTACGAGTAGTCAGAGGCTTGAGATCTGACACCAGTCTAGCCAAGAGGTATCGTGTTACTGGGTTGTGGTGATCAGATAGGCAGTCACTCCATGTAAAACACTGGTACTCAGCTGAATCCGGTTAGACTGGAAGCCGACCCCAACATAGTTGGGCAAAGGCTAGGCGGATTGATTGGCCTTAAAAACTGAGATAAGGGAATGTTAATATTTTTTATCAACAGTTCGTCTTACATATCTCACAATTCTATGACGTACCTATAATCGTGACAATCCAAGAAGTCCAATGAAGTTTCTCATTTTACATGCTGCAATAACTTTGCACGTAAGAAATTGAAAAATCAAATTTTAATCCTAATTAATTACTTTGTTACCCATACACTATAAAAACGAGTATCATTCGCAAGTGTCAAGTTTAATTATTATTAAGTATTTTTGTAGCTGTCAAATCCGACTCCTTAGATTGCCATTTATTTAAGCCGAGTTTCTCACCTCTAAATTATCGCAGAATTAATGTGACAAATTGTCAAGCACGCGTTATCTGCTGATATTGGTTGAATGAATTTTCAACAGCTAATCACAGCAGATGATAACGCGTGCTCGACAATTTGTAACATTAATTCTGAGATCGTTTACAGGTGAGAAAATTGGCCTTAGCCTTTAGAGAGTGATTTTTATAACTATTCCCAAGTTGATAGCATTAGTAGTTCCCGAAATTTGCAGCTCTGAAAGACAGTGGTACGAAGTAGTAGGTACCATAACCGTTCTTTTTTACCATTTTTCTACGGAAACCTAATTACATTTCATGGTTAAAATCTCTTCTGCTTACTGGCCCATTGTGAGCGATCAAATTTCGGTCCCATAGATTATCTATGGAACCGAAACTGGCAACACACACTGATCATAGACTTTTGTCTTGAGACACTGTGGTAAATTGGACGAGAAAATACGCCGCCCAGACGACTCAGATTTGATGGTTGACCTCTTTTTCGAAGTTAGACCTACCCAACTGGACCATTTGTCCTAGGTAAACATAATCGTCTACAACTTTGAGAGTAGAGTCTCTGATCTGGATAGGAGTGACATTATTTATTCATCACAATTACTCTCTGCACTTACAGTTGGACACAACACGTGCAGAGAGTCAACAATTTCACCATTATAATGACGTATTCACCCAATAATCCCCAAAGAATCAAATTGAAACGTTGATCAACTTATGTATTTCTATTTTATTATTATAATCCATTTTACAACCGAAAACAAATTAACTTAGGTTTCTGAAGAGTTTGCATATACTACACAAACGTCGTGGAAGACCAAAAGCCGGTCATAATGAAACTATTTATCTCTCGAACGCACTGATCGGCGCATTCTCGGCAGCCGCGATACAATGTGGAGTAACTGCCGATTATACTGAAACCTCCCATACAACCCTTTTGTGTAGGTAGAGGGTTGATAGAAGACGTTTAAAATTCTAAAGGTTAGGGAAGCATGTTAAAGATTTGATTTAAAAATTCCGATGTTTTTTTAGAAAAATTCAGTCATGACGTGAAGATTAAAATATTATTATTCATATCGGTAAAATATTTATGTTATAATTAAAACTATTTAACGGTGCATTCTTAGGAAACAGGATACAACATAACATAGGTTTTGCACTTCCTATCTTATCTCTTCACCACCCTTGGTTGACTGGTAGAGAATGCCTAAGGCATTAAGTCCGCCATTGTACCTTTGTGCATGAAGTTTAAATAAATACATAAATGTGGGGTAATTGCCAACAATACGGCACTTACTACTTTACTGGGATGATGGACACGTTAAAAATTCTGCAGGTTAGGGGATAAATTCTGAGATAATTATATATATAAAATTTGTGAATAAGCAAGTATCATGTTTCGTGGCGAAAATATTTTTCCTTAATCGGTAAATTTTAATTATGGCAATCATAGTATCACTCATAAATATTTTTTTCCTCAAACCCCATCGTGTGGTGTATTAAAATAAAGGGTTTTAAGGCTTGATTTCAAGAATATATAACACTTACATGTTTAAATGTACCTACTTAGAAAAAAATATGTTAACTAAAAAGTTATAAATAATATAAGTTAATTAAAAAAATCAAAAATCCGACTGCTGATAAAGCGAACTATAAAGACATGTTTAAATGTACCTACTTCGAAAAAAAATATGTTAACTAAAAAGTTATAAATAATATAAGAAAATTAAAAAAATCGAAAAACCCGACTGCTGGTAAAGCGAACTATATATCTGGTTTTGGTCAGACAGCTCGCAAATATGTAGTCCTCCGACTGCACAGCATCGTTTTCGTCTTGCTAACGTATTTTTAGTTTCTAACGTACTATGACATTTATTTTAGTGTACTTGTTTATTATTTCAATAACAGTACAAAGCTTCTGCAGCTACCAGTTCAAAAGCTTTCATGATAAATAGATAACCCTAATCACGTTGCAGAGAATTCAGAACCAGACTGAGCGCTGCTATAAAAGCCAGGCTTTCAAATATCGACTTCAATAAATTGAGGGTCTATCAGAAATAATATTTGTATTGCAAAACAGAATATGATACAAATCTTTAAAAGATGAATTGTTTGGATTTAAAAGTAAACATAATATTTTTGCTTGAAAGCTATCGCTGCGGTCAGCCAAAAGGCAGCCCAGGGCTCCGTGGTGCCAAACTGCAGCCTCTGTACCGCGGTGTAGGGCAGCAAGGTCTGTGGCGCACCCATGCAGCAGAAGAAAAGGAGAGCCAAGGTTACCGGGGGCTCTTTACTCCCTCCTCAGCCTTGCTACTCTTCACCCGACCCCCAGCCTAGGAATGGTGCGGAGGGAATGGATTGCGCATAATGGCGCTCTACCATTTCCTTCAGGGCAGTATCAACCACTCTGCCAGAGCGCAGGATCTCTGTACCCATTATATTTATCCGATTTTTTGTAAGTCAATCCATCTGCCCAGCTATTTCCCAATTATAATGCGCATCCAGTCTAACTTGATGCAGCTAACCTCTAGTATTTTCAATGAAGCAAGTACCTATCTGACCTCAATAGTGGGTAACATACCCTTGGTCTGTGATGTTTTTCGATTTTTCATACTATCCGTAAAGATTGTCTTCTTAGATAGTTGTTACGGATCACAGTATAATCTATACCAATATTATAAAGAGGAAAGATTTTTTTGTTTGTTTGTTTGTGTGTTTGTTTGTACCGAATAGGCTCCGAAACTACTGGACCAATTTGAAAAACTATTTCACTAATAGAAAGCTACATTATTCCATAGTGTCATAGGCTATTTTTTAATCCCGAAAACGGGTCCTGTGGGGTGGTCCACGGGAGCGAAGCCGCGGGGAACAGCTAGTAATATTATAAAGGCGAAAGTTTGTGTGTGTGTTTGTATGTTTGTTACTTCTTCACGCTCAAACGGCTGGACGGATCTGGATGAAATTTGGCACAGAGATAGATTATAGTCAGGGACAGCACATAGAATACTTTTTTTCAGGGTTTATGTTTTCTCGGGTTAATTTTCGACTTTAACGTGGGTGAATCCGCTGGCAGAAGCTATATAGTCTTCTAATGACAAACCAAGAGGTTAACGTGATTTCCAAGACAAGGTGTGGGTCCTGGTATATAACTGATGGTAGATATGTGTAAATATTTTTTGTACAAAATTAACAAAACAGACTGTTGAAACCCAAAACTGTGCTCAAAGTCACATTTATCAACTCTTTGCTGTACCCGTAAAGCTCATCAAATATAATAAAGCTAGTTTAAATGAGTACACCTGTACTCATACACTACGAGCAAAATTAGTTACCCACGCTGGACTACTCACAGTGACATTAGATAAAGGCCTGTGTTTGTGTCACGACTTGTACGCAGAGATATGTTAATTTGCACCTCAGTGTAGCCAGGCTCCGTTGTATAAAGTGGACATGGCCTACACTGGCTTGCAGCAAAACGTGTATAGTTGTATGTTAATAAGTGTATTGCGCTGGCGTACCGTGACTTGGAGTAAGGCTTAGCAGGCACTGTGATTTTTATCCGCGCGATTTTTTCCGCCCATTCTGCAACCTATGAAATTGTATGAAGCTGCACTCATTGTGAAAAAAACGCGAATAAAATTTGAGCGAATAAAAATCGTAATGCGTGTTATGCCTCACACTAGAGTTCGTTTTAGCATGGCAATGTCCGTCATTGACTCACCTACTGACATCTTTGAAATCGCCCTGAATAGACATCTAATATTATACTCAACTTTTTTTACAAATGAATAAGGACATAGTTGATTGTTCGGGTTCCAAGAAACATACTAGGGAAAGCTAAAACAAAACATCTATAGTCGTATCATTGTAAAAACATGAAAAAAGTCAAAAAGTCGAATAATAATTGGCGATTTCAATAGCCATAGTACATCTTGGGGATATCCGAGTACAAACAACGATGGCGCGGCGGTTGAACAATGGGCAGAAGCGGAAAATTTATTCTTGCTGCATGATGCAAAACAACCTGCTTCTTTCAACAGTGGTCGATGGAAACGTGGATATAATCCCGACCTTGTTTTTGTTAGCCTCAACATAAGTCACTTTTGCCTCAAAACAGTAGAAACCCCAATACCACGCACACAACATCGTCCAATATCTTGTAGGGTACAGGCTGCTGTTAAACCAATTACAGTGCCATTCACGATTTTCTCGATTCTCGAGAATGCTAGAATTGTACCAACATCTGTACACAAATGATCCCTTTGCAGAAGAGACTATCGCAGCGGGGGATGAGCTCCTCAGTAGAGTTAGTGAAAGTCGTAAAGAAAAGTGGATGAACACAATAAATAAAATAGACATGACAAGAAATAGCAAAAAAGCGTGGTCTACTCTTCGAAAGCTTACCAGCGACCCACCCGAGCCATCACCACCAAATCAGGTTTCTGCCAACCAGATAGCGCATCAACTCCTTCTAAATGGAAAACCCCAAAAAAAACTCCCAAAAACCCTCAAAGCCTCAATTCCATCTTCCGGTAGTACCGAAATAAGCAAACCATTTACGTTGTCCGATATAATAACAGGAATTAAGACACTTAAAAATGGTAAAGCCGCTGGTGTGGATGACATATGTGTGGAACAATTAAAGAACCTGGGTCCGGTGGCAGTTTCATGGCTTCTCGCCCTTTTCAACGCATGCTTGCTAGACGCAAAACTTCCCAAACAATGGAGGAAAGCGAAGGTGACAGCCCTTCTCAAGCCGGGAAAATGTCCATCGGATCCAAAAAGCTATCGCCCGATCTCGTTACTCTGTCACACATTTAAGTTATTTGAACGGCTAATTCTAAATCGCCTACAGCCCCTTATTGACCCTGGGCTGATCCCAGAACAAGCTGGCTTCCGACCTGGAAAATCCTGCACTGGGCAAATCCTCCGTCTCACCCAGTATATTGAGGATGGATACGAAGCCAATAAAATAACTGGTGTTGTCCTTGTCGACTTGTCAGCGGCGTACGACACCGTTAATGTGAAAAGGCTGTTATTCAAGTTAACAGCCCTAACAGAAGACCATGCATTCATACGAATCCTGGGTGAAATGCTACGCAATCGACGTTTTATGGTCATCTTTAACTCGGAAAAGAGCAGGTGGCGTATCTTGAAGAATGGTCTACCTCAGGGTAGTGTCTTGGCTCCCATTCTATTTAACATTTATACTAACGATCAGCCCAGTACGACAAACACGGAAAGGTTCCTCTACGCAGACGACTTAGCACTGGCCACAAGGGCGACAAATTTTGGGGATGCTGAAGCTAACCTTGAACTGGCCCTGACGAATCTCAGTGGATACTACGAAGATAATGCATTAAGACCTAACCCGTCTAAAACGCAGTCATGCTCATTCCACTTGAGAAATCGTCAGGCTGCCAGAAAATTAAACATCCAATGGCGTGGCGCTGACATTGAACACAATGACAACCTTGTCTATCTAGGTGCAACCTTGGACCGCTCACTGACCTACAAAAGCCACTGCGATAAGGCTAAACTTAAGGTTAACACACGCAACAACCTGCTTTGTCGACTCACATCCACTTCCTGGGGCGCCTCCCCTCACGTCCTTCGTACAACTGGTTTGGCTCTCTGCTTCTCGGCTGGCGAATTTGCCTGCCCAGTGTGGCATCGATCCGCTCATGCCCGAAAAGTAGATGTAGCCCTAAATGACACATGCAGAATTATCACTGGGTGCCTTAAACCTACTCCACTTTCTGCATTATTTCCACTGGCAGGAATAGCCCCTCCAGAGGTCCGTAGGGAAGTTGCCTGTTCCTTCGAAAAGCACAAGCAGGAGACCGATAACCGACACCTACTTTACAACACGGAGCCATCCAGGGGGCGACTAAAGAGTCGGAACAGCTTCCTAAAGTCGGCTAAAACAACTTGCGACGACAGCCCTGGGGAAGCGCGCAGAAAGTTGTGGCTCCTCAAATACCCCCCTCCAACTGACTATATCGATCCTGCAGAAAAGCTCCCAGCTGGACATAAACTGCCATGGCCTACATGGAAAACCCTAAATAGGCTGCGAAGCCAAGTGGGCCGCTGTAGGTACAACCTGGTCAGATGGGGGTACTCCGATCAGCCACAGTGCGACTGTGGAACCGCACCGCAAACGATGCCCCATCTGTTGTCGTGCTCTCTGTGCACAAACACCTGCACCATGAAGGACCTGTGCGAGGCCAGCGCTAGGGCTGTCGACGTTGCTGAGTTCTGGTCGAAGCACAACATCTAAATTAAAAACAAAAAAATGGAATCATCGACACGATGAAGAAGAAGATTGTAAAAACAGTAATAACTTAATAAGTGTTGGAAAAATGTTTTTAACAAAAATCAACCCGACTTCCAAAACAAAACACTACAAAGCGAAAAATAACTTTCTTTTCCGATGGCGGTGTCTTTTGTACCCATTGTTTTCCGTTATTCGACACCGGCTTCGGTAAATAAAATTATTTTTCTGTTTTTTGTTAGTTGTCGGTTTGATATTTTGTTAAAAGTTTTTTTTTTCCTCTTTTTAGTTTTGGTAGGTACCTCTAATTAACATGAAATTCAAATTTATAGCCACAGCATCTCATGACGATTCCAATAACACGACTAGGATACATTGTTTTATCTCGCAGTTCCAGTGGCCATTGTGGTCTTCTTCATCAGTTCCACTTTACCAAATGATACTTTCTGAGTGCAAATGATTGCATTATTGATGAAAATACCAAAATCGCTGTATGTGTGCCTATAATATTTGAGGAGTTCCCTCGATTTCTCTAGATCCTGGTTTTCTTATCATGGTACCATCCTTGGGCTATCTCCTTGCCAAGAAAAAAATAATCATCAAAATCGGTTCATGAACCACGCAGTTATCCGCGAACACACATAAAAAAATCATAAATATAGACGGTCAAATTGAGAAACCTCCTTTTTAGGAATTAGGTTAAAAAGGAGACAAGATTAGTCTTTTTTATTAAATCTATGCTTGGATATTTAATTCGTCAATTATAAAATCATCATTAAATTTATTTATATAGTACATTTAATACGAGAAAACTGACTAGACATGAAATTGTTTGCATGAAAAAGTTCTGCCTGCTCTTTTCCTTGGAATACAGAGTCAGCAGTCACACGAAAAACAGTAAATATAGCTCTGGCTTTAGACAAAATGGATCCAACACACTTCAGTATATTTTACGAGTTTTGTCATATCTAGACCAGTACAAAGAGCATCTTACATGTTTGTAGTAAAGAAAACATAATGGAATTGGATAGTTGAAATGAAAATAAACTTTATAAAATATCAGTGCGTGTTACTGAAATTAAATTCGATTGGAATATTATCCTGTTCAAGACTTTAGATGATTTTACTCTAATCCAAGTTTAATCTAAAAATAACCATCAGTTACTATTTCAAATACGTACTTGTAAGTACATAATAATTATTTTAAGTTTTAATAAATATAGTTATTGTTATTATATTATTATGCACGTTATCTAGATATACTTACATAAGTTTAGTCAAAAAACTTGAGTCAAGACGCGTTCAAACGGAGATCAACTGGCTTTATGTTATACTTCACACAAAGTAATCATGTATATTCATATTACAGGGCTCATTATAAGTTCTACTCAGTTAAAATATCAAACAGCGACGACAATTTTTCAATCGTCGATTTTCTTCACATAATTTTGAATCTCATTCTATCTTGTCTATGGTCCAAAACTTTTTAACTTTTTTGCACGAGTGTACTGCTTTAATGGTATTCATATAAAAACACAGAAGGTAGGTACTTACAATACAGAAAAATAATTATTAGAGTACCTACCTACCCACGGCATTAACTAAGGTATTACAGGCCATGGGTAAAACAATTTTTTTTTTTTGTTATGTGCCTAGGTACACATTTTGTATAAAAATTATAGATTGTGAACTGTTGTTTTTACTAAAACGACATCCATAAAATTGTTTGCCCGAGTGTACTGCTCAATATCATTGACAACTTAATATGGTCGGGTTACACGCGAAGATTTAGTATGGAAAAGTAATGAAAGCTAATTTCTCTTAAAATACAACACTTAGGTATCTGAATTTTTGGTCGCTTTATCTTCTGTAGGAATAGTAATTTTTGTATACATTTGGGCAGAATTCACTAAGTTTTTAATAGGTAAATCTTGAAATGAAAATTTAACACCGTGACTACCGCCACCCCAGGCTCCTCCAACTTGGAATCAACATTCAAAGTCGTGGTCCTGCTGAACGAGCGAGCGAAAGTTATCATCGTTGATTTCTCGATAAATAAAAATGATTCAGTTCTGTTTTTTTTACGAAATGGATCACATTTATGGGTAGTAATTATTTGTATACTTAGAATAGCTGTAGCATGCCCCCGTTTTCGGCGCTCATGGTGGTCCTGCTGAATGGAGCGTGACTACCGCAGGACCACCTTCAAAGTCGATTTTCTCGAAAACTACTAAGGTACCAATTTTGTTGTTCGGGTACTAATTGGTACCAATTGAGTAGTAATTATTTACCAAATATGGAAGCGGTTGCTGTCGGGTCCTGCGGTAGTCACGGACATGATTTTCTATCAGCAATAAAAGGTTTAAAATGAAGACACTCAGCAGCTACCGTAGAGTCCAGGAAATAAAATGCTAGTTAAGTAATTTTACCGGAGTTATGTTCGGAGTAATGTTGCCTGAAACGTCCTCTATCACAACAAAAAAAAATGCGCTGTGTAAGGGCCCGAAATACAGTTTTTTGCTTAATTCTCGCATGTTTTTAATTTTACTGCAATTTGTGCTATAGCAAGTGTATACCTGGTTTAATTTTGCAAAAAAAGTGCCACATAAGATTCATTAGTTTTAGAGGTATGATAAATTTTTCAGAACTCAATGCTATATAACCTCCTTGCGTAAAAAAAATACTTGATACAAACTTCTTGTGCAGTGAATATTCGACTTTCAAAGTCCTTCGATTTTAATTTTGTATTGTTTATATTTAGGATTTTAGTAATGATTTTGATTTTAGTCTAGGATATTTATTGAATACTTATTTGGATTGTTATTCTAAAATATTAATTGCAATGGTGTTTAATTAACTATAATTATGTAACGTAACGGAGGTGGCCACTGGCCCCTGTAACACAGGTGCTGTCACCTAGCTCAGGGGTCAGGATTTCACATTTTTTGTAAATTTTGAAGGAAATAAACCATTTATTTATTACTCGTAATAATCCTTGTGATTTTCGCTTAAATCTTTCTTTTTCTCGAAGTCATGGTATAAATATAGAATGCAACTCTTGAAAAAAAACGGATTTATATCGAGGGCCATGAATCACTCGCGTCGCTCATGATTCTAACATTTGAATCACTCGTTATGCTCGTGATTCAATCATCATGAATCACTCCCATGTGGTCGTGTTTCAATCATTAGAATCCTTCACTTGCTCGTGGTTCATCTATGGCCCTCGCTTTAAATCCGTACTTTATTCACTAGTTGCATAATATACTATTTTAACCCCCGCCGGGAAAAGAGGGGTGTTATAAGTTTCACGTGTCTGGCTGTGTATCTGTGTATCTGTGTGTCTGTCTTTGGCATCATAGCGCCTAAACGGATGAACCGATTTTTATTTAGTTTTTTAGTTTGAAAGGTGATTTTGTGGAGAGTGTTCTTAGCTATGTTTGAATAAAATCGGTTCAATTGTTCAAAAGTTATGGACGTTTTATTGTTTGAATCGGGGTGTTTTCGCAAGAAAAATGTATCGGGGGTTTTTTAAATTTTGAGATTTTACTTATTAACTACGCAAGCCCAGAGTGTCATAACATTAATAACTGTCCAAAATCAAATTTAATATAAACGAAACGTTTCTTTGATTAGCAAGAGTTCCCCATGTACAACTGGCACGAAACTCTAAAAGGGGAGGATGTCAAATTGATGTTTAATTAACTCATTGCCCGATTTGTCGCCAGATCAAAGCCGTTTGATGTACGGGTCATAGCTTCTCGCGGCTCGGGGGAGTCGGAGAAAACTGACTTAGATTGAGAAGATGAAGAATTTGAAGAAATGATTTTGTTAAGTGTGAGTAATTGAGTTTTTTGTGACACGTTAAGAAGAAAATGAGGTGTACTTGAATTCATAATCTATCATTAGCATTAACATTCGAAACGGGATATTTACCATGTTTACTGTTTGTTGCGAGTTTCCGATATTTCAGTGCTGTTGCAAGCACCATGATCATGGATAAACTGAAGGTCTTAATAAAACATAATCATAATCTATACCAATATTATAAAGAGGAAATATTTTTTTGTTTGTTTGTACCGAATAGACTCCGAAACTACTAGACCGAATCAAAAAAATATTTCACCAATAGAAAGCTACATTATTCCTGAGTGACATAGGCTATTTTTTAATCCCGAAAACGGGTCCTGTGAAACAGCGAGTGGTCCACGGGAGCGAAACAGCGAGGAACAGCTAGTTGGAGATAATTTAAATCAATCGTCACTAGTTTAGAAAGAAATAAAGATAGAGAGCACACAACACAAACATAAAAAATTAAAACTAAACAACAATAATATAAAAAAAAACAATTTTAAAGTAAATTTGTGTGTCCCACACGACTGCGCCAAATAGAACCAGTTCAGCAAAATGTCGGGCAACTAGTGCCCGTACATTTAAGTATCGATTTTAACGTCAAGTATTTTAAGTTGATTTTCAAGATCCTAATAAAATTATGGGTTTTAATGGAGTTTAAGCTTTGTGATGTTTTTTTTTAATAATAAACTCGAATTATGTATTCAAAAATATACATAGTTTATTTATTGCCAACCATGAGTGAATCAATTTTTTGCGAGTTTTAGTATTTATAAGTCATCTAAAGGTTTTTCTCAAACATGCTTGGAAATTTGAGCATTATTTTGACAATCTTCTTCGAGATAAATCAAAATTCCTGTACTGGCCAAATATATGCGAGCAGCGGCCGGCAAAAGTTGTATGATAATCCATATCTGTCGTGGTTTAGCGGCCAAACAAATTGCAAAGTAAACTCATATCCGTCGTGTAATTTAAAAATGGAACGATCTTTTAGTCCCAAACATGGCAACCTCGGAGGTAACTGATCAAAGGTTTTATTTAAATTTAAAACTGGCTTACAAATAGAAAGCAGATTATTGAAAGAAAAAAAAAATTAACACTAACGCGGGCAAAATATTATTGTTGTTCGTTGTTCGTCATTGACATTAATTGTGTTTGACAAAATGAGTTTAGGTACTACTTAGTTATAATTGCCGCGCTTTTTTTGAGAAAAGTACTATACAAGCCTTGGCACAACTAGGCATTGATTAACTTACGTATATTGTGTGAATCGGCTTCACCTCTGCCCACATTTACACGTTCGTCTATCAATGCCTCTTTTGCTGGCCGCAATTTCGACAGAACAATAAAAAAAAGAAATTGTTACATCCACTCAAAATGCATATTGATATCGCCCGCGATAGAAGCCTATTTTCATGAAGATATACGAAATTAAGTTCATTTATAGATTGTGATAGCTCTAATACACAGCCCGCAGGCGGTGTGTTAATATTACGCCTGTGGGTTATATAATTATACAAACATAAACATAGAGAAGCTGTATTTATGTAATGACATATGTTCTACAAAACTACAAAAGCTACAAACGTTACTAGATACTGTTTCTAGGAAACCCTTTGCATTTTCTTCAAAACAAAACAAGGTGAAACGTCGTGCAGGGAATCCACCATAAATTAATTCTTGTGAAAACAATATTAAATTATTATGAAGTCCCATGTACTAGGGACAAGACTCAACTGCACCCATCCAGGCTTTTAAAATAAGACCTCATAATCCGCCTTTGAACGCTCCCACTGCTGAGACACAGGTCTTCTCTCTGTGAGAGGGAATGGGCCTTAATTCACCACGTAGGCCCAGTGCGGCTTGTTAGATACCACATTATGTCATCAAATTTTGTTTCTAGGACATGCCGGTTTCCCCACGATGTTTACCTTTACCATTTTGGAGACCAGTGTTGATGAAATAAATTACACAAATTAATGTTTCTCGCTGGGTTCGAAACCACAATCAACAACACGTAAGGTGGAAAAACCAACACTGCTCTCATCCATAATCCCTCATTACCCCAAAAAACCTTAAAACCAAACCAATGTTCTCCTTTTAATTCGCCCAGGTTTAGAGAAAACTCTGCAACAAACACGATACATCTCAATTTCAGAGAACCAGGTCGCCGGTACCTAATTAAGTAAGTCCTTCGGTTCGGCCAGCGAAGCTTTTACTTAATGACAATTTAATGCGGGAGCAGCCTTAAAGTGTTTATTTTACTGTTTATTTTGTACTGTGGCTTACGATTGGTGCTTTTTTTCTTTCGTTTAGGGGGTTATTTGGTTTTAAATGGAATATATCTGGGGTAATATGGGGTGTGGTGACCTAATTAGAATAGTGTGATTGAATTGGTATTACCCAATCAGAACTTGAAAGCAACGCTCCTAATACTTAATTGTTTGTTTTTTTTTCATGATGAGGAGATTTTCTCCACAAGAGTCCCTGAGTATGGTGGCGCCGCCGTTGCCAGCCTAGAAAGAAGTGGTGAGACGACCTAGACGCCTACGTAAAGAACTGATTCGAATTAGCTCAGAAAAAGTACACCTAGAAGAATTTGGAAGAGGAGGGTTACCTCGATTGCTTCTAATAGAATGCAATTGATGAGGTCTAGGCTGGACCGAACATGCCTAAAAGATGCCTGTTCGCTCTTGCTAAAGGCTGAAAGGTTATTATAGGTGGTAGGGAACACACAGATGCTGCATCATAGGCAGGGGGAACTACAGGGTCGCGGGCGCTCAGACTGGAGACTCTATCCGCCTACCAAATTACTCCAGGAAAGACGGTGGCATGATGATCACATGCCGCCGGGCACAGCAGCAGGGGAGGCGCTTTTTCAGTCTCCCCTGGGATTTGCCTAAAAGTTGTTGCACAGCCCGCCTGTGCAACACCTTTTAGGACACATTAGGACACATTCCGGAGTGGTCTTTTGAGAGGTCGCACGGAGCACGTAGAATACCCCGTGGTAATCTACGTGCTGATGGTGATCACCAGGGTGGTTTTAGTGAGGTAAAAATCCCACACTCCCCGGTCTTTTCTCCAAAAGTCCAGGCGTCTTTCAAGGGTGTTCCACCGAAAAAAAAAGGTAACACAGACGCCGGCCGAGAGTTCCTCATAGAGCGGAATACAGTATAGTTTTTTAAGTTCATAAAATATTAAATCAACAACATTTTGTCTTCATTTTTCTAATTGCAATTATTTCCGTATCGATTAATGTTAACTTCAAAAACCTGTTTTAATACCGAGTCAAAGCAAAAAAGGTACACAGAGTATCCAAAAGTTTGGCTCGTTAAAATTACGAGAAATAAAAGGGATTGTAATTTTTTTTCTTCTGATTATCACTAATTACTATGGGGTGTCGGTCGTTTGCAAATTTCGGGAGGGGGCGTTACGGTTCAATGACCTGCAATAGATCGACGTGACGATGATGTTTTTTTGTCGATGAAATTACGGGAAATTATTTTTTTATAATCTTGTTTTTATATATCTTGCTCCCAAGAGGATAGAATACTCTTTATTATGTACACCATATAAGTTACAGAAAGTTTAGACGAAGAAAACATTACACTGGGTGAAACAATGGGCGGCCTTATCGATAAAAGCGATCTTTTCAAGACAACCTTTGGATGGACTTTCAAAAAATTAACGGAAAGACAGTACTGTAGGTAGGTTTGGTGTACTATTTATATAGAAAATAAATACATATATATATATATACTAGGTATACAGACAAATATTACAAATGACGTATATGACAAAAAACAACTATTAAAGAGAGAGGTAGTGATTCACATATGAGGATTTGATGTTGCATTATGTCAATTGTTTGTTGTTAAAAAGTTAAAAAAGTAGTCATAAAAAATCACGAACAAAATAGTTCAGCTTTTATGAATGACAATGATGGCGTTTGATACATAGCTTTAGATTTTCTTATTCAGACTGAAAATTTTCTCCAGATAGTTGTTCTAAGTATCGGTATTATATATAATACGCGTAGGTACAAGCTACATTATAAAATAAGAATATAGTTTGCGATAATGATTTACCAGTATTGCATGAAGCTCTTCGATGAAGCTTTGTTTTGTTACCTCACAAAGATTTGAATTACTCTCAGAAATACTCGAAGAAACTCCACAAATACTTATACAAAAGAAACTACAGCATTGAAAAGAAAAACAAGCTTAAACTGTAAACGAACAATGATTGGCACAAACCGCTCACAATTCAAACTGAATGTAAAATGTTTATTCACTTTCCTTTCATCAACAACCTCGCGATTCCTTATAAAAACCGTTTTAAAATGCAAAGCCATCGTGAAATGCTTTTACGCAACATTTTGAAAGAAAACTCTATTGAAAGCGTTCACTTCAAACGTTTAGTCGAAACGCTTCGATAGGTATTCATACGGCGGAGTATGGTATCGTGAAATCGTGGAAGTATTTTTCCATAAACCGTATTTATTTTTATTGATGCTTGAATTTTCAAAAAATGAACTCGTGGATAAACCAATCGTTACATTATTTATCAAAATACCTTGTGATGTATTGAAACTATATGAAAGAAAATTTTAAACTCTTGTTAAAAGCACACTTTGTAAACAAGCATATTACAAATTTGATAATCATCTAATTTGTAAATAGTATGTGTACGGGCAATAGCTCCGCACACTGAGATGTAGAATGTAGATGGACGAATCACACGGGATATGTACAGGAAATAAAATCACTGCTATGTGTCCGTTAATGATTGACAGTTTATTAGGCAAAACAATAAATTATATAATACCAAAAGTAGGTGAGTTGTGGCGGGCGTAATAGCCTAGTCAGCGAATGTACATAAATAATCGGTGAATTAGCGACTGCTTGTTCAGGTAAAAACTAAAACAAGTTATATCATGTGGCGATGCTCGTACATCCTGCCAACTATAAAAGTACAAAATATAACAAGTAAAATAGAGTATCCAAAGTAAGTAAAGTATGTGAAGAAAGTTATTAGACGGTTCTGCGTTCGCCGCTAACTGATATTGGCGACGTTTCGCGATCCACCGTGTTGCTGATAGAACGATGCCCGATGACCTCTTCTAGTGTCTGTGGATCTGCCTTTGTTTGTCTTTCCCTAGGGATATGACTTGGTACCATCTCAATCTCTTCCTTGTGCGCCTGCGTTACTCTTAAGCTTCCTTGAGGTAAACGGACGCAGCGTGCTTTTATTTGAAAGTATACCCATATGCTGAATATTATTGCACAGGTTATCATAAAACCATACAGGACGTAGTGATGCTGCTACGCCTCCACGGAATTGACCATTTGGATGTCCTGTTGTTTTTTTTAACCAGCTCAATTTTTCTCTTAAGATCCTTTAGTTGTTCTTCATGTGTTTCCATTTCCATGTTAGTTATGTTTGTAATTTGACTATTGCTTGTTAATAGTTCGTTAAGGTTTATCTCTGGTATGTAGATCTCTTGCTCATTGCCTAATTCCATTGTGCTTTGCATATTGTAGTGCGAATGAATTAGGTGTCTATCGCCGCGCATTATGCAACCTGTCGCTAAAGTGATTATGCCTGTTATTTGTAGTGTCTGTGTCGTAATTCCAGCTGGACAGAAAATGTGCATAGCGCATTCCTCGCAACACGTAAATAGCCAAGCCCCCTTACTGTGTAGCTTTTTCCATTCATTGCTGCAACTTGATACCTCAGTGCGGCAATTTGATATTCCTCGATTGTTAATTATGTCTGCTTCGCACATTTTTGTGGCTGTTTTTATTCCATATATAGGTAAGTCAAGGTTACATAGCAACAGCTGATTTGTGTTTACTTGTGTGGATATAGTCAAGTAGGCTATATTTCGTTGACAAAGTCCGTGTAGTTGCTGGACGTATTGTTCAACGGCAGAAACGCTTTTCCAGTAAGTCGACATATTGTAGTACACCACCAGTCTCCATTCATCTTGTATTATCTGTAAGTCGGCGGCTTTATCAAAGTATACAAGACGGGTAGGGTCTAGGGCTGTTACATTGACGAGTTGTTGTGTGGACGGTGTCACACACGTAACCATGAGTACTAGTAACGTGCTTAGGTACTTGAGGACGTTACAGCTGGAAACACCCTTCCGTTCCTGTTTAGAGCTCATCCGACGTTGTCGTTGTAATGTTGAGGAAGTCGCCTCTGGTTGTTTATTGTCCGAGGGTTGCATTGATTTGTTTTCGGTATTATTCCCTGTTTCAATGGGTAACCGGGACAATTTTGTTACGGGTCTCTTCATTATGTTGGATTTAGTTTTGAGCGTGACGACTCGTACTAAATTATCTGGTCCAGGGTGCGTCTCTATAACTCGCCCTAATAACCATCGGGCTGGAGCTACTTGGACATCATCCACTGCAATGTTGTGTGTTGGGGTTTGCCATTTTCCTCGTAATTGTAACGTTTGCAGGTAATCGTTGGACCATTTCCTCCAAAATTCCTTGTACATGTTTTCTGTCAAGCGCCATCGTAACGTTAACTGGCTGTTATCGCCCTCTGATGTCATCGGAGGTGCCAGTACCGGTCCACCGACTAAAAAGTGGCCTGGTGTCAGGTAATCGATGTCGTCGAGGTCATTTGTTAGAGCGACTAATGGCCTCGAGTTGAGACAGGCTTCAATTTGTACTAGCAAGGTAGTAAACTCTTCGTACGTAAGCTTTTGTTCACCAAGCACGCGTTTAAGGTGGTGTTTCATGCTCTTTACTGCAGCTTCCCATAATCCTCCCGCTGTTGGCCAAGATGGTGCGTTAAAATGCCATTCAATGCCACTCTCGGAAGTGCTGTTGATCAGGTCGTCGTTGACGAGAAGTTGCATTGCCTCCTGGCGTTCTTTGGCTTGTGCTCTTGCTGCTCCGACAAAGTTCGTTCCGTTGTCACTATAGATATGTTTCGGCGTTCCTCGTCGAGAGCATAGCCGCTTCAATGCTGCGAGGAATGTTGCAGTGCTGAGATCGGACACCAGTTCAAGATGGATGGCTTTTGTGCATAGGCAAATGAAGATCGCGATGTAGGCCTTAACTGTTTTAATGCCGCGACCTTTGTTGGCCTTTATTTCAACGTGTCCCGTGAAATCCACGCCTGTGTGTGTGAATGGTCGTGAAGGTGTAACTCGAGGTGTTGGTAAGTCTGCCATTTGCTGATTGCTGCGTTGCGTTTTATAGCGATGACAGGTGACACACTTGTTTAGTTGCTTCTTGATTGTTTTCATGCCGCCTAGTATCCAATACTTGTTACGAAGGTGTCCCAATGTAAGCCTGGCACCGCCGTGGAGAGTATTCATGTGGGCTTGGTCAACCAAGAGTTCTGATAGCTTGTGGTTGTTTGGTAAAATTATTGGATGTTTTTGTGAGTCGTTTAACTTGGCATGTTCAAGTCTTCCTCTCACTCGAAGGATGCCGTGGTCGTCTAGCATTGGGCTCAGACTCAACAGTTTGCTTGTGGCCCGTACCTTGTTATGTTTGTGTAGGTGCGCTATTTCATCGCCAAAGGTATTGTTCTGTACAGTTTTCACAAGCAGGTTCTGAGTTTGCACTATGTCTTCTGTAGTTAAGTGCGACCTACGGTTGGCTCTTGTTGCGTCACGCGAGTTATTTATAAATCGTATAAGCCAGCTGATGACTCGGGTTGCATAAGTCATTGAGCTGTATTTTTGCAGTAGTTGCTCGATGAGTGGCGCGTGTTTTGTTTGTATTGCGCAAGTTTGACCTCGTTTCCTTTTCTCTTCGTTCGTTGTAAAAATACCTTGTTGGGGTATGTTGTTGTTTTGAAGCCAAGAAGGGCCTTTCCACCAGAGTTCGTGACCTATTAAGTCTGATGGTGAGATTCCTCTGCTTGCGCAGTCCGCAGGGTTATCTTCGGACTTGACATGTTTCCAGGAGTTGGATGGAGTTGTTTTCGTTATCTGTGTGACTCTGTTGGCTACGAAACTCTTCCAGCGACCCACGTCACCATTTAGCCAGCCAAGTACCACCATGGAGTCTGTCCAGCAATGTATGGTGACTGTCTGTGAGTTCATCGAGGTTTCCACTTTTTCGATCAGTCGTGCTAGCAGTACTGCACCACATAACTCCAGTCGTGGCAAGGAAATTGGGTTTTTCTGTGGGGCTAATTTTGTTTTAGCTGCTACTAGCCTGATCACCTGTTGACCTTCTTTGTCCGTGGACTTGCAATATATGACGCATCCGTAGGCTCTTTCAGATGCATCACAGAAGCCATGTAGTTCGAAGGGTTGTTGAGTGTAGCCGACCCAGCGTGGTATGGATATGTCGTGAATGTGCGCGAGCTGATTGCGGAATTGCTCCCATTCTTGCTGTATATTTGTTGGGAGTTGATCATCCCAGCTCGTTGTTGTCGACCATGCATGTTGAAAGATTAGCTTGGCTTTCACTGTAACTGGTGATACCCAGCCAAGTGGATCATACAGTTTTGATATATCCGACAGTAGTGTGCGTTTTGTGTTGACATCACGTTTGTTGCAGAGTGATATTTGTTTGTATGTAAATTGATCCGTGCGCGGGTTCCAAGTGATGCCTAGCGTTTTGTTTGTGTCTGCGTCCTTGAAGTCGAACATTTTCTGGCTTATCAATTCATCTGACAAGCCTTCGAGTAGGCGCGTTTTGTTGCTAGCCCACTTTCGTAAGTTGAACCCACCACCTTTCAGCATTGTTATTAGTTCATGTTGAGCTTTCTGTGCTGTTATGAAGTCGTGACATCCGCCTAGTAAGTCGTCCATGTATAGTTGGTTGGAGAGAATAACCGCCGCCAAAGGGTACTGTGCGCCGTCATCCTTGACTAATTGCTTTATGGTTCGCATTGCAAGGAAGGGTGCGGACTTGGTGCCATATGTTACTGTTGTCAGTTGTATCTCTTGTAACGGTTCTGTGACTGAATCCCTCCACACGATTTTTTGCAAGTGTTGGTCTTTTTCCTGAACACGTATTTGTCGGTAGAATTTCTCGATATCCGCTGTATACACGTATTCAAATGCCCTCCATCGTAGAATCATCGCTTGTAAGTCTTGTTGTAAGTTAGGCCCGCATTCCATCAATTGGTGGTTGCTGATGCATTGAAAACCACTCGGAGCTTGGTTGTCGTTGAGTCTGGTTTCATTACTCCATGATGGGGCAGGAAACAGCTCGGTGTGTCCGGCTCTGTTTACTTTTTCATATGTTGTAAAGCTTTGTATTCGTCGATGAAAGCCTTGTAACTTGAAGCGAGGTTTTCGTCTCTAGCCCAACGTTTTTCCAACTGCTTGAATTGCGCGACTGCTTGAGGCTTTGATCGTCCCAAATTTTGTTCGAAGTTGGTCTTCATGGGGATTCTAACTTCGTATCGCCCGTCTTCAAGTCTTTTTGTTGTGTCAGTATACAGCCTCTCACAGTACTCCTCCTCAGCACTCGTGGACTTGTCGTCTGACGTTATGTCTTCAATTTCCCAAAAACGAGAGATATCGTTAGTATCTACCACGACATGACAATTGAAGGTATTTGTGTTTCCAACTAATACCCAGCCGAGTTTAGTTTGTTGTGCTATAGGTGCGTATATGTTTCCTCGAATTATGCTGCTCATCACTATATCGCCGTATACTCCGGCATCAAGTAAAATGTCAATCGGCCTTGATAAGTTGAATTGTGGGTCAGCCAGGTTAATATTTTCTATGTGAGGCCAATCCTGTTTTTCGAAGGAGTAGTTAGGTAGGTTGTTGAGTAGTTTGGCCATTACTAGCGCCGGCGTTGAAAACTCGTAATCTCCGTAAAGGGACTTACAGTCCAACTGAACGGTTCCGTTGCTCTGGCTGGAAAATGTTCCGATTCCCGACACAGTTGAGTTGTGGTTGCGTCGCGGAAGGCCAAGTCGTTGCACAGCCGATTCTGTTATAAGGTTCAGTTGGGAACCTTGGTCTAGAAGACATCGGAGTACGGTGTAGGTTCCATCTGCGGCTTTGACTTTAAGTTGTAGCGACAGAGAAGAACTTCGTTAAAATTTCCTGACACGTGATTAGTTTTTCGCTGCGAGTTGCGGTCAGTCACGTTGTCGGTCAGTTGACTTGACGACAGTGTCGCTGACGTAGTATCACGTGTTAGGTCATGTAGCGTTGTGTGGTGTGCGCCGTTACACACCTTGCATCTTTTTTGCGAGTTGCATTTCTTTCCGTTGTGCGGATACATGCAGTTTTTGCAAACGTTCAATTGCTCAATTGTCCTAATTTTTATGTCTGGCGTCATCCTTTGAAACGCTTTACAGTGGAGCAAAATGTGACTTGCTTTGCATACAGGACAATTCCTGTCGGAGCTTGTATGGTTTGCTTTGGGGTAGCGTCTGTATCTGTTGTACGCATCCCTTTGTGCTGCTGTAGTCGAGCTGCCTGTGTTTGCATCTGTTTGCTTATTTGGCTTGCTTGTTTTCTTCACCACTGATTCTAGCGCCGTGAACTTCCCTTCGATGAACTGGATGAATTCTTTGAAATTGGGAAGCCCTCTTGGACTTTTCCTCGCCTCCATGTAGTCAGAGTAGGTCTGAGTGTCCAGTTTTCCGGCCAGAATGTGCACCAAAATCGGGTCCCATGATGTCGTGTCGATGCCCAAGTTACGCAACGCGTGCACGGTTTCAAGACTGGTGTCGTGCAGGCGCTTCAATTCGTAAGCGTTTTGATGTTGAATCGTATGTTGACTCATCAAAACTTGCATTTGTTTGGTGAAGAGAAGCTGTAAGTTATTATACCTATGATGGAGGATTTCCCAGCAGGAGTCGTAGTTGCTTTCGGAAACAGTCAAATGTTGCACAAGGCGTTCAGCCTCCCCTTTCAGCTTCCCTTTCAGGTGCTGCATCTTCAGCCCCTTCGAGAGGGACGGGTTGTTATGAATGGCCGCAACATATAGATCGAAGAATGTCGGCCATTGTGTGTAATTACCAGAGAATGTTGGTATTTCGATCCTCGGTGCATTGTCCCGTTGTTGGACAGCGAGGTTGAGCTTGCGGTTAAGATCTCGCTTTGTACACTCGTACGTTTCTTCATACTTCGAAAACTCAAGCTCGTAGTTAACGTCGCTACCGACGAGAATGTTGTCAAGCTGCCAGTGTACTTCGTCAATAACCCTCCATCGAGATTCGAGGGTCCGGAGCTTGTCTTCTATATCCCATTTCTCAATAATGTCAGCAGTGCACAAGTTGCTGGTGAACCGGGAGAAGGCTCTGAAGTTAGTTGCTTGCTGAGTTTTGAGCTCGTCTGATTTTGAAAGGACTCCAGTGTTTTTGCTCTCTTCACCTTGGTAGCACGCGGGTTCCGCAGTGCTGGTAGACCATGCTTGCAGCTTATGTTGTATACTTGAGTATTCCGCCTTGACTCTGTCGTACACCTTTGTACTGTAGTATACATTGGTCCGGTCCGTGGCGCCCTGTAACACGCCATGGTTCATCTCGAACTCGTTCCAGTGCGCCTGGAGGGTATCCAGTCTACCCCGGATGTATGTTGTGGTTTTGCGGTCAGGGCCATCTTTGCCGAAGTTGACACCAATTTTCCGAATGCCCTCTGCGATGATACTCTGCCGCTTGAGAAGTTCTTGTTGTCTAGCGTCCATAATTGTTATTTGGGTATGTATGCGTATTGTTGACGGACGTTAGACCTGTTGACTTCACTGTTGAATTTGTTGTGTATTGTTGTTCCCGAACCACCAAATGTTGATGTTTCCTGTGGCAATCGCCGTCCGAAGGAATCTCTGCAAGATAAGAATGCTTTGAAATATGCTGGTCCTGCTCCATAGAAAAATATTTGGTGTAGACAATATCAAACTGGTTGATTTTTAAATTCATATTAATTATATTGTTTTTTTTTGTTTAAGAAATAGACTCACACACTTGTATGGTCTATGGTCTTGTATGATATTGACCTGAATGAAAAGCTGTAAATTTCCTACTATCTGGTTCAAGTTCCACGTTATAAAACCCTTGGCTTAAGTCTAAGTGCGTAAAATAAATGCAACCAGAAAGCGAGTCTAATATCTCATGAATATTTGGCAGTGGGAATTTATCGTTTTGTACACAGTTATTTAACTTTCGGTAATCAATGACTAGACGCCATTTCTTCTCTCCATTTGATTTCTTTGGTACTAATAGAACGGGACTAGACCATTCGCTATTACAGGGTTCTATTATACCTTGTTCGAGCATGCGGTTAATTTGATTCTGTATTTCCCCTTTTTGTGAATGTGGGAGCCTGTAAGGTTTGCTGTAACTTGGTCTAGTACCGGGTTGTATTGTTATTGAATGTTTATATATAGTTGTCGTAGTGAGTTGGTCTCCTTCGAGATAAAAGATATCGTTATACTTTGCGCATATGTTCCTAATGCTGATTTTTTCCTCCTTATTTAGATGATCTAATTTTAATAAGGGAAGCAGTTTTTTGACTCGTTCTGCATGTTTCTTTGGCTTGTCAAATATACAGATATTATAATCTCTTGCTTTATGTATTTTAGGATTAATGCTATGTACATAAAAATCGTTTTCTGTTGTGTTCAAAATTCTTATTGGTAGCTTTCCGTCCGCGGGCTTTGCTATTGTACTTGCTAAAAATATTCCGTTTCCTATCTGCTCTGCGCAAACTACACAATCTTCTGTTATATCGGTCGTTATGTAATGTGTGCTTTCGGACCTAGCGGGTATAGTTAGCGTCTCGTTATGTTTGGTAATAGGCACACAAATTTCTTTATTGTTATTATACATAACTAAGGAGTAATTTTTGAAGTTAATAATCGAATGATATTTGCTCAAAAAGTCTTGGCCTAAAATGCCACTTGCCTTACAGGGTAAGGATTCAAATACGTAGAATTTATGGCTTAGAATTTGTTCACCTGCTCTTAATTCAAGATAAACAAAACCGATTGCTTCAATTTTTCCACCAATACCATTTACAACAAGTTTTCCTTTTTGGATGGGTTCATTTAACTCAGCAATGTGTTTATATTTTATGGCCGATATGGATGCACCGGTGTCGATTAGCCACGTATATGTAAGATTGTTATGTTTAGAGTGTAATGAAATATGATATATGCTACTACATGACATCATAACGCTTTTATTCACGAAAAAACTCTTCTGAATTATTATTATCATTGTTATTTTCAGATTGATTTTCTCGCGGATTTGAATCTGTCAAAATATGCGTATTTTGTTGCTGTTCCTGGTGAATAGTAGCTTGGTTAAAAAAAATCCTACCTTTTGCTCCACGGTTAAATGTGCCGCGGCCACGAGATCTCCATCCACCGCGACCTGTTTGCGATATTCGATCATCCCTCCATTCCGCCGGTGGCGTTGATTGTCCTCGTCCTCGTGACATCCCCTGGCCTCTGGAATTCCTATATTGGTAGTAATTGTTATTACGACGCATAAATAAAATGTCACCTGACGTGGACGGTGTTGAAACTTCCTCATCGATGGCTGCTTGTATGGCATCACTTAAAGATGTAAACTGTCGTGCTGCTATTATTGTGCTTAGTCGACGATTTCTTAATCCGTCGGCAAAACTTTTAATGGCTGATTTTTCGTTAACATGTTAGAATTACCACACTTTCACATTCATTAGAACACAGAACTCACAAGAACACTAGCCGAATTGTATGATTTGTTACACGCCTCTGTGTTGTCAGGGATTCTTGTTGGAAGCGTGGACCCGACGTTCCTCGCCTGCAGACACGTTACAAGCACCGTCGTGACACCTTCTGGATCGATCCACAGAACGCCTTAAGATGTGTCTCGTTATCTGCTCTCGCGCCCAGGACTCATGACATCTTTTGTAAATTTTAAAGATGGAGTATAGTGCACCGATGAATAATATCGTGCAAATTATTGTTAACACGATACTTATGGCCGATAAATGAAATTTAAATTCCTCTACCGTCGCTGTGTTTTTAGCGGCGCTATTTTGATTGAGAAAAACCTCCTCATTAGTTACTTTTGAGTTGCACATTTTTCAAAGTCACTTTTAATATATTTTTCACTTAAACAGTTGCTACACTGAGCAAAACCGATACTAATCGCGTACATGATTCAAGCCCTGTTTAGTGGCAGGGTCGCCATGTATGGTCGGGTGTCAGATATAATAAAACATCCCAAAATGTGGTGTAAGACTGCCTTTATTATGTTGATACTATGACTTATATATTGGTTACACACATTGAAATAGAGGTTGCATACGTACTACATCACACACTGTTCCATTGTTATTGAATTAGGTAATTTACCTATGTTTGCAATATTTGTAAGTGTGAGTACCATGTTCCTATTGAATTAATAAATTAATTGACCTGTTAGTGCTTCTAACATTTCATACCTATACGCAGTATAGTACTGTTATAATAGGTGCATCGTTATTATGAATTAATTTATGTAGGTAAATATTGTAAAACACTTTTTTTTTAAACAGTAGGTAGGTGTAGGCGTTTCTTGTCCGTTCTTCTCCATAACATCCATTCGTCCATCTACCTTTGCGAATGGACAGTAGAATAAATTATTATTATTTAAATTTTCGACTTTCAAAAGTAACGCTTACTGCCAAAAAGACAAAAATAATTCGTCTTTGATAAGTAAAACAGCCTCACAGATCAATCTTCAAAGCTAAGCAACGCTTGCCGAAGTCGGTCGATGGATGGGTGACTGTCCATTTAATGCAGAGATTCCATAGTACTTTTCCAAGTACAGTAAGCCTTTGGTCCCGGCTGTCATTAGATATTGGACAGTCGTTACGGGTATTCAGAACCCAAAAAACTGACATCAGTCTTGCGAAGGGGTATCGTGGTAACCAGATAGAATAGAGTAGAATAGAATATACTTTATTGTACACCAAAAAATTAAGTTACACATCTCTTTCACAATAATACTTATTTCTACGGGTACAAAGGCGGCCTTATCGCTGACAGCGATATCTACCAGAGAACCTTTGGATGGACCTAAATAACTTAGAATAGAACAGGGGTAGTCTGTGGTGTAATGCTACATTAAAATATAAATATATTTATAAACAATTAAATACTATACATAAGCCTATATATACATACATATATATTATCACGTGTAACATATTATGCGTACAGCTAAGGAGTGGAATTCCCTGCCGGAGTCTGTGTTTCCCGATAGCTACAATCTAGGGGTCTTTAAGTCAAGAGTGAATAGGTTACTTCTAGGCAAGCGTGCTCCACCGTCGACCACATCATCGCTTACCATCAGGTGAGAAAGTGGTCTGAATAAATAAAAAAAAAAAATAATAATATAATAATACAGGGTGTCCCAAAAAGGACGCAAGATTTGAAATTGAAGAAAAGCACTTTTATTTTTTCGTTATAATATATTTGTATATAAAATCTTGAAGTACATAAAATAGGGTTATTTGTGGAATAACACGTCAGGCAAATGTCCTCCTAGGCTTTGCTGGCACATACGCACTCTTTTGTCAAAGTTTTCTATGACCATTTTGCATAGATGCGGCTGAATTTCCCCGATGCAGCGTCGAATTTCCTGTTTTAAAGCGTGAATAGTTGTAGGCTTATTGGCATAGACTTTAGACTTTAAATAACCCCATAAAAAGAAATCTAAAGGCGTTAAATCGCAAGATCTAGGGGGCCAATTCTGATCACCGAATCGAGAGATCACACGACTAGGAAAAGTTTCATGCAGTAATTGCATCGTTTCTCCGGCTGTGTGGCAAGTGGCCCCGTCTTGTTGAAACCACATTGCTTCCACATCGATATCCTCTAATTCGGCTAAAAAAAACCTTGTTATCATGTTGCGATATCGAGCCCCATTAACAGTAACCGCTTGACCGGCCTCATTTTGAAAAAAATATGGTCCAATAATGCCTTCAGCCCAAAACCCGCACCAAACAGTGACACGTTGTGGATGCATTTGTTTTTGAACAATCACATGTGGGTTCTCTGAGCCCCAAATGCGGCAATTCTGACGATTAACAAAGCCATCGAGATGAAAATGTGCTTCGTCGCTAAAGATGATTTTGTTTGAAAAATCTGCATCCCTGTTTTGGCGGTCGATAATCCATTCAACGAACTCTCTTCGCTGTCCATGATCACGGGGCTTCAGTTCTTGTGTTATTTGAACTTTGTAAGCATGGAGATGCAGATCTTTAGTGAGAATACGCTGGAGAGAGCTTCTTGAAATTTGCAATTCTTGTCCACGATGCCTAATGGATGTTCCTGGATGTTCACGGACATTCTGACGCACAGATTCAATATTGCCATTTGAACGGCTTGTTTTTGGACGACCAGTGGAATGAACATCATTAATTGATCCACTCTCCCTGAATTTTGCAACCAGTCTCTTCACAGTTGATGAACTCAAGCCAATATTCCGACCATATTTTGCACGGAATTTTCGAACCGTACCCGCCAAACTTTCATTACTTTTCAAATATTGTTCAATAATAAAAACGCGTTGATCTTTCGTATAACCCGCCATTTTTACAAATCCTAAACATTCAGCTGTCAAATGTTTTTTTTTTCAGGGTTGCCAGCACTAAAATACAAAACTGGCGGCAAATTGAAATCTTGCGTCCTTTTTGGGACACCCGATAGATGGAAAAAATGAAAAAGGGTTGAATATATACAGATACTGAGTAGTGAAATAAAAAGGAAAAACTTAGGCAGTCGCTCCATATAGTTTTAGGGACACAGGCGGCATATATTCGCCGGTCCCCTTTTTGCGTCTCTTAGAGGTGAGGTTGAATAAAATGAAAGTCCAACTGTATTTTGATGGTACTTTAATTTATTGACATTTTATATGAACTCCTTTACACACGTTGATATGTGTGGATAGACCTTAATTTAGTTTGTGACTCGCGGCGGCTGACAGACTGGAGCAGGATATGTTTTTTTTTTTTTTTTTTTTTGACGGCGCCTACCACTCGGCGCTCTGCGAACTAGGGGTTCCCCGGACATGGTCCGAGATCTTGGGGACTCATTTATTTCAAGGTAAATTTCTACATACTTCTTATTTTCTATTAAAAATTAATACTATTACATATGAGTTTCTTATATTACTTATTTTCTACAGACTTATTTTAGCCAATTCACAGCTTGTTCTTTACGATATCTTGCTTCTGTTTTGTTTACAGATACCATATCGTACTGTTTGCTTCCAGCTGTATATACAAATGTACAGTTTTGAGCATTGCTGTTAGTTTTTGTTCCTGTTTATCGTGCTTTGTGCCGTTTTGACACAGTATTCGATAAACTCTGTGCGATATCTTTTGTCTGCTATAAGCTCTTTAAAATTCTCAGCTCTGATATTAATCCCTAGTTTTTGTTCTAGGTCGTACCTCTCCAGGCCATAGGCCGGGCAGTCAGTCAACAAGTGTGTCACCGTCTCGTCAATGTCTGGGTCACAGGTACATGATGGGCTTTCCTTACACTTGAATCTGTTCAAGTATTCGGCAAACCCACCATGTCCTGTCATTATTTGCGTGATTACACCTGTCGGCTTCAACTTCCTGACGGTTCTGTACGCGTCGATCGCGTCCGGAAAGAACAACTTGGTGATCGCGGCTGAGTCACCCATTCTGTACCGCCGGTTCCACTCGTCAAGCGCATCCTTTCGGATTTGCCGCTTGACGAATGATACCGGGCACTGGTCGTAATCCGGTCTCCTCTTCAATTTCAGCGCCGCATCCTTAGCCAACAGGTCGGCTCTCTCATTCCCTTCCAGTCCCGCATGGGCCTTGATCCAGAACAATGATATATCTTTGCCCTGGGATCTGCCCTGCCGCAGATTCTCTCTGGTTTCGACTGCAAGGGGATGAGAAGAACGGTGGTTTGCGACCGTTTCAAGTGAGGATCGAGAGTCGCTAAAGATGCCAAAGGTCTCTTTAGCGCTCTTAAGTATCTCCCTGGTGGCTTTACATATGGCCAATAGTTCGGCCTGGTAGACCGTGCAGTGGGACGAAAGCTTCAACTTCAGGCTTTTGGTTTCGGCGCCATTGCTCCAGAGAGACAATGCCGCCCCCACCTTGCCTTCAATTTTACTGCCGTCCGTGTAGATCTGCACTGCTTGTGCGCAGTGGTCACCGAGTGATTCTTGGCCTGCCAGGCAAATGAACTGCAGGCTCATATGCTCTGCCGGGTGTGGTGTGGAGGCAAATGCGGTTCGTCGCTCGACGTCCCTATCTCCTAGCTCTGACCGGGGTACCCCCCTCCTCGCTTCGCACAGGGCAGCTGCCTCTTGAACTCTGAGATCGAGGGGCAGTATCCCAGACAGCACCAGTGCCGAGTTCAGGGAAACGGTGCGGTAGGATTTGCACAGTTTCTGCGCGAATCCCCTTTGGACCGCAAGTAGCCTCTTCTTTACGCACTTCTTTGTAGCTGCAGATGCCCACGCGCTAGTTAAGGAACCCCAAACTACCAATATTAGCTTTGTCCGCTAATAAGTATTTATTAGATGTATTCCATTGCTTGATCAGCGTTCATGATTATCTAGGACAAGCATCATATCTGATCACGCCATGCATGTACTACGTTAGCAATAAAGTTAGTATATAAGATCAATATTTTATTAGATTAATCTTAATTACTGTTTAGCTGTAACTCTGTCGGAATAAAGTTATTTTTAATTACTTCCGTTGTCGCTTACTTAATTGGCGCAGCCGGTAGGATCTCTGTAGTCAGTCTACCCTGTATACAATTCTACGTGGAGCAGCCGACTTCCGTGTCTACGGTTTAGCAGAGATCGCCGAACAAATAAATTAATTGAGAAGCCACTTCGAGTTACGGAAGAGGACCAGCCACAGCAGTAGTTCAGGGAGCATGAAGCTAGCTGCGGAATTGTGAGTAAATCTTTTCACCTCTCAGCTCTTCCATTTACATCCCAACCTTGTAATAAGTCTATGTGTGTGTATTATCAGGGATTGGACAACGCCGTAATAATATTTGCATAGATTTTTGTATTAATATTTTAGAGTAGTGATATTTTAGTAGTACATTAGTTTTTTTTCTCCCATTGCCTTTTTAGGGTTCCGTAGCCAAATAGCAAAAAACGGAACCCTTATAGATTCGTCATGTCTGTCTGTCTGTCTGTCTGTCTGTCTGTCTGTCTGTCTGTCCGTCCGTATGTCACAGCCACTTTATTCCGAAACTATAAGAACTATGCTGTTGAAACTTGGTAAGTAGATGTATTCTGTGAACCGCATTAAGATTTTCACACAAAAATAAAAATAAAACAATAAATTTTGGGGGTTCCCATACTTGAAACTAAAACTAAAAATATTTTTTTGCATCAGACCCATACGTGTGGGGTATCTATGGATAGGTCTTCAAAAATGATATTGAGGTTTCTATTATCATTTTTTTCTAAACTGAATAGTTTGCGCGAGAGACTCTGCCAAAGTGGTAAAATGTGTGTCCCCCCCCCCTGTAACTTCTAAAATAAGAGAATGATAAAACTAAAAAAAATATATAATGTACATTACTATGTAAACTACCAGCGAAAATTGGTTTGAACGAGATCTAGTAAGTAGTTTTTTTTTAATACGTCATAAATCGTAAACCGCAATTTACCAAGTACGGAACCCTTCGTGCGCGAGTCCGACTCGCACTTGGCCGGTTTTTTTAATTTCATAACTTTTTCACAATGGAAAACGTGACCCGTGTCCCACAGGAATTGGTTAACATCATACCAATATTCAGTGGCGACGCTAGAACGTTACCGTTATATATAAAAAAATGTGAATACATTTTGTCTACGTTCCAAGGAACCGTAACCCAAAACGAATATTTATTTCATGTGGTAACAAGTAGGTTTGTTTTTAGAAAAGACAATGTTTGAAATTATTTGTTTTACTGAGCATTGGCTGAAGGAATATTCAATGCTTATTAATTTTGAAAATTATACTGTGGGTAGCTGTTTTAACAGAAATGTTATGTTGCGTGGAGGTTCACTTATATTAATCAAAAATGGTATTAAATCAAAACCTCGTAAAGATATTGTAGATCTATCAGTTGAACATAGTGTTGAACTGTCCTGTGTTGAGCTGGATAAGCATGTTATAGTGTGCGTTTACAGACCCCCCAATTATAAAAACTACTGTATATTTGAGTCAGTGATGGAAGATGTTCTGGCAAAACTTGCAACTGGTAATAAACTAGTCATAATCTGTGGTGACTTTAATATAAATATTTTAGAAAATAATTCAGATAGTAGTAGACTATTAAATCTCTTCAAATCATTTAATTTGTCGCATGTGTTTGAGGAACCAACCCGAACAACTGTGACTACTGCTACATGTATTGATAATGTTTTTTGTTGCTGCGAATACTTAAACAAAGCCATTATGAATTGTCTGCCTTCGGATCATAGTGGGCTACTGGTAACATTTGAGTCCAGCATACCAATACAACAAGTGCAGATTCAATCCAGACCAATAACATCCGGTAAATTAAATAAATTTAACAGCACTTTAATTGGTAAGTTAAGTTATCAGGACCTCACAGTGAATGATGGTAATATTTTGTACAAGAATGTTTTCTCAGTTGTTCAAACAGAATTCAATAATACTTTTAAGAAGAAAACTAAAACTATATGCCCTAAGTTTTTATTCAGTGACTGGGCGACAAAAGGAATCAGGAAAAGTAGGGAAAGACTTTACGAGCTGTATGGCCTTAAGCCTTATATTAACACTGAAACTTTTAGTAAATATGTTGCTACTTACTCAAGAATTTTTAAAAATACGTGTAAACTAGCTAAGGCTATATACATTAGCAATAAGGTTAAATTCGCAGAAAATAAAATTAAGACGGTTTGGAAAATTATAAACGATGAAACAAACAGGAACAAAAGAAATAATACTGATTACACGCTTGAGACTACACGTGGACTTATTAGAGATAACAAAGAAGTTGCTCAAGAATTTGTAAATTTCTTTACCAGCATCCCAATTAAAACTACTGAACCCTTAAATTCTTCGCCGTCGCTCGCTTCTGGTTTATTACACGCTAACGTTTCAGCCTGCCCCAATGAATTTCACTTTTCACATATAAACCCAATAACAGTAATAAAGGCTTTTAAGCAAATAAAGGTAAAACTGACCGAAGATCTATGGGGCATGTCCATCAAAGTTTGTACCTCCATTATTCAGACTATAGCGCCGTACTTAGCTTTGATTTTTAATTTATGTGTAGATCAAGGAGTCTTTCCGGATCTAATGAAATATAGTAAGGTTATACCACTTTTTAAATCCGGGGACAGTAAAGACACAAATAATTATAGACCAGTATCCGTGTTGCCGGTTTTCAGCAAGGTATTTGAGAAGATAATGCTAAATCAAATGCTCATTCATTTTAATACGAATAACATCTTACATGATAAACAGTATGGTTTCACCAAAGGACGTTGTACAACTGACGCTGGTGTCACCCTATTAAAACACATATTTAATGCGTGGGAAGAGTCGCAGGATGCCATAGGTATCTTCTGCGACCTGTCGAAGGCGTTTGATTGCGTTAATCATGAAACATTACTTCTGAAACTTGAGCATTACGGGCTAGGTCAATCAGCGTTAAGTTTGATTAAATCTTATTTGAGTGATAGACAACAATTAGTTCAAATAAACGGTGTGAATTCGTCGGGGTTAAATGTGAAAATGGGGGTACCCCAGGGCTCAATTTTAGGTCCTTTCTTATTTTTAATATACATAAACGATTTACCCCATTTATTCGAAGGCAAACTAAATATGGTGCTATTTGCTGATGACACATCTTTAGTTTTTAAAGTAAATAGACGTACTTGTCAGGTTGACGACGTAAATAACGCGCTACGGCAGGTTCAGGATTGGTTCACTGCCAATAATTTAGTATTAAATGGTAAAAAAACCAAATGCGTAAAATTTTCGTTGCCAAATGTCAAAAGTACTGATTGTGACATTATATTAAACAAGGAGAAGCTCGAATTCGTCGATAAAACGGTTTTCCTGGGGATCACGCTAGACTCAAGGTTACAATGGGGTCCTCATTTAGTATCACTTGCGGGGCGGCTGAGTTCGGCAGCTTATGCTGTCAGAAAGATTCGTCAATTTACTGATGTGGATACCGCTAGGCTAGTCTATTTTAGTTACTTTCATAGTATAATGTCTTACGGTATCTTACTATGGGGAAGGGCTGCAGACATTGAGTCTATTTTTATTCTGCAAAAACGAGCCATCAGAGCGATTTACAATCTTCGCCGCCGTGATTCTCTAAGGGAACTGTTTAAGGACATTAACATCATGACGGTTCCTTGTCAATATATTTATGAAAACATCATGTACGTGAGAAAGAATTTACATCTTTTTAGTAAAAACGGAGACAGACATAATTACATTACTAGAAATAGGGACCAATTAGTTCAACCAGGTTTCAGACTGGCAAAAGTGGCCTCATCTTTCATGGGGTACTGTACAAAATGTTACAATAAAATTCCTCCCCATATTCTAGAACTGAATGAGACGAAATTTAAAAATTGTATAAAACGCACACTATGCAGGCAGGCATATTATAAGTTGGGGGATTATATTACTTATAAAAATGCTTGGCTCAATGCTAGTCCTGCTCCACAACCACTAGGGCGCAAAAACAAATGATATGTTTATGCTTGTGTTGTATAGACTCGATTTCTT
This sequence comes from Orthosia gothica, assembly GCA_949775005.1. Lineage (NCBI taxonomy): Eukaryota > Metazoa > Arthropoda > Insecta > Lepidoptera > Noctuidae > Orthosia > Orthosia gothica. The sequence continues at coordinate 13,441,994 of OX459057.1, forward strand.
TTAGTATTGTATAGCTGCACAGCACGTGTGTGGGTACTATGTACCCAACTGTAAATCTACCATTTGCTATACCTATGTGTCGTTCGTTGACTTGTGTGTGCCCTGGCAGTTGAGTGTGTCATGCTCTCTCAAATGTCTCTCTGATGGTGGCGCGTGTGTTGGATCATTCGGTTCCCTTCATGATGGTTGAGCTGGGTGGTGCCGATTCATGCGTCATGTTCGTGAACGGGCGCCGTCAGTTGGGATTGGTCATAACTCAACTGCTTCGGATGTTGATGTTTTTCTAGTACCTATTGTATAACTGCACAGTACATGTGTGAGTACTTTTAATACTTTATACCTTTACATAGTATAGTGTGTAGTGCTATTCTGGGTGCATTGTCCTCACATATGTGAATTTATTAATGTATGTACTCATGTACCTAAATATTGTTAAAATCATTTTTTTTTTAAAAGAGTAAGTATGGAGTTTCTTGTGCATTCTTCTCCATAACAAGCTACTTTCCGAATGCACGGTAGAATCTTTTTTTTTTTTTTTTAAAAGAGTAAGTATGGAGTTTCTTGTGCATTCTTCTCCATAACAAGCTACTTTCCGAATGCACGGTAGAATCAACTTTTATTCCATGTAAATTTAAAAAGTATGGAGTTTCTTGTGCATTCTTCTCCATATCTAGCTACTTTCCGAATGCACGGTAGAATCAACTTGTATTCCATTTAAATTTAAATTGTGACATTCAAAAGTGCCGCTTGGTGGCCCAGTTGAAATAAATATCTTTTGTCTTTTGTCTTTGTCTTTGTTATCAGGCGAAGCAGCCAGTTTGGTAGGCGAAAGGGACTCTATAGATACGTGGGATGCGCTGAAGAAATTGTTAAACCAACACTTCGGTGATCCACGCACAGAGGATTGTTTAGCAATGGAGTTAGAATCTTGTAGAATAAATAAGGGCGAAAGTTATTTAGATTTTTGCCATAGAATACAGCGGATGAGAAGTGTTTTATTCGCTAAAATATCAGAAACCGTCATTGATGACTCTCTACGTAGGGCAAAACAAATAATTTATAGTAACAGAGCGATGAATGTTTTTTTGTTTAATTTACCGCCATTCCTAGTTAGATTAGTTCGTTTGCGCGACATTACAACGTTAGAGGATGCGTTAAAAATAGTCTTAGAAGAACAAAACTTCCAGACAGTCTATGATTCTAAAACAAACGATAGGCGTAATTTTAGTAGAACTAACAGACCCAATTTGCCTAATTACCAAAATGCATCTGAATCTAATAATCAAACGAAAGATTCGCAAAGCATATCAAGTACACATGTACCGAATAATGCTACAAACAGCACATCTACTCCGAACAATTCGTATCAGTCCAGGCATTATAAGCAGCATAACAATATTCAAAAGAATCAAAATAGTTTTAATCGTACAAACAACAATAATTCGTCACCGCAGTCAAGTAGGTCATCTTTTCCGGTTGCGCAACAGAGCCAACAGTTCGCGGCACATGCACCGGGCACGTCGAATTTTGCAGCGCAAGCATTTACGTCGGGTACGAATACTGATGTCACCATGCGTACTGCGAGTTCGCGACGTGTTAATTACATAAATAATTCTAGTAATAATGAACAGAGTTCAAGTAATTCGTATAAAGAGTGTCAGGAATTCTCTCCTGAAGATCCCGGGGCGGGAAATTTTTGCATAATGGCCTCTACCCTAGAGAACGAATAAAAATAAATTGCAATAAACGCTTAAATTTACCACATATAGTTATACCAGAATTAAAAGCAGTTTTTATGATAGATACAGGGAGTGTTAGGTCGTTTATAAGCCCTTATATAGCGAATAAATATTTTAAAAATTATTTACAGTATGAACCCTACGAAGTTGTTAGCACTCACGCATCGAGCGTTCATAGTGAAACGGCAGTTATTCCATTACCGGTTACGTTTGGGAATAAGGAGTTCCATAAGTTTTATGTCTACAGTGTTGACGATAGGTATGATGGATTAATAGGTAGCAATTTGCTGAAGCAATTACAGGCAAAGATTAATATGGAAAGTCAGATATTACATTTAAAAAATACTGACATTCCCATCGTATATTCACCACCTATGAGAGAGGTATATAATCTACCATCTCGTAGTGAACTTAGAGTAAGACTCCCGGTCAACTTATTGGACGGGGAAGCTGTGTTAGATTTTAAACAGTTTGCGGAAGGGATTCGAATGCCCGCCGCATTAGTTAAGTGTGTTAAAGGTTATGCAACAACTGTTATTCAGAATTATAGTCATCAAAATAGAACTTTAGTAGTTACAGGACCTTTTCAAGTAGATCCATACATACAGAACCCATCTGTTAATGTTAATTTCTTGGATAATAATATAGAAGTGGACAGATTGCTAACAAAGAACTTAGAAAAATTACAGTTAGATCATATGAACTCAGAAGAACGTACGGTTATTGAGGGAATTTGTAGAGAATACAAAGATATATTTTATTGTGAAAATATTCCATTAACCTTCACAAATCAGGTTAAACATAGAATAAGAACAAAGAATGAAGACCCAATAAACATTAAGGCACATAGGTTACCCCCTATTCAAACAAAAGAAATTAAGTGTCAAGTTGAGAAGATGTTAAGGGATAACATTATCCAGGAATCGCATTCTCCCTGGAGTGCTCCCGTACATTTGGTGCCAAAAAAGTTAGACTCATCAGGACAACAAAAATGGAGGATGGTAGTTGACTATAGACGGCTCAATGAAATTACAATTGATGACAAATACCCCTTGCCCCACATTAACGATTTATTTGACATGCTAGGTAAAAGTACCTACTTTACAACCCTCGATTTAGCTAGTGGGTACCATCAATTAGAGGTCCAGGAGTTGGATAGGGCTAAAACCGCATTTAGCACACCTTCAGGGCATTACGAATTTAACAGAATGCCGTTTGGGTTAAAGACAGCACCTGCCACCTTCCAGCGAGCAATGGATAACGTCTTACGAGGCCTTCAAGGCTTACATTGCCTAGTATACCTCGATGACGTCATCATTTTTTCAAAAAGTTTGCCTGAACACGCAGAAAAACTTAGGGCAGTTTTTGATCGCTTCCGTCAAACAAATTTAAAAGTTCAATTAGATAAGTCACATTTTCTTAGAAAGGAAGTACTCTACTTAGGGCATACTATTACGAATGAAGGTTTGAAGCCAAATAATGATAAAATAGATGCAATTCTTAGGTATCCCATACCAGAAACGGTTACACAGATTAAAAGCTTTTTAGGACTTATCGGATATTATAGGAAATTTATCAAAGATTTTGCTAAAATAACTAGACCCTTAACAGCTTGTTTAAAAAAAGGTCGCAAAATTGTTATTAATGAAGAATATAAAGAATGCTTTGAGACATGCAAAAAGCTTTTAACAAATGCACCTCTGTTACAGTTTCCTGACTTCAGTAAAACTTTTATCTTAACCACTGATGCATCCAATTTTGCAATCGGGGCTGTATTGTCACAAGGAACAATAGGTTCGGATAAGCCTGTAGCATATGCTAGTAGAACTTTAAGTGACACAGAAGTAAAATATAGCACTATCGAGAAAGAACTATTAGCCATAATATGGGCAGTTAAACACTTTCGACCGTATTTGTATGGTAATAAGTTTACCATATTTACAGACCATAGACCATTAGCATGGCTGTATTCATTGAAAGAGCCCAACAGTAAACTCACACGATGGCGATTAAGGTTAGAGGAATACGATTTCGAAATAAAATATAAGAAAGGAACTCAAAACACGAATGCAGATGCTTTATCTAGGATTAAGATTAATGCAATTGACGACGATTTAGATTCAATATTTGTAAATGTAGGAGATAGGCAAGAACGAATACAAAGAATTATAGAAAACGAATTACAAGACCTCGAAACTCCAATAGAAACGATAGAACTTTCGGATTCTGAGGATGGGGTCACTGCCAATTCAGTTTCAAATAGAGAAAACGAAGGCATTCCAATTTTAAACGAAGCCGTCGATACTAAACCAAAACAGATTTTAGTTCATTCATGGTTCAAAAATAAATTAGTCGTAAAAGATATTTCTAATAATAGACAAAAAATTCTTGAAATTCACTTACCGACAAATGACGATAAATTAGTTAAAGACTTTTTGAAAGAGTATATAGACCCAAAACAGAAGTACTTTATATACTTTGAACATCCATCTTTTAGAAAAAGTTTTTCAAACATGGTAATTAAGTTATTTAAAAAGGATTCAGTTAAGTTAACAGAATGTACAGAAAGAGTTATAAATCTAACAGAATCTGAAGAAGATCAAAAAGAAACTATTTTGAAATACCACGAGGGGAAAACGTGTCATAGAGGCATTAAAGAAACTTTAACCAAACTTAAAAGACATTATTGGTGGGCAAACATGAAAGAGACAGTTACGGCAATCATAAACGCTTGCGAAACATGTAAACGCATGAAATATGACAGAAAGCCGATCAAACCTCACATTCAGTTAACACAAACGCAAGATAGCCCTTTTCAGGAAGCTTTTATGGATTTATTATATATAGAGGGGAAATATTATTTAACTATAGTAGATGCATTTAGTAAGATAGCGCAAGCCATAGAGGTACCAAATAGGAGTACACCAGAGATAGTTAGGGCATTGATTAAGTATTTTAGCATATATGGTCTGCCTAGGAAAATTAGTTGTGATTCCGGTACAGAATTCAATAATGCTTTGATTAAAGAAATGTTAAGTTTGTACAAAATTGAACTACATATTGGGACCCCAAACAATCCCAGTTCAATGGCAATAGTAGAAAGGTTTCATTCTACCATTATTGAGATTTACCGTTTAGCAAAATACGATAAAAGCGATTTAGATGCAGCATCTGTTATGACATATGCCATCATGGCTTATAACAACACCATTCATTCAGCGACAGATTTTACGCCTTTTGAATTAGTATTTGGTCACACTTATTCAGATAATGTATTTAACATAGATAGAGAAAGGAATTTAACTTAGAAACTATAGTTAGATCATAGAAAACGCCTTAAAATACTTTATGAATTCATAACGGAAAAAGTAGAATCCGACAAAATTAAAGTGATAAATAAAAAAGGTGGGGAAACGACACCGGTACTTGAGCCAGACGATAATATTTATATGAAAGATACTAGGACTAGAAAAGCTAAAGAAAAACCGCGATACGAAAAAGCGAAAGTAATTGGTGAAGTTGAAAGGAATATAGTACCGGTAGAAGTAAAGAAAAGGAAAACTAGAGTAGCGTTAAAAAATGTAAAACGTCCTCCACAGATCGTGCCTAGTACTTCTGGTACTAGTGGTGTCAACACTCACGCTGGATCTCCAAAACCTCGGTCAGAATCCGGGGATAGCAGCGATAAAGCAGGGAGTAGCAGTGAAGAGGAATAGTTATTGGACAATATATAAAACTGTAGATTTAGAATCATTAGGCTTACAAATAGATAATAACAATCGGGATTTTTGTAATTTAAAAATAAAAATTAAGGAAAGTAGAGTTAGTAACGAAACCGTAGGAATAGAAGGTCAAATAGAATACCTAATTAAACTAACTAAGGATAGATTTTTTCAAATCTTACCTTTTCATTATAGAAATAAACGAGCTTTGTTCAATCCATTAGGCTCACTTGTAAAAGCTATTTCTGGAAATTTAGATGAAGATGATGCAATTAAATATGATAGAGAAATTCAGATGATTCAGAACAAAGAGCATGTAGTCGAACGTAAAGTATCATCAATGCAAAAGGCTTTTGATAAATTAGTAAATAACTCTGAAATAATAAATTCAAATATTAAAACTTGGGTTTACATACTAATGAAATGGGAAAATGAATTGAACAAGAGTTCAGGTTTAACCAACTTTTCCAAATATTGAATACTATGTACCAAATTTTAAATAACTTTCGAACTTGTTACGAAAACATACAAGAGATTGAGACGGCAATAGCTTTTAGCAAATTAAATACATTGCACCAATCCATTATAAATAGTACAGAATTATATAATACGTTACAAGTTATTGCTAAACATGCAAGAACAATATACCCAGTAAGCAAACGTAATTTAATAAAATTGGAACGAAATATCATACTTAAATCATATATAAATAATAACATGTTAGTTTTTGTTTTAGAAGTCCCCCTAATAGATAACGAAACATATAATTATTACAAGGTTATACCCATTCCCATATTCCATTCTTCAAACACTTTTACTATTATACCCAAATACCCTTACCTGATGGTGAATAGATTGAAATACATGCCCGTGGTAAGCCCATGTGCTGAGATTGAAAAAGACAAATTTCTTTGCGCCGAAACTAATTTAGCCCAGTACCCAACTGAGACCTGCATTGAACAAATTATGTTGATGAAGAACAACTACAAAAGCTGCATACAGAACCAAATTGAAATAGAGAAAATCAAGATACAAAAAGTAACCGACAACCAATGGTTGGTTTACTCAGAAGAAAAACTCATCATCACCGAGAATTGCAATACAGAAATTATGAAATACACTGTTCTTGGGACCTACATCGTGACGCCTGGTCAACAATGCGAGACACAAATAGGAGAAGTCATCGTTGCCGCTACCACAAACACTACAGCTTCTAGTCTCCAGCTGCCATTGATCCAAATGCCAGAGCTACAACAGGACATCCAGAGAAGATCAAAGACAGTGGATCTAAGAAATGTGGACTTAAGTGATGTGAAAGAAGTGTTACAAAGTGCAAAATTTAGTGAAATAGACGATACGACCCAAACAGTGACAATAGAAATTAGTATATGGACTATTTTCGAGTACGTGATTATTGTAATAGCAATAGTTATCTTTATAATGTATAAATTTCAGTTTATAAACTTTTGTCGAAATTCTCCGAAACCGTCTGCGACACCTTCGGATAATTTCTCTCTAGGGGAGGGAGGAGTTAAGGAACCCCAAACTACCAATATTAGCTTTGTCCGCTAATAAGTATTTATTAGATGTATTCCATTGCTTGATCAGCGTTCATGATTATCTAGGACAAGCGTCATATCTGATCACGCCATGCATGTACTACGTTAGCAATAAAGTTAGTATATAAGATCAATATTTTATTAGATTAATCTTAATTACTGTTTAGCTTTAACTCTGTCGGAATAAAGTTATTTTTAATTACTTCCGTTGTCGCTTACTTAATTCGCTCGCCGCGTATAGAATGACGGGTTCAACTACTGCCGTATACATGGTGCGGATGACGTCGGGGTGGAGGCCCCAGCTGACCTTCGCAGCCCTCGACAACTGATGGTAAAAACCAATCGCTTTTTTGCACACATTAGCAACGTGCTTGTTAAATGTAAGTTTGTTGTCGATGGTTAGCCCCAGGATTTTGATTTCCGGCATCATGCCAATGGCTACCCCTCCCATGCCTAGCCGCGGGATGTCGTATTTCCATTTCCGCGTTATTACCATCGCATTCGTTTTATGCGGTGCGAATTTCAACTTATTACTAACACCCCACTGATAAACATGGGCGAGGGCGTCATTCGCCTTTCGCTCAATCTCAATCGCTGAGTCGCCATCAAATACTAGCACCACGTCGTCAGCAAAAGCTTGGCAGTAGTCTCCCCGCTCCTCCAGCCCCTTTAGTAGGGGGTCCAGTAGGGTGTTCCAGAGGATCGGTCCTCCAATCGATCCCTGTACACAGCCCTTCGACGTCTCTTCGAGCAGGATATGTTGCACAATGCACAATGTTCTACATCTGACTGCGAATATGTACAATCTGCACATCATATCTTATGGTCGTGTATTCTTTGGCAGAATTAACGAAAGATTATGTTGCATAATATACAGGCTGCATCTAGAGTTATTTACTATACGGACCTTGTAGAAACTAGAACAAATTTCCGTGCGTTCAAGCGTGTTTGCCATACTATTATTTGAAATCAAATATAACAGCTCACAATGTTAGGACCCATTAATGTTAATGATATTTTTTATCCGTGGAGCTAGGGCTTGTCCAAGTTGTAAGCGACCCTTTGTACCTATTGGCCTTGTTTGTTCTGTCTCCTGCTTGATATGGAGAGAAGTGGAAATTTTATTTTTCTATTTTCTGATTAATTTCGTTGCGTGTCCAAGACAGTTATATTCATTCTGCGGAAACTCGTTGAAATTCACTGTATCGGCACTTTTCTGGTGGTCGCCACTGTTGATTCTATGTTTCAGGAAATGAAGTGGTTTGTGAATAGTGCGGTGGGATAATCCCAAATAAAAAGACCAGAGCAGGATGCCATGAGTAGCGCCCCGGATTGTCGCTTGGTATCGCCACTTGAGAAACACACGTTCTCAACTTAAATATTAGGGCATGTAACACTATTCTAAGGTGCGTTCACATATACGCACAGAACATAAATATACCAGACATAGTTATGAGCAATTGCACAATACGCGACGCCACATAGTATTCAGCGGTGAGACTGGAAGCCAACCCAAACCAAGTTAAGGAAACGCGGCACATTGATTTTATTGCTCTGACTTTTCAAACTATTTGTGCTACAAGTCAGGATGGTGTTCTTTAACATGTGTGGCTTCTACTGTTGAATACACGTGCAGAACTATCGTAAAGAATTCCGCTGGACGCTAGTACAGAACTATAGATCGTAAAGAACCAAGTTTATTTGATCTAGTTACTTCTTTCTTTTGTTTAGTTCAGACCCATTTATTGTTGGAGGGTGTGGTTGTTGTTGCAAAGAATATACTCGTAGCTGAGTCTAAAAATTGTACTGGGTGCAATTGAGACAAGTAACTGAAAACCTTCGTTCTCTTCGGGTCCGAAAGTTTCTTCATCTCCTTGGAATCATAATTATATTCCTTTCTATATTTCGTTGAGTTATGTTAAATGAAGAAGTAGGTAATATATGAGCAAGATTTATGTCCTTTTTAGATTTATTTCCACAAAATCATTTTTCATGACAATAAGTTTAAAGACACTCTTAAGAGTTTTTTAACTTAGAAAGGTGGCTGGGATATAATGGCTGCGGGAGCCGAAGAACTGGGTGTTGTGTTAGCTTTATACTTATTTAACTTGCACCTTGTATAAGAAGGATTTTATTACATTGATATTTATACTCCGTTTAGCATAACTGTAGCCCTTATAAGTACCTAAGATATCGATCTCCACTCTCCGCATCTGATGTTAAGTGGCAACCTTCGCCTGTTACTTCAATGCCCCGTAGGTCACGTTCGACAAAAACGATCCTACGTGCTATTGATCCGAGCCTTTAATTTTATCGACAGTTGCAGTTCATGGCGGAGGAAATCCATACTAATATTATAAATGTGAAAGTAACTCTGTCTGTCTGTCTGTCTGTCTGTTACCTTTTCACGCTTAAACCGCTGCACCGATTTAGATGAAAGTTGGTATGAAGATAGTTTGAGACCTGGGAGAGGTATGGGCTAGGGTAGGGTAGGGTAGTGTAGGGTAGGATAGTGTAGGGTAGGGTAGTGTAGGGTAGTGTAGGGTAGTGTAGGGTAGTGTAGGGTAGGATAGTGTAGGGTAGGGTAGTGTAGGGTAGTGTAGGGTAGTGTAGGGTAGTGTAAGGTCGGGTAGGGTAGGGTAGGGTAGGGTAGGGTAGATAAATGTTTGGTCTTTTTATGGCAAAACAAAGTTTGCCGGGTCAGCTAGTAAGTACATAAAGTTGAAAAAGTGTTCGTATACCTTAAGCAGGGTTAAACAAGAAGTTTGGTGTGATTTAGTTTTATTTTCTGTCAGTGGAAATCAAGAAATTTGAAAAAAAATCCTGCCAATGACATGAAGAAGAAGAAGAAAGAACGGAGCACTCACACTGGCATGTTTTTAACTAAAAAACGCTCCCTTTAAACATCAGCAGTAACAGAGGAATCCCAGAGTTAATGCGATTCCTCTGTAAAAGGTGAAATATTTCATGCGCTTGCAAATGCCACGGATAGAACTGGACGAGCTCCTACTCAAAAAACTATACAGCTGTCTGATCAATGTTATTTATATCCGACTGCGCAACGCAAAGGAGGGTAATGTGTTTATCAGTCTATGTATGTATGTATGTATTTATATTTGTTCCTATGCGGTATTCTAGAGACCAAACGCGTAAGCCGATATTGATGATTTGTCTTAACCTTGAAAAAGAAAATGGCGGATGTTGGGTGCCAAAAAAAAAACTTAAAATATGTTCAAAAAAATAACTAAAAAGATAAAAATAAAAATGTTAATTAATAACATCATAATACCCAACTGCTTAAGAAGCGTTAAGCTTAAGCTTTTTTGAATTAATTTACTACTGATTTTGTATCACTGTCGAAATCACAATTATCTTTAGTAACATTGCAATATGGGTGCTAGTAGTTTGAGCTGTCAAAGATAAATAAATATCTGTAAATGGACCTTAGCTATTACCAAATTGTATATGTCACATCAATGCTGGCCGATAGATGTAAACCATCGGGAAGTCAGGATGTAATTCCTTTAACATCGTGTGTGGGCAGGTCGGTGGGTATAATCGTGCAAATGAAATTACATAAATTATTCGGTACACTGGGTTTATTCAAATATTCACAGTTACAATCTTGTTTACTAATATTACTGATCGACACCGATTCTACGACGTGTTAGCTCTACGACTGTCAGTACTCAACTGCCATATTCCGTGTTCGCACCACACAAGTGGTTAGAAATAGCGCGCCAATGCGTAGTTGTTCTTGCTTTGCCGCCAGATGGCGTGCTTGCGATTTGTTTTAACGTCCGTACTATTGACTAAACCCGACATATATATACCGTGAATCAGACATGAGCAATTTTCCAATAACTACAGCTACTCTATACCCCTACCTGCCTAATATATTCTCCTGTCTTAGCCCCTCAAGTCTCCCATCAAATAGGGGTTCGATTGATGAATCACTGGCAGGGGGGACCCCTTAATATACTACACTTAGAGTTCGCGATATTGTGTTTGTATTGTCATTTGATACACAGACAACTTAATGCAGTTGCTATGACGAATATTTGCGATTGACACCCTTGAGTGGGGTGTTAAATGTGGAGACGGTGTTTGTGTTTGTGCAGTTTAAAGTTATTTATATGGAGATATTGTATGTCATTGTTAGCTATTGAAAATGGCAGATTTGTTATTCGAAAAAACTTTTTTACAAAAAAATACAACCGACTTCCAAATAAAAACACTACAAACTGAAAAATAATTTCATTTTCAGAAGTCAGTGTCAAAAAACGAAGAAACGAAAACAGGAACACCGACTTCTGAAATTGAAGTTATTTTTCAGTTTGTAGTGTTTTTATTTGGAAGTCGGTTGTATATTTTTGTAAAAAAGTTTTTTAATATTTTTTTTAGTTGTGGTACATAATGGACCAGTTGTATATGCTATAAAGCTCACAGTTATGCCAGAATAGATTAACCCAATAACATGAAACTTAAAGAAAACCGGTAGAATGAGAGTATACCAGGGTGAACTGTTCACACCTGCGTACCCCTATAGAGCGTGCAAGTGTGATGTTATGTTATGAAATGGTGTAAACAATAAACATACATGCGATTGCAGTAATCCCGAATGATTTGCCGTCATTTATTCAAGACTTTTGATATATCTCCTAAGTTCTTCATCAGATTTGGATGAAATTAAATATACTTAGTCGAATTGATAAATAATAATAGCCGCACGGATCGATCTTCAAGGTTAAGCAACGCTTGCCGAGGTCGGTCAGTGGATGGGTGACCATTTCAACATACCGAGTTTCCTCCGTGCATCGGAAAGCACGTTAAGCCGTTGGTCCCGGCTGTCATTTGAAGATCTTTGACAGCCGTTACGGGTAGTCATAAGCTTGAGATCTGACACCAGTCTTGCCAAGTGGTATGGTGTTACCCAGTTAATGGGTTGTGGAGGTCAGATAGGCAGTCGCTTCATGTAAAACACTGGTACTCAGCTGAATCCGGTTAGACTGAAAGCCGACCCCAACAACAATTGGGAAAAGGCTGGGCAGATGATGAGTCGAATTGATAAACTCCCCTTTTTTGGGCAGTCGGTTAAAAATAAAAACTCGTACCTACTTATTGCAAGTATAGTTTTAATTTTAAATTTTGATTATAACATTGATTTCTAAGACTAGTATATGCATTACTAGTAGTAGAACGAACAGAACCGACCTTCCTAATGACTCAACGTGATTTAATTTATATCACACATAAGTGATTTTTACTAAGCGAAATTGCGAATAAGTTAACGTGGACACAAACTAAACTGTTTATTGCCAGATTTCACAAACATTTGAAAAAGATAATACGTCATGATAGTGTCATTACGATAAAAAACAGGCCAAGTGTGTGTCGGACTTTGTAAATTTAGGGTTCCGTACCAAACCGCAAATTTAAGTTGGTTGTAATAAGAAAACTGATGAAATTTCAAAGAAAAAATTTCTGATTTGTCAATATGTTGGTATTTTTAGTAAAATATATGTAATAATAAACATTATCACCAAATTTCAAGATCATATGTCAATGGGAAGTTAAAAAATCTTCGAAACAAAATTTTGTAAAAAATGCTGATTTTTGAGGCTTCTCATTTATTTGTTTGCCAGTATTTTATTAAACAAAAAATACAGTATTTATTTACTCAACGAGCACTAAACAACGATATCCCACTCGATGAGGGAGGTAAACAATTTCTTTTCAGGACCCCATTTTATCTGTATTTGAGCACCCCTTAAAAACATAAAATATATGTTTTGATAATATGAAAATTTGAAAACCAGCTCCAACTATTTGGCTGTAAAACCCGTGTGACAGACGACGGGCAGACGGACAGAAAGACGGACACGTGAGTGACAGCAATTGGGCTCCGTTTGGACCTTTTGGATACGGAACCTTAAAAAGAAAAAAAACTTTTTTGCAAAAAAAATCTACCGACTTCCAAATGAAAAACTACAAAGTGAAAAATAACTTAACTTTTGGAAGTCGGTGTCTTTCGTAGGTACCATTTTTTTGCGATATGGACAACGACTTCCAAAAGTTAAGTTATTTTTCACTATGTAGTTTTTCATTTGGAAGTCGGTAGAATTTTTTTGCAAAAAAGTTTTTTTATTTTTCCCTTTTTAGTTTTACCTACCTAATAGCAAGTTGTTTATTAAGGTCCCTATAACTCCAGAATAGATTAACCGAATAATATGAAACTTGAACAAAACCGGTGAAATGAGAGATCTGTGTACCCCTTTAGAGCGTGCTGGCGTGATGTTATGTTATGAAATGGTATAAACAACAAACAGACATGCGATTGCAGCAGTCCCGAGAGTTTTGCCGTTATTTATTGAAGAGTTCTGTTGTGTATCTCCGAAGTTCTTCATCAGACCATCACCAAATTAAAATGGGACCAATTTCGAAACATACTCTTTCAAACAAAAAAAGAATTTTTTAAATCGGTCCACAATTGACAGAGATATCGGTGAACATACACAAAAAAATAAAAAACATACATAAAGTCGAACATAGAACCTCCTCCTTTTTTTGTAAGTCGGTTAAAAAGAAAATACCGATGGAATCTTAAACAACCAATCTCTTTCATTATCGTTATATTACTATTACTAATCCAATAGAGAAATCACCCCTCAAACCTGTTAACACGAATTAACCTACCTCATAGCTAGATCCCATGAAAACTGCTCGTTCATAAGCTGGTGTTAGTATTTAATTCACTTAGCCAGTTCGCCCCGGGCGGACGGAGTGCAATAAAATTGCGCCAGGGATTATCTCGCAAAATGATGAATGAAAATGATATCGTGCTCGCCCTGAATATATGAGGCGGTTAATGTTTGGTTAGCTTTAAATTGGGGAATATTGATTGGTGATTGATTAGGTAATAGGTTGGAATTTAGGGGTCAGCAGAGATGCAGTGACAGAAAAGTTGAAAGGAAACCGTTTGTCCTGGTATGGTCATGTGATGAGGAGGGATGAAACGCATTTTACTGAAAGAGTTCTGAATATAAATGTGGATGGATAGAGATGAAGATGAAGGCCAAAGAAAATATTTGTCTAAAGAGCGAAGAAGAGTGAAAAGTTCGGTCACGCATGGAGTAGGAACTGCTCTCACCTCTGACATGGATCTGCCAAATACCTGCTTGATGCCCTTGAGTCGATTGACAGACGGACCAAAAGGCTAAAAAATAAGAACAGATATAATTTTCTGCTATTTTTTGCTTTTTCACAATTTGATGCCGCCTAGCCCTTTCCATCATTGGACTACAAGACGTACGGCTATGTGCCATCGGTACATTGTGGATATTCCACCCATACGCACAAAGCGTTTTGCTAATACTTTCATTGTGCGCACAGCTAAGGAGTGGAATTCCCTGCCGGAGTCTTTGTTACCTGATAACTATAACCTTGGGGTCTTTAAGTCAAGAGTGAATAGGTTACATCTAGACAGGCGTGCTTCATCGTAGACCACATCATCGCTTACCATCAGACGAGATAGTAGTCAAACGCGAGTATTATTTTTACTTAAAAAAAAGATGACTGTGTCCTCACACAGTCATCTTTTCAAGAAAAGGGAGTCAGTGACAGCGTGACAGAGTACAGAATGGTATGGGAGAAGAAAACGTGTTGCGCCGACCCCAAGTAATATGAGATAAGGACAGGAGTATGATGATAATGAGAGGTGGTGCTTGATTTTTTTATTTTATATGGGAATTGTTTTACTACTGCCTACTATTATTAAAAATGTGAAAGTTTGTGGCTTTTTGTCACCCTTTCATACTCTTTCATGCAAACGGATTTTGGTGAACCATTAGAGTAACACATAGGCTTTAATTTATACAGATAGCTGTTGCCCGCGGCTTCGCTCCCGTGGGCCACCCCACAGGACCCGTTTTCGGGATTAAAAAATAGCCTATGTCACTCAGGAATAATGTAGCTTTCTATTGGTGAAAGAATTTTTAAAATCGGTGTAGTACTTTTAGAGCCTATTCGGTACAAACAAACAAACAAACAAAAAAATCTTTCCTCTTTATAATATTGGTATAGATTAAAGACTAATTCTCTAATTCTGGGGAGCTCGTGGCTAAATAATAACTGCCACACGGCCCTGCCGATCTTTAAGGTTAAGTAACGCTTGACGAGGTCGCTCCGTGGATGGTTGACCATTTCAACATACCGAGTTTTCTCCGTGCCTCGGCAAGCACGTTAAGCCGTTGGTCCCGGCTGTCATTTGAAGATCTTTGACAGTCGTTACGAATAGTCAGAAGCTTGAGATCTGACACCAGTCTAGGCAAGGGGTACCATGTTACCCAGTTACTGGGTTGTGGAGGTCAGTTGTCTGGCATTTTGCTGAACTGGACCTTTTTGGCGCAGCCGCGGGGCACACTCTGTATGTAATTGTTTTTATTAAATTATTTTTCCTTATACTTGTACATTGTGTGTATCTGTGTGTGTCAAATAAACTAGTTTTCTTTCTTTATTTCTTTCTTTAGATATGTAGTTGCTCCATGTAAAACACTGGTACTCAGCTGAATCCGGTTAGGTTGGAAGCCGACCCCAAAATAGTTGGGAAAAGGCTAGGCAGATGATTAAAGACTAATTCTAGGCAGGCGGGGCCAAAGGTGGTAGGTAGTCTAAAATAATTCTCGACATTCTAGAGATTGAAAAATCATAAAGACATTACTTATTTAATGTCTTAAATTCCAAGATTATCTTATCCACATATATATGTGACCCTGAAATTTCGTGCAATAAACATAGATAGCTTTCTTTTGCTATATTTACGTTGTCGTGGAATGGAATGGAACCGAATGTTTGCAACTAAATTGTCAATAATGTAACGTTCAAACTAAATACTAGCCAAAAAAGAGGTAACGCATCTTCCGGGGAATCCTCGCGCATTCTTGAGAATTTCCAATTGCACAATGTAAATTGAGCCTTAAACGTAACCGGCTGAATGTAACACTGGTGTCGAGCTTGTTATAAACTGAAGACTCTATCTCAAGGGAACCATTTAACACCATAGAAACCCTCACAACTATTAATAAAAATCAAGATAACTGAGAACAAATGGAAACAGTACCTGTACTTATATTATTAAGTGCACTCCCAAGTACATATCCTGTTAAAAGTATATGGCAAAGTGGCTATCTACGACCGCAGAGGGGAGAAGCTGTTGTGGACCGACGATAATGATATTTACTCAGACTATATTCCTTTATTACGAAATAGGATATATCGATCAAAACCCACAAAAGAAATGAAACTCTAAGATGGAAGCAGGAAAGTTGAAGATGGAAGGGACCAGGATAAGGATAGTCTAGGTCATTCTAGCACCACTTGGCACTCTAAAGATTTCTTGAAGAAGGAACTCAACATTTTACTTGTTTGAAATTCATTCTGACGACTGAAGTTTGTTTAGTGGAGTAAATAAAAGTTTAATTCTTCGGATTGGCGTTGAAATGTAAGATTCGCACCAGCTTTTAGCACGAAATTGTCGTCTTAATAGAACGTCTGTGTGGACTTTGTTTCGCTTTTAATTCTGTGGAAGTTTTGATTATGAATATTGTATTGTTTGGACAAGTGAAGTCCATTTCAAGTTTTAAAATATTGTGACTTTAACATTTCTGACTGCTATCCTTGAATAAGCTACTTGTACATACCATTGGTTGCCTCACTATTTGCAGAAATTCAAAATCAAATACAATACCATGACCTGTCAAAATTATCATGTTGCGACTGGAAAAAAGGGACAGATTTATACAAGTCATATACATCTGTCCCTTACACACTCGAAACGACCTTGCTCTAAGTATATTATTTAACTTGCAATGTATGTATGTATGTGTGTTTGGGTCAAATCTTGCAACTGTATTTTAAAGTAGTTATCCTTCACCGATTAAGATGAAATTTTGCATACAAGTTCAGTTTGGATGACAATGCATGACGGCCGAAAATGGCGTTCTAGTTATTTTTTGTGCACTGCCATGATATGGGTATCAAATGAAAGGGTTTGTTGAGAAGAATAAGTAAAAAGCTTGTTGCTGTTGCTTGTTGTTGTTGCTTGTTTTACTGATACACACAAGGTTGACCAGTATTTGAATTATTTGTAATTAAATTCAATTACTTCTTAAAAATGTAATTTGTAATTGTTATTTCAAATACCTGACGCTGAGGTATTTTGTAATTTAAATACATAAGCCTTCAAAATACATTTAGCGATCTTATTAATGGGTGCGTACTGCAGAAAATACCTCTCGGTGGCTTTCGTAAGCAAAATGGTGGCCGCTTAATATGTCAATCTTTAAAGTTAGCAAAACTGCAACTGTACTGTACGTCAACCTTACACCTTAAAAATAAAAATATAATAAAATAAAATAAGCCTTTATTGCTAGTTACTTAACCTATTATTTACAATATACTATACTTTTTTTTTTTTTTAATGGGATAACCTATTTACACTGTATTCATAACTATTTATTTACTTTCCTCGGCATCTGGTTATTTTCCCTCGCACCAGCTTGTCTTTCGACAAAGGCCTCCTCCAAGGTTCTCCACTTGACTCTGTCCCTCGCTACCCGTAACCAATCTGGACCTGCCACTTTCTTTATATCGTCTTCCCACCGCTTTGCCTGTCTTCCTCTACTTCTTTTATTTCCTCTCGGGTACCATTCTGTAATTACTTTTGTCCACTTTTCTCTCTTTTCTCTCATCATATGTCCAGCCCAACGCCATTTTAATTTTTTCCATGCAACATGAACTTTTTTAAATTTTGTTTTTCCTTTTATCTTTTTTAACTGTACTCTGTGTCTCCTTCTTACACCCAATACGCTTCTCTCTATTCCATTCTGACAAACCTTTATTTTATTTTGTTGTTGTTCTGTAAGGGCCCATGTTTGGCATCCGTATGTTAGGCATGGCAAAATGCAGGTATTAAAGACTTTCCGTTTTTCCGACATGGGCATCTCTTTATTCTTCATTACTTCGCTTAGTGACCAAAATTTCTTCCAGGTATTAGCTATTCTTCTTTCGATTTCCTTCTGCATTGTCTCAGTTGGTGATACCAATTGACCTAAGTAAATGTACTCATTTACGTATTCTAATTTTACATTATTTACTTTGATATCATCTTGTCGTGAAGAATTACTCATTATTTTAGTTTTACTTATGTTCATTGAGAGACCTGCATTTCTACTTTCGTCTGATAATTGCTGCAGCATTTTCTCCAAGATCTTAGGGCATTCCGAGAACAGTAACAAATCATCGGCAAACCTCAAATGACTTAATTTCTCTCCGTTTATGTTAAGTCCGAAATCATCCCATTCTAATTTTGTAAAGATCAACTCCAAAACTGCTGAGAATATCTTAGGTGAGATAGGGTCACCTTGACGGACTCCTCTTTCTATTGGAAATTCGTCACCAGCCGTTTCCAGTTTTATTTGTGCTGAACTTTTACCGTAAATATTTTTTAATATATTTATGTACTTTTTATGAATCCCTTGCCGCTCTAATGCTTGCCAAATGTAGTAATGTTCTAGAGAATCGAACGCCTTGTTGAAGTCCACGAAACCCAAATAATAAATGTTATTATATTCTTTGTATTTCTCCAACAACTGTCGTATTACGTGGATATGGTCTATGGTCGAGAATTTACTTCTGAATCCTGCTTGCTCTTTCGGCTGCATTTCATCTAGGGTGTTACTTAGTCTAAATAATATAATTTTGGAAAAGATTTTATAAATATTAGACATCAAACTTATCGGCCTGTAGTTACCAATGTCTCCTTTGTCTCCTTTCTTATGTAACAATACTATTTTCGATTTCGTCCAATCTTCGGGTATGCTTTCTGTTTCAATTATTTCATTAAATAAATTTGTTAATTTGGGGACAATCATTGGCATTGAAACTTTTAGGAGTTCATTCGTGATTTGATCGGAACCTGGTGCTTTTTCTAGCTTCTGTGAATTAATTGCTTTTTCTATCTCTTCTTTAAGAATAGGTGGTATGGGCTCAAATTCCCGCGTGTCGTCGACTTGCATTGTAGTGAGGTCTAATTTTTGACTTTTGTACAGATCTTTATAGTATTCCGTAGCAATGTTTAATATGTCAGTTCTTTTGCTAGTACGTTTACCAAGTTTATCCTTCACATTTGGCATCCAATCCTTCTTTGAGTCCAGTTCTTTAAAAGCTTTCTTTACTCCTCCTGTTCTCATAATATGATGTTTCAATGTGGATGTCCTTGATTTTTTTCTGTCTTTCCTTATTTTTTCATTAATCTTTTTGCTTATATCTGATATCTGTTTAAATTTTTCTTTATTTTTCAGCCCTTGTAGGAGCTCTTTTTTTTCATTGAGTAGTTTTTTTGTTTCCGTGGATAGTATTTTTTTGTTCTTTGTATAAACTTTTTTTGCTTCCGTTTTGAGAGTATTTAAGAAGGAATTATATTTTTCCTGTGTTGTTTTGTTAGTTTCTTTTTCTTCTATGCTGCTTAATACTTTTTTTAGGTTGTACAGTAGCTCATCGCTACTATTTATGTTCACACTAGGAACCAATTTATTCCTTACACCTTACTGCATTTTAAATAAAAATTGTTAAAATACACGACTTATTTTTTTTGTATTTGGTATTTTAAATACATGCGAGATAGTATTTTTAATTTGTATTTTAATTAAAGCAAAGCATGTATTTTGCTTAGCTCTGCATATAATATGAAATGGTGTGATATGACACGACATGGTATTCTGTCACCGATTGCAAAATTGACGAAAATGCCGAATTGTATAGGATTATAGGACCGCGTACCGAAAGATGCAGGATTTAGGTGAAGCAACGACCTGGTCAAGGCTATGGGAGTCCGGTGGATGCACAGGACCGATCAGTGTGGCAACGCTTGGGGGAGGTCAGTTCCTGAAATGATGATGATGATGATAGGATGGATATGCGCTATAGAAAAGTATCGTGGTCAAACCATATCATTTTTGAAATTTTGAACTGCCTACCTTACCCTACTTACCTACCCTACTTACCTACCCAACTTACCTACCTATGTTTACGTACCTTGCTACCCTACCTACCTACCAATTTTCTTGCTAGGGTTATTCTTGCGCGGAGAATCTTAATACCACCATTAAAAAAATATATTATGTATTGATTGATAAATAAATATAAAATCTATTATATTTTTTTTGGATTTCTAAGCGCTATCAAAATATCATTAAAATTTTGGCATTTCAACAATCACTGTCACTGATAAAATTTCAATTTATCTAGAGCCACAGATTATAATATTTTGGCCAGACTGAAACACAAATCAAACACACAAAACCCTATTTAACTTACCTCCATCAAAAATTATACAATTCCTTACCCACAAATACCCTTCTCTATTTCTATTCTCCCACCTTTTCCGATTAATTATTTAAAAAGCTAACAGTGGCCGGTACGGCACATCAACCGGCTATTATCCCGTCACGAACCGGAACCGACGTTTGTGACGACGGCTAACGACTTCCTGCCGACACAATGACGCTTACAACTGCTAGTTTCAGGCCCTATTCAAATTGTATGTAAGAATTACGGTTTTAACGATGTTTTTCTTTGGTGTTTGTTGTGCAATTTTTGTGACAATTATCCTCGTAGACACAGTGACATTCAGCAGCGATAGTGAATTTCAAAGTGTGGGATTGACACGCGTTTCCAAAATGTCATGACTGTGTTCAATCTCCATCATTTTTAGGGTTCCGTACCCAAAGGGTAAAAACGGGACCCTATTACTAAGAGTCCGCGGTCCGTGTGTCTGTCTGTCTGTCACCAGGCTGTATCTCATGATACGTGATAGCTAGACAGTTTAAATTTTCACAGATGATGTATTTCTGTTGCCGCTATAGCGTATTTGTATTTGAGTATTTGTTGTTATAACAACAAATACTAAAAACAGAATAAAATTAATATTTAAGGGGGGCTCCCATACAACGAATGTGATTTTTTTTGCCGTTTTTTGCGATAATAGTACGGAACCCTTCGTGCGCGAGTCCGACTCGCACTTGGCTGGTTTTTACTTTTTCTTCTTTTCTTTTTCTTCCTTTTTTTTGTTTTGTTGCTTTTTTCCGTTTTTTTCTTTCAATCTTTTTTTGTTTTTGACTGATGTCTTCTAGAACCCGAGATTCAAGTAAGATGATGAAAGTGTCTAAACGCGGATACAGACATTGCGAGGCATGTGCCGCGCACGCCTCGCAACGCACGCCATTTGCTCGCAACGCACGCCTTTTGCTTAGAATTGATTTGTCGTAGCACATACAAGCCTATCCACGAATATGAACGTCCACACATAGCGAAGCATTCGATGAGAGCCGTGCGCTGCGCATGCCTTGCAATGTCTGTATCCGCCTCAACAAAATGTAGTACTTGTACCCATACGTTAGAACTTCATCTTGATAGATCACTGAGTGAAGGAAACGTTTTTGTTAGAAATAATTACCGTTAATTTTTCCCACCATTTTCATTTTAATTTTACAAAGAAATAATTTCTGATAAGTTTAAACTTTCTTCCTAGAATAATAATCCTCTCTCTTCACTATCTTTCTAAGAATCATCGATTTCATACAATAACCATTACATTTATAGCAATGTACATTCATCCAAAAATAAATCTCTTCTTAAAATTCCCTCACTTAGTTATTTGAAACCCACAGAGCATCACATTTATTCATTTTCCTAGTAAACAGTGTGAAACCTTCAAATCTTAATTATTCATTCCCACCATCTTGTAGCAACGATTTTGAGGCGTTAATTATGATTTATTACTAATTAATAAACATCGTGTTTGGGCGTTACTTTGTGCTGGTAAATTAAATTTTATGGAGGCAATAAATTTGGTTCATGTGTTCGTGTATCACTCCATAATATCTTTAGTTATTGTTTCTCCACTGTCTTGCTTTAGTGCATTAGGCTGCCTGTCCACTTGGCGCGAGCGGAGTTTTTATGCAATTGGATTGGTTGGGCCCACTCTTCTCTTCGCTGCTCTGTGCCTTAGTTTCTACTTTTAAGGCGCCGATTCCCTTGAGTAGCTGATTTTAAATTGAGAATCACGTCTAAACGGCTTGTCGTAATTTTTTGGAAAAAATATATGTTATATCGGACCATTTTCTTAATAATTTTATCTAAGCAAAATTTGAGTTTTATTCGTATAAGATAGTGTAATTAATTTTTAAAGTTATGTCTAAAACGGAGAAAAACACGACAATCACACCAAAACCGCTGGGCGTATTTTAATGAAATCGACACCATATCAAGACAATTTAATTATCTACATTTTGATCTGAAGCTTTTTTTTTAAAGTCAATGAATAATTAGGAAAGTACAAAAAACTACTAAATTTTGGGTCGCGCGGGTGTGAAACGAGTGCGCGTTTTGTTCCCTCAAGGTCGTTGGCGATAGTCGTCGTCTTAACGGGCCAGAAATGAGAATACAGGATCTTTAGGATAAATACTTTTATTCACTTGAAACGTACACTGTAGATAAATTAACCTTAACCGAGTCTCCAAAAAAGAATCCCCCTTGGCGTATTGACCATATTTGCCGCTATTATTCAATACACCATTTTAAATTACCCAAGCGCAGACATTTGGCGGTAAATAAATAACATGAACACAAACATCCGTTGGTGTATTGACCGTTGAGTCAATACACCATCTTTTTATATAAATAATTAATCTGACCAAATGTACAAGTTGTATTTAATTACACTAAAATGCTAACACGATAAAGAAAATGATTTACCAAACTTTTACTGAAAAGATTAGCGTGAATATACAATCCGCCTAGCCTTTTCCCAACTATGTTGGGGTCGGCTTCCTGTCTAACCTGATTCAGCTGTGTACCAGTGTTTTACATGGAGCAACTGCCTATCTGACTTCCACAACCCAGTACCTGGGTAACACGGTACCCCTTGGCTAGACTGGTGTCCGTTCTCAAGCTTCTGACTACTCGTAACGACTGTCAAAGATCTTCAAATGACAGCCGGGACCAAAGGCTTAACGTGCTTTCCGAGGCACGGAGGAAACTTGGTATGTTTAAAATGGTCACCCATCCACGGACCGACCTCGTCAAGCGTTGCTTAACCTTGATGATCGACCCGTGCGGCTGTTATTATTTAGCCACGAGCTCCTCATTAGCGTGAATATACATCTTATTGAAATCACACAATAATGGCCCAAACATAAAGTAACTCATGTTTCTAGTGTCAGGTACTTAGAATGACAACATACACACAATACATGAAAAAATAAATGATTATAAACTCCAAAAAAGACCCACAAAAACAAAAGAAAATACCGACTTAAATCTTTAAACAGTAGCACACAAAACTTATAACAAATCACTGTTTCATAGCTTTTCAACTCCTTTATCATAAGGGCTGGAACACATGACGCAGTTTCTTAAACATTTTTCTTTTACCGTATGCTAATGTTGGGATAAGCGGCAGTGGCTTGCAACTTTGTTGTTATCAAACTATCTTGTGTGTTACATCCCTAAGGATTTGTTTTGGTAATACGGAAAATATTGGAAGGCTTATGATGATGTATTTGAGTGGAGAATTGATTTTTTGTTCGGTATTGTTTATTAGGGTTCCGTACCCCAAGGGTAAAAACAGGACCCTATTACTAAGACTCCGCGGTCCGTCTTTCTTTCTGTCTGTCACCAGGCTGTATCTCATGAATCGTGATAGCTAGGCAGTTGCAAGCAATTTTCACAGATGATGTATTTCAGTTGCCGCTATAACAACAAATTCTAAAAACAGAATAGTATAAATATTTAAGTGGGGCTCCCATAACAAACGTGATATTTTTGCCTTTGTTTGCGATAATGGTACGGAACCCTTTGTCAGCGAGTCCGACTTGCACTTGGTCGGTTTTTTTTAAGTAAGTGAGTAATTTAACAATCTTATATAAGTACCTACGATATTTTATTCACTATTACTGTTATCTTTTTAAGCTATTTATTTTCCACAGAAAGGCAATGGTGTCTCTGAATATTCCACTATTTTGGTATGAAAAACTGAAGATCTAAGTTATATGCAGTTTAAATAAACAAAATAAAAACAGGCCAAGAGAAGAGGGAATAGCTTTTTTCTAGGCAAACGTGCTTCACCGACGACCACATTATCGCTTACCATCAGGTGAGATAGTGGTCAAGCGCGAGCCTATACATTATAAAAAAAATCCAGGTACTAGTCGGACTCGCGCATCATGGGTTCCGTACAAGCACATCATAACATACAACATTCACCAACATAATTATGTAAAAATACTGAAATTCATAAACAATGAAAACACCGAACATTTTGCTAACGAAAAGTTATTTTTTCTTCCCTGAGTACATTTATAAGTTGGTCGACTATTACAAGTGAACTTATAAAACCTACTTAGATGTGATAGTTACCTAATTAGCTGGCAGTGGGACACACACTTTATTCTAATAAAAAATTTCACATTAAAGCTTAATTTTACGCAAAAGGATCTTGAATCGAAAAATGGTTTTCACAGACCCGTAATACTTTGAATGGCCCATCCAACGATACCCCACACCACGGGATAGACAAGAAACAAAAATCCCCACTTTACGTGTACAGAAGGTACCCTGCTTTCTAGTACAAAGAGTATCTGAATCGGACGGACGACGGACGGACAGATAGACATGGCGAAACTATATGGTTTCCTTGTTGACTACAGAACCCTAAAAACTAAATACCTATATCTTACCTTACTTAAAACATCAAAATTTCAAGACTGTCATATGTGTTAAGAACCGAAGCCGTAAACGAGCTACGCGTATTATGTTCAAATTAAGAACACTATCTGCAGTCCAGTGTCTATGTGCACTCACAGCCTTACAGGTAAACCCGGCAACTTAGAACATATTTTTCTACAAAAGTGCAGATACAACATTTCCAACACTTATTTATTGCCAACATTTTCCCCACAAAATTACCTGTACCCCAACAAATGCCAGGTGTTTATCATTAAAATATTTCAGTTGCAACGCTCAAACGACTCCAGTGCGCATGAACGGGCCCCGACCGACGTGCGACGCGCCGAAGATTTTATACCGACGAGTATTTTCTATGTTATAAAATTGATAGCGGATAGTGTGAACTTGGGACTAATCATTTTAAAATTATTGCTTGCAGATGTGGGAAGGTTATATGCATAGTAAAACGGAAGCAACGCGTCGGGTACGAGCTATTTCTAAATAATTTCGTTCACTCAACAAAATCTTAGTGATAGCTTGTCATTTATTGTCATTAAGACTTTATTTGTTCACTGGCAATAAATCATGGCTACTGAGTCGTATGGAATAGTGGACGTTTCCTTCGAACTTGGAATGTAAGCCCAAGTACGCCTGTGAATGCAAAATTATATACAAAAACTAACTGCTCCAGGTTTGAATATAACTTCATGGCAGAAATTGGTTGGTATGATTGGCAAATGTGGGCATTTATGATCGATAATGACGATGCACTCGTCAAAAGTTGCTAGTTTCATGTAAAAGGCAGTGACGTAGACTTGACTAGGGTAAACAGTTTGAAAAGTTAACCCGATCTAAATACATGGACTAAATACCACCACAACCATGAAAACTAATCTGACGATTCGCACTTATCCTCCGGTTACGGATTAAATAATTTGAAGTTGAGTATTGATCAAACTTTACATATACGAAAACCAGTCAAACTATGACAATGAAGTAGGGTTTCAATTCAAAAACTGGCCCTATATTGACGGTAAATATTAATCTGTCTATAAGTATCTAAGGATCGTAGCAATAGTCGTGAGAGTATAAAATAGTAGTAGTAGTAGTAGTCGTGAGTAGTGAGTGTGTATAGTCGTGAGTACCTAATTATTGAGAAAAAGTAATAGGTTCAAAGTCTTCGCGACGTCTGCGTCCCAACAAACACAATTTTATTATGCGGTCTCTCTTTTTAACGCAATATCGAGTATTTCAAGTTGGTTCCTTTTGAGATTTTTTCGAGTGTGAAATTCGCTTTCATCCCATTTTTTTTTTTTTTTTTTTTTTTTTTTTTTTTTTTTTTTTTTTTAAAACGTTGCCCCACACTAGGAATTTCTTCCTGTATTGTGGGTGCGTTTACAAACATATAAACTCACATACACAACACCCAGAGCCGGAACAACTATCTGTAGGTCATACAAATATTTGTTCCGTGCGGGAATCGAACCCGCGACACGAAAAAAATTTTCGATACTGATCGTTCGAGGGATCTGATACAACGACGTTTATTAAAAAAGTATTAATCATGTTAATTTATGCAATTATTTTTGAAGTTTTATTCCGATTGGATTTCAAAAAAAGGTTATTGAGTTGGAAAAATTTAGAATTAATTTAATGAAAAATCGTTTATTTTCTAACTACAGCTTTTATAAAACCCAACCGCGTGAATAATAATAATTAAGAATTTAAGCTGATTATTTAACACTTTTTGAATTGGATGACTGCTTTACTATTAAAAGCGTTTGAATTATATACCTTACCTAAATTATGATTTCCATTATTTAAGAAGAAACTTTGATACTTTTCAAATAAATATGACTACTAGAGATATAGAAAATCTACGTCTGATATAAATAATTTGGTGGGAGAGCAAAATACTCGTCTTGAAATTGAAAATCTCGCAAAATATCTTTAGTTATTTTTCTGAAGGTACCTATCGAGTATCAAACCGCCTACAGCTAGATTCATTTATTAAAAGCAGGGGTGACCAACGTTTCTAGCACCCCTGCCAGTAATCTTACAATGTCCCGGGGCAATCGATTTCCTTTGTAGATTGAAATGGTAAACAAAGATATTGGCAATTTTTGTCAGTTCCTCTATTATGAGAACTTCCTTCACTTTTATGTTGCGGATATTAACAAACTCCTTAAAGTTCTCTATGTTATGTTTTAAAATATTAGAAATAAAAACACGATTACTGTAAATATAAATACACATGATAAACATCAGTATATATTGAATGGTTGAAAACTTTATAAACTTTGCATAGCTATGTTGTGGCTTTGATTAATTGAATTTTAACATAAAATAGGTGTGGCTAAACGATTTGATCCAAAGCAATCCCAGGAAGGCCTTATAGAGCTATGTTTTACTGACCTATCCGGGGTTATCCTTACTTCTAAAGTGGTAAGTAAGTAGAACTTGTAGATTACGGGTGGAGCCATCTGCAAACCTTACTCGTCGAGTCGTCTCCTCGCATGCATGCTGATGTGTCAGCAGCAGTTTGTATAACAGGGTGCCGGCAACACTAAAGTCAAAGTCAAAGATTTATTTGCAGATAAATATGGTTACAAAAGATCTTACAATGGTAGTATAATAGTAGCTTAACATATTTAATCATAGCATAATGACATGCAAATATTTTGTAAGTATACAATTAGGTCATATAAATTTAAATTGAAGGAATTCTTTTAAAGTATAGAAGGAATTCTCTATTAACCACCTGCGCAAAGCCCTTCTGAAGCGGACCATTGGAAGTTCTTTAATTTCGTTAGGAATCTTGTTGTAGATCTCAATACATATAAGATAGCAACTTCGCCTATATAGCTCCGTTTTCATTCTAGGAGTAATTAATCTATTAGGATATCTAGTCCTGAATTTACATTTATCTCCCAGTTTTTCAAACATCTCCGGGTGAGATGAGATTTTGTAAATTTACATATTTCTTCAATATAAATACCAGTCAATGTAAGTATTCTCAGTTTCTTAAACTGCTCCTAGCATCTGAATCCAATAAGGCTTTTCCCCGAACTCGGCCTTAACCTAGCGTGATGCTCAACAGAGATACACAGGAAACCCTTTTTAGGGTTCCGTACCCAAAGGGTAAAAACGGGACCCTATTACTAAGACTCCGCGGTCCGTCTGTCTGTCTGTCTGTCTGTCTGTCTGTCACCAGGCTGTATCTCATGAACCGTGATAGCTAGACAGTTGAAATTTTCACAGATGATGTATTTCTGTTGCCGCTATAACAACAAATACTAAAAACCTAATAAAATAATTATTTAAGGGGGGCTCCCATACAACAAACGTGATTTTGTTGCCGTTTTTTGCAATAATGGTGCGGAACCCTTCGTGTGCGAGTCCGACTCGCACTTGGCCGGTTTTTGTTTAACTTGCAAGCAAACCAGATCCGTTCAACCACAGTAAATCAACCAAGTACAAACAATTAAAAACCTTTTGAAATATGTCAGCCCTTATAATAGAAAAAGCCTTAACATTTAACCAACCGGCAAACTGAATATGTATTATGCTCGAGGAGCAGGCAATGTGGCGTATCTTGAAAAAAGGTATCCAGCAGTGGACTGGAAAAGACTAAGTTTATTAATGAACTGTGTATGCAAGCGAACCAAAATCGCTCAAAATGCTAAATTGAATCCGAAAAATCAAGCCAAATAATTAAAAAGTCAACCCAAATCCCGAATAAGGAAAACAATATGTTTCAAATTAGAATGTACTACATCCAATTATGGTGGCAACAAATAAGGAGGTGGAATGAGAAGCAAGCCCCGGACTAAACAGCGGAACCAATTCCGAGCTCATCCGTGTTTGTCAAAGTGCTTCCTTCGCGGCTACCAAGGATTTACGATGGAAATAAGTTTTTGTTAAGCAGATTTAGTTAATGTTTTCGGTTGAGCTAGTAAAGTGTGAGCTGGTGGTGAAGGATTTAAAAAGAAAGATGAGGTTGAAAAAGAAGAGAGTTTAGTATAACATGTTCTGGATTCGGATGCGATTACAGTGGAAGTTGATGAAATTGAAGAGAAATTTGCTGTAAGAATCAATCAATTATTGATTGGTACACCACAATTCTTTTACCTCCTTGCTGCTATCCTGTTCGTTATACTTCTTATTATCAATTTCTCTTTTGGCAATACCAACTAAAATAACGTTCAACATCCATTAAAAATAAATGATGATACGGAACTATGCATGCGCTATGCGGGTTACTTTTATGACGTCAAAATGAGAATCATTTTGCTACAATTCATCCGAATTCGTGAGATAGAACAACCATACCTAAATATCTTACTCACACGTAAATATAATTCAATGTTCTTCAGTATTCTTACGCAAAGGCAAGTGGAATCGATTGACACAAAAACGATTGGAACTCCAATCGAGAACACAGAGTACCCGTTTAGAACTAAGGTACGGGAAGCCGGCACCCAACGCAAGGCTCTTTGAAACTAAAAACCGGAAATTGCGTCGCCTCGCGTTGTCTTCCCTCAATGCCTAGACGCTGAGCGTCTTCATTAGCGGCATAAATTAAAATGCTTTGCGGAGATAAGGGACGAGAATATTTCGTATACGGTTATTGCCTTGGAAATTTCATTGTGGTTAAGGCTAGTCTGTTGTGTGCTCTAGTGTTTCTTTTATTTTTGCTTTAAGGAAAATTGTTTCGTTAAAGTTATTTTTTTGCCATTTCTATTAGCTGCAGAAAAAATAAACGTTAGTCTTGATTATACATATTAAAGTAACAACGCAATTTCTGATAAGATCCATTTTTACTCAAGTGACTAACCGAGAAAAACTTTAACGTTCTTTATTTCTTCTCCCTTCAGAAACCATACTGCTTTATGTTGTTATCAAATCTTAGTATGCATAGACGCCGGGCATCTTCGTTAGCGGCATAAATTAAAATGCTTTGTGGAGATAAGGGACGACGGTCAGATTTTGTATGGTTATTGCTTTGGCATACTTTCATTGCGGTTGAGGCAAGTCTGTTGAGTGCTTCGGTCTGTAGTTCGGTCCTGATTCTGGTTTTGCTTTCAGTAAATATGAGTTCGTTAGTTCCAGCAAAGTAAGGTTCTGTCTTAGTATTCAAGTGGACCTAATTGACTGTTATTTATCGAATGAATTTTGAATTTCCCTTGATCATTCGGAAGTCCAAGACGGTACGGACCGTTCGATATGGCAATACATACGGGAGACCTATGTCCAGTAGTGGACGTCTTTCAGCTGATATGATGATTTAAGTGTTTGTAAACGGTTTAATTGAAATAAATGCTTTGAGCTTGAGAAGTCATCTGAAAACACTATGTTGCAATCACTATTGCTTGCTTGCGTTGACTCGTTAGATATTTTTCGGCTTGCTTTTTCTTTGCTCCAATCCAATGTTTATTGTTATTTTTCATTTCTTCTTCCTTCAAAAATTCTACTTTATTTATTTATGTATTTATTAAAACTTCATGCAACATAAAAGTACATAGGCGGACTTAATGCCTGAGGCATTCTCTACCAGTCAACCAAGGGTGGTGGAGAGATAGCATGCACTTTAGGAGTGCTTCTTAAATCAATACTTTGTATCTGCTCTCATAAATCAAAATCACTGCTTCTTTTATTATCCCTTGCACACAACGTACATTTTATTCCAGAAAAACACCATTACAAAAAAAAAAAGAAGAAAACTAACTAACCCTAACACCCCCACTTACACCAATTAACATACACCGAGGAACAAAATGAATGAAAAATGGAAGAAAAGAAATTGTTGGAACACAGCGGTTCCAACATATTTTTCAAGCAAAGTGCAATATTCCGTCTATTCTTAAAACAAACAGCGAACGCGAAATGGAATTAAAATTTCCATCAGAATTGTTTGTGTAGGCTAGAGAGGAGACGGCGAGGGAAATATGACGTCACAACGAGGTAGTACATCAATGTCAGCCGTGGTATAAGTTTGGAAGATGTGGCTAAGGAAACTTCGAAGTGTCTATTGCTGTTGAATGATATTAAGGGAACTTTACAAAACACTTGATAATACGATAGTAGTTTTTATATATACCATTATATTTACGGAGGTTATCTTGACGTCTTTGAGTCGGAAAAAGAAAGAACTTGAATGTGAAGCCACTTCTACGACAAAGGTTGCCATTCCACCAATTCGCACCAAGCGCTTCCAAACATCCTTCATAATGCGCACAGCGAATGAATGGAACTCACTACCTGCGTCTGTTTTTCCGAACGCATTCAACCCGAATCTCTTAAAAGTTAGAGTGAACAGGCTTCTTCTGGGTAAGCTCACTCCATCGTAGACCCTGTCTCTGTCACCTCTGACCTAGACTAGAGTCAAGAGCAAACCCACCATAAAAAAAAAAAAGGTATTAAAATTAGTTTCATCATTATCATCAGCATTTTAATGTCCCCACTGCTGGGACACAGGCCCCCTCTCTGTGAGAGGAAATAGTTACCTATGCCGAAGTCATATTGCAAACTTTTAAAACAAGAAACTTTATTTATTTATTTATTTATTATTATTATTAACACGTACATTTATTTTTACAGGTAAGACCCAAGCTAACAAACGTAGTCATACAAACAAGTTTGCCAGTCCCATTAACAGGTCTAGGTAGAGGCACAAGTTACACAGTGGACAACACACTAAGTGTCACCCTCTGGAATTCCGCCAAAGAGCAAGAAAATATGTCCAAACGCAGAGAGATGCTATTCAGTATCCTAACTGCTCGAGTCACTGGTGCAAACTTTAACACGTTAGTGCGAGTTGACGGAACTCTAAACAGCCCCTCCCTCGGTCCTAACCGTAGCCTCCTGTTTGGAACGAGCAATCCCAACGTTTCTAATATTTGTGGATTATTTAGCATACCACGAAAAACCATGAAAACATTTTTTACAAGGGCGAGGTTGCGCCTTACCTCCAACTTATAGTACCCAACCATCCCTATAACAAAGAGGGTTGGATACATAAGCGGGTAGAAAGGGTAAATACCAAATTGCCTCATGTAAAGGTATCGGGTAAATTTGTTTTGCATTTTTTCCACCATCGTAGAATACTTCGTTTCATAAGGATTCCAGATGATAGCACTAGTTTCCAAGTTGCTTCGTACTAACGCATTATAAAGCGATTTCACTGCTGCCATATTGGTGAAGTCACGGGTTTCACGCATGACAAATCCAAGATTTTTGAAGGCTTTTCTACATACCTGCACCACATGGGTACGAAACGACAAATCCTCGGAAAAGGTAACACCAAGATCTCGCACTAACCCCACCCGCGGTATGACGTGACCATCCATGCAATAATCGTGACGTCGGGGTACCACGGCCCGCGTAAAGGACATTACGTTACACTTCGTCACATTGAAGATTAATTTGTTCTCTTCACTCCATGCTACCACCCGATCGATGTCTCGCTGGAGCATGCCGCAGTGTGACTCGTTTGTGATCCGCATGAATAACTTGAGATCGTCAGCAAATAACAAACAACTAGCGTCTTTAATGACTTCTGGAAGATCGTTAATCATTAAAATAAATTCTAAGGGTCCCAAATTTGTCCCCTGGCTAACCCCCGTAAGGGTGAAATACGAGTCCGAGGTGTAACCTGCGTATTCCACAATTTGCTTACGGTTACCCAAGTAGCTAGCAAAGAACTCTAGGAGGGCTGGGGTAAAACCAACCCTCGCAAATTTATTTAAAAGGATGTCATTGTCCACACTATCAAATGCCTTCCTGAAGTCGAAGTAAGCGACGTCCAGTTGTCCACCTGTCTCCGAGTCCAGCACTGTGGCGGCCTGGTTTAAAAAACACATTAAGTTGGAATTCGTGCTGCGGCCCGCACGGAAACCATGCTGCGCGTCGTTGAGCTGTGATGCTACTTGCGAGTGGATGCAAGAACACAACGCGGTCTCGAAGACTTTAGCAAACACTGAAAGTACAGCTACAGGTCTATATCCGCTGACATCCGAGCTTGGAGTACCCTTCGGTACCGGAGTAACCCTAGTCAATTTCCAGCCGTCGGGATACGAGCATTCTCGTAAGAATATATTAAATAAATGCATGAGCGGCCGGGCCATTACTGTCCTGCAATCCCTAACAATGAAGGGTGGCACCCCGTCCGGTCCAACCGAACGTTTGGGCTTGAGGCGCGCAAGCGCGGTACCCACCTCTCCGAGAGACAGCTGTCCCACGTGAACCCGGGCGCCGCGCTCGGGCGCCACCTGTCCAGCGGCAGCCGCATCTAATCGAGGCGCCAGCGTCCCATAGACCGAGTGGAAGTAATCAGCAAACGCCTGGGCGCACTCATGCTCTGGCAACGGTTCAGCATTCCTAGCTATCTTCGGTTTACTACGTTTCGAACGCTTGCTACCAACAAAACCCAAAAAAGACCTCGGTTCCTTCACAAATTGTTGCTCAGTACGGCTCTGATAATCATGGTATGCGGTACTGATTTTAACTTTGACAATAGAACGATAGTGAGAAAAGTTATCATAATCGCTGACCGAACGAGTCTTCTTAAAAGATTTGTGCCAGAAAGCCTTCTGTTTAATATAACCAATTATGTCAGCAGTGAACCATTCAGGGTAGTGATAATGAAAGCAATCACGCTTGGAGCTCTTTCTTGGAGTGCTATTATCCAAAATCCTATAAACTATGTCATAAAATATCCTATATGCTTCGTCGGCATTACTCGTTTCATACAGGGCGCTCCAGTCTGCCTCTGCAAGTCCCAAATACAAAGAATGGAAGTCCGCCTTTCTATAATTCCATCTCGGAAGGGTGGTGGAAGCCTGTGGTACAGAGCCACTAGGGCTAGAAGTCACTCGCGACCTCAGTTCTCGCGACCTACTTATGCTTACTCGTAGCGGTGGATGCTGCGGGTCTATGCATGACAAACATTCCTCTCGTTCCTCGGATACGACAATATCATCTTCGGGCAAAGTAGTTAGGACAACATCGAGCGTGCGATTGTTACAATTTAGTATATTGTTACTTTGGCGAAACCCACAGAAGGTGACAAAGTATTCATAATAACATTGTATATCTATGTTTGCTGAATACATATTTAAATCAGCTACTAAAACAACATTATCATAACGAACACATAACTGCTCCAGTAAATGGAACATAAACATATATTCCCGTTCAATAGTTTTAGGTGGAATGTATGCAACACAACATAAAAACAATAAAACATTTTGACGGTATACCGTCGCACACACGATTTTGAACGGGTGGTGGCTCAAGCTAGCGTTATCAGGCAATGGTACTCTGCGTAAGTCGAGTGCGCCGTGTGGAGTGGCGGCCAGCATGACCCCCCCGTGTTTACGGCCATCCTCGCGGTCACATCTTAGTATTGTGTATCCGCTCGGAGCCAGTTCACCATCATGTATTGAATCATTAATACCAGTCTCGGTTATGGCTACCAGATCAAACATAGACCCTAAAATACCATTATAAAACGCCTTTAACTTAGTGCGTAGTCCTCTAACGTTTTGATAAAATAGACCTAACGAGAACTTGGGTTTCTTGCCACTAGCTTGAACCTCATTCACATCATTTAAGCACTCTAGTCCCAACGTTTGCGAGTAGGAACTATTAAAACTATTAGTACTAGCATACCGACACTGTAAGTCATTCCTGTTTCGTCGTTTCGTACCGTGTTTACTAAGAGGAGCGGCCGACGACTGCGCCTGCACTGGCGCCGGTGCGAATATCGGAGCTTGTGTCCCCCGCTGCTCGCGGGGACGCCTCGGAAACCAGTCTGACAACTTCACTCCCGCGGGCCACGCCGCCGGCGTGTTTATCCGCTCATTTAAGCTTTCAGGAAATGCAATTACGAAAGCAGCGTGTCTTGAAGTCTTAATTAAACGTTTTTCAACAAGATATTGGTCACAATTTTGAAGCTTGTTCAAATAGGTGAGCACGTTTTGCTCCGTTGTTTCCGGCTTAAAAGACCAAGCTTGCAAATATTTAAGCTTTTCTACGGTTTTGAGCTCGTCATCGTCTTGTCCGCTGCCAGTTACTACTCGCCGTTTAGAATTCCGTGCCTTGCGCGCCGGTTGCCACCCCTCATCGGCGGTAACGTTTTCGTGGCTATCATTTCTTGTCTTCCGTGCGCGTTTCCGCTAATTTCGTGGCCCGACACTCCAACGATGATACATTTGTTTTTGTGGGTAGATTTGCACTCGTAGCTATCACCGTGGGTGTCTTCGGAAAGTTATTTTTCTCACCTACGTCACCATCGGTCCCTGGTTTGAAGCAGCTGACTTTTTTGCAGCGGCTGCGTATCCACTTTTGCTTTTAGCGCTAGAATTAACTCTCGCTTGACGGATGGGTCGCTGCGTAGTCGCTGAAATCGCTGGCTGTTTGTCGCAGGATCAGCCACTACTTTATGTAGCTCGCGCACTACACCTTCAAGGGCCTTTTGGGCCATTATTATATTTTTAAAACACGTAAATACGGGAGCTGTACTACACTGCGCGAAGTACCCACAGTATTGTCACTTGAGTCACGGGTTGACTCAAGTCCAGTCTGCTTAGCCTAAGTTACAAACCCTAAAGCTGAACCTCACGTCTAGCACATACACTTACACGTACTAGTCCAATCAGGATATTACGATCTAAAGTAGAAAAGTCTCTCTACTATCATATCCTATTTCTGTAACAAAATCATATCGGTTCTGATCATTCCGAGGAAAACCGTTTTATCAATCGAGGGTAATTGACTGATTTATCGAAAGGTTGGGCCCAACCCACTTCCTGACACGCTATATTGGCCCAATAGATTGGCCACCAATATTCGTCACGCAACAAATGTCAGGTTTCACTAAGAAAAAAACAAATACTCCAAGACTTGTCAAAGTTTTAATGAAATTAGTTCTCAAGTTAGAAAATAGCACAGTTTTATAACTTGCAATGAGAAAACCCTTTAAGTTTGCGACGCCAGCAAACTACTGTTCATAAGGTTGAATTTTGCATTTTCCAGTCTTCATTTTCTCTTCTGCTAAGTTTTCTGGGAGAAAGAATGTGTTGAGCAATTCTGAGCATAGCGTTTGGTTGTCTGACAAATGTTTACGTGGAACGGTGAAACTCTAGAGTTTTTAATTCTCATAAGATGTCTGCGTAAAGTTGTTTGGTGCATGAAAATCTTAGAGCATTTAACCTATGGAGAGGGCAAGCCGCGAATCACCGAACAACTTTTTCTGTCACTTTCTGCGGGAGGCGAGGAAAACACATACAGCACACTACAAAAAAATGACAATCACTCACAGATACATGCATCCTATTGCTACAAACGCACACGAAAAAATAATAATCACACAATCAAAAAACACACATACTTTGACATATTTGTGTGTATCTATGCAATAATCCTATGACAACAAATACAAAGTGCTAGTGATGTGATACAATGAATGACTGGAAATTCATTTTAATGCATGAATGAATGAGCAAAATGTTAATTCGTTTTATTTATGTTATACTAAATAATAATAAACTTAAGTAATTAATTTCACATATAAAAAAAAATACGCAATATGATTTGTGGTCTGCTAAACTACGTAGGTAGGTAAGAAAGGTAGGAAAGAATTTAAGATACACTAAAAAAAGAACGATTGAATTTATTTTTAGTCAATAATATTTCATAATTACATAATATATATTGTTGGACCCGTGTATTTCCTATATGAATGACGTTACAAATAAATGTAATATCCAAATACTCCATGCATGATAGAAGAACTGGGGATAGTACCTAATAAAATGGTGGCATACGTCTTGGAACAATGTTAATCATAAACTATAGTACCTACAGGTTTCAGCATAGAATAGTATGAAACTGTCACTCATGTCACTGCCATTTTGTTTTATTTAGGTTCGGGCATTCGGGATTCATACTTGAGCCCCGTTCTTTAATACGGACCTTATGTATACGTGTTAAATATTAAGAAAGCGTAAATAATACAATCAACCGGATAGACTTTTATTTGACACTTTTTTATGTAACACTTTATCACGTCAGTTTTTCGTTTTTTTAACTATTTGAGTTCGGTGTTTCCTAGCTAAGCTAGTTTCACAGAGTACTTTTATATACGGAAAGCTAGTTTGATATCTTAGATAGGAAATCATACGTGTATGGTGTCTACGACACATTCGCTGTTCATTCTTAAACTTTCATTCTTCGATGTACTTCATTCCTATTCACTCGTTCTATATCATTCATGCAACTCTGTACGTTGCTCGTTTTAAAAATTATAAAAAAAAGATTGTAAGGTCTTTATTAAACCTACTGATTTCTACAATTTTTTTTGTTTAATTTATCATAAACATATGGTTTCACAGCCATAATCTAGTTCATATACATGTCTCAATGATCACGACTAGAGGCAATCACTGATTTTTTAAATGTACCAGTTTATTATATACATGTCGAACACATTTCTATGGATCAACTTTTTTGGTTAAAAATTATATACGAACATTTGAGTATTTTTAGCATTCGCAATTGTATATGGTTTCGAATTGATGTGCGGTGGGGTTGGCATTGTAACCACCATGGCTGCGATAGTCTGCTCTCGATAGAGGTATCAAACAAAAATTCAAACAAAAACCTAAATCGCTTCATCTGTTTAGGAGCTATGATGCCACAGACATACACACAGATACACAGCAATACACGTCGAATTGATAACACCCCTCTTTTTCTGTCGGGGGTTAAAAAATGATTGAAAAACTCACTAACGAAACGAACAAACTTACTTTTTATTACCCTAAAACTTTAAAAGAAAATAATTTAAATCTATTCTCATAGACATTTGTAAATAATATTTTTTTAGTTCAACCTGGCTTGTCCAGATATAAACACAAACAAAATTATTTTGATACTGAACATACTGATTCAAAAAATCATTTAATTTATCAATCATTCATTCACGTTGTCCCAGCACTATGCACATCGCTACCCTATCAGCCCCTGTACTGCGTTTGTGCTACCAACGTACCACTGAATTTTTCTATCGTAAAGGCAATAACCATTATTTCGACATTGTACTTAAATAAAATTATGTTGATGTATAATTTATACTTACATGTGGTAGGAAACACCATGGCTTCGCAAATTGAAAGTGGCAGCTCGCTTTTTGCATGAGGAAACCGCACAATTAACCATTTTTTCGGAGAACTTACTTGCGACTCAATACGATACACAATGGCGGCGGTCGGCGAATGAACTAGTTTTATATAACGCGTATGGTCATATGGCCAAGGTACTTTGGCACATGGTATAATAACATACTCCGTATACTTCGTCTGGTATTCTCTTCCCAGGATGGCCTAAGCCTACGTCACGATAAGTGTTACCATTGATTGTCCTTTTTGAAAATTTAGGTACTTTCTCATGTAGTTAATGAAAAAAAAAAAATTACTAACTAGAATAACTATTTAGTAACTCATGTGATTCATCTATTTATTGTTAAATTTATTTGTATATTGAATTATTAGTTCATAATTGCTTTGTTAGGATAAAAATGCATTTTTCTCGGGTAATTCAATCACACACAGTGGCAACATATCGAATTGACAAGTGTCATACTGACAACTAGCCATTTCGTCGCTATTGTCGTGTCGCTCACACCTATAGCGTTGTTTCGCTCTGTGAGCAAAATACTGTGGCTCCCAAACGTTTGTGGTGAACCCGTGAACTTTGATAGATACACAAGAAAAATTGTTAGTTGTTCCGTAAACTATAAAAACAGAAGTATAAAAGGTGGTGTAATAAGTTTTTTTTTATTTTCCCAATGAAGAGACGCAATCATATGCGTGGCTTAAAATTTGTAACTAAATTCAACTACAATAACTGGTATGTGCCTTTCTACATAATATTTAATTTATCTACGCGTTGTAAATTCCATAATTTAAGTCATAGTTGTGTCAATACGTCTTTACGCCCGAACTTATTAACCTAACATAATTAGTTTTTGACTTATTTTAGTCAAGTTAAGTTTAGTGGGTTTTCGTCCCGAACTTAGTAAAAATACTAATATGCAAACGATTAAAAAAAAGCAAAGTAAATAAATTCAAAAAGTATCAAATAAGACGATTTATTAAAAATTATAAATATGTTGTACCTATTGTAATATTTTTATCTTTTTCCCCACTAAAAAAGTTTGAGAACCGCAACGCAATCGATGACGTAGTCTTAGGCCAATCACGTGACCCAGCTGTCACGGGAGGAGACTACCTTGTCTTATTATACCATGCTTTGGCAGAGGGGTAAGCCCAGCTATGCCATCTCCATAGGTTAAATGCTCTAAGATGAAAATTAAGAATATGGCATTGGAAGCGTCATTCATTCATAACTAATAGTATTTTCTAAAGGTACCATTAATGGACAGTAAACATTGACAGCATTTGACAATTTTTCTTCGGGTTCAGATGTTTTTACAAGCTTTTATGTTTAACTTGCAATGTATGTATATATGTATGTAAGTGTGTTCAGGTCAAATCTTGCAACTGAATTTTGAAGCAGTTATCCTCCACCGATTAATATTAAATTTTGCATGTATTACTTGTAGTTTGAATGACAATGCATGGTTAGCTGCAATATGGCCGACGGCCCAAGATGGCGGACCAGTTATTTTTTGTATGCTGCCATGATATGGATATCAAATAAAGGGTTTGCTAAAAAAACTACGAAAAAAGCATGTATAAAAAGGTTTTTCATGCATAATTTTATACATTAATCACATAGAAGGATTACATAACTCACAATCCTATCAAACTACTATCATAAATGCGAAAATTTGTGAGGATGGATGGATGTTTGTTATTCTTCCACGCGAAAACTACTGAACGGATTTTTATGAAACTTAACAGTAATATAGCTTAAACATCAGTATAACACAGGCTATAATTTATAAAGATAATAAAACGCGGGCGGAGCCGTGGGTGGGAGCTAGTCTAGAAATAATGGTAATAGGCTTGTAACGTGGGACTTAAACATTACTGTAGAAAATGTCAGTAGGCAGAAGTTAACTTAAAACACACGCACTTCACCAGTTTCGTTCAAGTCCCTTACCTAACATTTTGGGGAAAACAGGCATGAAGTTTTGTTAATTAACCTTTCTAATAAAACCCAAAAATAGAGTTTACGCCTAATTGACAATTATTATGTACAAGCTTTTCCGACCGAATCCGCAACACAATTATACGCTCCAAGACAGGTATCGCTGATGTTGGAGACAAGTCTGCGGGGCTAAAATAGAATTGGGTGGGTCACATTTGCAGGAAGCCTGGGGACAGATGGGCCAGGATCGCCACGCTGTGGGTACCTGAAGACGGACGGCGTAACGGAGACAGGCCTAAAAAACGCTGGCGTGAGGATCTGGACTCGACGCTACCGGATTAGCCGAAGAAGGTAAAAGACAACGTTGGGGGGAAATATATGGTAGAGACCTTTTCCCAGCAGAGGCATAGGCTAAACAAAAAAAAGGTTTTTGTTAAAAAAAACATTGTTAGTAGGTATGTATACTGTAAGGGTCAAATCTTACAACATACATACATAAACTCACGCCTTTTTTCCATGGAGGTAGGCAGAAACTACAGAACGCCACCTGCTACGATCCTTACTTACTTAACCTTAATCTTACAACTGTATTTTAAAACAATTGTCTGCAACCGATTGAGCTTAAATTTTGTATAAACCTTTGATTTGGACAATGTAGAGATCCGCAAGAGAACCAGGGTTATCAACATAGCTCGAAGATTTGCCAAATTTAATTTATTTAGAAAACATGGAACACTTACAGCTAAAACAAACAGACCAGAAATAATAAATTTGACAACAGCCAATAACAAGTCTTCACTTGCAGATATTGAATAATACTCAATTTCCATTGACATTTCAGTACCTACTCATCAATATCGACCTGTAATTCTTTGTCAGTTTTTACACCTTTTTAAGAACAGGCGTTATAAACGCTGATTTCCAAATTTAGCTAGGAATTTTCTGAACAAAGTCGAAATAGGTTGCGCTATTGCAGGTGCACAGTTAACATAAAGTTTTGATGGAAATTTATCTTGACCTGAAGTGGCAGTAGGCAGGGTTCATTGCTCGCAGAACCGATGGTTTGAAACCGAAAAGTTCTGGAGTGGCGACCGCGAACCGTAAGACGCTGCGTTGGGAAGCCTCCCATCAGGTGGACAGATGACCT
The DNA here is from genome assembly GCA_949775005.1 of Orthosia gothica. Lineage (NCBI taxonomy): Eukaryota > Metazoa > Arthropoda > Insecta > Lepidoptera > Noctuidae > Orthosia > Orthosia gothica. The sequence continues at coordinate 13,483,062 of OX459057.1, forward strand.
AGTGGGAGTCCACTCGATGCGAGACACACGGGACCGGTTGATGTGGTGACGCTTGGGGGAGGCCTATGTCCAGTGGATGTCTTTACTTAAGATGACGATCATAATGCACGATTAACTAAAAGCTCGTTTTCAACAGTTTTTCACAAGCTTTATTTTTCAACGATTATAGTCATGTAGCTTAAACCGGACAAAAAACGCTATAAAAATAATAGCATGTAAAAGCGTGCCAAATGAACAGAATCACACGAGGAAAGTGCCGCAAAGAGATAATCGTGCAGTTACCCCGCTATACGCTATCAGCAACATCGCAATTTGCGTAAACAGCTCTCTTGCGTTGTGCCCAACGTTTTGCCACTTACTTCCTACGTTTGGAACAGAAATATTTGTATTAAATTGTTGTAATGTCCGCTTACCTGTAGTGAAATAATGATGGGATTTCAGTTTGCACACACACCACTACCACACCACATTACACACCAACCAAATACTGTGCAATATGTTTAATAAAGATTGCACAGTATTAATATTATCACATTATATAATACTTAAAGAAGTTTGATTGGATGTTTGTATGGATGTATTTGTTACTGAATCACGCCGGTGCTGGATGATATTTGGTACAGAGATAGATTATAGTCAGGAATAATATATAGGATACTTTCAATCCCGGAAGTATGTTCCCTCGGTATAGTTTTCGAAGCCTTTGGCAGAAGCGTCCTAATTTTGCGTAAAGAGATGATTAGGATATTTAACCAAGATTTATATTTCCTAATGATTTATTTCCTCTATTTACTAAGCACAAAACACAACTAAACTATACCAAATTATACTAAGCCTAACTACTTTCCACTACTACTTTCTTTCTACTTTTTAATTCGCTTTTTTGATCACATTGGCAATGGAGAATATTGTGGACACATTTAGAGGACAGAAATAGTCGATGATACAAACAAGAACTTTATAAAAAATATATAAGAATGTCCGTTGCTATTAAATTAGTTGTTTACTAGTCAAGCGAAGTTTAACAACTAACAAATGTATTTTTCACCGGAACTCACAAACACCAGAACGAAAACATTTGCATGAAAAAATAAAACATACGCTAAATAAACTCCACATTTTCCTGTAAACTAATTCTTATCGTTCAAGAATCTCATTAGTTCAGAATACCGTGAAATAATAAAAAAGATTCCGTTCATAAAAACCTTAAATCAACGGAACAAAAACTACATTAGCATATATTACATTGAGAATGCAGAGTTTTTCAAGAACAATGGAGACTCCGAAGTAATTTTCTTTTCTTTTAAAACTGCGTTTTAAATGTATTAAAAGTCGGGCAAACAGCTCGGAACTACTTTTTAGAAATGTTACTTATTTAGTTTTTTTAATTAATATTGTAATTGGTCTAGTTTCAGGTTTATTTTTTGTTGTCAACGAAGAATGTGCATGAGAAAGTTGAAACTTTATTTTTCTCTGTAACAACCAGAGTTTCTTCTGACCATCATCCTACATCATCACAGGAAAACAAATACCACCACTAAGTTGCGGTAATGGTAAACTGTCAGATGAACACGTCCCAATCAATTTACCATAGTTTAAAGATACACACCTGACCGATCTATGAGCCGACACTTAGGCCGTTCACGACGCGACACACGACACGACAAAATGTTGTCACTATTCAGAGCTCCATAAATGATAAATTATTTTATTTCTGTAAGTTGGTTTGTACAAACGCTTTTACATGTCTAACATATTTTTTTTTAAACTAGATGAGGTCTGCGTTTCCTATCTGACTACTCTGAGAAGAAAGGCCGAAACAAACTCAGAGGTCACAGTCTCTTTTAAAGTCCTGACAAAAACTTGGTTCGATCATGTGAAGACCATGTAGACAGATGTCTGAAATGGTCTTTTGAGGAAAGAACCAGCCAGATTGAGTGGACCTGTCCAGTCAGTGCACGCATTTGTCAATAACCGAGCAGCTCAACTCAGAATTTGAGGAGCTCAACGATTCGACGAACAATACCTATGAAAGGACATTCGGGTAGGCCGCATAAACTGCTAGACCATGATTAAAAACTAAGATAAATTAAAAACAAAATAATGATCACATTCACAATAATTAAAATAAAATAATATAATAATACACATAACATATATTTGTATGGACCGTTCGTTCATTGCACGACACCGCATTATAACATATACCACATTATAACTATACGCGACACGATTTACAAACGGTTATTCGGCTATGTCGTCGATGCCGCTATGTTTTCGCGACTTTTTAGCGGTGACGATTTAGCGGCTGTACAAAACAAGTATGAGCTTGTTGACGACACGACACAATGCACTGCAAGGCTCACGCGTGGTTCGTCACTCACGCGCTTAGAGATAGGACAATACCAGTACACTGCATTGTCGTTGCAGAATCGAGTCTAGTGAACAAACGAATGGACGACAGATCGTCTGCAGTATCGTGTGTAAAATCGTGACCGCAAATTGTGTCGTGCGGTGCCTCGTGAACAATCGACCTTAGGGAGGCCTATGTCCAGCAGTGGATAGTCTATCGGCTGAAATTATGATGATGAAGTTACCAAACTTTTCCAATTGTTCATTGCAAGGCTAGTTCAGCTCAGTTTCTCATCATCGTTACTAATAGTTATAATATGGCCTCTGGTTATATGTAATAATATGGCCTCTCTAAAAAGAAAATACTTACTAAGACAAGTAAAGTTTCAAAAACCCGCGACACATTTTTAGGGTTCCGTACCCGAAGGATCCAAACGGAGCCCTATTGCTGTCACTCACGTGTCTCTGTCTGTATGCCCATCGTCTGTCAGACAATCTTGTTCTGAAAGATAGCCAGTCTTGCTAGTAACAGTCGGTGCTTTTTAGGTTTTCGCACCCAAAACACACCCAGTAAAACCAGGATCCTATTACTAAGAGTCTACTGTCCGTCTGTCTATCTGGCTGTCACAAGGCTGTATCTCATGAACCGTGATAGCTAGACAGTTGAAAATTCCACAGATGATGTATTTATGTTGCCGCTATAAGAACAAATACTAAAAACAGAATAAAATAAATAAATAAATAAGTGGGGCTCCCATACAACAAACGTGATTTTTTTGCCGTTTTCTGCGATAATGGTACGGAACTCTTCGTGCGCAAGTCCGACTCGCACTTGACCGGTTTTTTTTATTATTGGGAAGAATCCTTTAAAAGTCACCTAGAAATTTTGGGGAAGATACCACTACCAGGGGTTGTGGGACCTTTACCTCACTAAAACCACCTCGGTGATCAACATCAGAACAAGGAAGTGAACCCCGTGGTCTCTTAAAAGACCAACTTGGAACGCCCTTTGTACAACGCCTGTTACGACACATTCCTGTCGCTATAAGAAATCATCATCATCAGCCTTTTTAATATTCCCAACAGGCCTCTCTGTGAGAGGGAATGGGTAAGGCCCATCTACCACGCAGGCCCAATGCAGGTTGGTGGATGTAACATGTATCGAATTTTATTTCTAGGACATGCCGGTTTCCCCCCCGGTGGGTTCCCGCTTTGTCGATGCGGGGGGGCTCAGTAACCGTGGCTTGGTCACCCACGGTGAAGCGAAGAGGAACCCGAGGAGGGGCCGCTCGTCAGGGCTTTTGCCGATAAGCCGACGACGTAGCGGCCAAAATGTAGGTTGCGGTGCTGTCTAGGCGACATCGCAACTGAGGCGGGCCGCGATGTCGTATGGGGTCTCCCATACCCATACGATATCGCGGCTGAGGGTTGGAGGCCGCGGCGGGAGAGGAGTGCCGGTATTGCGGTGCGCCGCTCTCCCTACCTTCCGCGGCCTAGACGGGGTCGCCACCGTCTGATGGCGGACGCGGTGGGGCCGCAGGGGAAGAGGAGTGCCGGTATAGCGTTGGCCGCTCTCCCTATCCCCTGCGGCTGAAAAATGGTAGGTGGCGGGGCCATTGACCCTGACCCGTCACAAGGGGACCAAGGGTGCCATACACGGGGTCGTCTGGCACCCATGTGCTAGTTTGGTCCCTGGGGTGGTCACGGCGCACAGTGTGTTCTGGTGCGCCGGTGATGGGGGGTACTCCCCAGAGGAGGGTCCGATCACGGACAGCCGCGGCGGGTTCGCGGTGAGTGCTAACGCGTACCCGTGTTCCCGCCATAAGCGGCACAGGAGGACACCGTGGAGTTTTAGTGGGTTAGAGTCCCACATAACTGCGCTATCTCCCCGTGGTAGTGCAGTATGCATGAGCATTTCTCCACGCTAAAAAAAAAAAAAAAAAAAAAAAAAAAAGGACATGCCGGTTTCCTCACGATGTTTTCCTTCACCGTTTTGAGAGCAGTAGTGGTGAAATAATTTACACAAATTAAAGCGCCTGCCTGGGTTTGAATCCACGACCTACAACTTGTAAGTCACGGCCGATACCTCTAAGCCACCTCTGCACTCCTAATAAATATATTTATTTATTAGTTTATCCTCGCACTGGAACGCCTTGTAGCAATTACAACAATGGAGCACAATCTTGTAATAAACTCACTATAAGTCCAGGTTTCCTCTCGATGTTTTCCTTCACCGTTGTCAACGATGTCCAAGATTAACTTAGAAAGTACATTGGTATGAATTGAAAAAGACACATTGGTACTTGCCCGGATTCGAACCCACGACTTCAAGCATGAGAGTCGAGGTCTTATCCATTGGGCCACCACGACATACTACATAAAGTATGAGTACAGCTGCATGCAGTTAGACTTGAAGTCAAGCCCTATTTGGACAAAGGTAGAATTAAGAGAATTGTCAAAAAAAATATTCATATAAATTATTTGAAATATACAATATGTGATACTATTGTAGGGTGTTAAAACTTTGATATTGGATACATAATATATCAGCTTTGTTATGTTGCTAGCGTGATTGGAATTCCAATAACCGATGTATGTATTGGATTTATACGAACATGAATATTACGTGTATACAGTCCTAATATAGTTAGTAATAATCAATATTATGTACCTACTCTGAATAGTCATATGACCAAGCATCGATATGGCTTCGAGATATGTGGCAGAAACATTAGAAGAAAAATGTATTAGGTATGTTTTTGACTAGAGGCAATATAAGATATTTTTGACAGAGATTATGGTAGATTTCAGACTTATACGGTACATTCTAGTGGTAGCATAAATATTTTATGAATAATTTTTGAATGCTCTCTATACGGTTAATATACATATGGTAACATGGGCTCCATATTTCAGACGCGTATTCCAAGTAGTTTTTAACAAAATTAAAATAACGTTTTTTTTTTAAGTTTTAGCTTTATTAAAGCACTTGGATAACCGCATTATGAAACCCAGCGATTTTGTTGCCTTTGTAATTATTGCATCAACATTTGCGCTTCAAAACTGAGCTTAGAATCGTGGTGAACTCCCTGATCACGGATGGAATTTGATATAATTAAAATTTGATTATCTATTTTTGTATATAGGATATACGATGTCCTCACCGGTGGGTTCCCGCATTGTCGAGGCGGGGGGGCTCAGTAGCCGTGGCTTGGACACCTTGGAGTTTTAGTGGGTACGAGTCCCACATAACAGCGATATCTTCTTGTGGTAGCGCTGTATGCATGAGCATTTCTCTACGATAAAAAAAAAGTGATTTGATGTGGCAATGTTTGAGCGTTGCCTAGAATACGTAATAACAGCATTTGGTGGTATTTAGATCAAGTTTATTACTATGAAAGTAGTCTTCTAAACGATGCAGATCGTTTTGGATTGCAATTGCGTCCATTTGAAATCGATATCGTGGGATACATTTTCAAATCATCGGCAAAACACAGTCATTTGAATAAAGTCAAGCAAATAACAGTGGAGCAAGACATGAACCCTGTGGGCCTCCACTAAAGACAGGGACCCAGCTAGATATATAATTATTTAATACTATTGCTTGGGACCTGTTCTAAAGGTAAGAGGAAAAAAATCTGAGTAGATCACCGCATATTCGCATACCAATTAACTTTGTTATGAGGATGTTATGATCAATGTGGTCAAAAGCCTTGCTTTAATCTATATAAATGACATGGACCTGTCTACCTTTGTCTATGGCTTCATTAATAACTTAATTTAGAAGAATCAGGTTCGTGACAGTAGACCTATCTTTCAGAAAACTGTGTAGGAGCGAGCTGAACGATTTTTTAAGTGCAGAATAAACCTGATAATATATGACTCTTTCGAAGACCTTTTAGAATAAAGTACAAGTACCGTGCTACACCTTCGACCACATCATCACTTACCATCAGGTGAGATAGTGGTCAAGCGCAAGCCTATCTACAATAAAAAATAAATAAAAAATAGTTTATATAGGTTGGTATCGCAGGTGCACACTTAACAAAAGGTTTTAATGGAATTATATCTGGACCATCGGCTTAAGTGGCAGTAGGCAGGGCCCATTGCTGGCAGAACAGATGGTCGATGGTTGGGAACCAAAAATTTCTGGAGTGGCGACCGCAAACCGTAAGTCGCTGCGTTGGAAAGCCTCACAGTAGGTGGACAGATGACCTGGTGAAGGTGGTGGGAGTCCACTGGATGCGAGACGCACGAGACCGGTCGATGTGGTGACGCTTGGGGGAGGCCTATGTCCAATGGATGTCTTCACTTAAGATGACGATCATAATGCACGATTAACTAAAAGCTTGTTTTAAACAGTTTTTGACAAGCTTTATTTTCCAGTTTTTTTTTATAGCTATAGGCTATAGTCATTTAGCTTAAACCATACAAAAAACGCTACAAAAATAATAGCATGTAAAAGCGTGCCAAATTAACAGAATCACAAGAGGAAAGTGCCGCAAAGAGATAATCGCGCAGTTACCCCGCTATACGCTATCAGCAACATCGCAATTTGCGTAAACAGCTCTCTTGCGTTGTGCCCAACGTTTTGCTACTTACTTCCTACGTTTGGAACAGAAATATTTGTATTAAATTGTTGTAATGTCCGCTTATCTGTGGTGAAATAACACATGGATTTAAGTTTACACACACACCACTACCACACAACATTACACGCCAGCCATAAACTGTGCAATATTGTTTAATAATGATTGCACAGTATTAATGTTATCACATAATATAATATTAAATTAATTATATAATATAATAAATGCGAAAATTTGGATGGATGGATGTATTTTTGCTTTTTACTCAATCACGCCAGAATGGCTGAACGGATCTGGATGAAATTTGGCACAAAGATAGATTATAGTCATGAATAGCACGTAGGATACTTTTTATCCCGGGCATATATTCCCTCGGGATCATTTTCGACTTTCACGCGGGCGAAGCCATTGGCAGAAGCTAGTATTGTTATAAGAGCTTCCTAATTTTGCGTAAAGAGATGGTTAGAATATTTTACCAAGATTGTATTTCCTACTTCCAATTGACAAAATATGTACATAATTAAACACTAAACAAAACTAAACTATACAAACTAATACTAAGCTTAACTACTTTCCTAATTAATTCGCTTTTATATTGACATAGGCAATAGATCAAATAGGCCAATTTACAAATTTACAAAAAGCGTTTTACTATCCCAAAAATGGCAAGAAAATCACGTTTGTTTTATACCTAAATATTTGTTTTATTCTGTTTTTAGTATTTTTTGTTATAGTTGCAACAGAAATACAACGTCTGTGAATAATTCAACGGTACACTACTAACTACATTTTAAACGCTTTCACGATTCATGAGATCAGCCTAGTGACAGACAGATAGATGGACAGTGGAGTCTTAGTAATAGGGTCCCGTTTTTACCCATTGGGTATGGAACCCTAAAAATTAAGACTGTCCGTCGCTATAAAATTAGTTGTTTACATGTCAAGCGAAGTTTAACAACTAACAAATGTATTTTTCACTGGAACTCACAAACACCAGAACGAAAATATTTGCATGAAAAAATAAAACATACGCTAAATAAACTCCACATTTTCCTGTAAACTAATTCTTATCGTTCAAGAATCTCATTAGTTCAGTATACCGTGAAATAATAAAAAAGATTCCGTTCATAAAAACCTTAAATCAACGGAACAAAAACTACATTAGCATATATTACATTGAGAATGCAGAGTTTTCAAGAGTCAGAGTCTCCGAAGTAATTTTCTTTTCTTTTAAAACTGCGTTTTAAATGTATTAAGAGTCGAGAAAACAGCTCGGAACTACTTTTTAGAAATGTTACTTATTTAGTTTTTTTAATTAATATTGTAATTGGTCTAGTTTCAGGTTTATTTTTTGTTGTCAACGAAGAATGTGCATGAGAATGTTGAAACTTTATTTTTCTCTGTAACAACCAGAGTTTCTACTGACCAACATCCTACATCATCACAGGAAAACAAATACCACCAGTAAGTTGTGGTAATGGTAAACTGTCAGATGAACACGTCCCAATAAATTTACCATACTTTAAAGATACGACACTTAGGCTGTTTGTTAACGACGCGACACACGACACGACAAAATGTTGTCACGATTCAGAGCTCCATAAATGATAAATGATTTTATTTCTGTAAGTTGGTTTGTACAAACGCTTTTACATGTCTAACATATTTTTTTTAAAAACTAGATGAGGTCGGCGTTTCCTATCTGACTACTCTGAGAAGAAAGGCCGAAACAAACTCAGAGGTCACAGTCTCTTTTAAAGTCCTGACAAAAACTTGGTTCGATCATGTGAAGACCATGTAGACAGATGTCTGAAATGGTCTTTTGAGGAAAGAACCAGCCAGATTGAGTGGACCTGTCCAGTCAGTGCACGCATTTGTCAATAACCGAGCAGCTCAACTCAGAATTTGAGGAGCTCAACGATTCGACGAACAATACCAATGAAAGGACATTCGGGTAGGCCGCATAAACTGCTAGACCATGATTAAAAACTAAGATAAATTAAAAACAAAATAATGATCACATTCACAATAATTAAAATAAAATAATATAATAATACACATAACATATATTTGTATGGACCGTTCGTTCATTGCACGACACCGCATTATAACATATACCACATTATAACTATACGCGACACGATTTACAAACGGTTATTCGGCTATGTCGTCGATGCCGCTATGTCTTCGCGACTTTTTAGCGGTGACGATTTAGCGGCTGTACAAAACAAGTATGAGCTTGTTGACGACACGACACAATGCACTGCAAGGCTCACGCGTGGTTCGTCACTCACGCGCTTAGAGATAGGACAATACCAGTACACTGCATTGTCGTTGCAGAATCGAGTCTAGTGAACAAACGAATGGACGACAGATCGTCTGCAGTATCGTGTGTAAAATCGTGACCGCAAATTGTGTCGTGCGGTGCCTCGTGAACAATCGACCTTAGGGAGGCCTATGTCCAGCAGTGGATAGTCTATCGGCTGAAATTATGATGATGAAGTTACCAAACTTTTCCAATTGTTCATTGCAAGGCTAGTTCAGCTCAGTTTCTCATCATCGTTACTAATAGTTATAATATGGCCTCTGGTTATATGTAATAATATGGCCTCTCTAAAAAGAAAATACTTACTAAGACAAGTAAAGTTTCAAAAACCCGCGACACATTTTTAGGGTTCCGTACCCGAAGGATCCAAACGGAGCCCTATTGCTGTCACTCACGTGTCTCTGTCTGTATGCCCATCGTCTGTCAGACAATCTTGTTCTGAAAGATAGCCAGTCTTGCTAGTAACAGTCGGTGCTTTTTAGGTTTTCGCACCCAAAACACACCCAGTAAAACCAGGATCCTATTACTAAGAGTCTACTGTCCGTCTGTCTATCTGGCTGTCACAAGGCTGTATCTCATGAACCGTGATAGCTAGACAGTTGAAAATTCCACAGATGATGTATTTATGTTGCCGCTATAAGAACAAATACTAAAAACAGAATAAAATAAATAAATAAATAAGTGGGGCTCCCATACAACAAACGTGATTTTTTTGCCGTTTTCTGCGATAATGGTACGGAACTCTTCGTGCGCAAGTCCGACTCGCACTTGACCGGTTTTTTTTATTATTGGGAAGAATCCTTTAAAAGTCACCTAGAAATTTTGGGGAAGATACCACTACCAGGGGTTGTGGGACCTTTACCTCACTAAAACCACCTCGGTGATCAACATCAGAACAAGGAAGTGAACCCCGTGGTCTCTTAAAAGACCAACTTGGAACGCCCTTTGTACAACGCCTGTTAGGACACATTCCTGTCGCTATAAGAAATCATCATCATCAGCCTTTTTAATATTCCCAACAGGCCTCTCTGTGAGAGGGAATGGGTAAGGCCCATCTACCACGCAGGCCCAATGCAGGTTGGTGGATGTAACATGTATCGAATTTTATTTCTAGGACATGCCGGTTTCCTCACGATGTTTTCCTTCACCGTTTTGAGAGCAGTAGTGGTGAAATAATTTACACAAATTAAAGCGCCTGCCTGGGTTTGAATCCACGACCTACAACTTGTAAGTCACGGCCGATACCTCTAAGCCACCTCTGCACTCCTAATAAATATATTTATTTATTAGTTTATCCTCGCACTGGAACGCCTTGTAGCAATTACAACAATGGAGCACAATCTTGTAATAAACTCACTATAAGTCCAGGTTTCCTCTCGATGTTTTCCTTCACCGTTGTCAACGATGTCCAAGATTAACTTAGAAAGTACATTGGTATGAATTGAAAAAGACACATTGGTACTTGCCCGGATTCGAACCCACGACTTCAAGCATGAGAGTCGAGGTCTTATCCATTGGGCCACCACGACATACTACATAAAGTATGAGTACAGCTGCATGCAGTTAGACTTGAAGTCAAGCCCTATTTGGACAAAGGTAGAATTAAGAGAATTGTCAAAAAAAATATTCATATAAATTATTTGAAATATACAATATGTGATACTATTGTAGGGTGTTAAAACTTTGATATTGGATACATAATATATCAGCTTTGTTATGTTGCTAGCGTGATTGGAATTCCAATAACCGATGTATGTATTGGATTTCTACGAACATGAATATTACGTGTATACAGTCCTAATATAGTTAGTAATAATCAATATTATGTACCTACTCTGAATAGTCATATGACCAAGCATCGATATGGCTTCGAGATATGTGGCAGAAACATTAGAAGAAAAATGTATTAGGTATGTTTTTGACTAGAGGCAATATAAGATATTTTTGACAGAGATTATGGTAGATTTCAGACTTATACGGTACATTCTAGTGGTAGCATAAATATTTTATGAATAATTTTTGAATGCTCTCTATACGGTTAATATACATATGGTAACATGGGCTCCATATTTCAGACGCGTATTCCAAGTAGTTTTTAACAAAATTAAAATAACGTTTTTTTTTTAAGTTTTAGCTTTATTAAAGCACTTGGATAACCGCATTATGAAACCCAGCGATTTTGTTGCCTTTGTAATTATTGCATCAACATTTGCGCTTCAAAACTGAGCTTAGAATCGTGGTGAACTCCCTGATCACGGATGGAATTTGATATAATTAAAATTTGATTATCTATTTTTGTATATAGGATATACGATGTCCTCACCGGTGGGTTCCCGCATTGTCGAGGCGGGGGGGCTCAGTAGCCGTGGCTTGGACACCTTGGAGTTTTAGTGGGTACGAGTCCCACATAACAGCGATATCTTCTTGTGGTAGCGCTGTATGCATGAGCATTTCTCTACGATAAAAAAAAAGTGATTTGATGTGGCAATGTTTGAGCGTTGCCTAGAATACGTAATAACAGCATTTGGTGGTATTTAGATCAAGTTTATTACTATGACAGTAGTCTTCTAAACGATGCAGATCGTTTTGGATTGCAATTGCGTCCATTTGAAATCGATATCGTGGGATACATTTTCAAATCATCGGCAAAACACAGTCATTTGAATAAAGTCAAGCAAATAACAGTGGAGCAAGACATGAACCCTGTGGGCCTCCACTAAAGACAGGGACCCAGCTAGATATATAATTATTTAATACTATTGCTTGGGACCTGTTCTAAAGGTAAGAGGAAAAAAATCTGAGTAGATCACCGCATATTCGCATACCAATTAACTTTGTTATGAGGATGTTATGATCAATGTGGTCAAAAGCCTTGCTTTAATCTATATAAATGACATGGACCTGTCTACCTTTGTCTATGGCTTCATTAATAACTTAATTTAGAAGAATCAGGTTCGTGACAGTAGACCTATCTTTCAGAAAACTGTGTAGGAGCGAGCTGAACGATTTTTTAAGTGCAGAATAAACCTGATAATATATGACTCTTTCGAAGACCTTTTAGAATAAAGTACAAGTACCGTGCTACACCTTCGACCACATCATCACTTACCATCAGGTGAGATAGTGGTCAAGCGCAAGCCTATCTACAATAAAAAATAAATAAAAAATAGTTTAGATAGGTTGGTATCGCAGGTGCACACTTAACAAAAGGTTTTAATGGAATTATATCTGGACCATCGGCTTAAGTGGCAGTAGGCAGGGCCCATTGCTGGCAGAACAGATGGTCGATGGTTGGGAACCAAAAATTTCTGGAGTGGCGACCGCAAACCGTAAGTCGCTGCGTTGGAAAGCCTCACAGTAGGTGGACAGATGACCTGGTGAAGGTGGTGGGAGTCCACTGGATGCGAGACGCACGAGACCGGTCGATGTGGTGACGCTTGGGGGAGGCCTATGTCCAATGGATGTCTTCACTTAAGATGACGATCATAATGCACGATTAACTAAAAGCTTGTTTTAAACAGTTTTTGACAAGCTTTATTTTCCAAAGGTTATATAGCTATAGGCTATAGTCATTTAGCTTAAACCATACAAAAAACGCTACAAAAATAATAGCATGTAAAAGCGTGCCAAATTAACAGAATCACAAGAGGAAAGTGCCGCAAAGAGATAATCGCGCAGTTACCCCGCTATACGCTATCAGCAACATCGCAATTTGCGTAAACAGCTCTCTTGCGTTGTGCCCAACGTTTTGCTACTTACTTCCTACGTTTGGAACAGAAATATTTGTATTAAATTGTTGTAATGTCCGCTTATCTGTGGTGAAATAACACATGGATTTAAGTTTACACACACACCACTACCACACAACATTACACGCCAGACATAAACTGTGCAATATTGTTTAATAATGATTGCACAGTATTAATGTTATCACATAATATAATATTAAATTAATTATATAATATAATAAATGCGAAAATTTGGATGGATGGATGTATTTTTGCTTTTTACTCAATCACGCCAGAATGGCTGAACGGATCTGGATGAAATTTGGCACAAAGATAGATTATAGTCATGAATAGCACGTAGGATACTTTTTATCCCGGGCATATATTCCCTCGGGATCATTTTCGACTTTCACGCGGGCGAAGCCATTGGCAGAAGATAGTATTGTTATAAGAGCTTCCTAATTTTGCGTAAAGAGATGGTTAGAATATTTTACCAAGATTGTATTTCCTACTTCCAATTGACAAAATATGTACATAATTAAACACTAAACAAAACTAAACTATACAAACTAATACTAAGCTTAACTACTTTCCTAATTAATTCGCTTTTATATTGACATAGGCAATAGATCAAATAGGCCAATTTACAAATTTACAAAAAGCGTTTTATTATCCCAAAAATGGCAAGAAAATCACGTTTGTTTTATACCTAAATATTTGTTTTATTCTGTTTTTAGTATTTTTTGTTATAGTTGCAACAGAAATACAACGTCTGTGAAAAAATCAACGGTACACTACTAACTACATTTTAAACGCTTTCACGATTCATGAGATCAGCCTAGTGACAGACAGATAGATGGACAGTGGAGTCTTAGTAATAGGGTCCCGTTTTTACCCATTGGGTATGGAACCCTAAAAATTAAGACTGTCCGTCGCTATAAAATTAGTTGTTTACATGTCAAGCGAAGTTTAACAACTAACAAATGTATTTTTCACTGGAACTCACAAACACCAGAACGAAAACATTTGCATGAAAAAATAAAACATACGCTAAATAAACTCCACATTTTCCTGTAAACTAATTCTTATCGTTCAAGAATCTCATTAGTTCAGAATACCGTGAAATAATAAAAAAGATTCCGTTCATAAAAACCTTAAATCAACGGAACAAAAACTACATTAGCATATATTACATTGAGAATGCAGAGTTTTCAAGAGTCAGAGTCTCCGAAGTAATTTTCTTTTCTTTTAAAACTGCGTTTTAAATGTATTAAAAGTCGGGAAAACAGCTCGGAACTACTTTTTAGAAATGTTACTTATTTAGTTTTTTAATTAATATTGTAATTGGTCTTGTTTCAGGTTTATTTTTTGTTGTCAACGAAGAATGTGCTTGAGAATGTTGAATCTTTATTTTTCTCTGTAACAATCAGAGTTTCTACTGACCAACATCCTACATCATCACAGGAAAACAAATACCACCACTAAGTTGTGTTGATGGTAAACTGTCAGATGAACACGTCCCAAACAATTTACCATACTTTAAAGATAAACACTAGACCGATCGATAGGGCAACACTTAGGCCGTTTATTCACGATGCGACACACGACACGACAAAATGTTGTCACGATTCAGAGCTCCATAAATGATAAATGATTTTATTTCTATAAGTTGGTTTGTACAAACGCTTTTACATGTCTAACATATTTTTTTTAAAAACTAGATGAGGTCGGCGTTTCCTATCTGACTACTCTGAGAAGAAAGGCCGAAACAAACTCAGAGGTAACAGTCTCTTTTAAAGTCCTGACAAAAACTTGGTTCGATCATGTGAAGACCATGTAGACAGATGTCTGAAATGGTCTTTTGAGGAAAGAACCAGCTAGATTGAGTGGACCTGTCCAGTCAGTGCACGCATTTGTCAATAACCGAGCAGCTCAACTCAGAATTTAAGGAGCTCAACGATTCGACGAACAATACCAATGAAAGGACATTCGGGTAGGCCGCATAAACTACTCAAACTGCTAGACCATGATTAAAAACTAAGATAAATTAAAAACAAAATAATGATCCCCATAGTCTTCACAGTCACAATAATTAAAATAAAATAATATAATAATACACATAACATATATTTCTATGGGCCGTTCGGTCATTGCACGACACCGCATTATAACATATACCACATTATAAATATACGCGACACGATTTACAAACGGTTATTCGGCTATGTCGTCGATGCCGCTATGTCTACGCGACTTTTTAGCGGTGACGATTTAGCGGCTGTACAAAACAAGTATGAGCTTGTTGACGACACGACACAATGCACTGCAAGGCTCACGCGTGGTTCGTCACTCACGCGCTTAGAGATAGGACAATACCAGTACACTGCATTGTCGTTGCAGAATCGAGTCTAGTGAACAAACGAATGGACGACAGATCGTCTGCAGTATCGTGTGTAAAATCGTGACCGCAAATTGTGTCGTGCGGTGCCTCGTGAACAATCGACCTTAGGGAGGCCTATGTCCAGCAGTGGATAGTCTATCGGCTGAAATTATGATGATGAAGTTACCAAACTTTTCCAATTGTTCATTGCAAGGCTAGTTCAGCTCAGTTTCTCATCATCGTTACTAATAGTTATATATATTAATATGGCCTCTGGTTATCTATATACGTGGGACACTCAGAAAGTTTTGCGAAACTAAAAAAAATTGTTCTATACGTACATATATTTTTATTAAATCTTTTCAAAGTACTTTCCACCAGCCTCTATACAAAGATTCATGCGCCTAAACCAGTTTTCAAAACACTTTTTCCAGTCCGCCGCAGACACCTCGTTTACAGCCTGCTCGAACGCAGCCAGCGCATCTTCCGGCGACGAAAATTGTATCCCTTTGAGCTGATTTTTTATTTTTGGGAATAAAAAGAAGTCACACGGTGCTAGATCAGGGCTGTAAGGAGGGTGACCCAGGAGTTTGACTGGCGTGCTGTCCAGGAAGTCCCTCGTTTTGAGTGCGGTGTGCGCAGGTGCATTGTCGTGGTGGAGCAGTAGCCCGCGGAGCCCTGTGTTTGGTCGCTTGTTGCTTATAACAGAGAAAACTTCTGGCAAACATTTGGTAGTATACCATTCGGCATTAATGCTTCTTTGATCCCGTAAGGGAATTGATACCAAGTGGCCAGTCAAATTAAAAAAGCTAGCGATCAAAATCTTACCCCCGCTTCTAGATCGCTTCACTTTGGTAGGCGTTGGCTCATTTTGAAACACCCAAACAGTCGACTGGCGCTTGGTTTCTGGGTCGTATTGATAAATCCAGGACTCATCACCTGTAACGATGTCGTAAACACGCCGAGACGAGCCTGCTTCAAATTTGTTAAGCATATCACGGCACCATTCCACCCGGGCCTGCTTCTGAGCATCGGTGAGGTTGTGCGGCACCCAGCGTGATACTATCCTCCTCACGCGAAGATGGCTGTGTAGAATCTCGTGAACGTTTCCCGATCCAATCTTCAATATGTGTTGAATCTCCTGATATGTAATTCGCCTATTGTCTTGGATTAAATTTTTCACTGCTAGCACGTTTTCTTCGGTAACAGCCGTCAAAGGGCGACCGCTTCTTTCGTCATCCCCCAAAGTTGGTCGACCGCGCTTGAATTCGTTATACCAACGATACACGGTTGCCTTGGAAGGGCCTTCATCCATGAATGCCATTTGAAGTCTATCGTACGATTCATCCGGTTTCAGGCGACACTTGAAATCGTATAAAATCATAGCTCTAAAATGTTCCCGGCGCAGATCCATATTTCAGTGAGACACAATACTTTGAATTAACTCGCAAAAAATGTGGAGGGAAATTTTGAAATTGGAACTTACTTATTTTTACTTATAAATAATCATATTTTCGAAAAACATTATAACTGGCCAGTCTCCCATATATAAAAACTTTTTTTCGCAATACTTTCTGAGGGGCCTGGTATATAAAAATCAAATGCTGTTCGTTAGTCTCGCTAAAACTCGAGAACGGCTGGACCGATTTGAATAATTCTTTTTTTGTTATATTCGACAGAATACAGGGAAGATTTAAAAGCAAAAAAAAAAAAAAAAAAAAAGTTTGGTTGGATAGGGTAGGTAGGTAGAGTAGTGTAGTGTAGGTAGGTAGGTAGGTGTGTGTGTGTGTGTGTGTGTGTAATAATATGGCCTCTCTGAAAATTAAAGAAAATACTCACTAAAACAAGTAAAGTTTCAAAAACCCGCGACACATTTTTAGGGTTCCGTACCCGAAGGATCCAAACGGAGCCCTATTGCTGTCCCTCACGTGTCTGTATGTATGCCCATCGTCTGTCAGACAATCTTGTTCTGAAAGATAGCCAGTCTTGCTAGTAACAGTCGGTGCTTTTTAGGGTTCCGTACCCAAAGGGTAAAAACGCTAAGACTCCGCGGTCCGTCTGTCTGTCTGTCTGTCAGTCTGTCTGTCTGTCTGTCACCAGGCTGTATCTCGTGAACCGTGATAGCTAGATAGTTGAAATTTTCACAGATTATGTATTTTTGTTGCCGCTATAACAACAAATACTAAAAATATAATAAAATAAATATTTAAGTGGGGCTCTCATACAAAATCGTAATTTTTTGCTGTTTTTTGCGATAATGGTACGGAACCCTTCGTGCGTGAGTCCGACTCGCACTTGGCCGGTTTTTAGATTTTCGCACCCAAAACACACCCAGTAAAACCAGGATCCTATTACTAAGACTCTACTGTCCGTCTGTCTATCTGGCAGTCACAAGGCTGTATCTCATGAACCGTGATAGCTAGACAGTTGAAAATTTCACAGATGATGTATTTCTGTTGCCGCTATAAGAACAAATAATAAAAACAGAATAAAATAAATATTTAAGTGGGGCTCCCATACAACAAACGTGATTTTTTTGCCGTTTTCTGCGATAATGGTACGGAACTCTTCGTGCGCAAGTCCGACTCGCACTTGACCGGTTTTTTTTATTATCGGGAAGAAACCTTTAAAAGTCACCTAGTCATTTTGGAGAAAATACCAGGGGTTGTGGGACCTTTACCTCACTAAAACCACCTCGGTGATCAACATCAGAACAAAGAAGTAAACCCCGTGGCCTCTTAAAAGACTAACTTGGAACGCCCTTTGTACAACCTCTGTTAGGACACATTCCTGTCGCTATAAGAAATCATCATCATCATCAAGAAATCAGCCTTTTTAATATTCCGGACAGGCCTCTCTGTGAGAGGGAATGGGTAAGGCCCATCTACCACGCAGGCCCAATGCAGATTGGTGGATGTAACATGTATTCGAATTTTTTGTTTTAGAACATGCGTTTCCTCACGATGTTTTCCTTCACCGTTTTGAGTGCATTCGTGGTAAATTATTTACACGAAGTAAAGCGCCTGTCTGGGTTTGAATCCACGACCTACAACTTATAAGTCGCGGCCGATACCTCTAAGCCACCTCTGCACTCCTAATAAATATATTTATTTATTAGTTTATCCTCGCACTGGAAAGCCTTGTAGCAATTACAACAATGGAGCACAATCTTGTAATAAACTCAATATAAGTCCAGGTTTCCTCTCGATGTTTTCCTTCACCGTTGTCAACGATGTCCAAGATTAACTTAGAAAGTACATTGGTATGAATTGAAAAAGACACATTGGTACTGACCCAGATTCGAGCCCACGACTTTAAGCATGACAGTCGAGGTCTTATCCATTGGGCCACCACGACATACTACATAAAGTATAATTACAGTTGCATGCAGTTAGACTTGAAGACAAGCCCTATTTGGACAAAGGTAGAATTAAGAGAATTATCAAAAAAAATATTCATATAAATTATTTGATATATATATGTGATACTATTGTAGGGTGTTAAAACTTTGATATTGGATACATAATATATCAGCTTTGTTATGTTGCTAGCGTGATTGGAATTCCAATAACCGATGTATGTATTGGATTTCTACGAACATGAATATTACGTTTACACAGTCCTAATATAGTTAGTAATAATCAATATTATGTATGTACTTTGAATAGTGATATGACCAAGTATCGATATAGCTTCGAGATATGTGGCAGAAACATTAAAAGAAAAATGTATTAGGTATGTTTTTGTAACAACAAACGACTACTTCAAACAATTATTAAATTCATTTCTTTCAAACAGACTTTAAGTATTCTCAATTCTACGAAAAAAATACTGTCCAACTTTTCTTCGATAGCAGGTATAGTTGCAGCTCAATACTTTAGGAACTTTAAATTCCCAGGGTACTAGGTTTGTAATGAAATGAGTATTTAAATCCATGTATAATACTCACAACGGATCTTTGTGTCTCTGAATTGGCTGCAAGAGGCTGCACAGTAGCTATTTTTGTGTCAATATTGATAGTGAAAATAACATTGTGTAACTGTCTCTTTCACTCGCATACGTTTGTCGTTTCATCCTATCTCGCTTACTATATGCAGTTAATCTGTTTCGTGCGCAATAGTTGACAGAGTCAACTTCAGAGACTCAAAGATCCGCTGTGAATATTATAGGCTGGTTGGTTATCAAGCCCACACTGGTAAAATCCTTTCAGAGTACAATACCTACCGACATAATCGGACCGAGTGTACGGTGTTATGTGGGACATTCAAACGGTACATAATATTGGGTAGCAGTTTTAAAAAAACGCTGACAAAACCAATGCCTACCAAGTTTGACACGACATGTTTTTTTCATAAAGGCAAGTAAGTACAAAACTTCAGAATCAAATAAGAACATATCACCAATCTGAAGAAGCAATATACGGCCAGACTACAAGATAACATAAACGATCATCATATTCCTCCATTATCATAAATGAAAAAACCAGCGAATAATAAAATTACTTTTGTTTTCTTAATGTTGGCAAAGTTTCTGCTGGATTTGTTTGAGCGGAGTCCCTGAATTGTTATTAAAATTCGTACCAGCTCTGCTGAAGTTTTTACGTTAAAAGGATTGGCTGTAAAAAGGTTAGAATAGTGCTCGGTTTGTGGAGAGTACTGTTATGAGAGCATATTAATAAGGAAATGGGAGCTATGTAGATAGTTTAACTGGTTCGTGCATGTGAAATTTTTGTGCAAACGTTGGCATCATGTTAAAGTATTCAGAGTGAGAGCACGAACTTAATGGAATCTAGAGCGATATTGTTGGGTGGGAATTCAGGCACTCACTGTAGGTAAAATGTGTAATTTGAGAGATTAAAGATTTTTCAAATAGGTTTTACCTATCACCTGCTACTCTATGAATGGTGCCTACACTAGAAACACTATCATCTTCCTGCCCTTATCCCATGTTACTTGGGGTCGGCGCAACACGCGTTCGTCTTCCATACCGTCTTGTCCCCCGTCACACCATCATTGACTCCCATTCTTTCATATCACTCCTCACACAGTCCATCCATCTTTTCTTTGGCCGTCACCTGCCTCTCCATACATCCAAATTTATATTCATAAGTCTTTTAGTAACTTGCGTTTCATCCCTCCTCATCACATGACCATACCAGGACAAACGGTTTTCTTTCAACTTTTCTCTCACTGGTGCCACTATACTCATTTCTCACTTTATCCATTCTCGTCACTTTGCACACCCATCTCAACATTCTCATCTCTGCTAAATGGAATCTGTTTTCATCTATCTTTTTTACAGCCCAACATTCTGATCCATGCAGTTCGACAGGTCTATTCACGGACGTGTAAATGTTTCCCTTCTCACTACACTAGAAACAAAAGTGGTAAAATTAACTCCGTTTTTTTAAGTCGGTATTAAAGAGTAAACGGGTGGCTGGTAACCACTGGTTGAGAGTTGCCGAAAATCGAAATAAATGGTGTGCGATTTGAGAAGCCTATGCCTGTAGTGGCTGTAGGCTGATGACTCAGATCAAATAAAAAATCAAGATGGAGAGTTGCAAACAACAAGGTGACGCCGGTTAAAACTGCGCCTTGCCGTATACATACACAATTACAATCTCTCAGATCAAATAAAAAGCTCAACTGACAAGCTAAGGCGTAGTTTCGTTGTACGTGTGTGCGTCGTGTAATGGTGTATACAGCAAGGCGATGTTTTAAACGGCGTCGTCTTGTTGTTTGCAACTTTCCATCTTGACCGTTTGTTTGATCTGAGGCTGATGATGATGACGACCTACTTAAATAAAATTCTCATCTCATAGTGGTAAAGCTGCTCTTAACCCTGGCAATTTCCACACGAAATTATACTATCTCTTACTCATATTATTAACGCAAAGGTTTGGATAGATGTGTGTATGTTTGTTACTCAATCAAACTGAAACGGCTCAACGGACCTATATGAAATTGAGCACAGATATAGATTATAGTCTGGAATAGCACATATGCTGCTTTTCATTCCAGTAAAATGTTCCCTTGGGATAACAAAAACCACTGGCAAAAAAAGCTTGTATTTTATTTAACAAACATATAACTGCTTGACAACAGTACATTTAATAGTCCAATTGAAATAAATTGTTTGAGTTTGAAGGTACATTTCGGTCTCAAACTGGCCATTAATATCCCCATGTCAAACAAAACAGTTTATTATCCCAAAAACATTCACATTTTACCTAAAACATTCGCGATAACATGCCAACGGAATAAGACGTGTACGTCTTAGCGAAAAATAAAAGTGGCCTTCTTTTGACATGTCCAACAAAAGGTCCAGAGAAAATAATATTTCCAGAAATGCAGATTATGTGAAGGAAACCCAAAGTGGATCACGTTCTCGTTTTATTAGTTCCTCGCCCTGAGATGTTAAAAGTTCCCGGTATCTTAATGTAGGTCTTGATAATTAGTTGGAAGTATGTCTAAGTTTGAAGTGTTTGAGTGGGTGAAATGTGAGTGAGGCATATGATATTTCAGCTTTTTGAAATGAAAACTTCTTTAGTTCGGGTCAGCGACATGCTAATGTGACCACGTCATCGACATCTTAATGTGACGTGTGACGAAAACGGTATGTCACACAAAAACATAGTCATCCCAACGGCTATCGCTAACAACTCATAGCATCACACAGAGATATTAGGACGAATTCAGACTCAACATTAGGCTCACACCACACATTGACCCTAATCACATATCTATTTAACCCTCACAAAACATATTCCTTATCAGTCTCCCCAAATTCATAATTACTTCCAG
The DNA here is from genome assembly GCA_949775005.1 of Orthosia gothica. Lineage (NCBI taxonomy): Eukaryota > Metazoa > Arthropoda > Insecta > Lepidoptera > Noctuidae > Orthosia > Orthosia gothica. Next base: position 13,505,240 of record OX459057.1, read on the forward strand.
CCTTCACCATCTGACCGTCAAGTCAAAACTTGGCAGCTTAAGCCCAAATCTTGGCACGTTGACAAGCTCTGTTGTACCTAGTAATTTTAGACCGAGACCCCACCGTAAAAATTTGCAACCTTCTTAATTTTGATTAAACTTGATTTTTATGAAAGATACTTGATAGAAGAACAGATTACAGCAGGTATTATACTATATTTAGCAGCAGTTAGATTTACTTTTTAACCGACTGCCCAAAACGGACTTTATTTATTATATTCTTTATTGTACACCACAAAAACATCAGGACAACAAATCATAAAATACAAGTGTACAATGGGCGGTCTTATCGACTTTTTACTAGGTGAACCGATTTTGATGCTTCGTTTTAGGGTTCCGTAGCCAAATGGCAAAAAACGGAACCCTTATAGATTCGTCATGTCTGTCTGTCCGTCCGTATGTCACAGCCACTTTATTCCGAAACTATAAGAACTATGCTGTTGAAACTTGGTAAGTAGATGTATTCTGTGAACCGCATTAAGATTTTCACACAAAAATAAAAATAAAACAATAAATTTTGGGGGTTCCCATACTTGAAACTAAAACTAAAAATATTTTTTTTCATCAGACCTATACGTGTGGGGTATTTATGGATAGGTCTTCAAAAATGATATAGAGGTTTGTAATATCATTTTTTTCTAAACTGAATAGTTTGCGCGAGAGACTCTGCCAAAGTGGTAAAATGTGTGTCCCCCCCCCTGTAACTTCTAAAATAAGAGAATGATAAAACTAAAAAAAATATATGATGTACATTACTATGCAAACTACCAGCGAAAATTGGTTTGAACGAGATCTAGTAAGTAGTTTTTTTTTTATACGTCATAAATCGTAAACCGCAATTTACCAAGTACCCTTCGTGCGCGAGTCCGACTCGCACTTGGCCGGTTTTTATTTGAAAGCTGGTGCTTGTCATGTGTCATTTAAATTTCATCAAGATCTGATGAAGAACTTCGGAGATATACCTCAGAATTCTTTAATAGATGACGGAAAGTCGCTTGGGATAGCTGCAATCGCATGTCTGTTTATTGTTTACAATATTTCATATCATAAAATCACATTGGTACGCTCTAGGGATACGCAGGTGAGAACAGTTCACCCTGGTATACTCTCATTCCACCGGTTTTGTTTAAGTTTCATGTTAATGGGTAAACCTATTCTGGCATCACTTTGGGCATTTTACCTAGCCTATTGAACTGGTCCATTATGTACCACAGCCAAAAAGTGAAATAAAAACGTTTTTACAAAAAATACACCCGCCTTCCAAATAAAAACACTACAAAGTGAAAAATTACTTTGATTTCGAAAGTCGGTGCAAAAAACGAAAACAGGCACACGTGCCGCAATTCCTGGGTGAACAGGGAAACTGGCAATGAATAGATTGGCTTGGTGACCCATAGATTGGCGCCTAACCGGAGAGCTAGTAACATGGCGTTTCCTATTTTCTACATCACTTTCTTTCAAATGATTTTGTAATTACTAGAAAAACTTTATTATCAGAAGTTAACTATGTATAAAATTTAAATTATAATTCGTTAAATTAAATTACTATCATTCATGAAAATGAATATTTAGTAAAAACAATATAGGTACGTGCAGGTTTTAGCAGTGGGATCTTAGTCTATTTGAACTGAATTGAAATGTAAATGTAATGAAATGCAAATGTATTCAATTAATTGGGTGTTATAGGGAGCTATTGAGGGGTTCGACTTCCATTAATTAATTGCTGTGTTGTTCTAGACTTGATACGGACCTAGTTCTTGGCTGCCGGAATGTGAGTTTCGTAGATTGTAGTAAATATAACGTACGCTATGCTTTTGTTTTCGAACAAAATAGTGTTCTATTAAGAATTCTAGACGTGTGTTCTATTTTATAGCTCATGGCATAAATTCAAAAATTGAACGACAAAATCATGCTGAAAATGCCTTTTTGCAAAACATACACTTTATTCGATTAATTTACAAATAATATATGCAATTGAATATTTCTAATCTTATGACTAATAACAAAAGGGGACAGGAGGCTCATTGCGAATCAAATAAATCATCCACATCGATGTCAATGGGAAACGCGCCCAGAACGCTGGCAGCATTGCCAAGTCGAATGGCAATGCTGATTCTCTGGCTGAAGAAAAGGCCAGTCCTCTGGTCACCCGAACAGTCGACTAACCGTTTACTTATGTCTCTAAACACACGATGAGCACTCGGACCCGTGGACCTAATTGAAAATACCTGTTGAAAATTGAATGCAGTTGTGTTAGTTTTCGAAAACAAAGTTCCAATAACATATCAAAGTTTATTCAGAAATTGTCACAATTTAATTAAGGTAAGGAAAAAAGGAAATCTGGGGCTTTTGACATTCTAACAGCGATAACGTGATGAAATTTTAAAATGTTTGGGATTCGTGATATTTCGGTTGTGCATGTCAATCTCACAGCCCGCATATACACACACCATACACATACACACACAAACACACACACATATCACATATTATTTTTATTTATTTTTAAACGTTGCCCCACACTAGGCATTTCTTCCCGTATCGTGGGTGCGTTTACAAACATTTAAACTCACAAAACACAAGACAACCAGATCCGGCACAAATATTTGTTCCGTGCGGGAATCAAACCCGCGACACGCAGCTCAGCAGCCAATCGCTCAACCACTAAGCCAACCGTGTCGTCAAAAAGAATGTCTCAATAGTACATATTTTTTTAAACCGCTAAAACAATCACAAACGTTGACACAACTTAATAATACTCTTAATACAACTTACTCATTTATGCAGCAACATTATTTTCATGTAGACATAATTTGCTGACGCCGAAAGAGCTGGTGTATGCTGTATCAGCACTTTTCATGCAAATTTCAAGAGTCAACAGGGGGAAATTGATTGATGTCGCAAACAAACACTGCTACTGAATAACAATAGAGAATGCCGTGTTGTTACGTAAGCGATTGAATAGTTAACTAAGTACATTAATTACAGTTAGCACTAAAACTGCTGTAAATTTTTGTTAATAAAAATTGTTCTTTTATATTTGGTTTTTTAATTTGAATGGCGCATTGCGAAAATGCGAGGCGGCGGGCATCGTAGCCAAGATCTGGTTTTGAGCAGAATTTGATCTGAATATCTATTAAAAAAAACAAACAAACAAATAAGTCATCGTCACGCTAAAAATAATCTTCGGATGTGTTTTTTGTTTTCTTTTTGACTTAGAATTCAGGTACGGTAATACTATTCAACGTCCTCAAATGTACATAAGGCCATACAGAGCAAAACGAAAGATGATAAATGGTCTGCAGATAGACGCTGTATTAATACTGAAGATAGGAACAATCCAGGACCCTCACCTGAGGAGATTATTTTATTGTACCTATTCGCATAACATGTCACATTTAAATGAACTATCCGTTAGCTTTTAAAAGACCCCTTATCTTGTAGTGGAGGGGCCGAGAAATAACTCGGACACTTCGACCCATTGGGATCTATTTTCACCCCTTGCACAGATATTTCTTTTCATTTCAAAGGTTTTGCTCTAAAATCAAATTTCATACAACTAAATGAGTTTTCTAGTTTCCTGATACTCGTTAGTTACTGAAATCCACAACTCAATTAAACTTTAAACGTTCACAACAGAACACCTTAGCTGATAGCTGCGTCAAAGACAAGTCTTTACTGAAATGCCAACCTTACTTTTCAGGTGTTAAGGTTTATAATTATTTGTTTTCAAATTGTAGTTTGAGATTATTTTTATTCGCATTGGCAATAAAAGTGAAGAGCTTAACGACAAACTTCGACTCTTCGGATCGGGGATTTGAAATCGGATAGCTTAAAGAAGGTCTTAATACGGGTAAATTAAATTCCAACGTTTAGCTTAGTTTAAGTGTGTTTTTTGCTGAGTCGTAGAGCATAGAATCTATGGGACGTGAGAAAAACTGTTATTGCTAGTTGGAGAAAGCGAGCACTAGGAATATTCTATAGTATTTTTCCGTTCCTAGCTTAGTGAATATGCCCCGCCGGCATTGCGTTGCGGGGGGGTTGACTAAGAATACTAGGTCATTATTATCAATATTTCAGCCGATAGACGTCCGTTGCTGGATATTGAGGAACCCAAAGTATCGCCACGCCAGCCAATCCTGTGGTTTTTGCGGATTCTCTTGGTCGAACTTGTGGCAGGTCTTCCAAAGCTGTGTCTTCGTGTTCTGTTTCGACATATCAATATTGATTTAGTGGTTTTAATTGAGTATGTTTATCAGGTCCTTGTTTAATTACATAGTATTTTATGTTATGTAATAGGTACAATTACCTTATTATAATATACTAGCTTTTGCCCGCGGCTTCGCACGCGTAGACTACATGCTTCTCCTTACCATATTTTAACAGTATGTAGAGAAAAAGTAAAAAATAACTATGATAAAAATAATGTAATATGAAAGTTTTTCTTAGGACAGACATACTGACCTACTTTAAATCAATACGCTCTATCCTTGTCCTGTCCCTATCCCTTCATTATTTCTGTGTTTATCCATGACTAATAATAAGTAATCATAATCATAAGTAAGTAATTAAATTATAGTATTTCCTTGTAAACTAAATTTTTAACCATTTTGGATGTCGGCGCCAATATCACCAGACTATTTGATGAGCTAACACGTGAACACGCTACAAAGAAATGTCCATGGGAAAAGCAATTCTCCCTCAAATCAACACCAGCATACTTCCAAACCCAAACAACAACAACACAACACAAACAAACAAACATCCAAACTTTCATCCCCTATTTCACGCCCTTAGGGGTGGAATTTCCAAAAATCCTTTCTTAGTGCTCACCTACACTACCAAAGGAACCTACATGCCAAGTTTCATGATTGAAGCTTCAGCCGTTTGGGCTGTGCGTTGATGGTCAGTGAGTGAGTCAGTCAGTCAGTCAGTCACTTTCTTCTTTTATATGTTAGATAACTATAGTTTTTAACCAACTTTCCAAAAAGGTGGAGGTTCTATTGTCGACTTTATTTGTATTTTTTTATTTTCACCGATTTCTCCATCAATTGTGGACCGATTTAAAAAAATCTTTTTTTTGTTTGAATGAGGATGATCCCAAATTGGTCCCATTTAAATTTGGTAAAGAGCTGATGAAGAAATTTGGAGATATACTACAGAACTATTCAATAAATGACAGCAAATCTCTCGGGATTGCTGCCATAACACGTATGTTTCTTTTTACATACGTGGGACACTCAGAAAGTTTTGCGAAACTAAAAAAAAATGTTCTATACGTACATATATTTTTATTAAATCTTTTCAAAGTACTTTCCACCAGCCTCTATACAAAGATTCATGCGCCTAAACCAGTTTTCAAAACACTTTTTCCAGTCCGCCGCAGACACCTCGTTTACAGCCTGCTCGAACGCAGCCAGCGCATCTTCCGGCGACGAAAATTGTATCCCTTTGAGCTGATTTTTTATTTTTGGGAATAAAAAGAAGTCACACGGTGCTAGATCAGGGCTGTAAGGAGGGTGACCCAGGAGTTTGACTGGCGTGCTGTCCAGGAAGTCCCTCGTTTTGAGTGCGGTGTACGCAGGTGCATTGTCGTGGTGGAGCAGTAGCCCGCGGAGCCCTGTGTTTGGTCGCTTGTTGCTTATAACAGAGAAAACTTCTGGCAAACATTTGGTAGTATACCATTCGGCATTAATGCTTCTTTGATCCCGTAAGGGAATTGATACCAAGTGGCCAGTCAAATTAAAAAAGCTAGCGATCAAAATCTTACCCCCGCTTCTAGATCGCTTCACTTTGGTAGGCGTTGGCTCATTTTGAAACACCCAAACAGTCGACTGGCGCTTGGTTTCTGGGTCGTATTGATAAATCCAGGACTCATCACCTGTAACGATGTCGTAAACACGCCGAGACGAGCCTGCTTCAAATTTGTTAAGCATATCACGGCACCATTCCACCCGGGCCTGCTTCTGAGCATCGGTGAGGTTGTGCGGCACCCAGCGTGATGCTATCCTCCTCACGCGAAGATGGCTGTGTAGAATCTCGTAAACGCTTCCCGATCCAATCTTCAATATGTGTTGAATCTCCTGATATGTAATTCGCCTATTGTCTTGGATTAAATTTTTCACTGCTAGCACGTTTTCTTCGGTAACAGCCGTCAAAGGGCGACCGCTTCTTTCGTCATCCCCCAAAGTTGGTCGACCGCGCTTGAATTCGTTATACCAACGATACACGGTTGCCTTGGAAGGGCCTTCATCCATGAATGCCATTTGAAGTCTATCGTACGATTCATCCGGTTTCAGGCGACACTTGAAATCGTATAAAATCATAGCTCTAAAATGTTCCCGGCGCAGATCCATATTTCAGTGAGACACAATACTTTGAATATATATTGAATAACTCGCAAAAAATGTGGAGGGAAATTTTGAAATTGGAACTTACTTATTTTTACTTATAAATAATCATATTTTCGAAAAACATTATAACTGGCCAGTCTCCCATATATAAAAACTTTTTTTCGCAATACTTTCTGAGGGGCCTGGTAGCATCACACCAGTATGATTTAAAGGGGTACGCAGATGTGTACAGTTCACCTTGGTACACTCTCATTTCACCGGTTATGTTCAAGTTTCATGATATTCAGGTTATCTATTCTGGCATTAAAGGTACCTTACTATATAACTTGCCTATTAGGTAATACAATTAAAAAGTGACAAATAAAAATAAAAATTACAAAAACATACAACCGACTTCAAAATAAAGTAAGTAGTAAAAATTTACCGCTAAAAGGATTCGTTTCGATAAAATTGCTACTTTTAGGGGTGCGTCTGATCCTGTAACTGATCGGCTCGAGCTCTTAGGCATGGAGTTGACATCCGGTCCCAACTTCGGCGCCTCCATTGAGTACTAAGCAGAAATTGCGGCCATGAAACTGGCCATCCTAAATAAAGTGAAGCGATACTTTACGCCTAGACGGCTTTAAACCCAAAACAAAGCGCAAGTCCGATCCTGCATGGAGTATTGCAGCCACCTTTGGGTTGGCTCAGCTAAATATTAACTTTGTCGGTGAGTGTACTGAGTGTGCTTAAGAACTCCACGACCTCATCCCACCGGCCCCCTTCTACCATCGGACATCTAGACGCACTGCTAGTTATCATCCTTACCTGGTTGCCATTCCACCAATTCGCACCAAGCGCTTCCACCAGCGAATGAGTGGAACTCACTACCTGAGTTTGAGTCAAGAGCAAACACATCTCGAATAAAATTTAAAAAAAAACACTACAAAGTGAACAATAACTTCTTTTTGGGCAGTCGGTGCCAAAAACGAAGAAAAGAAAACAGAAACACCGACTCCCGTAAAGAAGTTATTTTTCACTTTATAGTGTTTTCATTTGCAAGTTGGTGGATTTTTTGTAAAAAAAAAATTGTGGCACAGCTACCTCATTAAATTAAGTACTTTCGTTTTAACACAAACATTTTGATGTTCACCTGTTTACAAACACACTATACGCACTACAGGTACACTTCTGTTCAGCGCTTCGGGGCATATAGGCGAGATATTATTTGTTATTATAAATGTCAGAGTAACTAGAGGTAACAGTCATTACGTCGTCAGAGCTCGCAAAATGTCGGCATACTTCAAATGTAATTAAATAACCTACCTATAAGCTGTTACCGTGGCAACAGAACTGCTCTTTTAAATAAAGCTGGGGTGCCTGTAGCAGCGGGCGAATTGAGTTACTGTACGGTTGATATAACCCTTCGCTTCGTCATAGTTTAGTTCAAGGAACTTTAAACATTCTCTGCTCTCTTATATCTAGCACCTACTGTAATCCTGAATCTGATTTTTTGTGTCATATCAGTGTACCAACCCCCTATGCTTCTGAATTTCAAATCGTATGCTCCAGTAAAGCGCTTTCTTTAATTCTTAACTTACTAGTTTCTAACAGTGGCTTCGTCCGCGTGTTGGTCGAGAATTATCCCAGGGGAACATGTTCCGGGATAAAAAGTATCCTATGTGCTATTCTTGACAATATTCTATCTCTGTGCCAAATTTCATCCAGATCCGTTCAGCCGTTCTGGCGTGATTGAGTAAAAAAACACACATCCAAGCTTTTGCATTTATATGTCAAGTAAGATTTGTGTCATATCAGTGTACCAAACCCTTATATTTAAGAGTCATCATCATCATCATATCAGCCGAAAGACGTCCACTGCTGGACATAGGCCTCCCCCAAGCGTCGCCACATTGACCGGTCCCGTGCATCTCATAACCAGCGGATCCCCGCAACCTTCACCAGGTCATAGGTCCACCTGGTGGGAGGCCTTCCAACGCAACGTCTCCCGGTTCGCGGTCGCCATTCCAGAACCTTTCTGCCCCATCGGCCATCCGTTCTGCGAGCAATGTGCCCTGCCCACTGCCGCTTAAGTTTGGCAATTCTTCGGGCTATGTCAGTAACCCTGGTTCTCTTGCGGATCTCTACGTTTCTGATTCGATCACGCAAGGAAACTCCGAGCATAGCCCTCTCCATTGCCCTTTGCGTGACTGTAAGCTTTCTGACGAGGCCCATTGTAAGCGACCACGTCTCAGAGCCATAGGTCAACACTGGCAACACACACTGGTCATAGACTTTCGTCTTAAGACACTGCGGTAAGGTGGACGATATTTAAGAGTCGGTATGTCCAAATCCAGGCAAGCGCCTGGATTTATTTAGGAACTAACTAGGAATTATAACGTGCAAATACCTCTCAGTAGCTGATTTTAAAATAAGAATCAGGTAAAAGCGGCTAATCGTAAAAAAGGTATAATCAGACTTGAGAATTAATTTGTAAAGCTATGTCTAACAAGGAAAATAAAATGACAATCGCAACAAAACCACCGGGCGTATTTTAATGAAATTTTCACCATCCCAAAGATAATTTAAATATCTACATTTTGATTTGAGTCTTTTTTTAAAGTAAAAGGAAAGTAATAAAAACTACCTACTGAATTTTGGGTCGCGCGGATGTGAAACGAGTGCGCGTTTTGTTCCCCCAAGGTCCTTGGCTACTGTCGTCCTCTTAAATATTCCTAAATTATAGTAATCAGGATACACAGACTGCGACATACCATTACTTAGATTAGGGATTCGCAGTCAGCATTTATATCTCTCTTTCCATACATAAGACATACTTCTTCTTCCTCCTGCCCTTGTCCCATGTTACTTGGGGAATACATAAGACATAAGACTTACGTAGTTGACTAGTTCACATTTAAAAAGTTCCCTTAATCCTATTTATTTTCAAGTAGAAACAAAGGGTTCAGGATTGTGTAATCTAAAATATCTAAACATCACGTAACCCTGAATTTAGGTACATTGATACTACTTACGATTCCGTTCAACCAGTAAGGGTAGACAAGCGTAATAGATAAGATTTATTGTCTATACGCACGAAAAGTAAAAGTAAATACGCTTCATGGATACTTGGGCCAATAAATATAAAAGAAAATGAAACACTTTCTACGTTTTATTTCTAATACCTACTTTTCTTGAATCTAAATGTAAGAAGGTAAGTATGTGAATCTAAACATACTTCGTCAGTACCTTTTCCAAACTGATTCGTATTGAGGTTCATAATGCTTTTTCTTGTGAAAGCTTTCTTATATTATCAGGTCATATTATCCCCCAGGCGTTGCCACATTGACCGATCCCGTACGTCTCGCATCCAGCGCCTGCCCGCAACCTTAACCAGGTCATCGGTCCACCTAGTGGGAGGCCTTCCAACGTATCGTCTCCCGGTTCGCGGTCGCCATTCCAAAACTTTTCGGTTCTTTTCACTTTTTGTATAATATCCCCTATAGGGGGGTATTTTCAATCATATATTTAGGATTATACAGGATCATACATAGGACCCTATATATTAAGCCAATACTATCAAAGACGATATCATTCACATGTTTGTATTACACTGTCATATAAATATGACTCATCGATCTCACACCCTTAGTGCCGATAATGCTTTACAAAGTATACAAAATGTATAAGGATTGACATGAGCTATCAAAATGGCACTAGAAACTCTAGACAATTTATTATTCTATTAACGAAGGCGATATATGCCAAAATATAGGGATTGATCAAGTGACTTTTTAAGCCATTACTGGGCACTTTGGAACCAACGACATGCTCAAGAAGATGGGTCTAACCGCGACACCCATGTGCAGGTTGTGTAGGGAACACATGGAACGCATGGAGCACCTTCTGTACACATGCGATGCCCTGGCTAGTAAGCGAATGAGTCTCCTAGGGGTTGGATATCCAAAACCAGAAGACTATCCGCCATCGGTACATGGTAGACATTCCACCCATACGCACTGAACGTTTTGGAAATACTTTCATTATGCTTAGCATCAGCTAAGGAGTGGAATTCCCTGCCGGAGTCTGTGTTTCCCGATAGCTACAATCTAGGGTCTTTAAGTCAAGAGTGAATAGGTTACTTCTAGACAAGCGTGCTTCACCATCGACCACATCATCGCTTACCATCAGGTGAGATAGTGGTCAAGCGCGAGCCTATAATTTATAAAAAAAAAAAAACTATAGGCTCATATCTCCTAGTCAACGAGATTGGGGAGGAGTAGGTTATCTAGGGGACCACAATAGATAGATAGATAGATTTAGATAGCGCTTAGGAATCCCATAAAACATTTTACCATTCGCTATCGTGACGCTTTCCATGATTGAATGTCACTTGTCTAGAAGCTTTACGCTAGTGAAATTTCGAAACGCGCCATTCAGGAGCGCTAAAGATATCAATTAAAAATATAATCGTACCTCGAAACGCACCAACGATGAAACATAAAGAAGAACATGAAGGATTCGTAATAAACGATATCGATTGACGTTTTAAAATTCAACTGTCCTAATTGTTTATTTATTAAAACTACCACCAGGAAAGCAGAAATGAAATGGACCTAGGTGCTGAAGCGACTTACTACTTAGCTCAATAATGATAAAAATACAGGTTTTGAAATTGAATTGTTTGTTGTTATGATAAGTACCAGGGTGACAGAAATGAACAGAAAATAGGCGTCTAAACGATATCACTAAGTTGTGCCCCAACGATTAAACACAAAGAGGAATATAAAGCTCTAGTTGACCCCCGCGGCTTCGCACCCGTCAACTGGCTACCTACCTACCTACCCATACCTACCCTACCCACCAACCCTACCCACCTACCAATTTGTTAAACTATTTATTTGAATAAGAATTAATACTACGAGTACAATACGAATTTAACCAACTTTTGTTTCTACCGGGCGGCGATCTTCGCTCCCGTCAACTGGCTACATACCTACCTACCCTGTCTTACCTGCCAACCCTACCTACCCTGCCTACCCTGCCTACCCTGCCTATCCTGCCTACCCTGCCTACCCTGTTTACCCTGCTTACGCTGCTTACCCTGCCTACCCTGCCTACCCTATTTTTTTTTTTGGGTTGGGTATCATCCCATGACTTCCTCACGCTTTGGGTGAAGTGGGAGGGCGTGTCAGACTTTTACTGACTAAAACCCACCCGTGTTCCTTCAGTTGCTTGAGCCAGGGCCGCGGTAACTCTTTTTCAAATTTGTCCGCGACCCAGACAGGCATCGGCCCTAGCGGACCCCGTCAATTTGCTGACATCTCTTTGAGGCGCGCGTGGAACACTACGCGCCGTCGACTCGGGCCTGGTCCTTATCGGACGGCGAGGTACCCATTACTCGCAGTCCGCAAGCCCGCGCTTTCGGTGGCCGGGAATCTGCTTGCGACTCCCGACGCCCAGGGCGTCTCCTGCGGCGGGTTGGGGCGTGAGGGCGCCTCCATTGCGTTTCCCTCACGCGTTTTGGCTCCTCCTTCGCGAGTCTGAGAATCTGCAGAAGGAGGTGTCAGCTTCCCATGCCCCCTCACTCCGTACCATGGCCTGAACCAGGGCCGGACGCGAGAGGTCGCCTCCACCGATCGCTTCCATGAGGACACGGCGTTGCTCCGTCCATGCGGGGTAGACCTCCACCGTATGTTCTATCGTGTCCTCCAGGCGACCCTCACAATGGTGACACCCGCCTTATCCTGAACAGGAACCTCCCAAAACAGCCGTGTCCGGTAACGACCTGCGTCAGGCGGAAGGTGAGGACGCCGTGACGCCTCTCAAGCCACTCCTCATAGAGGGGCCTAATCGCCACAATTGTGGCGTGCCAGCCAACCCTGCCTACCCTTTTTCGCCCGCGTGATAAGTGTTTTATAATCTCAAGTTAACATTATACCTGGATATCCAATTGTCAAGGGATGCTTTCGTTGAGAGATTCACTAGAGCACAGAACATTTTAACTCTAACAGAGTAACTTGTTTAGAGCCTATGGACAAGCCCTTGACTTTTGACAATCATTATTTTCACAAAAACATTTATCTTTAATAAAAATCACAGTTGCTGATAGAATACCCCTTTGTTTAGAGGCAAAGGTAAACTTTTATGAAATAATTGTTTTCTTTTACAAAAGCGTAGTAATTATAGTTATTACAACCTCTAAAACTCACACCCCACCTCAACGTCGCCAAATCCATTTCTACCAATTCATGTAATTTGTCATTAATTTGCGCCGAATTTAATTATTATGTATAACAGTGAGCACGAAATAGTTGTTTGCGTAAATTATTCACATTTCTCATTAATAATTACGTTTTGGGGGTAAAATCAAAAGCGCCATCTTGTTTACGCGGCGTTCCAGTTTAGCATGTAATTGTAGGTAATTAATAATAACTGAAGATCCCATTGCTAAAATCATGAATGATACTTAGTAGAATACATTGCTGCAGGGTTCTTGGCAATATCTGGCAGCAATTAGTTTTTTTTTGTTTGTTGTTGTTTTTTTTTTGTTTTTTTTTAATTTCTCCTGTATCCTGTGTGCGTTTGCAACATCAGGCAGCTCTCAGATAAAGGTAATTTATGTTTTTTTTTATTTATTTATGGTTGGCAGTAATTGTAAACTGTGGGATCTCGTATTTTAGTGATATTTTAGTCAAAATGTACAGTAATTGAAGAAAAATAAGGTGAGCTAATTTCTTGTATACCAAATATCGATTAGTGACGCCTGGAGGCAATTATTACAGGCGTTACTAGGTTATGAACATTGTGTCGTGTGATCTGGGGGGTAACCATAAGCTCTTAGAATAAGGTTATTTTGAGATCGAGTAAGTGACAGATGTATACAAGTGATATACATCAGTCCCTTACACATACTCAAAATAACCTTATTCTAAGAGCTTATGGTTACCCCCCAGGTTTTCATTTATTTTTGCTGGATTTTAGTTTGTAAGCAAAATTTTTAGTTGGATGCGGAGTAGAGGGGGAAGTTTTCATCAATCCTTTTGTTCATTAGTTTTGTGAAAATATAATATATGTGATATTAATTAGTAAATTTAATAATAATATTATTATTAATTATATTTTTTTTTGTTACCATTTTCTGTATGTCGAAGTAAACATTGTATAATCAATGTTTTGTACTTCTTTGTTTATTGTAAATCAATATCATTTTTCAGCCAAAATATGGCCACTACTGAACATAGGGCAACCTCCAAGCCTCGCCGCAAAGACCAGACCTGTGCTTCTTGCATTAAGCGGTCTTCACAGTTAATCGTATAAAAACTAAGCTCGTTCTTTATTTTCAAGCGACTTCAAAAAGGAGAAGGTTCTCAATTCGACTGTATGTTTTATATGTTTGTTACACTATTACTCCGCAAATTATGAACTGATTTTGATGATTGTTTTTTATTTAAAAGCTGATGCTCCTTGTGGTCCCATTTAAATTTAATCAAGTTTTAACGAATAGTTTATAAGTTATTCTCAATATGTGAATTTTCATGGTAAAATAAGATACCAAAACTAAAAAGAGGAATTTAAAAACAATTACAAAAAAACATAAACCGACTTCCAAAACGAAACAATACAAAGCGAAAAATAATTTTACAATGCATGTCCTCGAAAAGAGCGGTTTTCCAAGCAGCCAAACTGTGCGGAAAGTGTCACTTTTTTTCACTAGTGCTTTTTACTTTCCTGTACTTTTTTAATTTTTAACTCCAACGTCAGCTCGACGCATAGAGTTTTTATTATTTGAGAAAAGTTTTAAAAATTAGTTATGTAACGATTATCATTTATATAAAAGGTAAAATAAAACCAATACTTTATTTTAGGCGTTTTTAATTACTCTAGATTTAGTTTTTGATCAATAAATTAATTTTAAATATTCATTAAATATGTTTGGCAGAACGTATATTTTGCTCGTGCCTTATTGCGTTACGATGTGAAAGCAATTAGCACATGCGCAGTAGATATGCCCGAGGAACTATTAGTTAATCTGTGGATATGTTGAACGCGCTTGAATAAGCCCGCTATTTTATTAATTTTGTTTATTTCCTCGCACAATGCATAGTAAAATATTGTATGATACACGTACGTAAGATGATTTCCGACTCGTGTCGATTTATCCACTCACTCGCTTCGCTCGCTCGTGAATAAAAATGCCACTCATCGGAAATCACCTACCTTCCGCACTTGTAGCATAAATAACTATTCTTTTTGAAGTCGGTGTTACATAGAAAAAATTAAGTAGGCACCATAGTCGCCGTCTGCCGAAAAGAAATTTGTTTTGTTTTGGAGCTTTGTAGTGTTTTGTTTTGGAAGCTGGTTTAGATTATTTGTTAAACGGCCTTCTATATTTCGAGATGCTTGTTAACATTTGTTAACTTTTATTTCGTTTCACTTTTTTTTGGTTTTGGTAATATAATCTTTTTTATTTATTTTATTTATTATATACTTTATTGTACACCACAAAAAAACACACAGGACAAACGTTCACATATACAAGTGTACAATGGGCGGTCTTATCGCACTAGGCAATCTCTTACAGACAACCTTTGGATGGACTGAAAGATAGGAGAAGAATTTAGGGCTGTCAGTGTACAAAATATTAAAAATAATATTACTTAGACTTAATAAAAATACAATACATACATACAATATTACATAATATACTAATACATATCAAATATATAACAGAGAAAGGAGAAGAATAATAATTATAGTGAAAGGTAATGCTCCTTTACCATTTTCTTGAACGTTGGCAGTGTTTGAGCACGTCTTACTTCAATGGGTAATACATTCCACAACCGAGCTGCTTGAATCGTGAAAGATTTGTCAAAGAAGGAAGTGGAATGCATACGAATACTTAATTTTAGATTTTCCGATGATCTCAAGGACCTAGAATGGGTGTCACAGAGGAACTGAAAGCGTTCTTTGAGATAAAAAGGAGTAAAAGGATTAAATAACACATTATAAAGCAAAGAAAGTATATGGGCATTCCGGCGAAGGCGAATAGGAAGCCATTTGAGCTTGGTACGAAATTCAGAAACGTGATCATACTTGCGCAAGCCAAATATGAACCTGATACAAAGATTTTGAAGTCGCTCAAGCTTGTCCAATTGGTCTTGGGTGAGATCAAGATAGCCGGCATCAGCATAGTCTAGAATAGGTAGAAGAAGAGATTGTGCTATCGCAATTTTAGTGGTGATGGGAAGGAAATTACGAAGACGTCTCAGGGAACCCGCAGACGCAAACAGTTTTCGACTTACCTCCTGCAGTTGTTTGGTCCAGGAAAGGGTACAGGTAGGGTTTTTACTTAGTTTCTAACGACTTATTGTCGGGCCTACGTTGTCTCCCCATTCGTGCTGGTTCTTCTCCATAGGAAATGAACAACCCGAACCGTGCACCTTTTGTCAACGTTTTATAAGTGCCCATGTAGGCCTAAGAGAAATAAAAAAAGATGATTTTGTTTTTTTGATGATAAAATAATGTTTTAACTGTTCAAGTTGGTTAATAAGACAAAACTGTGAAGCCATTCCCAAGACATCAATTGCCATAACACATAACATACATACATACCTGTTGAACAAACCCGAAACTATAATATCATATTATATCACAAGTTATCCCCTTACTAAAGATCCCATACTCATTGTTAACAACAACATAATCACATAGGGATTCATTTGCTTCAGTTTCAGGACCCATAAATAATAACACCCTTGTCAGGAGGCTTATGCCGCTTATGATGGTTTAATACATGTTGTGTTACACTATATAATGTTTTAACAATGGTCCGATGATTTAATCGGGTTGTTTGGTAATTATGTTTTAGATTATCAAAATAAAATCCGGCTAAGTGCGAGTCGGACTCGCGCACGATGGGTTCCGTACCATTATCGCAAAAAACGGTAAAAAAATCACGCTTGTTGTATGGGAGACCCACTTAAATATTTATTTTATTCTGTTTTTAGTATTTGTTGTTATAGCGGCAACAGAAATACATCATCTGTGAAAATTTCAACTGTCTAGCTATCACGGTTCGTGAGATACAGCCTGGTGACAGACAGACAGACAGACGGAAAGCGGAGTCTTAGTAATAGGGTTCCGTTTTTACCCTTTGGGTTCGGAACCCTAAAAACGGTATCAAAGTAATATTTTATCAAATAATCAACTCGAGTTTTGTAAGACAGCTTGGGCAAGGCTTGCTTTTTATTGTTGCCCAGAATTTGATCGTAAAAAGCAATAATACGTTGCATGTTCACAAGCGTCAGTAGGTCTCTGTGGAGAAGAACGTTATTAGCGACACTAGTGAATGGTATACTAATACAGCATGTATGTTTTGCAAAATCAGCGATATCGATTCCTGGCTAGGAAGATTGATTTTTCAAAAGCTAATGAAGCAGTTTCTTTTTTCAAAATCGGTTCCAAGACTCCTTTCAGTGGCTTTTAATTTACACAGTTTCGGCTTTATGAGTAGCCATCCACGGCCACTTGAAAGACTCATCCTGTATATCTTGAAAATCAATTGTATGTATGAATAAACATCAAATACCGACTAAACCGGTATCATTTTAAATTTAATGACCACTTTCTCTTAGTCGTGTATTATTAAGAACCTTCTACGGATTATCAAATCACTATACGTGGGACACTCAGAAAGTTTTGCGAAACTAAAAAAAATTGTTCTATACGTACATATATTTTTATTAAATCTTTTCAAAGTACTTTCCACCAGCCTCTATACAAAGATTCATGCGCCTAAACCAGTTTTCAAAACACTTTTTCCAGTCCGCCGCAGACACCTCGTTTACAGCCTGCTCGAACGCAGCCAGCGCATCTTCCGGCGACGAAAATTGTATCCCTTTGAGCTGATTTTTTATTTTTGGGAATAAAAAGAAGTCACACGGTGCTAGATCAGGGCTGTAAGGAGGGTGACCCAGGAGTTTGACTGGCGTGCTGTCCAGGAAGTCCCTCGTTTTGAGTGCGGTGTGCGCAGGTGCATTGTCGTGGTGGAGCAGTAGCCCGCGGAGCCCTGTGTTTGGTCGCTTGTTGCTTATAACAGAGAAAACTTCTGGCAAACATTTGGTAGTATACCATTCGGCATTAATGCTTCTTTGATCCCGTAAGGGAATTGATACCAAGTGGCCAGTCAAATTAAAAAAGCTAGCGATCAAAATCTTACCCCCGCTTCTAGATCGCTTCACTTTGGTAGGCGTTGGCTCATTTTGAAACACCCAAACAGTCGACTGGCGCTTGGTTTCTGGGTCGTATTGATAAATCCAGGACTCATCACCTGTAACGATGTCGTAAACACGCCGAGACGAGCCTGCTTCAAATTTGTTAAGCATATCACGGCACCATTCCACCCGGGCCTGCTTCTGAGCATCGGTGAGGTTGTGCGGCACCCAGCGTGATACTATCCTCCTCACGCGAAGATGGCTGTGTAGAATCTCGTAAACGCTTCCCGATCCAATCTTCAATATGTGTTGAATCTCCTGATATGTAATTCGCCTATTGTCTTGGATTAAATTTTTCACTGCTAGCACGTTTTCTTCGGTAACAGCCGTCAAAGGGCGACCGCTTCTTTCGTCATCCCCCAAAGTTGGTCGACCGCGCTTGAATTCGTTATACCAACGATACACGGTTGCCTTGGAAGGGCCTTCATCCATGAATGCCATTTGAAGTCTATCGTACGATTCATCCGGTTTCAGGCGACACTTGAAATCGTATAAAATCATAGCTCTAAAATGTTCCCGGCGCAGATCCATATTTCAGTGAGACACAATACTTTGAATTAACTCGCAAAAAATGTGGAGGGAAATTTTGAAATTGGAACTTACTTATTTTTACTTATAAATAATCATATTTTCGAAAAACATTATAACTGGCCAGTCTCCCATATATAAAAACTTTTTTTCGCAATACTTTCTGAGGGGCCTGGTACAAATACTACATTCAAGACTCATCGTCATAGATCTCTGTCAGCAACCATATGAATAATGATAGATGATGAATGATTACAATCAAGCTGATGCTAATCATTTTATAGAAACTATACCTAAATATCCTATAGAATATATGTTTGTAAACGCACCCACGACACTGGAGAAATGAGAGGGTTTGAATTTACCGCTAGGGGCGCTGGTGTAGAGTGAGGTCTTTAAAATGTCAAATGTCATAGATATTTGGTTTTTAGAGCGAGTTTATTTAGTATTTTTAATGTTGTGTATATTTTCCAAAAAATTGCAGATTAAGATAGGTACGGGTGGTTTTACCAACCACTTCTTTAGTTAGCTGGTTTATGTTTCGGAAAATTTTATCCTCCTTTTTTCCAAAAAAAAATTGCTGTGCAAATAATCTATGTTATATTTAATCGCACTTATACGGCCTTACAATTGATTTTAATTCAAACTACTTACGTTTAACGTAAAAACGTTTAACAGCTAAATTTAAAGACCTTACTCGCCAGTGGTGCCAACTGGTGGGCAAAAAAACGGTAGCCCTCATTCCTGGTGAGGTCAACGTTTATAAAAAAACCGGCCAAGTGCGAGTCGGACTCGCGCACGAAGGGTTCCGTACCATTATCGCAAGAAAACAGCACAAAAATCACGTTTGTTGTATGGGAGCCCCCCTTAATTATTAATTTTATTCTGTTTTTAGTATTTGTTGTTATAGCGGCAACTGAAATACATCATCTGTGAAAATTTCAACTGTCTAGCTATCACGGTTCATGAGATACAGCCTGGTGACAGACAGACAGACAGACAGACAGACAGACAGACAGACGGACCGCGGAGTCTTAGTAATAGGGTTCCGTTTTTACCCTTTGGGTACGGAACCCTAAAAAACAGTCTGTGTTTTAGTCTGACCGGATGCAACTGAATACCAGTATTTTACATGATGAACTCCAAAACCCAGTTACTGACTAACATGATACTCCTTTGGCAAGACTGGTTTCAGATTTTCTCTTTCCTGACTACCGGTAACGACTGTCCAAGATCTACAAATAATTGCTGGTACCAACGGCTTTCAGATAGATGGAGAAGTCACGGTATGTTTGCATGGTCACCAATCCGTAGACCGACCTCACTAAGCGTTGCTTAACCTTGAAGATCGACACGTGTGACTGTTATTACTTAGCTACGAGCTCTTCAAGAAATTATAGAGATTTTATGGAGGAGTAAAATAATAGCGTAAGGCGTAAATATTTCCTAACCATGCGCCCGCCCAGTGTCAGAATATCAGTATTGGAACTCCTTTTGGACAGTTTTGTTTGCAATCTTTTTTTGATTTAAATATCCTATGCAAGATTCTAACCATCAATTTATCTCTGAAAAATATTTTGAACAACCAAGTCGTTTTGGAGGAGTATGCAAAAGAAACGAAAAATATCATGTTGTTAATTATTTTTTAAAGCATAAGTATTAGTCATACGAAAAAATTATGTTTCACAAATAATTTACATGAATAAACATTTTTTTTCAAACCTTTTAACCTAGCCGTTACTAGGAAGTATGCTTTAGAAAGTAAGCGTTTTACGCCACAAAAGGGCCTTAAGTCCTTAGATACTCGTAGATAAGTTAGGAACACTAAAGACCTAATTGCTTGCTACAGCCAAGTCTTTGAACAATTAATCTAGATAAAGCTATAGAATCGTCTGAAAATTGGAGCCATTTACTTGAAACAAGAACCTTAATATTACCGCAAAGATGGGGGATTATTATAGCAACAGCCAACATTGTTTTAGCTGTGTAGCTATAATTATAATAATAAATAAATAAAATAAAAAGCCTTTTTATTTCCTGTAAATATACATTTCTTAAAATCTATGTATGGGGTAGTTTTATTTAGTTTATTCTAGGTTACATTTTTTTTTCTCTTATTTTTATTATTTTACTTTTTTATTATTTTATCATAGTATTTATAGTTACTTAATTATTATTTAATCTACCGGAACCCCAGAAAGGGTGAAGGCCTCCTCCAGTGATGCCCATTTGACTCTGTCTTTAGCTACTTGTCTCCAGTTTGGACCAGCTATTGCTTTAATATCATCTTCCCATCTTGCAATAGGTCTACCTCTTATTCTTTTGCCTAGTGGGCAATTCCAGAATGTTACTTTTTTGGTCCATCTTTGATCTGTTAGCCGCGCAACATGTCCTGCCCACTTCCATCTCAATTTTTGTGCGTAAGTCAGAGCGTTTGTTACTTTAGTTATTTTTCTTATTTTGGTGTGTCGTATCTTATCCAGCTTCCTTATCTTTAGCATACTTCATTCGAGTCCTCTCTGACAGACGCTTATCTTTTTTCTTGTTTCAGCAGTGAATTTCCTCGTTGGGCAACCATATATAATATATATAATTATAATAGCAGACTATAATTGAGTAAAGACCTACCCTAATATAGAGAACAAATGGGTATTTGAAATGTTATAAGCTTGATATATCTGTTTTTGAGTATTCTCGCGGCGTTTTCCTTTGACAAAATCAAGTTTTTTTTTTTTTAAATAAAATTGACACCTACGACTGAAATGCAGAGCAGTGGTGGCCCAGTGGTAACGGTCCTGACTTAAGTCCGTAATTCGTAAGTTAGAACCCAGGCAGGCGTTTTCATTTGTGTAAATTATTTAATCACCATCATCATCTGCCTAGCCTTTTCCCAACTATGTTGGGGTCGGCTTCCAGTCTAACCGGATTTAGCTGAATACCAGTGTTTTACATGGAGCGACTGCCTATCTGACCTCCACAACCCAGTAACTCGGTAACACGGTACCCCTTGGCTAGACTGGTGTCAGATCTCAAGCGTCTGACTATTCGTAACGACTGTCAAAGTTCTTCAAATGACAGCCGGGACCAACGGCTTAACGTGCTTGCCGAGGCACGGAGGAAACTCGGTATGTTGAAATGGTCACCCATCCACGGACCGACCTCGTCAAGCGTTGCTTAACCTTAAAGATCGACCCGTGCGGCTGTTATTATTTAGCCACGAGCTCCCCCCTAAATTATTAAATTCCTCCTATCAAAATCCTAAATTATTTCATCACCACTGCTCTTAAAACGGTATCGCGAGGAAACCGGCATGTCCTAGAACCAACCTGCACAGGGCCCGCGTGGAGAATTAAGGCCTATTGATCTTTACTTTTCTCACAGAGAGGATGCCTGTGCCCCAGCAAACATTATAAGGCTGATGATGATGACTGAAATGCATGTTACTTCTTAGATACCTACACGTCATAGTGTGTATAATTTAGCTTTCATACTTTTAGGTAGTATTTCTTTTGCTATTTGTCATAGGTTTCCGAATGATGACAACAACGTTCTTAACACATTACCATAAGCTGAACTTGGCAGTTGAGTTGGTCCTTTTAGGATTCTTACGAATAAAAAAGAATACTCTTTAAATAACATTAACCGTAGGTATTAGCACTAAAACAGGAATTTTATTTCTTTAACGAATTAATTAACATCAACAGTTTTAACCGAAAACAATAAAGCCATTTCCTAAAAACAGAGACCATAGCAGAACCGCAAAGATGATTATTATCACCCAAATAATGTTCACGATAACTGCATAACAGTTATGTTAATAAGCTTTAAGTTCACATTAGTCGGACATAACACTGAAACTCGTTAGTGTTCAAGCACCAGAGAATAAAATATAGAATCACAAATCTACCCATTCTACGCACCAAAACCGTTTCGGGAATGAGGGTTCTATTCTCAAAAGCACTCGACATTAGAAGTATTCATGAACCTTATCGAGTTTGATGTCATGATTAGTCGTCGCGTTGTGTGGCTCGTTGCTTAGGATCATCGATAAGGACATACCTTCTTACCCTTCTGAACCCAACGTACCTGGAAACCAGATGACAGAGTATCTAATCCACAACTTGACATAAGGATTCAATAGGAATGTTTCCTGGGTAGAAAAATTATGATCATATTTAGTTTGTCAGTTTAGTGTGTCGTATCAAATAATATTGGACACGTATTTTTTGCTTTATTAAAACAATACTAATTAACAAAAATAAAGCGCATCAAAATTCAGGATTGGGGGCTTGTGACGTCACTATATCAGTAAATAGTGTACTAACGGCGTGAAGTCAAACGATATTTCAATGCATTACATCGTAGTCACTTTAAGTTTACGTGTCAAATATTCGATAAAGAATACACCTAGATTCCCGGTTAGAGCTTCAAAAACGGGCCGAAAAATTGGGCCACAAATACGTTTGTGGCCCTATTTCAAAATTAGTATGGTCCAATCATAGCCAACATTAATACGTTAAAAATGCCGCAATGTGCGTTCAAAAACTGTGAAAATAACCACCGTAACACCTTGATTTTGGAAGGAATATCTTGTTTTCGGTAAGTTTATATCATTAAGTGTTTTTCTTATAGTAAAAACCGAATTAAATAGAAAATATGAATCAATTACCAAATATTATGATTGTTTGACCAAAGTTTGCGTCGACAAAGCGAACGCACCAACTATTGTAACAAACATCGACTGTTCTGGAACAGAGAATGCATGGAGTAGTTTGTAAAGCTATTTTTTTTAAATTATTTTAAAAAATTACTATAGTGTTATTTTGGTCCGACTACTTTTTTAAATCAGTCAAAAATATTTGACAGCATAGAAAACGAAATAAAGTAACCCCGAAATTTCCTACATAGTGTTTTTAACCTTATTGCTGAAATTTTAAGTTTCATTTTTTAATAAATATTTTTGTACTTACATATAACTGACTTTTAATTTTCAAGTTTTCATGCAAACCCTACCCTACCTAACTACCCTACCTACCTACCTACCCACGAATCTATTTTTTTTTACTGTCTCTTTATTCGAGCGAATAAAACAAAAAAATAATTAACGTTTCGACTCCACTCATTCCTTGTCCAAGCTCAAACATAAATTTTAAAAATTCGAATTGATTTTTTTTTGACACATTGTGATTTAGACTTTAACACTTGCGTGTTAGACTAAATTTGTAATGAGCTCATAAAATTTTTATTGCTTTTTGTACATCGTTTTGTGAATGCAACTTTATACATTGCTTTTAAGGTTGAATTTACATTAATGTATATTTATTCCAAGTAGAGTTCTTAGAATTACCTAAACACAATTGGCGTCAGTTTTAAAGATAAGTTTTGTATGGGATCCTCTATCTAGGTGTATTCTTTATCGAAGTGTCAAATACAAAAATACGTGTCCAATATTTTTTATTAATCTATCTGACGGACAAAAAACTAATTATCAGTTAACATCCTTATTATGATATCCATCAGCTCCCGGTACGATACACTTATACAGGTACCTACATACATACCAAATTATTCGGGTAACAAAGTCATTATTATTACTAGGTTGCATAGTTGTGCCATCGTTACCTAAATTTGATACGCATAGTTTATTTATTTCAGGTGAAACTTTTAAAAACGCGCTGTTAGCTCTTTAAAAAGCGCTAGAACGCGCTAAATGGTCGCTGTCAAAAAATCGCTCCAAAAATCGGTCAAATTCGTCGCCAAATTCAAACAAAACGCCCAATTATTTGCGATTATAACCCTCTTACTAATAAACGCGGAATAAAGTTATACCAGGTATAACTAAGGTATACCCATACATTTTCATAGGTTTATACCTGGTATAACTTTATTCTGCGTTTATTTGTAAGAGGGTAAATGTATAAACGCTAATTTTTTTTTCAATCAAATTATGTCATTTAAAAGAGATTACAGTACTTGTTAGTAATAATAAAAAAGTAGTGACGTTTTAATGTAGTTATTTTATAAAATAAAGGGATTAAATTAATTCATCATCGTCTGATTCTACTAAAATTGCTTCTGAGGCTGAAATAAGGTTGGTCTTGATCAGTTTTGGACTTCAATTTATATTTATCTGTGGATGAAATTGTCCTCAACACGTCATTTGGCTTAAAGGTCTCGTAACCAAGCCAGTGGCTTAGCCACAAATAATTATAAAAAAATCAACACGTCGTTGGGAAGTTGAAAGTTTGCGCAGTTACTCTTTTTTTAAAGAAAGTACAGAGTTTCAAAAAGCGCTAGATTTAGCGCTAGGCGCTAGAACGCGCTATTGACCAAAAAAAGCGCTAGATCTGGCGCTGAAAGCGCTAAGTTGGCAGCACTGGTTGTAGGTGAAGGATAATGTGAAGAACATGGTGAGTTGTTCTTTATTATCTTAAGTACCTGATATTTTTACAAATAGTTGTGTGAATATTAATAATCAGGTATCTTTATGAATGGAAAGCAGCCAATTCTATTAATAAAATATAAAATAATCAAATTATTTAATATTTTAAATTAGTAACATTATTTTCTTCCTGTAAAAGGACAACTTTCTCTAAAATTTCTTGACTCTTAAGAGTTTCTTGATATATTGTTTTAGAACAACAAATAAATATGTTCAAGGTCCATTCAACCTAAAGAAGATGTATTTGGTTGCAAGGTTCTTGGTGGAGAAGATTTTCTTATCTGTCTTTGATTTCTTCAAATATAACCCTGCGCAGACGGCCTATTTATTGTTCACAATATATTTAGCATTGTAGTCTGAGGTTTTTAACCTTGAAAGACATATGTATGCGAGCATTAATTTCATTTGAGTTGTCATAAACAGACTTATTAGTATAAGCCCAGTTGTCTTGTACAGTTGACTTGGATAGTTGCTATACAGCGGCAGCCAAAATAATCTTTGTTTTTGCCAAAATATCACAACTCTTTCTTTCTAAACTTGTATTAATTTGCACACCATTAGGTTATAATACAGTGTATCTATTGAAAATATTATTTGTAACACCTTACTAGCTTGTAATATGCAAATAAATTATTTGATTTGAAAGTTTATACAAATACAAGATAATACAAAGTTTTCTTGTAAAGACTGTCCTTCCAATAAAGGAGAACCAAATTTACTTCTTAAAATCGTGATTTACCATTATTGAAATATTTAGTTGGTTATTCATAACTTTGTAAATAGGTAGGTACCCAAATAAGTAGGTACTCAAAATTTTTCAAAAAATGCGACAAGTATGAAGTCGAATCACTTAACTTATTAATAGTCAATCAAATAAGATGATATAATCTCACTATTTAGAAATGATGAATACATTTTACGCACTCAGTTCCGAACAATCCGAACAAAGTGTCAATCTTCATACTTGTACTTACGTGAAGCATTTAGTCTTTTTCGGGCGGAGGCGATACAATGCACTCATCCTCTGGGGATGAAGATGTCGTCTGGACTCGTCAGTCCGTTCTGACTCTGGAGTCAGATCGCCTGTTAGAATATTAATAATATCTATTCGAACTTTGGTCACCACCCACACTTACCGTGACAATTTTGTCCGTAATCATCAAAGAATGCTAAAACACAACTGAAAAACACTGACACGTATTCTAAAACGACACCGTGTGTTAATTTAATACAATCATTTATCGTATTTCCACACTTTTTTTAACTTTGAAAATTTTCCGACTTTACCGGCCAAAATTTACAAACGCTATGAAGTTGACAGCTAATGCATCCGTCAACGTCACTCTCAGGAGTGCCTCTGCTGGAGGGAAAGAGACAGGTATATAACCATGGACAATTTGGTAAGTTTTTACCCATAGATCACCATGTAAAGGCAGGTTTACAACAGCTTACTACAAACTCAACACTAGTGTTTCATAATAGCACATAATACGTTGCACGTTCACAAGCGTCAGTAGGTCTCTGTGGAGAAGAACGTTATTAGCGACACTAGCGAATGGTATAATAATACAGCATGTATGTTTTGCAAAATCAGCGATTTCGATTCCTGGCTAGGAAGATTGATTTTTCAAAAGCCAATGAAGCAGTTTCTTTTTTCAAAATCGGTTCCAAGACTCCTTTCAGTGGCTTTTAATTCACACAGTTTCGGCTTTATGAGTTATGAGTAGCCATCCACGGCCACTTGAGAGACTCATCCTGTATATCTTGATAATCAATCGCATGTATAAATAAACATCAAGAAAGTACCTACTAAACCGGTATCATTTTAAATTTAATGACCACTTTCTCATAGTCGTGTATCATTAAGCGCCTCCTACGGATTATCAAATCACTATACAAATACTACATTCAAGATTCATCGT
Organism: Orthosia gothica; assembly: GCA_949775005.1. Lineage (NCBI taxonomy): Eukaryota > Metazoa > Arthropoda > Insecta > Lepidoptera > Noctuidae > Orthosia > Orthosia gothica. Next base: position 13,531,779 of record OX459057.1, read on the forward strand.
CATAGATCTCTGTCAGCAACCATATGAATAATGATAGATGATGAATGATTACAATCAAGCTGATGCTAATCATACTTTAGAGACTATACTTATATGTAATATATTATAAATGTTTGTAAACGTATCCACAACACAGGAGAAATGAGGGCGTTCGAATTTGCCGCTAGGGGCGCTGGTGTAGAGTGAGGTCTTTAAAATGTCATATGTCATAGATATTTGGTTTTTAGAGCGAGTTTATTTAGTATTTTTAATGTTGTGAATATTTTGCAAAAATTTCAGATTAAGATAGGTACGGGTGGTTTTACCAACCACTTCTTTAGTTAGCTGGTTTATGTTTCGGAAAATTTTATCCTCCTTTATTCCAAAAAAAAAGCTGTGCAAATAATCTATGTTATATTTAATCGCACTTATACGGCCTTGCAATTGATTTTAATTCAAACCACTTACGTTTAACGTAAACAGCTGGTGGGCACAAAAACGGTAGCCCTCATTCCTGGTGAGGTCAACGTTTAAAAAAAACAGTCTGTGTTTTAGTCTGACCGGATGCAACTGAATACCAGTATTTTACATGAAGCTACTGCCCATCTGAACTCCAAAACCCAGTAACTGACTAACATGATACTCCTTTGGCAAGACTGGTTTCAGATTTTCTGGTTCCTGACTACCCGTAACGACTGTCCAAGATCTACAAATAATTGCTGGTACCAACGGCTTTCAGATAGATGGAGAAGTCACGGTATGTTTGCATGGTCACCCATCCGTGGACCGACCTCACTAAGCGTTGCTTAACGTTGAAGATCGACACGTGTGACTGTTATTACTTAGCTACGAGCTCCTCGAGAAATTATAGAGATTTTATGGAGGAGTGAAATAATAGCGTAAGGCGTAAATATTCCCTAACCATGCGCACGCCAGTGGTATCGGCCGCGACTTACAAGTTGTAGGTCGTGGGTTCGAGCCCAGGCAGGCGTTTTACTTTGTGTAAATGATTTCTTCACCACTGCTCTCAAAACGGTGAAGGAAAACATCGTGAGGAAACCGGCATGTCCTAGAACCAAAAATTCGAAGACATGTGACATCTACCAACCCGCACTGGGCCCGCGTGGTGGATTACGGCCCATTCCCTCTCACAGAGAGGATGCCTGTGTCCCTGCAGTGGGAACATTAATAGGCTGATGATGTGATGTGAAGCGCACGCCCAGTGCCAGAATATCAATATTGGATCTCCTTTTGGACAGTTTTGTTTGCAATCTTTTTTTGATATAAATATCCTAAGAGGATTCCATCAATTTATATCTGAAAAATATTTTGAACAACCAAGTCGTTTTGGAGGAGTATGCAAAAGAAGCGAAAAATAAAATGTTGTTAATTATTTTTTAAAGCATAAGTATTAGTCATACGAAAAAATCATGTTTCACAAATAATTTACATGAATAAACATTTTTCTCAAACCTTTTAACCTAGCCGTTACTATGAAGTATGAAAGAAAGCGTTTTACGCCACAAAAGGGCCTTAAGTCCTTAGATACTCGTAGATAAGTTAGGAACACTAAAGACCTAATTGCTTGCTACAGCCAAGTCTTTGCACAATTAATCTAGATAAAGCTATAGAATCGTCTGAAAATTGGAGCCATTTACTTGAAACAAGAACCTTAATATTACCGCAAAGATGGGGGATTATTATAGCAACAGCCAACATTGTTATAACTGTGTAGCTATAATTATAATAATAAATAAATAAAATAAAAAGCCTTTTTATTTCCTGTAAATTTACATTTCTTAAAATCTATGTATCCCCATACATTATAGTTTAGTTTTATAGTTTTATTTAGTTTATTCTAGGTTACATTTTTTTTTATCTTATTTAATATTTAATATAATTTTATGTGTATCCTATGTATTTTATCATAGTTTTTATAGTTACTTAATTATTATTTAATCTACCGGAACCCCAGAAAGGGTGAAGGCCTCCTCCAGTGATGCCCATTTGACTCTGTCTTTAGCTACTTGTCTCCAGTTTGGACCAGCTATTGCTTTAATATCATCTTCCCATCTTGCAATAGGTCTAACTCTTATTCTTTTGCCTAGTGGGCCATTCCAGAATGTTACTTTTTTGGTCCATCTTTGATCTGTTAGCCGCGCAACATGTCCTGCCCACTTCCATTTCAATTTTTTTGCGTAAGTCAGAGCGTTTGTTACTTTAGTTATTTTTCTTATTTTGGTGTGTCGTATCTTATCCAGCTTCCTTATCTTTAGCATACTTCGTTCGAGTCCTCTCTGACAGACGCTTATCTTTTTTCTTGTTTCAGCAGTGAATTTCCACGTTTGGCAACCATATATAATATATATAATTATAATAGCAGACTATAACTGTACCATAAGAGAGTAAAGACCTACCCTAATATAGAGAAGAAATGGGTATTTGAAATGTTATAAGCATGATATTTCTGTTTTTGGGTATTCTCGCGGCGTTTTCCTTTGACAAAATCAAGTTTTTTTTTTAAATAAAATTGACACCTACGACTGAAATGCAGAGCAGTGGTGGACCAGTGGTAACGGCCCTGACTTAAGTCCGTAAGTCTTGATTTAGAACCCAGGCAGGCGTTTTCATTTGTGTAAATTATTTCATCACCATTATCATCTGCCTAGCCTTTTCCCAACTATGTTGGGGTCGGCTTCCAGTCTAACCGGATTTAGCTGAATACCAGTGTTTTACATGGAGCGACTGCCTATCTGACCTCCACAACCCAGTAACTCGGTAACACGGTACCCCTTGGCTAGACTGGTGTCAGATCTCAAGCGTCTGACTATTCGTAACGACTGTCAAAGTTCTTCAAATGACAGCCGGGACCAACGGCTTAACGTGCTTTCCGAGGCACGGAGGAAACTCGGTATGTTGAAATGGTCACCCATCCACGGACCGACCTCGTCAAGCGTTGCTTAAACTTAAAGATCGACCCGTGTGGCTGTTATTATTTAGCCACGAGCTCCCCCCTAAATTATTAAAATCCTTCTATCAAAATCCTAAATTATTTCATCACCACTGCTCTTAAAACGGTATCGTGAGGAAACCGGCATGTCCTAGAACCAACCTGCACTGGGCCCGCGTGGAGAATTAAGGCCTATTACCTTTCTCACAGAGAGGATGCCTGTGTCCCAGCAAACATTATAAGGCTGATGATGATGATGATGTCTGAAATGCATGTTACTTCTTAGATACCTACACGTCATAGTGTGTATAATTTAGCTTTCATACTTTTAGGTAGTATTTCTTTTGCTATTTGTCATAGGCTTCCGAATGATGACAAAAACGTTCTTAACACCTTAGCATAAGCTGAACTTGGCAGTTGAGTTGGTCCTTTTAGGATTCCAACGGATAAAAAAGAATACTCTTTAAATAATAATAACTGTAGGCATTAGCACTAAAACAGGAATTTTATTTCTATAACGAATTAATTAACACCAACAGTGCTAACCCAAAACAATAAAGACATTTCCTGAAAACAAAGACCATAGCAGAACCGCAAAGATGATTATTATCACCCAAATAATGTTCACGATAACTGCATAACAGTTATGTTAATAAGCTTTAAGTTAACATTAGTCGGACATAACACTGAAACTCGTTAGTGTTCAAGCACCAGAGAATAAAATATAGAATCACAAATCTACCCATTCTACACACCAAAACCGTTTCGGGAATGAGGGGTCTATTCTCAAAAGCACTCGATATTAGAAGTATTCATGAACCTTATCGAGTTTGATGTCATGATTAGTCGTCGCGTTGTGTGGCTCGTTGCTTAGGATCATCGATAAGGACATACCTTCTTACCCTTCTGAACCAAACGTACCTGGAAACCAGATGACAGAGTATCTAATCCACAACATGACATAAGGATTCAATAGGAATGTTTTCTGGGTAGAAAATTATGATTATATTAAGTTTGTTGGTCATTATTGGACACGAATTTTTTGCTTTACCAAAACAATACAAATTGACAAAGATAAAGCGCATCAAAATTCAGGAGTGGGGTCTTGTGACGTCATTATGACAGTATATAGTGTCGGCGTGAAGTCAAAAGATATTTCAACGCATTACATCGTCGTCACTTTAAGTTTACGTGTCAAAATCAAAAATACGTGACCAATATTTTTTATAAATCTATCTGACGGACAATAAACTAATTATCAGTTAACATCCTTATTATGATATCCATCAGCTCCCAGGTACGATACACTTATACAAAGGTACCTACATACATACCAAATTATTCGGGTAACAAAGCCATTATTATTACTAGGTTGCATAGTTGTGCCATAGTTACCTAAATTTGATACGCGTAGTTTATTTATTTAAGGTGAAAATTTTACTGGAATAAAAAAAATATCAGCAATTAATACCAGCGTGAGTTTTATCGCAGTTTTAATTCACTGGTATTTAATATGCCTCCACTCCAGCGTGTCGGTGTATTTCAATATGGCGCATTTTTTCACAAATATTCTGTAAAATTGTAATTTTAGACGTGTTCAATTTTTGCAGAGCGCTCTTGGTATTTATTTAAGTGATTGCATATCAAATGGATTTTTATTTTCGGTTTAAAATTGATATCATGAAACTCTGATGATATTCATATTATAGGAGAATAGTAATATTTGTTATCGTTAGTAATAGGGTATAGCAATTCGAAGTAAAAATGCAGGCCAGAATTCCCCTAAACTTTTAAGTCTAGTATAAGTTTTAGATAGTTAATCATTTATTTAGACAGAACAGTCAGGCTCCAACAATGCCATCCTTTTTAGGGTTCCGTAGCCAAATGGCAAAAAACGGAACCCTTATAGATTCGTCATGTCTGTCTGTCTGTCTGTCTGTCTGTCTGTCTGTCCGTCCGTATGTCACAGCCACTTTTTTCCGAAACTATAAGAACTATGCTTTTGAAACTTGGTAAGTAGATGTATTCTGTGAACCGCATTATAATATTCACACAAAAATAGAAAAAAAACATAAAATTTTGGGGGTCCTCATACTTGAAACTGAAACTAAAAATATTTTTTTTCATCAAACCCATACGTGTGGGGTATCTATGGATAGGTCTTCAAAAATGATATTGAGGTTTCTAATATCATTTTTTTCTAAACTGAATAGTTTGCGCGAGAGACACTTCCAAAGTGGTAAAATGTGTGTCCCTGTAACTTCTAAAATAACATAACATAAACTCACGCCTTTTTCCCATGGGGGTAGGCAGAAACTACAGAACGCCACCTGCTACGATCCCTACATACTTCTTTTGCTTCACACACATTCATACATCTAGTCATACACACACGCCGGTTATGGGTACTGCGCACTTGGCCTTTCTGAAGAACATCACCTATAAGGTCTAAATATGTCTAAAAAAATATGTGATATACATTACCATATAAACTACCACCGAAAATTGGTTTGAACGAGATCTAGTAAGTAGTTTTTTTTTAATACGTCATAAATCCTAAACCGCAATTTACCAAGCACGGAACCCTTCGTGCGCGAGTCCGACTCGCACTTGGCCGGTTTTTTTTATTTTCCTTTTCTCACAAAAGTTAAAAGATGAACGGCCTTATTTACAAAAATCGCAACGGTGGCGGTGTTATGAGGTGTTAGGAACTGAAAAAAACATTCTAAATTCAAGTTCTATTTAGAAAATGTGAATTAAATGTCTGCTAAGCAATTGGTAATCATTGTCTTTTAGATAAAATTTCGTCTCAATATCGAGTGCTACAGTAATAGGCCCACTACCGCAATCTCTGAGTGTATTTCCACTTTTATTTGAGGATAAAAGCAAAATTTGGACAGACTCCAAATTAACTCTTAAGCCAACGACGCTATTATATGCATCAAAACTAATACCCACTGCATTCAGAGATAACTGAATTTCATGTTTAGCTTTAGTACTAAAATTCCGCTTGAAAAATCCGATGACCAATTATTTTACTTAGACCGCGAGAAGCCCAAGTACATTATTATTATATAAATAGAATAGAATAGAATTTCTCTTTATTCGAGTATCCATGACTCAAAAAATGGTTCGTACAACTTACACATATATTACAAAACTGACACTACAAAAACTAAAAAGCAAATAACAGTGGCACAACAGCGACCCACGAAAAGTCAGTCTTGAAATATGAGTTAAAACTATTACTTGTGGTAAACCTATGATGTATGTGCATCCACGTCCCTGGCACGGCCCTGATATGTGTGGATAGGCCTTTAATCTACCTTTTCGTCTTTAAAACTGTATGATTGAAACATCCCGGAACAAGCTATTAAAAAAAAGTTCATTTCGTGAGGAGTGTGAAAACTACTTTTTCTTTAGTATTGGTTTTAATTTCCTAGTGGTTGCTAGCGCTGAGGAAGGGGAATCCTATTTTCGGGTCAATTAAAATGTTATTAGGTATTTACATCTTGAATTTTTGGGTTGCTGCCCAAAATCTGTTTTTTTTTTCTCTTTAGCGGCAATAAGCTATATCAGATAAAAAAAAGACGAGCATATCACACAGATACACAGGATTTAGAACCATATTCATCTTATTCGTTGTCTTCATTGCTGAAGATCTCGTTCGTCTTGGACAGATTTAACGGATCACTGACGAGCTCCTTCCAAGACACTCTTTCCTTGGCTTTTTTCAGGGCAGTTGTCACCGCGAGTTCTGTAATCGCCCTGATCTATGTGCTTATTGTTTTGATGATAAGTTGATGGTGATTTTTTTAACGTACTCACTTGTGATAACATAAACGATATCTTATGTCAAAATGTGTCCAAAAAAAAGGTTTCTCCTTACCGTCCCCAGACGGCGCTTATCCAATTTCAATACATATTGACGTTTAAGTTAACGCGATAGAACGTGAGTAAAAACTCGCACTAAGGCCTATGGTCTGACCAGCGAATAGAAAATACTAGATGTTCAATTATAGGTAATACACCTGATTCTAACCCTTCTTCGAGTGCAGGGGTAATGTTATAATTTTGAAACTCAACGTTATAATTTTCCTATTAAATGGTTTTCCCGACTGAATGCCCGCTTGATCATAAGCTCGCACGCCACACGCCCTAATGAAGCGGTCACATAGACTAGCCGTTAACCCCGATACTACCAATTTACGGCCTGTAATTATCTAATGCAGTGGTTGTCAACCTTTGAACTGCATAATTTTTAACCCCCTGACGGAAAAATAATGGTGTTATTTGTTTGACGTGTGTTTGTGTATTTATATGTGGCATCGTAGCTCCTAAACGGATGAACCGATTTTGATATATTTTTTTTTGAAACGTGTCTTTACTGAGAATGTTCTTAGTTATGTTTGACTAAAGTCAGTTCAGCCGTTCTAAAGTTATAGGCGATTTATTTTTTTAATCGGGGTGTTTTCGCTAGATATCGTGTCATAATTATGTGTTCAATAGATTGTCGATCGAAGCGTAACTACTACTAGATAAATTGTGTAGTGTAAGCGACGACTTCTCACGAGGTAATTTTTAGAAATGGACACTTCCCAACTTAATTCTTTAATGGCCTTTTTTTATATGTGCACGTGTTTGGGTTTTTAGAGGGTCTATGAATGACGGCAATATAGATCTTCTGTCGGCCTTTTTCAATGTTATAAAATGTAATTTACAATCAATGCTTAATGTTTTGGGCCCGACTAATACCGACCGTAATAAAATGGGAATGAATGAATGGCCACATGACGCGAAACGGCGTGAGAAAATAAGACGCAACCGTTAGGTGCTCCGTCCCCTGTAATGTATCTACCTGGGCTGGGCCGGACACAATGTACCGTAAGCATTGTCTCGTAGCTTTCGTGAAACTAAGAAATCACCACGTGCATTAAATATGCACGTGGTGATTTCGGTAGTAGTAGGATTGACGTAGGTAGGTGCCATGTGAGTAAAGCTATCTACACTTGTAATGTATATAAGAACTAGAGAAAAGGTAGATAGTTAGGATAGTCTCGCAGCTTTCTTCTTTGTTACAAAAATAAATGACCACGTGTATGTTCACGAAATGACCACGTGTGTAAAATGTCACATGTATGTGCCATGTGAATTTTAGAGTAGGAGTATAATAAAACTTGTAATATACATAATATTTAGAGAAAAGGTAGCTAATTAGATAAGATTATGTATATTGTCATAGTTTAATACTTGGAGTAAGGAGGAATCTAGATTAGGACTTTTGTGTTGACCTTTGTACACCTTTTATATTTTTCCTATGTAGAATTAAGTATGTAGATTAAGGAAATGTATAACTTGTGTAAATTTAAGTAGGATAAGTTTCATAAAATCGGCATTTCTGTGGTGCCATGCTCGAATACGGTTGAAAGGTAGGGGCGCCATTGTTCTCGCCGAGCGGTTTTTGTATAAAAGCCGGCCCGCTTGGAGGCAGAGACACCGTCGGTCTTCCACTCTACATGGAGTAACAAGTGAGGAATAAATTGAAGATACGAATCACGATAGTATTTTCATTTCCTCAACAAGACTCCAACCGAACAACCAATACTGTCCACTTCATGTAGCATGAAACAAAAATGTGTCCGGGGTTTTTTTTTAATTTTATTTGTTTATGTATAGAAAGAGTTAACTATAATTAATGCTGAACTATAATTCAGAGGGTTAGATTAATATGCCAGTCGTAAAAGGCGAAGGAGTTGATAAAGTACATAGGATAGGATAGATGGACCCCTGTTCCGCACTCGGACTCCCATTTGGTCCGTTGTGCGTGTTGGCCTCCTCTCTGAGAGGGAATGGGCCGTAATCCACCACGCGGGCCAGGTGCAGGTTGGTGGTTGTCACACGTCTTCGAATTTTTGGTGCTGAGACATGCTGGCTTTGAGAGCAGTGGTGATAAAATAATTTACACAAAGTAAAGCGTCTGCCTGGGCTCGAACCCACGACTTACAACTTGTAAGTCGCGGCCATTACCACTAGGCCACCACTGCTCCTGATAAAGTACATAACCATAAAACTAGGTAAAGCTACTACTACTACAGAAAGTGTGTGAAAAGTCTATTACTACCTACCTACCTACTAATATTATAAATATTAACTTTTATGAGTATGGATGGATGGATTTCTTACTCTTTCACGCAAAGACTACTGAACGGATTTTGATGAAACTTTAAATTTATATAGCTTATACATTAGAATAGGCTATAATTTATAATTATATTGGGATAAGTAAAACATCCATGCGGGTAGTGTTGCGGGCGGTAGCCATAGGGTAGTATAAACACGTTTATGACTATTTATAGACAAAATTCCAAACCAGTAAAACAGTTTGGTTCTGTAAAATCTGTAATGTTGTGTATTTAAATAAAGCATTTAAAACAGCTAGCAGGATGTACTTGTTTGTTATTAAAGCTTCTAATTGTTCCAACCAGTGAGGAGAGATAGACAATATCGACAAAATCGCAGAGGTTTTTAGGACTAGCAGAGCAGCTACTGTTTGTTAAAGACTAAAACTAGCTCTAGCTCACTTCATCGTCGACTTTGTCTCAGTCACCTCTGACCTAGGTCAGTTTGCTCTTGACTCTTGCCTAGGCAAGAGTCAAGAGCAAACCTGTAGTGTTTCTTTCTCACTCGCACGTTCGCTTAGTCATCCCCACTTTCCCCCACACAGCCATACACAATCTCGTGTGCACCGCGTCATTATTACGAGCTGTTGTAGACGTGTTTAAGTGTGATCTTTTAGTGCATGTACGAGCCTGTGAATTGCCCCACAACAGGACCGGTCATTACAAAACCCATCTCAAATAAAATTAAAAAAATGTCTTATACACCAGCGGTAGCACAACATCAATGAAAGTTGAACACTTGAACCTCAATGAGTGGTAACTCAAATACCCCTATATTTCTCTCACAAAACTTTGAGTATCTAATCTAATCGATACGATGTTTCTAAAATGATTGATTCGGCGATCGCGTGCGTCGATGATTGGGCGGACCGATTGATGAAACAATGTCCATTGTCCATTGCTTGCATTGCTGGACAAACAGAGTCATAAATCAATCAAACTCGCGTTGGATGTAGTAATTGCGGTCTAAGTTATGAACTGTTGGAAATGAACTAAGATCTTACGATGGTTTGGGCTTCCAGTAAGTGTGTTAAATACAGGCCTGTGGATCACGAAGCCAAGAGCCGAACACTGGGGCCCATAGCAATATTACGACTCTTGGATCCTCACCAGGTCCTATACCCGTGAAACTGTGACACACAGCAGCGGTAGCTAGGGGCTTGCTGTTTATGGCTGACGACAAGGGTTGGGTGGTACAAATGTTCACTCTTACCTGAGTTATCCGTGGCGGTACTTCTCCTTCTCGTTCGGTCCCGTGCCTGGGCGAGGGTTTCAGGAATAAGATATATATAATAAAGGACAAGGCTGGGATGAGGGACACAAACGCGTTCTGAGCCGGGGTCCAGCTGCCGAGCAGACACATACACGTTCCTGGCAAAAGCAGCTTGGCTCGCGAAATATGCACAAATACGATTGCACGGGCGGTACACTACACCAATCGCGAATATCCAAAAGAGATTCTATCTCGGATGGGTGAATTACTTAGAAATTACAACTAATTCAACAAAACCCTTCAAAAACGTTCGCACGCGTTCTACCTCAGTTTTTAAGTTCAGTGTCAAACGTCAAGTACCCTCACCCACTGCCAAAATCGGTGACGGCTAACAGACAACAAATTAAGAAAGAATGAACAAACGATGCGTTCGTAACAAAGTGCCTGCTTAAAAATACAAAATCGGTGAACTGGTATTTGGGTGTTTATGCAGTTTTGGAAGTATGCGTCCACATGTTTGAGTACGCCGCTAAACCACCACAAACAACAGTGTTCCTGGGATAAAATTGTTAGCGTTTCACAAATTAAACGCGACTCAAATTAAGCAATTGGCTGCTGAAAATGAATTCAACCAATCATAGAACATAAAGCGCGATTGATAGTTTGTCACATTAATTTTGCAAAAACAAATGTTCCAAAACTGCTTGACAAAATTTCTTTCATAATAATATTATCATAATACCTAAGACACATTTTATTTTTAACACTTTAAAAATTTTCATGCATACTGCGATAGCACGGTGTGATAGCGCATTTATGTGGGACTCCAACCCTCTAAACACCGGGCCCTCTGGGGAGTAACCCCCATCACCGGCGTACCAGAACCATTGCACGCCGTGACAACACCAGGGACCAAACCAGCACATGAGTGCCAGACGTCCCCGTGTATGGCAACCTTAGTCCTCCTGTGACGGGTCGGGTCACTGGCCCCGTCACCTACCACTTTTCGGTCGCAGGGAATAGGGACCTCCCCTGCGGCCCCACTGCGTCCGCCATCAGACGGTGACCACGTCCAGTCTGCGGAAGGTAGGGAGAGCTCATTACCGGCACTTTTCTCTCGCCGCGGCCTCCAACCCTCAGCCGCGCTATCGTATGGTTATGGGAGGCCGCATATGACATCGCGGCCGCTTAATCGGCAGAAGCCCTGACGAGCGGCCCCTCCTCGGGTTCCCTTCACTTCACCGTGAATGACCAAGCCACGGTTACTGAGCCCCCCCCCACCTCGACAATGCGGGAACCCATCGGGGACGTTCCTAGGATACTTAGATAGACGACAGTTTTATAAAATAATAAAATTATTTTCAAATATTCCCAATATAACCGCTTCCTACTTTTTGATAGTTATAGAGATAAGTTTCAATTACTAACTTTTAAACCACGTCAATTTCCACATAACTATTAAAAGACTTAAACTAAATCGCTTGCTCTGATAACTTGCCCACAATGTAACATCGCGCATCCAGTAATCCTGGCGTGGTGCGACAACATTTGACAGGATTACGTGCAGCGGAGCGTACTACAGAGGTATTAGGAGACAAATAAGTATTAGCCTAGTCTAGCCCGCACAGGGTAATTATACTAAGGGATTAAACTGTATATCTAGGAGAGGGTGTGTAGGTAATATAATGGTAACTAATTGAAATCTTGTTCTTAGGTTCTCCTCTACTTCTTCAAGCCTAGGGCCCATTATGAACTTACCAATATGACTTTTAAATCGTTGTGTCTTTCAACCTCCTGAAAGTTATGAATTTTAGAATAAGAACATTTTTTATCATAAGTATTTGAGAAATTATTGGTGCTTGGACAATGATAAATGATTTTATTTCTGTAAGTTGGTTTGTACAAACACGTTTGTACATGACGATCATTTTTTATAAAACTAGATGAGGTCGGCGTTTCCTATCTCACTACTATGAGAAGAAAGGCCGAAAAAAACTCAGAGATCTCTTTCAAAGTCCAGAATCGCTAAAAAAACCGGGCTTTTTGGGTTCTGTCCCGTATATTCTATTATCTACTTACCAGCGATTGCGATTGTCAAAACTTAAAATGACATTGACACAGGACCTTTCAGTAGTGCATTACTATCACGTATATTTACTCCTGTGCGACGCAAAGGAGGGTAAAGTGTTCATCAGACTATGTATGTATTTTTGTTCCTATGTGGCTTTCTAGAGACCAAACGCGTGGCCCATTTTGATGATTGTAAGAATCAATCGATTCGTCTTAACCTTGTAGTCATTACCGTAATTAAAAGCGACTACCAAACACCATATTTTCATAATGAAAAAAAATATGTAAAAAATAACCGGCCAAGTGCGAGTCGGACTCGCGCACGAAGAGTTCTGTACCATTATCGCAAAAAACGGCAAAAAAATCACGTTTGTTATATGGGAGCCCCCCTTAAATATTATTTTTATTTTGTTGTTATAGCGGCAACAGAAATACATCATATGTGAAAATTTCAACTACCTAGCTATCACTGTTCATGAGATACAGCCTGGTGACAGACAGACAGATGGACCGCGGAGTCTTAGTAATAGGGTACCGTTTTTACTCTTTGGGTGCGGAACCCTAAAAAGCAGAAAATCACGATTTGCAATCGGAGGATACAGCTCGCCAATATATATCCTCCGAATGCTTATCGTGATCTTCTTCTTATTTACATCTTATTAGTTTCGCTTCTGTCAGTCGGGTTTTTGATGTTTTAAATTTACTTTCTTCTTCTTTGTTGAGTGAGGATGTGGCCACCTCTGATGTCAGAGTTATATAAACCGCCTCTGGGCACTCCACAGGCTTCTGACTTGGCTATTTCAGACTAATATTAACTGTATAAGTCCAGGTTTCCTCACGATGTTTTCTTTCACCATTGCCTGTGACGTCCAATATAATCTTAGAAAGTACATAATATGAATTTAAAAAATTCACATTCGTACTTGCCCGGATTTGAACCCACGACCCCAAGCACGAGAGGTGAGGTTTTAGCCACTGGGCCACCACGACATTACCTTTTTATTTTCAATCGTAGTCGCTCTTGTTTTGTGTCGATATTGTAATAGATTATGCGCATTTAGCAATAAATAATAATTATATAATGAATACGGAATAACACAAAATATTTAATTTCAAGGTCCCACCGAGATTTGAACTCGGATCGCTGGATTCAAAGTCCAGAGTGCTAACCATTACACCATGGGACCTGTATGTACTGTCAACAAAATAAGTGTGCTGTATTTTTGACCCGAGTACCGGAACGATTTGTAAGGGTAGTGGTTTCATGAATGATATTGTGTGCATAGATATGTAATAATTAAATACATTAATACTATGATATATAAGTATGCGGTGACATATTCATAATTTATTGATAAAATACGATTAAGAACTGGAATTGCTTAGAGTGTTTACCGATTGCTTTGTAAATGTGTGATTATTGTAGGCCTTCTAGATTTCTAGATGCTTGTTAACATTTTATCTCGTTTTACTTTTTTTATTTTTTTTATCTTCTGTTTATTTATTATATAATAATTATTTTTTTAGTTTCTTACGACTTATTGTCGGGCCTGCGTTGTCCCCCCATCTAAGTACCTGCTGTAACATGGAAATATTGTAAAACCAAACAATTTTTAAAAGAGTAACCATGGAGTTTCTTGCCGGTTCTTCTCCATAGGAATCGACCAACCCGAACCGTGCACCTTTTGTCGACGTTTTATAAGTGTCCATGTAGGCCTATGTGAAATAAAAATTATTGATTTTGATTTTGAGTGTTACCTTTTCGCATTGTAATATTTTAATTCAAATTTTTGGCGATACGTATAATAGACAGCAAAACGTTAAAAGACTGTCTCAATGAGCGCTAATTTTTTATTGTTATATCCATAAATATAGCTGTTATAACGCGCGTTTATAACGCGCACGGAAGCAAAGTTTAAATTAAAATGCATTTCTAATGCCGTAAAAGTGCGATTGTAAGTGCGATATAAAACAAAAGAAAACATCAAACAAAAACATATAACTATATTCAGGCAGTGGTTGATAAAGCCCGTACCTATCTTAATCTGCCATATTTGGAGAATATACACAAACATAAAAAAACGATGAAATTTGACATTTTTAAGACAGGTTGGCGCAGTGGTTGAGCGATTGATTGCGCTGCGGGTCGCGGGTTCGATTCCCGCACGGAATAAATTATTTGTATAAGTCATAAGACAAACAGTCGTACAGATAGTTGTTCCGGCTCTGGGTGTTGTGAGTTTATATGTTTGTAAACGAACCCACGATACAGTAAGAAATTCCTAGTGTGGGGCAACGGTTTTTTTTCAAAAAAAAAAAAAAAAAGCAGTAGCTTCCATTGACTGTTGAGATTTTAAAAAGGTCAATTGACCTCATGACATTTCAATCATTTCAATAATGCTTGCCAATCCATTCATTGCCATTTTGGACATTTTGGTTGTGATTGCTAAATTAAAATTTATAAAAACTTATACTAAGGAACTTCGGCAATGAGTTTAGTTCAGATATTTAGAAGACTTACGAAGAGAAAGTATGTAATAAAAAAATAAAAAAAACAATAGGCAGCGTAATAATAATGTTGGAGAATATTGAACAAAAACCGGGCAAGAATGTAAATAAAAGCTTTATTGCAGGCTATTAATCAGACATTTAATTGTTCCAACTCAATTTGCACTTAACATTAATACACAGAAACAAGCAAATTAATTATGCTAGAATAATTAAATATAAAGCTGAGCTTGTTCAATGTATTTATTATCTCCTTCAATCCTACTAGTCCTACTAATGTTATAGATGTGAAAGTTTGTATGGATGAGTGGATGTTTATTAGTCAATCACGCCAGAACGGTTGAACGGATCTGGATGAAATTTGGCACAGATATATTATATTCAACTAATATTTCGAACCAGATTCGCTCATTCTTGGAGAAAAATGCGTTACACTAAAATGCCAAGGATACTTTACATCAGGAAAATCATGACCTTCGATAATAAGAAAAACAACGCAATTGGCAATAAAATTTCCAATGTTTGGAAATCTTTCAATTCAGGCAAAGCCCAGATTGTTATGCTTTGTCATTTTTAGGATTCCGTACACGAAGGGTCCAAACGGAGCCCTATTGCTGTCACTCACGTACCCGCCTGTCTGTCTGTCCGTCGTCTGTCGTGTCATGTCGTGTCACAAAGGTTTTACAGCCAAACGGTTGGAGCTAACAGTCT
Organism: Orthosia gothica; assembly: GCA_949775005.1. NCBI lineage: Eukaryota > Metazoa > Arthropoda > Insecta > Lepidoptera > Noctuidae > Orthosia > Orthosia gothica. Next base: position 13,547,389 of record OX459057.1, read on the forward strand.
ACAATCTTCAAATTACCACAGTATATGCATCTTGTTGACTGACCCAAAGCCATAAAAATTAACAAAAGAAAAAACTAATGGATTTTTTCTTTTTCTAAACCTGTACTATCCCTTACCTTCTAGCCCAAAAACTTACTATGT